>QYAI01000002.1:24340-619329 GCA_003988855.1 Arachnopeziza araneosa
GCTCTACAGGCTCTCCAGTTCAGCCCTCCAGGCTTCCATCTCAGCCCTCCAGGCTCCCATTGCCACCAGTGGCAACTGGGGGCCTCAGGCCACAACAGGAAGCCACGGCGTCCTGACAACACTGAAAAAAGATAGTACGTACGAACGAATAACAAAAGGCGCATTGCTCTATGCTGCGACTGTGTACTTGTTAATAAGTATGCAAAAGCTCTATAAGGGTTTGAGGAGGAGGCATCGTCGGCATTATGCAACCAGAGCGAGCACAAGTGAAGATATTGATACAGCTTTTAATTGAATAAGCAAAACGGTAAGCAATAATATTTGTATTCTTTGAAACAAGTAAGAGAACAGAAGAGATTGAAAGACTGTAGGAGTTTACTTCCTAACTTTAGGCAGTCAAGTGTGGTTTTTGACGAAGCCTTCCGGGTGGAACAGGTGAAAATGAAACGCTTCGACCTGAAAGTAATGAAAGATTTAAAGAAAGATGTTCTAGCGATTGCACTAATGCTGCTACAAGTATCAAATTCGAAAAAAAAGAAGAAGAAAGAAGAAGCGAGGAAGATGGAGAGCTGCGCCGAGTCCTGATGTCGTCCTGATGTCGTCCTGATGTCGTCTATCAAGCGAGTTGGAGCCCTCGTGCGGCTGAAGAGGGGGTTTTCTGATAGGTCAATCTCGCGGTGTGCATAAATTTGTGCAGTGTATATAAACAACTGCATGATCCCTTAAAGGAGTTCCCGTGTTACGTCCCATGACCTCGTCGCTTCGAAGAAGATCTCTACGAAGAAGATCTCTACTAGGAATTCAAATCAAGGAACCTAAACGAATCTTAGGATCCCTAAAAAGATGAACGAGAAGATGGAGCGTCGAAAGCATAGATATATTGAAGAAAGAAGGTCGGGATGTAAGATAACACAACATTTGATCTTGATTTACATGCTTCGTTGAACTCGGTGACTTTTCGTTCGTTTTAAAAATCCAACAAAATACTACTTCTTGCCACTAAAAAATTTACACTTCCACATAAATATTGCTAACTTTGAGTGTCGTGGTTTTCGAGCTTTGCGAGACCACCGTACTAGGAAGGACAGTACTGCCTTTGCATCGACATCGACATCGTCATCGCCATCTTTTAGCAAGACGTCCAACTTCTCGCACTTCCATTCTTCTACTAGTTCGTCCCTTGCTGCTCCGGTAGCAACTGAGTGAGCTCCAATCCCAACAAGAATCATGCGATCACTATCCGAACCCTGAAATGAGCCGCCCAGAGTCTTGATTTTGTTTAATGAATCAAGTGAGCCGCCTTCATAGAGATATAGGAAGAAAACGTCTCCAGAGAGCCATTTGCTCATGTCAGTTTCACAGATATCAAAAATTTCTACTTCACACAATTTGCCGTCAACTTCTTGCTTTATCCAGCATGGGAATTTCTCCTGAGAGTCAGCTTGATTTCTTGGATATTAGAGCTCCTTACAGCATCTCCCATCTGTCTCGCTTCTAGCAACTTCTGGAGAAATTGCTCAACTGGTTCACATGTATCCTCAACAATGAAAAACTTATGTATTGCTTTCTTCATGATCAAATATGCGTTTAAAAGACTTTAGTCCCTTAATACGGGGATCGTGGTCGGACAGAGTCTAAGTATCTTAGTGCGACTTGGAAAGCGAGCCTTAAAAGGATTTGGAAATGATATGATAAGACTCGAGAAGAAATCTGGTTAAGAGCTGCCCTATTCTATTTAACTTCCAAATTTCTCCCGCCACGATCAATCAGCTGATCGGAGCGCCATCACATAAAACACAAGAACAACGCTTGGAACTAGATAAGATTGGTTTCCCGTTCTTTAGTCTCGACTAACTTTATGTAAGTGTGTATGTGAAGTTGTGAGTACCTCCGTGAGCTGCGAATCAGTCGGCTAGGTAGATCAGGTTACCCGAGATCGGCAGAGAGAAAGCCTTGTCTCCACCTGCGGACAGCACAATTTCAAGCCATGGCGTTTTAATGCAGCCCTTACTTGAAGCCCCACGTCCATCCATCTGTAGGATGGAACACTTTCTGGATTTGTACAAGATTGAAATTATCTCGGACCTAAGTTGTCTCAGGTTTTCAAGGCTTGCCGTTCCGAGACCACGTCACTCAGCCATGTAAATCCAAACAAAGCGTGCAGCAGGTCTAGATGTGTGAGAGAATCATCCTGCTTTAGGATCAGCCCGCTTGATTTCCCCGAAAATCCTAATTGGTAGATAACAAATAATGGCGTCGTTTTCGGTTTCCACGGCTTCTTCTCTCCTCCGCGCAACCCGCCGAAAACACATGGCCCATTCCCGAATGGCTCTGGTGTTGCGAGGGGGCTTCTGTTTCCAATGAATGGACGTGAGAGCCAAGCGGCTTTGTATACCATGAAAGTTTGCTTACCTCTGGTGCGGGACTCTGAACGCACTACGAAGCCACCTCCTTCATATTGATCAGTTGACTCTTGCTGCACTGTGAAGGGCTCCTGCACTTATCGTTTTGGTAACGAAGCAAGCCATATCGTTTCCAGCTAAAAAAAGGAGGCCACACGCATGCCAAAAGTATTGGGAGGGCTTCTTCCCTGCAGCACTGTGAGTGGCAAGATGGCAAAGCCTAACAACCTCCCTTGAAGCTCACTATTCTACTTTCCCGTTCAACCAGATATCCACACATCGAAGTCACTCTTACCGAAGAGCTTGGAAATGAAAGGGCCACGCAAAGGTCCTCTCAAAGACGGGAGAGAGGTTGTTGTAGATGATGATGATTGTGTATATGGCGAAGGCGAGTTGCACTTTCTAGAAACCTATTTCTTATTGCTGACATCTCCCTGAGATGGTCTGATAGAAATCACACCTGCAGAAGTAGATTCTTTTTTATCGACAGAGGAACATATCTTTGACAAAATCATCAGCCTTTTCCAGAATGCTGATTCCGCAGTGATTTTAGTCCCCTATTCTGAAGTGGATATGGTTAAAGAAGGCGAGTTAGATGAATTACCTTTCACACTCTCGTTTACTAACTTGAAGATAGTATTTACAGCGTCGAGGGGGAATATCTTGTATCAAATTGAACGAATATGGAAGGCAATAAGAGAAATTAAAGACCAGAACCTTAGTTCTGATAAAGTCGCCGATTGGGTTATGGAGCATCATCCTTCAGGGATACAATTTCTCTATGCCGCGAAACTAGTAGAGTCGGAGCTTAAATTTGCTCTTATTAACTACGAGGCCTATTGTGAGCGGTATGGTATGGAAAATAAGATCCTACTTTTCTTTAAGCCTGGGTGCCTACTACCTCTCTCGTCTATTCACCGAATACCCGATCACTCTCCCCTCTACCGATTTCTGCAAGAGCATCACTATGAAGTAGAACACTTCTTCCGTAAATCTCAGAGAACTGTATTGTTTCGTTGGATGTCTAGGCCGCTCTGACAAAGCATGGACGCTTGTGCTGGATTGTTGTCGAGGGAAATGTCCCCAAATAAATTAGTATTCAATTAGTTCTGTTTCTTTGTTTGGAAATATATATTTCTATATTGGGCTTTCAATGTTTCCGGCCATCTATGGTCTGCGGAACAGACGTTAAGTTCAAGTAGCAAGAGTGCTTGTACCGCACTCATACTTCTTTTTGCTTTGTGGAGAGCTTCTAATCTTGTGGCATTGAAGTTCCAACCAAAGAAAAGAGACCACGAGGACACCAAGAAGAGATAGTCGGTGTGAAACCAGGCTAAGCTGCTCATTGGCGGTAGAAAAGCTCCTCACCTGCACCTAGGCCAAGCCGTATCAACCTCCCATTTCCCTCCTGTGAGTGTTCGAGAGAGCGGAGGTACGAAATTTCTACTTAATCTCGCCATTCCCTCCCTTAACCTCTCAAGCTTCCACTGTTATATATACACAAGCACATGAACCCACTAGCCCACAATTTCGCCGAACACAGTGACAGAAAGTTTCTCCCTCTGATGTCTACCATATTTATGCTAATATTCTAAAAGTTACTTCATTTGATTTTAAAAATAGAGGACAATGATTTCAGGAGATATCTAAAACTTATCGGACGTCTACAAGGCTTCGCGCAGCATGAAGTTATTATGGTCAACGAGAGCACATTGAACTTGGCTGAAAATAGTAACTTGCTCAGAGGATTATCTAGATTCAATTATTGACTTTGTTAGTTTTTTTTGCTAATTCAGAAACGCATAAATTGCTTTCAATCGAAGATTTGAGAACCAAAATAAGAGATAATAATGAATACAAGCCCGATGATCTGGCCTATTTTGTTGAGGACCGATTTGACGCAGTGACGAATACTATTCTTATCGGAAATCTAGAAAGCAGCGTACAAGATTATCTTAATTTCTGCAAAGACCTTAGGGAGTCGCACAATCAGTTTCGAGTCCTCATTGTCTTCAAGACTGGGATGGAACGGTTGATTGATCCTAGGTGGACTAATATGACTGGCAGAGTGTTTCAAGGTCGAGGCATCGCTGAGGGATAGGATTATCTCCCAAAGTACGGAAGCACAGGGCCCAATACTTTCCAAGCTCCTTGAAGCAAGCTCATTTTTTTTCTCTCACTTACAGGTATGTCAAGTCATCAATAAATTCAATTCATCCTGAGAGATTTTAGGTACAAATGGAATTTAGTACTCTACGACATCATGGATATATTCAATCCTTTACGCAGGTTGTCTTGTTGAAATTATTGTTGCCGTATTCGAGATTCAGTCACGTGACTCTCGCTTAGCCTACATTTTGTTGTGGCCTGAGGCCCCCAGTTGCCACTGGTGGCAATGGAAGCCTGGAGGGCTGAACTGGAGAGCCTGTAGAGCTGAACTGGAGGCCCCTATAGGGCCCTTATAGCACACTTGATTTGTCACGTGCCATTATTAGTCAACCTAGCCTCGGCCATCACAACACATTTTATCTAGGTAGATTGGCAGTCGCTGTGCAGTTTCCAGTTTCCAGTTTTCAGTTTTCAGTTGTCAGTCTTCATTTTCCAGAAATTAATGTAGACTAGCAAGTGCTGACTCAGCTAAACACACTATTTAATAGCTCTGTAGATCTGTTCTCTTCCTGACAGCGAGCCTAGATGATGTTAGCTTATCTGAAGAATGTCTAAGTAAAAGCTTTCATACTATCATGAACAGCGTTTCCTACTCCACGGCGGATATTGTAGAGTGTAAAGCGTTGAGGATATCCGGCTTCCATAGCGATTCTTTTCGCTTCTTGACCGATAGTCGTAGCGCACTCAGCCTTAAGTGGATCAATCTCTGTAGAGCCTCTTTTGCATCTGCGAAACAACGGTAATTTCAATTTCTCTCGCTTGAAGCGGATAGGTACTTCATTGCAGCCATGATTTTGTTTCTGGAAGAGTTCGAGAGGCGTCTTGTAGTCTGCAAAAGCATCGTCCATAAATGCTATAAGCAAAAACCACATTACAACACTGTAGCATAAGTGGATCTCGAAAAATAAGTCTGGACAAAGCTATAACCGTCAGAGTAAATTAAATACTTCTAGTAGCACAACTAACAATCTTTCTTTCTTCTTTCTTTCGTTCTTTCGATTATTGTAGGTGATCTTTAATCTGAACGAAGACTCAGTCCCCGGGCCAGCAGACTGTCTTAGCCAAAGCTCTACATCCTACAAAATTCGATTTTGTCAGATATTCTTAGCAAAAGACTAAAGTAGCTGCAGCTTACACAGTAGCACAATGCAATATTTCCATTCCGATGAGAAGTACTCTCTACAATTGATCCTATTCGTGCTCCATCTTCGGCAACGAGCAATATAACGCAGACAGTCTGTGCACACTTCCTTGCACAGTAATACTGTTTCTCGTCGTGTAGCAAGATGTATTTGATAATTATGTCGACGTCAGCAAAGTCAGCGACATTCTTGTCGTACTTGTTGTCCTTAAGGTCAAAGTTTTCTATAATCTGATTCTCGACATACTTCATACTAAAAGTTAGCAAAGCATATCTGAGTTATTTGTTACAGTTGCTTACGTCTAAAGTCCGGTGAAGCACGTCTTCAGGTATTGCAAACTTATACTCGCGTTTACACATAATAGCGAATCTTTGCACGTAATATCGTATCGTGCTTAGCGATAGTTTCTCGTCTAGTTTACCTTTGCTGTTTTCGACGTACTACCAGAAAAAGGTCTGAAGAGTTTCTCTGTTAGGCTTTGCATTAAAGTCTTCTAGTTCGACTTTAAATCTTCATAAAATTAGAAATCGTATTTGAATTAGAAATAAATCATACTTATTCCACCTATTGACGGACCTAAGATGCATCTCTTTGTTTGGTTGCGAAAGCACTTCCTCTATCTCAGCGGGATTCTGCTCTGCTAGCATCTGACGACGAGCTTGCAATGCATTTATAGCTATGGCGATAATTATTGCTATGCAGAATAAAAATAGAAGTTTTAAAACAACAATAAATAAGATAGAATCACAACTTAGTAGATAGGCTATCGTGATTGAAAGAGAAGAACGGAGCATGCTTGGTATGAACAACGCCAAAAGCAAAGGGAGAGGGGATTGACTAACTCCCTATTTTACTGCGGCACTTGCCTTCCAGCCCACAGGCCGCAATCTCAACCTGTGGACCTAGGCGCGACGTGGTTCGACAATGTCGTTACCGCCATGGTAGAGAAAGTCGGTTTTGAGGTTTGGCGAATTCTGATGTTCTGCATGGCGCGTGTGTCTGTGTGGTAACGGGGAATCGGGAAAGAGCATGGGGCATGAGAAGCGGCGCAGGTTTTCGGGGCGGGAAAATTCAAAAATTTTCAAACAGCGACCAAAAGATAAGACCCATCCAGGTTCTATTGGGAATCGAACCCAAATCGCCGGAATCAGAATCCGAAGTGCTACACGAGATATTAGGATAATTTTGAGCTGATTTGGAGATCAAATGTACGTGCCTAACCATTACACCATAGAACCAAACTAGCAAGCGGCCGCGAAACCGATGCAGAATGTTGTTGAAAATTCCGCTTATTAAATTATATACGGCTAGTAAGAAAATAGCAGCGTTAGACTCGCTTAATCATCGGGCAAGTCACGAGATGGGGAGATATACCTGCCTAGGTAATCGTACCTAACTACCTAGGCGCTGCTGTGGAAGAATCACCTGACTGAATGCCTTCTCAACTTTTACTTGATGTCTTACCTCATGGAGATATTTATTATATCATGCAAATTACTCCCTCCAGATGCTGTGTTTTGTTATATATTGACGTTCTTTTAATCAAGCTTACGATTGTCCTGAAGCGAAAAACTCTTACCTCCACCCCCCTTCAATCCAAATATCATTCCAAGGCACAAAAAAGTCCTCCCTTTCTATATTTTGGTCTCCAAACTTAATATGTCGCTAACGACTAATTGGCAAATGCGAAGGCGCCACCTACTTCAATCAAACAAATTCTAGTCAATATCCAACCGTAAATAACCGTGTTGAACACAACTCAAAAAGTGGTGCTTACATCAAGTTCAAGGCGTACATCGGATGCTGAAACAGATCTTTCAGAGACAGCATATTGTGTAACGTATGTAGAAATTTGGTTCAATCAACGCCCAATATTCCCCTTTTCACATTCGTTGAACTATCTGAAAAATTGGAACATAGCTAGTAGCCGGGATCCCTTCATGATGGGTGATAGTGACGAGAGAGTGGAATATGTCCTTCCTCAGGATGTGGTTTTGGGTATTAGTGACGACCGAAATGGGGACCATATCATTCTAGATACAGAGGAAAGTCAGTCAAAGACATGAAACATAAGAACAAGCTGGCTGATTAATCGCAGATACCATAGTTACGTGTGCTCGGCTTTGACACCATACCACCGCCTGGCGTGTCTGAATCCAGCTCAGAGTACTTGAATAATCTTGAACGGCCCGATGATCCAGGACACTATCGCAATAACTATGCCGTCGATGCACCATCCTTTCTCCGCGAAGCGAATGAGAAGCTTAAAAACTTGGATTTGATTCCAATGCCCAAGGATGGCTGTTGGATATCAGCTGACGCACCGGAGGTATGTACATCTGACTGATGACTTGGATGGACATTCAACTAAATCTCCGCAGCTTCATAAGATGAAGTATATACTCAAGGAGAGGTATGGATGGCCCGAGGAATTTAAACGCGATGAATGGTTGCAGGAACGCGAAAGCTTGTGGGAGGAATTGGGTGAGAAACATAGCTTGTGGGAGAAGGAGGAGGTAAGGAAGCGCGGGGGAATTCCCCTGCAATAACTGGGGGCACCCTTCTGTGTACTAAACCGTCAAACAAATATCAACTACATATGGATATAGGATGATAAATATAATGAGCCATTCTCCACATTACATGACATAATTGAATATTTTCCTTTTGAAATTGTTCTAGATCTCGGATTTGACATGCAACCATTAAGAGTGTTTTTGACAGTGAGTCACAAACTAGTGCAACACCTAGTGGAGGGAACTGTTTGGAAATGACTTTACTCTTGACAACATTGGTTACTTGTATTTGGTTGGTCTCTTGAATTCGGCTAGCAGCCAAGAAACTTATGAGTATTAATAGGATAATAAATAATCATTTAGGGATTGAAAAGATGGCTCAGAAAAGCGATTGACTAGTTTCACCTAGCCTGCGTTCAAATATGTTATTTAGAACCTTTGTGACTCTTTGCATCCTGCACGTGATGCCAATTCAAGCCTGGTACCTGAGTATACTAAGAAGGTTCTCATCGTCGTATAGGTTACTCATCTTTTACTTGGTAGATATATAGATAGGCAGCATATAACTGAATCTAATCTGTAGGAGCTAGTAGTAAGCGTCCATAAACTCACTAAGAATGTCTACGCCATTGGTCTCTCTTCTCTGCCGTAGTTGAGGTAACATTGGCCAAGTCGAAGGACTTGGGTCCCCAGTCATCTCATTCATGGCGTCACAAATTACCCATACCTCTATCCTAGCATTGCTGGAAGAAGAGCGAAGAGCACTGCTAGGCACCACCTTTGTCCTTCCAATCAAGCGGCACAACATTGTGAGATACAATGAGCTACTTCTAGCACCGCCTGCATATGGCAATGGTCCAAAGAAACGGGCACAGGACATGCTATGGCCCATTCAGGAACATAGTAACGACCTCTTCGTCCTCTGTGTGCTGGCCACAAATCAAAATACTGTAGGGAGTGTAAAATGGAGCAGGCTAGACATCGTAAACCTGCTTAAGTGATGGACGGATTCGGAAAAGCCTTTCATGTCCCTGTAAATCATCTGGCAGAGCGTCGAGCAACAAGTCCAGAATTTAAGTATGCCTCTCTCAAACATCTCCCGATCAGTCTTAACTCGATGCCAGGGAATCCTCCCAGAGCACCCGCGGCAAGCACGCCCTCCACCACGAACGATCCCACACCATCTTCCACGTCCAACGAGGCTCTACACACGCACAGCCAAACCTCGGAGGACCACGAAGTCACCCAGACGGTGGAGATCAAAATTTCCTGGCTGATCGAGGCGCTGAAGGGGAAGGTGGACCAGACGCTCGTGCTGATCCGCGACCCGCAAAATACATCGACCATTGAGATCACAGCGGAGATGGGGCAGAGCATCCGCATGGCCGAAAAAATGAGGGGGGTAATCGGGATATGAACGCGAGGCAGATCCATAGTTGATCCCCTGCCGAGTCGAGATCCGTTTCCCTGAGAGTTACCAGTGTCCTTGCACACGTTGTACAATCCGGCCAGAGTGCCGTAGAGGTCCTTGGACCTTGGGTGGTTTCTCACCTTCTGCATGAGAATTGTTCTCTACGTTTGAAAAATTGTAGTCGTACACCGAATTAGTAGTCGCGATCTCAAAAATGTGAGCTGGTGAGGGAGAGAAAGGTTTATTATGACGAGGGTTAATAGCTGGTATGACAGCCCATTGATATCTATAGCATGAAGCTTGATGTTTGCTTGCTGTTCAACATTTATTTCAGATAAAACCCGACTGCCCGTAAATCAATGCAGGAAGTCAGGAGAGCAATTGATCTTCTTTGGAAATGTATCACGTTTTGTCAAGTTGTGAAATGTGTTGGAGTAATCACAAGAGATAAGGACTTATTTCTGCTCTGAGATTCTAAATTTCTATCTCTATAGGGTCTATCTATAACCATATGTAAAAGCTCAATATATACAAATGCAAGATCCGTTCAACTCTTATCTACAACTCTCAAACTCCATCGTTATCGTGGGTATCATCTATGTCTCTCTCTAAGAAGATCGGCTCAGCTCAGTCTCCTCAACCCGATATTCAACCTTTTCAGGCACCTCGGCATCAAACGGAATGGCACCAGCCACCTCCTTAACTCTCATGATATGACGGCCAGTCCGCATCCAGTGGAAGGAGACATATCCCAGGACGTAGATGAAGCCCACAAGTGGGACAATATAGGAGATGCGAGTGCCAGCAGCGTCAGCTACAGCACCCTGAATGGGAGGGAAGACAGCTCCTCCAGAGACACCCATGACGAGGATACCAGCACCGCGACGAGTATGGCGGCCGAGGTTGGCGGTTCCGAGGGTGAAAAGTGTAGGATACATTGGTGCTTCGAAGAAGAAGATGGCAATCAAAACACCGACAGCTGGTTTGCCGTGGATGGAGCAGATGATGGCGTTAAATGCGATAGCAACGCAAGCATAGACCATAAGGAGGAAGTCGGCTTGGAAAACGGTTGCAAGAGCTGTGGCAACGAAGCGACCAACGGTGAAGGTGATGAGAGCGTATGAGAGCAAGTTGGAAGCTTGAGCTGAAGTGAAGGTTGCATTCTCGGTGGCATAGTTGATAAAGAAGGAAGCTGCAAAGAGTTAGCACAGTCAAATTAATATTCACGAGTGACTTACCGATAGTGACTTGAGCACCAACGTAGCAGAACTGAGCAATGAAAGCAAAGATCATGTTGTACTGCTTGTAGATGGGACCTTGACCAATCTCATTTCCGAACTCATCGGTAGCGAAGTTCTCAACGGTCGAAGAGTTGAGCATCTCCTCAGAGACTTCGGGAAGCTTGGCGACCAAGAATAGAACAGCGATTGCAACACCAGCACAAGCAACGGCCAAATAGACGAATTGCACATTGACCAAGTTGTTGGCGTTCTTACCGGAGAAGAAGAACTTGGAAGCAATCAAGGGACCAATGAACGAGGCAACACCGTTCCATGACTGACAGAATTGGAGACGAGCAGAAGCGCTGGCAGGGTCCCCAATGACAACAGCGTAGGAGTTGGCAGCTGTTTCAAGAGTTGCAAGTCCGCAAGCAATGACAAGCGTGCAAGCGCAGAAACCTCCAAAAGATGCGATGCGGTTGGCATAGGTAGAGAAGTGTGCGGTCGGCCAGAACATGATGGCTCCAAGCGAGTAGAGGGAAAGACCCATGAGGATGGTAATCTTGTAACCCTTTCTCTTCATGACTTCGGCAGCGACGGGTGAGAAGAGGAGATAACCACCACCGAAGTAAACGACTTGGAGACCAGTTGATTGAAGTTTGGTGATATCGAGGACCGTTTGGAAATGCTTGTTGAGAACATCGAGGAGGCCATAACTGAAACCCCACAAGAAGAAGAGGGAGATGACGAGGGAGAGAGGGAAGATGAGGGCCTTTCCTTTCAAGAAGCCCGTCGCCAGGGTAGGAGCTGCAATTGGAATACCGCCGGCCATGGCAAGGTTTGGTTGTTTAATGAGAGAGATTCAAAGATGAGAATGCTCTGGTGAATGAAGGAGGAGAGGATGTTGCTGATGATGTTTACTTCCCATGATGGGTACCAGAGTTATATAGAGTTCTTCTCTATGAGAGAGATTTTCTCCAGACTTGGGATTGCCTCTCCATACTGATAGGGTTGATAGGGCGAAATTGATTGCACGACGTCTCAGACATGCTGACAAGGAGCAAGCATGGTCAATTCTAGCTAGGATCGAAGACGGTTTTGTGCCACCAAAACAAGGGTGCTCTCAGCAGTGTGATCTCGAGCTCAAACTTGAGCATCTAGTGGCTCCACGGCTTTTGACGGTAGAGAATAGACGGTAGAGAATAGACGGTAGAGAATAGACGGTAGACGGTAGACGGTAGACGGTAGACGGTCATTGGGCCTAACGCGATTCTCATCAGTGGCTGTCCGAGAGAGCGGCCGAAAGAAGGACTGAAGCTACAGATCTGCAAGATGGTAGAAGGGCAACTTCCGCCATCCAATCACATGGGACACTCACGTCTGCCGGGAGATCTCTCGCTGGTGTCTGCGGGGCGTTAACATATCAACAGCTCCACTACGGCGTCAAAAGCAGCTTGCCCGTCAGAGCCTAGATGTCGAACCAGTTGAAGAGGTTGGAATAACGAGGGACAGAACTGCCCCGCCAAGTAGGGTGTAGCTTCATTTGATCAAAGACAGCCAGAACTAACTCGTGGTTATCTCGTAAGAAGATAGTCTTCTCTCATGCGCTCTACTGATATTCTCTCATGCGCTCTACTGATATTCTCTCATGCACTCTACTGATATTCTCTCATATGCACGATAAGCTGATATGGAATCTACGCACAAGTGAAATCCCTGGGCATTCTCAACATCTAGGCACAAGACGCCAGAAAGACTACTGCTCAACAAATCCTCCCACCCTATCAGAAGTAGAATCGCGTCACAAGAAACCCTCTGCATATTCTTTTCTTCCAGAAACCTTGCTTCTAGCGTCCTTCTCGATGCCCTCTCTGTCCAGTCGCTGAAATTCATTCTAGCGAGATGGTGGGGTCCGGAGAAGACCCATTGGTCTGGGAGCTGGGAGGCGCCAAACGGTAAAGACTTCTCGCGGTGGCTGGTGCAAGGGGAGAGGTGACGTCGGCTCTAGAGTAAACAGAGTAGCATTGTATGCAGAGTTGCCATCGTGGTCCTTGCTGAGAGTACAAGATGCGTGCGTGGATAAGGCCGATTGCGAGAGGAGGACCGAGACATCATCTTTGCCCTCAGCTACCGGACGACTGGAGATGTTGTTGGAGTCTCATTGAACAGATCCAAATGGCGGCATTGTTGAAGTTTATCTCCAACGTAGGTCTAGAACTTATCGATAAGAACCATGGTTTTTGAGGCTTTTTGAAGTTTACGTGATATTATTGAGGGCAATATGGCTTTCGCTGCGGAGATGAGGAAAAGTGAGCCCAGAAAAGAACGGTAAACGAGGAGGAAACATCATATATAATGTTTAAACTCATGTCACACACCATAGACTCAGATTACAATTTATTATACTTTATTCAAGAGAGCCGATATTATACTTTCGACAAAAGTAAACGTCTGCATGCTCCAATGACATGTAGAGGCATGTCGTCTAACAGTGAACCAAACAGACCCATTTAGTATGCACCTTTCACACTCCGTTCAAATGCTCCCATGTGTACAAATCCATACATAAACGCCACGCCAAGAAACCGTTCCTTCACAGGTTTCCAATGCGACTCAAGAACTCTTGAACACGGACAATTTCTACATCACGTTCCTTCTCCAAAGAGCGAACAATATTTTCAGCATTGGCATCAATCATATCAGCCCCATTCTCATTTCCAGAACAGGCAATGGCGATAATCTTACGATATTTATCGCAGAGTTCTGAATCCTTGCTCTTCAAATCCTGAACAGTGGAGTCGAGAGATTTGTTGATTGTTTGATATGCGTTGAGTCGAGCACGGAGTATATGAATTGGTGGGAGAGTCGAGGTCAACATTTGACGATCTGTTCGGTCGAGAAGAAGGGGTTGGTGAGGGTTGAGAACAACTTTTGATAAGGCACCTGCAGCCTTTTCCGAAATGCTTAGCCCCTTGTCTGCATCTCCCAACTCCATCTCCAGTTCACCATTCATTTGGTTGTATTGGGTTTGAAGTTCCGACAAGTGAGTTCGTTCCTCATCAAAAGCTCTCATCAAGTTGGCCGTCTTTAGCTTTCGTACCTCGCGTTCATCCGCCTCTACTTGAAGACCATCAACACGTCGTCTACGATCTCCAACTTCTCCAGAGGCCTCTCTGAGTTGGACGTGAATATCATCAATGATAGTTTGTTTCTTATCCTTCTCTTTGGTGAACTCAGATTCTGTTTCTTGCAACAATGATGTGATAGCTGCCAAAGTTAGTAGTGAATATTGAGGCAGGCAAGTATACTCACAGTTGATAATTTCTTCGCTGCTCTCTTTAGCTTCAGGACCTACGGCTTTACTCAACCGACCTTCTTCATGGCCTTCGAAATCGGCTCGATCACCGACACCAAAGTCCGCAGGAGTTAAATTTGCTCGATTAGCAATGGATATGTCTGCTCCCACTTCCAGAAGCTGAGAAATGACACTTCGGTTGCCAATTCTTGAAGCAAGGTTCAGAGCAGTATCGCCGGATCTGTCTTGGATGTTGACAATCTCGGACATGAAGCGACCAATTCCTATTGAACGAAGAGCTGGAAGATCAACGGAGAAAGATTGCTGACTGTTTGGGGCGCTGCCTTGGCGAACGACAAATTCAAGAAGTGATTCCAGGTAGTACTTGCTGGCTTGGCTGCGACCTTTGACCGCAGAAGTGACGGCGATATGATGTAGAACAGTTCTACCCTTTGCATCACAAAACTCGATCGTTGGGCCAAGTAACTCGAGCATATCAGGGAAACTATTTTGCTCCAGATTGTTGGTAACGAGGCAAGAGCGCATGAGTGCAGTCTCTCCACTTGCGTTAGTACGAAACATGTTTGCGCCATGTGCAAGTAAGGCCTTGACAAGAGTTACCCTAGCAAGAGTTGCAGCCCAGATTAAAGCGGTATTGCAGCTACCGTCGATTGGAATATCGAGATCCTCAGGAAGCAGACTTAAAAATGCCTGATGTTTGGTGAAATCGCTTTGCGTATAATTAGTAAAGAGTGACATCAAAAGCTCTTTCTTTGCAATACCACTCGTATTAGTCGGTGTTGGCAAAGGTGGAAGAGGCCTGCGATCACCCTCTCCTTGCACATGTTGCGTATGATATACAAAAGACTCATTTGGTTCGGTTGGTGACACTTCTCGCATTGACATGTTCATATGGTCGTCTTGAATTGTCTGCTGAGAATCGCCAAGGGTGGGTCGCATTCTCTTTCTTGGAGGCTCTTCGAAGTCACCGTTAAGTCCATCTTCACGGCCAGTGTGCGAGAATTGAGTGGCATATGCTGAATCCTGTGGGCCTGCGTTGAAGCTATCAGCTGATGCAAAGCTTTGCATACTTTGCTGAGAGCCGCCAGGGTATGCAGACTCTTGTGAACCTAGATTTTGCTGAGAAGATTGTCGGCTGAAACTAGTCGGGCGTACAACATTGCCATTTCTGATACGTGGAACTGGTGAGTCGAAGCGTGCTTTACTGATTGCCGCAACTGCATGAGATGCTGTACTTGAGATGTTCTTGAAAAACGTCCCTGATTGATTCGCAGATCTGTTCTCAACACCAGAGTTATAGAGTCTCTTGCGCTGAGCAGCCATGGCTTGTTCTTTTGTAGGTGTATCGATGCCACCTTGTCCTGGATTCCCACCATCCTGACCCATATCGTAGGTCAAAAGAGGTCTGAGAAGTTCCTCTACCCCATACTGTCTGCAAAATTCAACACCTCTTTCGAATTTGATCCAGGTTCCCTGATATTTGCCATAGCCTCCTTGAACCTTCTCATGCTCACCAATTAGGATCTCTTTCTCCAGAACCTTTGTCCGCTTTCCTTTCTCAATACCTGCGACCTTCAATATCTGGGTTGCGTTCAACCAGCTATCTTTACGACGGCGCATGACTGCGATTCCATTGACCTCCATTTCATACACATCTACAGTTGAATATATGGCCTACACAATCAAATTAGCGCAAATTGAAGAGGGAGTGAAGTATACTGACCGAGTAAATTTGGGGCGCAGAATCTCTATGAGTAGCTCCATTACCGTTTTCATATTGGCGGAATGATGATGAGGGTTGCATCATCAAACCACCCCCTTGGGAGCTTTGGCTCATGCTGAAAGACATTTGGGGATTGAGCCGAGTAGCAGACTCTTGGTCTTCGAATACGCCGCTTGTAGAAGAGAATGAACGAGATTTGTTGAGATGGTTCGACCGAGAGAGGGTCGTGGTGACAAAGGACTGAGGATTTGCGGTAATTGTCGTCGAGGCCATCAGTTGGAATTGAAGTGTTCTCTCTGACCTAATTGCGATATGAAGCGGGGAGTGGGGAGGGGATGGAGGTGAGCGACACAACTCGATGCTATAGAAAGCCTGCGACTTCCTCGCTGTGAAGGGTATCTCTTCTCTCCTCTTGGATGCGATGCGATACGAGCGGCGATAAAGTGCACAACGCGTTCAAGTCGTGAAGACGTGACAGAGTTTAAGTGGTTCTGTGCACGGAGGCCAATTGAAGGCCGAGATTGACGCGCTCTGAACGCGAGTGTTTTATGCACGGTAGTGAATTGATACGCGGCCCCCGACGAGGCCGGAATTTGTACGATGACACGAAAAGACTGAAAGAAATGGAGTCTTTAGGAGAGAAGATAAGAGAATGGAAATGGAAAATAAACTCGACTTCATCTTCTAATCCCCTGAACATCTCCTCCCTGAATAAGAACCGAAAATGGTAGCCTTGCTATATACACCCCTTTGACATTGACCCTCCTCGATCTTGGAAACTAGATTTGTTTGCAGCTGTCAAAACAACGCGTCATGAGTTCGAGACAATTAATTCGGCCATCTATCATAAACCTTGTGCATATTAAAGCTTCCTCAATCAGCGATCTCGCAGTTGACTCACTTCACGTATACCGACGCCTTCTTCGAGCAGCGACCTACTTACCTGATTCCTTCGCGCGGACATACATTCACAATGAGATTGTTTCGAGTTTCAGAAGGCACTATAAAGATGGTCGATTATGCCAAGGAAGTCAACAAATTCAGGTGGGATCGGTAAAGCACAAGCTGGTCGCCAAAAGAGTTAAAGATGCCCGATCAAAAGCAAAACTTCTGGAGAGAGCTGGAGAAGGCAGTCTCGAAGATTTGAAAAATGTCCTTTTTATTGTACATGGCCGGAAGGGAAAGAAAAAACGGGAGTTGATCAAAGATCTTATCCGACCTTCTGATGTGTCTGTCGATGCAGCAGTTGAAGAACTCTACAACGGTTCTGCAAAACAAGTCCTCGAATTTGTGTCTAGCCCAAAGTTCGATACATTTCTGAAGAGCCAGCAGGCCAATCCACCACCAGAACACCCAAGGTACAGGGTCAAACATCTTCGTCCTAGCATACCCAAGAAGAACCTATGGGATCGACCAATGCCTAAAAAAAGGCAAGCAAATCTTCGAAAACGATGGTGGGCATATACGCTAGACAGACTGCTTCCCCCGGTACCGCGTGCAGAATGGGACCGGCTCAAAGCACTTGCTACTGGTTTGCAGGTTGAAATATCTCCACCAAGACGTACTCGCATTTCAAACGGAGTGGGATACACAAAACAAGTTACATTGAGGGAGTTGACTGGTCCGATCAGCGAGACGTACCCTCTTATCAATAGCTTCGAATATGATAGTGATAGAGAGGTCTTCACAACGAAGGAGGAAATATATGAGAAGACCCCCCGTCAATTTACCTCAAGATCTTTACAAAGGCTCTTTGCTAGTATTTGGAATATGACTGCAACTATGGCACAAAATCCACAAACAGGCGATTGGAGTGTTGAGTGGGGGAGACCAAGGACAGCAGCTCTCGATGGCGAATTTACTCAACCTTCTCAGAGCGATAAGGAGCTTTTCATAGGACTCGATGCTTTTGGAAGGCCAAAGAGGAAGATGGATGCGCTTCGAAAGAGAATAGCGGAAACATCAACAAAAAGACGCAGCAAGGAACTCTGATGAAATGAAACGAAGTTTTATACAATCTATGACCAGTTTCTATTTGATTGAGATGACCATGTCTCTCGGGGCAGATCAGAGGAGAACTATTCTACAGCCAAACGTCAATTCAAGTAGTCCACCTACGAACGGGCAGAGGTTCAGCGGTGTTCGACGAATAAAACTTAGATTCTCCGCTATCTTTTCTATCCAGCTCTCTTAGCCAGCTCCTCTAACCCTTCACCATCGACCCTCATCGTCTGCCACTCAGTCAAAGCCTTTGCCCCAATCCTCTCGTAGAAGTCAATACTAGGCTTGTTCCACTTCAGAACGCTCCACTCCAACCTTCCTCCCTTCAGTCGAACCACTTCCTTCGCCAGCTCACCAAGCAATCGCTGGCCATAGCCCTTTCCTCTGTATATCTCTCTTACAAACAAATCCTCTAGGTAAATTCCTGGACGCGCTCGCCACGTAGAATAGTTGTGAAAGTACAATGCCATTCCCGCTGGCTTGCCATCAGGCGTGAAGAGGAGGAGGCATCGTGCTGGACGAGACGCAGAGATACTATCACCTTCCGAAGGTGTGGTATTGGTTGGGGAGATGAGGCCGGAGGGCGCAAATGCAATGGTATTTGACAGAGTTTCAGGTGTCGCTTCTACCGCGTCAGGTTCCTTTTCGTAGTCTGCGAGCTCTTGAATGAGTTGCAGGATTATAGAAACATCTAGTACATAATATGTTAGTGTGTATGCCGGACTTTGGAGGAGGGAAAGGTCACCTTCACGGCGAGCGTAGCGGACAACAACCCCTTCTTGTGAAGAAGGCATTTTAGAATCGACGATGTGTAAAATTGGGAACAGCGCTTCCGCTTTTGTATACCAATTGAATGGTGGCTGCAAGTTGCAAATTTTTTGGTCTGAGCTGTCAATTGCAAGGCGTTCGACATGTTTTTTACCCCGCCAAAATGTCTTGGCAGGCACCGACTCTTCTCTCAGTCATGATCTCCATTTTCCTCATTCAGTAAACACAACTCAGGCAGCGAAGCGCGTAAAGCATCTTCTTGATTAAATTTGAACTATTCAGGAGCAGCCTTGGACACAATGAGCTTCCTACCTCCCGGCTTGCAGCCCATCTACTCGGATCTCTAATCTATTTCTCAGCTATCCCTCTAGGTATGAGCATCAGCCATTTTGCCGGCTTCTTGGATTCTGCTCTATGTCAGCAGCTCTATTTCGCCTAGATACTTCCGATCAGTCTTTGACGGAGAACCTCCTTTTCAAACTTCAAATATCTCGGTTATATACTCTTACCACATCGAAATATTCAATCTCATTCCGTCTTCACAAGTCATACCTATTCATCGTCATCATGTCGGCATCACTTAAACCACCGTTCGACAAAGAGTTAGCTGAGGTAATGAAATATTTCCCCCCACCAGACCCAGCCAAAACAGACTTGGAAATCATTCTCGAATATCGCAAAGAGATAGCCCCTCAAACCAAACCGGAAAATGTGCTCACGGACCCAGCAATTATTCATTCCGAAGTCACCATTCCAGGGCCAGCAGGTGACTTGATTCTGTCAATTTTACGTCGCAAAGACTCAGTCGCAGGTGCTAGACCAGGAATTTATTTCTGTCACGGAGGCGGGATGGTTATTGGGACACGATTCTTTTCGCTCAGCGTCGTTTTCCCGTGGATAAAGGAGATGGATTTAATTCTTATTACTCCAGAGTATCGACTCGCGCCAGAAAACCCAGATCCTGCGATTGTGGAAGACTGTTGGGCTGGCTTAAAATGGGTCGGAGAGAACCTAACAAAGCTTGGCATCAATCCCGACAAGCTTATGGTCTCAGGAGGTTCTGCAGGAGGTGGAATTGCTGCTGGGATGGCACTCATGGCTCGGGATCTGAAGGGCCCAAATATTTGTGCTCAATTTCTGCTCTATCCGATGTTAGATGATCGAGTCAACTCAATTTCAAGCTTGCAATTCATGAATGAGGGAACATACACTGGAACTGCTAACATTAGGGGTTGGAACTTTCTACTGCCGGGGAAGCGAGGTAGTGAGGATGTTAGTATTTATACGGTCCCAGCAAGAGCAACAAACCTCAAAGATCTCCCGCCTGCATACATTGAAACTGGCTCTGCGGAACCTTTTAGAGATGAAAATGTGGCATATGCATCGAGCCTATGGAGAGACGGCGTACAAGCAGAAATACATGTTTGGTAAGTGTTCGACATGGAGTATCCATCTAACTCTGTTGAACTCGGTGAGATATACACGCTGACTTATGATAGGCCTGGCGCTTGGCACGGAGTGAGTTATAATTTATATATATAAAGCAATCGACTCTAACAAATTTGCAGTATGATGTCTTTGCTCCGCATGCAAAAGTCGTCAAAGATGCTTTAAAGACAAGAATGGCGTGGCTGAAGCGGACTCTGGACTAATTAACAGATCAAGCCAGGAGTAGATCCCAACCCAGATTCGATATTCTCTAGGTTTCGTGAATATTTCAAGAAACAAAATGTCAAACAATATTCGAAACTTCAATTCCAAACTTGATGCAGACAATTTGTTCTACTATGCTAATCAATTCTAAGAACGGACAGCGCCACCAACGTGACAGCTTCCTCTTTAAATTAACTTTCCTAACGCTAAACTCCTTTCTCCATATGATCTAGTTTTCTAGACGGCTGACCGGTCTTCAAATCGGCAGTTATTTATTCAATTCAATGCGCTGAAAGAGTGACGTCGCTTTTTCGTCCAGTGACGTAATTCATTTTTCGTACATGGGATATATATGTTTCCAAACTTTTGATTTCCCAACATATTATATTATCTTTCATAATTCAAATCATTAACTTTTACTATAAATCCAAAATAAATACAAGATGGCGTTATCTCAAGCTGCAGCTTTAGTCGAGAAAGTTATCGGTCATGGAAACAACGCCACTACCGAACAAGACGTTTCCAATCCTGCCAGAGACCGAGCAAAATATGCCGATCCTAGTGGCGAGAAGATGAAAGCACTGTGCTGGATGGGGAAGAATACTGTGCAAGTCCTTGAGGTTCCAAAGCCTAGAGTAGTTGAAGATAGAGATGTCATTCTGAAGGTGACGGGAAGCACAGTTTGCGGGAGCGATCTCCATTTACTACATGGATCAGTGATCCAGCTTGAAAAAGGTGACATTCTTGGCCATGAATTCTGTGGTGTTGTTGAGAGTATGGGCCCTGCTGTGAAGGGACTGAAGACAGGAGATAGAGTTGTGGCGAGCTTTCAGATCGCTTGTGGTGATGTGTGACGCGAGTCCATTCACCTCAGAACTGTATGCTGATAATGTCAGTGCTATTATTGCAATCAGAAATTATCTTCCCAGTGTGAGAAGACAAATTCCAACACCATGGAGCATGGGATGGTAAGTTTCATTATTATGAACCTTTTACAACTGCTAAATTCGCTCAGTATGGCGGTAGGACTGCTGGAATGTTTGGCTACTCTCACTTCACTGGTGGATTCGCTGGTGGTCAATCTGAATATGTTCGGGTCCCTTATGGAGACGTCAATCTCCTAAAGCTCCCAGATAGTGTTCCAGATGAGAAGGGACTTTTCCTTTCTGACGTCATTTGTACATCATGGAATTGCGTTGTTGACACTGGCGTAAGCAAAGGAGATGTTGTTGCAATCTGGGGTGCTGGACCCATCGGTCAGATGTGTGCAGACTTTGCTTTTATGAACGGTACAGTGCTTTCTATCCTCTCATTAGTCGTATACTAAGTCTCGTTCAACAGGTGCTTCTCGAGTCATTATGGTGGATTCAAACTGGAGGCTTGATTATGTTAAGTCTAAGAACCCCAAAGTGGAGACATTAGACTACAGTAAACTTCCGAGAGGGACATCGGTTTCAGCAAAGTTGCAGGAAATGGTTCCGAGAGGACCAGATGTAGCTCTCGAATGTGTCGGTAAGTTTAGTCCTATGCTAAGACGGTCAGTGCTGATTTATAACAGCTGGAGAATATGCCAAAGGATGGGCACATTATTTTGAGATGTTACTCGGAATGGAGACTGATACCTCCGAGATTATAAATGAGATGATCACTTCGGTCAAGAGCTTCGGAAGAGTCGGCATCACAGGCGTTTACGTTGGATTTGTGAGTATGTACGGTCGATCTCCGTCGCTGGGACTGACAAGAGTAGACCAATCACTTCAACATCGGGTCCTTGATGGAACGTGGAATTAGACTGATTGGTAACGGACAGGTAAGCTTATTTCATACTACGTAAAGTGCTATGGCCGTCTATCGCAGCTCTGGTAGGGCTGTTTCAGGAGTGGTAGGAAACGCATGCCGAATATTTGGGCCCCTGAAACGTTTTCAATCTTTGACAAATGAGATTTTTACCTTACTAATGGGACGATAAGGCACCAGTTCATAAGTATTGGGAGCAACTTTGTAAGATGATCGAGACCGGAGAGATCGACCCACTCAGGATGGTTTCTACCCGAGTGGCGCTTGATGAACTGGTGGAAGTGTACAGAAGGTTTGATTCGAGAGAAGGAGGTCTAGCGGATGGTCTGCAGAAAGTATACGTGCAGACACGCTTCTCTGCACCACCAGCGTCTGGCAGCCCTGCACTAACGACCTACACAAAGTAGACATGTGCATACGATACACATAACAACGTTGGATGGGGTGGGAGGTTGCACATGTTCATGAGACACAGGTGTATCTGGGAGCGGACGGTTCGTCGGTTACCACCTGCAGCGGAGAATATGGAGCGGAAGATGCCGAGGGTTGTACCATATGCAAAAGTAAACAGAATCTTCCAAATACATCGGCTAAAGTCCTGCTCGTTTTCGGGAAAACAGCAAATGAAACAAAATTTGGCTTACGACTCTGTCAGGGTGTAAGGCAGATGCTTCCCCTAAAGCACGGAAGGTAAGCTTATTTACAGTCTGGCTCCAGAAGCGAAGTCCCCTGTAAATCGCTTGCTGGGCCAGTCATCGGCACTCCCTCGTACAAACAAGGGGCATGAGAAGTTTAACCCCGTTCAGATTGTGCTTCTGATTTGGCAGCGCGGAAACTGACAAGAGCAACGCCTCGTCTAGGCCGGACTTGTACCTTAATCCGTCTTCTGCTGTCTGTGTTCTCATCATATTTTCTGGTGCTGGGCCATGCTCGCCGTCCAGCCTACACCCCGCAAGTCCCACGTCTGCCCACGTACCCAGGCGGGAACGGCATTCCTCTCTACTGAGCAGGTTTCAGGCGACGACATGCCTTGGATGATAAGGTGCCCGGCGACCTTTCCAGACGTGCAGAAATAGACGGCCCCTAAGCCACGATGGTGGGTTACAGGGTCGTGCCGTGGATGTTGATCCATGCGGCGTCGCTGCAGACAATCCATGTGCACGAATTCCTTCCAGTTCGTCTGAATTGGGTGCTGGCATCTCTCCATTGGCGCTTCCTTGCACTCAACCAATGGTCCCTGCAGATGGGGTCCAGATCAACCTGTAGATGGCGCTATCAGAGTGCTCATGCGGTAATTATTTCTTTTGAATGGTAAATATGTGGCATGGATATGGAAATGGGACCGCGCCCTTACTATACGAAATCTAGGCTTTGGCTCGGCCTCCAAAAACATGTTCAGACATATAAGAACCCCGAGAGCCCATGGATGTTCAAGCGTTGAATGTAAACTCTTCCTACAGTTTTGATATATCCTCAAGCCATAATGATGCATGCCACTACACAGTCTACCCAGATCATGGTCTCGAGCGAGGATCAGGTAAGTTTATCTATCCTTCTCTTACCCAAGACTAAACCCCCCAGGAATCCTATCATGTAGAGGACTATCCCAACGTTCAAGTGATCATCTGCTCTTGTACCGCCAAGTCACATGGCATCCATATCAGATCGCCAGAGTCCATGAGCAGCACAGCTTACACTGCCCCTGAACTCCCTCAACTGAGGAACCTGCTCTCTGCCTTTCTACCCGTGGAAACGGCACGCATGGAATTTCAGGCGCAGCAAGAACATATCGAGTCTCTCCTCAACGTCCGATCTCATTCTCAGAACCTCAACCTGATCTCCAGAGCGGGAAAATATGCACGAGATCCAAGGAAAATTGGAACCCTAGTTTCAAGAGTGAGGGTTCAAACCCGAGGCTTCTGGCGGTCCTTGAGCTTCCAATTAATCTTCAACATCTGGGCCGTCATCATCTGGTTGCTGATCCGAAAAACATTGGAACTTTTTGGGATCAGGATCGGCCCCCAAGTCGCATCTGTCAAATCAGAACGCTCAAAAGTCCAGACAGCTCCATCTTTTCGAGGCCTGACTCAGAGACCAAGTCAAAAATCAGTCGAGAGGAAGAGGTTGATGGCTACCGTCGAGGATTACAATGGTGATTCGTGGGAGAACCTCGAGAGCTCTTCGCTGAGTAGATCTCTCACCAAGGATTTTAAGACATGAACCAGTAAGGCTGGGTGGATAGGAAAATTTACATGTAAATGGGGCGTTGGGAAAACGGGCTGTCATTACTACAATCTCTTTTATCGACTACATCATTTCATATGTCACGAAAAGTTGCATTCCGTCTCATTGGCAGCAAACTTTTTTTCTCTGCTTGATTGAAGCATGGCAGCATCACTAGTTAGCCGTCGTGTATCCACCCTATCTCTTTACCTTCCACAGCATATATCCATCACCTGTCAAGAATTCCCAGATCGCCCTTGCGTGCGTGCTTGCTATTTGCCACGCGTTTTCTTCGGACATTTGATCTGCAGACGCACACACGCACACCCATCACCGCTCTCGTCTGTATCTCCGCCGCCCTCCCATCACATACGTGCATCACGTACGCCCACCACCTCCGTCTCGCTCGCTTCGGAAACGAAAACGAAGAAGACGCGACGGGAGCGGTGCTCGCTTCGTGCGTGCGGGTCAGGCTGGCATGCTTCGGGTCGCGGTCCCAGTACCAGCCTCCGAAGAGGTTGTGGCGACCGGCGGGTCCAATCGTTGGGTTGGGTCCTGCTCCCGAGGCTACACAGGACAGCACATTGTTCCGGACGGGTGCCGAGTTTTCTTGACGGGTTGGATATGGAGTTGAGGTGGGACTGGGGATTGCCGATTCAAGGGAGCTCTGAGAAAGATATGTGTCGGCCTTCCGATATGCTGTGTTCATTGTCTCAGCTCGCAGCGTTGAAGTTGGCTCTAGATTATAAGCTTGTTAATTCAGACATGCATCGTTTTGCCAACAATGAGTTTATGACCTCATTGTTTGACTCTTTATTACATTGAAAATCACAAGGTTGTAAAAATACTTTGCAAAGTGTGCAGCGACTTTGAAAACTCCCAATTCGTAGTTCATTCTCGGCACGCCACATCAACTTTGAAAACCCTCAATCCGTAGTCCCATGCTCTGAACGCCACATCGACTTTGAAACTACACTCAGAAATTCAACGTCTCAAGCCATTGACGTACTTCCTCCATTGTCCACCGCAGATCTCGACTCTGTTTTACCATGGCCTTGATTCCGCCAGAAAATGGGTTCTCCTTGAACTTATCTGTATAGATTCCCTGTTTGACCCAATCAATGCTCCTAGCACGTTCAGAGCCGTATTCGAATCTGGTTGAAAGTTCCAAAGCAATAACACCTAGTCTTGATTAGCCATTTAGTCAGAGGAGGAAGCGAGGTTGTGCTTACCTAGGGCGAAAACATCTTGTTTTGGGCAGATGACAGGTACCTCATTTGGAACATAAGGTGCCGTCCCAACCATGTTGCTCTCACCGTACTCCGTCGCTGTCGAAGGCCATGGCTTGCCGTCATCTGAATCACCAGCATTGGCTCCCAAGATGTGTATCAATCCGAAATCTCCAATGCAAGGACATATATATGTGCTCTCTTTCCGAGAGGAGGCGTCGGGGTAGCAGTCGTGGCAGTCGTCGATAGCGAAATAGCCAGTCGTAGGCTCTTCACCGGCTGGCAGAATGGATAGGAAGATGTTCTCTGGTTTCAGGTCTCGGTGGATGATGTTCTTTCGATGGAGATATGAAATTCCTTTCATCAGGGCTTTGAGTAGTTTCAAAGTCTGACAGGGGTGGAAACAATGCTTGAGTTTGATTTCTGAACTTTCTGATTCTGACGTGAGACCTGAGGACAGCTGTCGGGCCCGGGACTCTTCCGTCGGCTTGCCAATATACTCGTTCAATGTCGATGGATATAATTTCATCTTGATATACAAATGTGCGTCAAAGTCGAGTTTGGTCTTCGACAATCTACCAATCTGCATCTTGCTCTCGCCGTTGTCGGTGGTATCGTCGCCATCGGCGCTCTCGTCGTTCTGAGGTCTGTCGTTCCTGTCGGGAGTGCCACCGTTCGCAGCTATATCAAAGGGGTTTTCATTGTCCAAAGGAATAATCGACTTTGCTCTCACATTTCTGGCTGCATCAATGTCCAAGAGCCCCCTTTGACTTTCAATTTCTGATTCGAGGTTTTTTATAATAGGATCAACCGATATAGAGCTATATCTCATCCTATAATTAATCAGCGTGAGTAATTTTATAAAGCGCCATATTCTTACCGGACTTGATGAATTGCTTCCTCGGTTTCAATTGTTCCAGGAGGGCATGGTTCCACCCAACAGTGCATATATCGAACTACATGTGGATGATCTAACCTAGCAAGAGTAGAGACCTCAGAAATCAAGTTTCTAAGATTTCCTGCTCTAGCTAAACTCTGGAATTCTCGTGCTGCAATTGCTACCTTCTTTATAGCATACATCCCTCTATCAAGTCTATACCGTGCTTTGAAGACAGTTCCGAAGCCCCCTCTGCCCAATTCCTCAATTCTACATAGATGTCAGAAAGTAGTCTGGTCAATCGACAATATATTTTTAATGACACCTCTCAGTACAGTTGAGATGGAAGCAATGAGAATGATTCGGTAGAACCTCGGTAGATAGAAAACTCTAGTTTAACACACTCTTCTCCGGTGGGGTTGCGGCGGAATGAATAAACTTACTCGACAAAAGACTTTGCAAAAGAACCTGACTGTGATGCAATTTTGTTTCCTCCAGCACTGAAGAGAGACAGAATCTCACTTTCTGACGAAAGAACATCGTGGTCGCCGCTTGAGTTCAAGTTTGACATTGTATGAGTTTGTCGAATCAAGGCATGTCCGGGGTTGAAAGATGCAGATGACTCTCTTGGTAAGAAGAAGCTGGCAGAGCCGGTAGTTGCAGTGTAGGCAGAGTAGTTGTGCTGTTGTGATACAAAGTTGTTTTGGTTTGTTGCGATATTGTTAAGAAGAGCGTCAAATGAATGTAAATATTGACGTAGCTGAGGGACGCTGTAGTGAATGAGCTCTTCCGGAAACATACCCGCCCTTACCAAATCACGAGTCATCTCCGCAAAGAGGTGCTCGGCAATATCACAAACATCAGGGTGATCGTCTGGAAAACGCTCCTCGGGACGGCGTCCAGCATTGATAGAGTTTGCTGCTTGAGTTCTACACCTTCCTTCAATCAAAGAAAGGTAGAAGATACTAGCACGCTGCTGAGGACTGAGTTCAGGTAGCCTCATTGCCATAGGTAATTATCTTGCTACCCTTCCATTGTTTTGATCTCGCGTAGCACTCGTCTCCCCTCGAACTTCCTCGTCTGCTTCAGACGTATCACGTGCAGAATCTCCAGATTCTGAAGAGGCACTTGAATCTGTTGTCCATTCACCAGAAGAAGGCCAAAATCTGGAAGCCATGGTGGGGATCAATAGAAAAGCCCTTCTCGTGCTTTTATGAAGAAAAATGCATTGGAACTAGAGAAAGACGCTGAACAGAATGAACGGCTAGGAAAAGGACCATGGCTTGAATTAAAGGCCCTTAGATTTATTATGTTGCTCCTTTCTAGACGATCTTGACATTTCAATGACTTGCTTGTCAAAGAAAGGGCTGACTAGGCTGCAGGCTCGAGTTAAGGTTGTTATGCTGTCTTCTTCACAACAGTTCTATGGGCTTCTCCTCTCCGCGTGACCTTGGCGAAACGAGGCTTGTTCGTATATCCTCAGGCAACAACTTTTTGCCTGAGCCTTATTCCTTCGACTTTCGGTTTCATACTTCCATTCCATGACAGATGAACTTTCATCTGAGATTTACCATTAACACTAACTCTCTGATGAGTAGAGTGTGCTGTACTAACCAACGGTTATCCTGAGACAAGACGTAAATGGTTCTCATCGCTGCGGCCGCCTCCTCTGAACGTGTCACGCGACTTCATTTTCCTCATCGATAATCTCTCAAGACAATAGGGTCTTGCTACACTTGCTCAACAAGAATACCATGCCGAGAAAACTACCTTGGAAGATCAAGTCCACCACGCCTGTCGTGTCTCGAAAGAGGGTAGTTGCCAGCAAAGCCCCTGTTCAGAAACGCCAAAGAAGAGAGAAGGTTGATTCAGAGGATAATGTAGATACAGAGTCACGAAATGCTGATAAAGATGGTAGGTTCATATTTTGCGCTATGATCATACTGACTGTCTCAAGCACCGGTGCCGTCATCATCACCTCCACCTCAGCCACCTCCAGAATCGTGAGTCTCTTTCTCATTCACCACCTCCTGTTCTAACTTGACATATAGCCTTATGAAGGAAGGGATGGACAAAGATGATCAATATCGTATGGTTGAGGATGAATTTCTCACAGTAGCTCAGCGCTTTACCATGCATCTTCACACTGCCGAGTATAAAAGACAACAGATTATGGCAAAAACACGGAACGCAGAAACCATCAGTTCTATCTCGAGACCTGTAGCTGGAAAAATGTCAAACAGTACGAGACGAAAAGTTGAAGCTGTTGCTCGTGCCAAGTCTCAGAAGGCCGCTGTAGAAAGCCTACCTGGGAAGAAATCAGACCAGTCGGACGACAGCGATGATGGCGAAGAACTTCCTTACATTGGTACCACTCTTCACGGCTTGATGGATAGCCCTAGGAAGAGGACAGCGTCGCTTGCAAAGCTAGGAACTATAGCAACGACGACACGAGCTGCTGCTGGTTACAAGAAGCCCACAACAGCCAAACCAGACCACAATGCTGTCCCTCTTTCACCACTCCACAAGAAACTCTCCAAAGGCGTCACAAATTATGACGGTGAAACATCGACTGAAGCATCTGATGACCACAGCGATCTGAATGATCCAGTCCCAGCACCTAAGTTGACTACTTTACCGAGAAACTCGACAAAAAATTCGCAAGTCGGCACCATAAAGTTTAAACCTACAACTTCCACATTAATACATACAAATCGAGCAGCCAAAGTCAACTCGTTTGTGGGGATCGCAGAGTCCTCTATGAATGAAATCAACAATCCGGATGTAACGGAATTTGATTCTCGACTTCCAGGGTTAGACCAGCCTAGGAAACGTAGGGTCAAGCCTAAGAAGCAGCAGCAATCTCCTGAGAAATTTGGTGTGATACCAACTTTCTTATGAATGACACCTTTTTAAGTCATAATTGGAAACTGCATTCAATAAAGCTTCTAGATAAACATTCCTGTCACGCTTCAGCAACCATGACACGAAGTCAGACGGACTCATAAATCAGAATTGATTTCTTGGTATCTAATTACATTTACTTCTGGTATGGAGTTTCTGTCGGAGGTTCTGCCTGCGGTGCGATACGTGCTAAATGTCTCCGTTGTCCACTCTTCCAGTCTACGAGAGCAGAATGAGAAGTTACACGGTTATCCCAGACCACAACCGTTTTTTCTGCCCATTTAACCCGAGCTTGAAAATCTGCGCCCAAAGCCACGTGGTCATACAAGAATTTCTTAGATGGATTAGCAACAATCTGATACAGAGAACCGAAAGCTTACCAGTAGTGCGTCGCTCTCCTCTTGCTTATAGCCAACAATGTTTCTGGTGACTGATTTTTGTCAGCTGTACGTCCTGTACTTTATTGTTGCCACTTACATTGAGGATTGACATAAAGCACCTTCTCACCCGTTACAGGGTGCGTCCGTACAATCGGATGCTCGCTTATAACTGGCTCACGTCGCACTGCGCCGCCCTTCGCCTTGGAGGCTGTCACTTGCTCGATTCCAGAATGATTTGCCTTTAGTCCGTGGAGACGTTCTTTGAATCCTTCGCTCAAACGGTTATAAGCCTCGGCTTGATTAACAAACAATGTATCGCCTCCTGTCTCTGGCTTGTCAAGAATGTACAGGAATGTTGTTCCTGGAGGCTGAAGCTCATATGAGACGTCACTGTGCCACGCAACAGAAGAAGTTCTTTTTTCGAAGAAGGAGTCGATTGTCTTGTCACCAGCACCTCTGTGAACGAGATGAATCTCAGGGTAACCTTCTGGTGCTCCAGACGTTGGATGTATATGTAGGCGACCGAAGTAGCGACCGTACTCCAGAGCCTCGCTAATGGGAAGGTCCGCGAAATCTTGGTCTCGGAATGCAACGACCTTTCGCTCAGCAACAAAGCGAGCGAGTTGATCCTTGCCGGCTGGACTCAACGTGCTGAGTTGGACTCCAGATATTTCCGTCCCGATTGTTGGAGTAAGATCGTTGACAGTTACACCGCTGTGTAGCAGTTCGGGGAATTTTGGATCGGCATCTAGGCCATGGTCACGATGTTCAAAGCGTTCAAGCTTTGGGTACTTCTCACTACCCCAATGTGGCAAGTAGTTGGGGTACTGCAGCAGTAAGTTAGCATAGTGTTAAACTAGGCTGAGCATTGTGGCCTGCCTTTGCGGCCTTGAAGCCACCCTTTCCTTCTTCCTCAACTTCTTTCTCGTATCCAATTGGCGAAAGCTCTTTGTATGGTCCAACAGCGCCTGTTAGTACTGGCTTTTTGGTTTGAATCGTAATTTCTGGTAGAGTCGCTGTTTCGGTTGCTGACGGTGCCATGTTGTTGTTTGGTTTGAAGTCAAGATACTCGACCGTTTTGGATTGTTCTTAGAGTATTTGGACAGACAAAAGGCTTTATATTCCCGCCATTACCAGGGCGATGTCGCAACTCCCCAGAGCTTAGAGCTCCAAAGAGATTAGCCCCTCAAACTCACATGTCCATCCTTGGAAATATCGGATGACGGCAATTTTTCTATTGAGAGTTACTGGTACACAGTCAGCAATGTAAACAGACGGAAAGCGAGATGCACGAAGCTATCCCCCAGATGGAGAATATAAACCAACGGCATTGGCTATAACAGGATTGTGCAATCGTGTGTGAGGATCACGTATGAACCATAACACCATCATAAATCTAAAAGTGGGATAAATCAAGATCTTGTGACGCCATATCGGGTTGAACAACCCCTGAAGAATGCCTTATCAAGGTGTCGTGCCCCTGATTACCTTAAATGTGTACGAAACAAGCATCTCTAGCCATCAGACGAGAAAATACCATAACACGTGAGAGGTCCCGTGACTATCTGATACTTTTGACACAAACATAAGATACCCGTAGTGTGCTTAGTAATTTCACATCAAGGTTAAGTATTCTTCATTCAAAATGATTTAGAAGTTACTAAGAAAGTGAAATCCCGTGAGGCTTGGGTGGCAAATCGCTGCTGCTGAGAAATCCCACCTCTATCCACAAAATGGCGGGGTACAAAATTATTTTGAACAACTGCTCCGAGCAGTTAGCACTCAACACCACGAAAGAATTCATTTGAACCACCGCGGCCATGTCTGCTATGGATCTTGACGCTCCGGTGTCTATTGCGCAGCAATTTAGAGAACAGCAGACAAATGCAACGTAAGTAAATCCCGAAGAAACATCGTCATCGTGCTAATCAATTATCAGTATTCTTTGCTGTAACTGCGGTGCTGCGATCGATGGAACGACCTCTGCAGGCGCACTCTGCTATGACTGCGTTAAACTTACTGTCGATGTCTCCCAAGGAATTCAGCGAGAAGCAACCTTACATTTTTGCAGAGATTGTGACCGGTGGCTCCTCCCTCCCTCAAGCTGGATAGTTGCGGCTCTCGAATCGAGGGAACTGCTTGCCTTGTGTCTGAAGAAATTACGGGGACTACACAAAGTTAGAATCATCGATGCAAGCTTCATCTGGACAGAGCCGCATTCGCGCAGAGTCAAAGTAAAACTTACTATTCAAGATTCAGTGTCAGAAGGCGTGGTCTTGCAGCAAGCATTCGAAGTCGAATATGTAGTTGCTTATCAGCAATGTCCGGATTGTGCAAAATCATACACTGCAAATACTTGGAGAGCATGTGTACAGGTTCGCCAGAAGGTTCCTCACAAACGAACGTTCCTCTACCTCGAACAACTCATCCTCAAACACGGCGCGCACAAAGATACGATCAATATCAAGGAAGTTAAGGATGGTTTAGACTTTTACTACGCAGCACGAAATCAAGCCGAGAAATTTGTCGATTTCTTAAATTCGGTTGCGCCAGTACGAACTAAGAAATCACAGGAACTTATATCCGTGGATATTCACACCTCAACGAAATCATACAAATTCTCATATTCCGTCGAACTAGTTCCAATATGCAAGGACGATTTGGTAGCGCTACCTATTAAGTTGGCAAAACAGGTTGGAAATATTCATCCGTTAGGCATTTGCTACCGAGTTGGGACATCTATTAATATTCTCGATCCCACCACACTTCAGACCGCCGATGTAAGCACCCCTATCTACTGGCGTGCGCCTTTCATACCTCTTGCGGATGTCCAAGAGTTGGTTGAATTTGTCATCATGGACATTGAACCCATAGGTGCTCAGAAAGGAAAGTGGTTACTTGCGGAGGCTACTGTTGCGCGTGCCTCAGACCTAGGATCAAATGACAAGACATACTACACTCGAACTCATCTCGGAAACGTTCTTCATCCTGGAGATTCCGTCATGGGCTACATGTTTACCGGGGCGAACTTCAACAACCCCCAATTTGATGCCTTGGAAGAATCAAATAACTATTCATCGTCGATACCTGATGTCATGCTCGTTAAGAAGCTATACGCCCGCAAGAAGAAGTCCAAGAACCGTAGTTGGCGTCTTAAACGAATGGCGAGGGATGAAGGCGACCTGCTCCCCAAGAAAGCAGATCAAGAGAAGATGGATAGAGATTATGAGATGTTCTTGCGGGATGTGGAAGAGGATGCTGAACTCCGTCAGACAATGGCTCTGTTCAAAGCTCAGCAGGCGAAGGGGGATGCTGAGGCTATGAGCGTTGTTGAGACGAGTGATGGCGAGGATGAGACTCCACAGATTGACATGAATGAGTTACTGGATGAGTTTGATGAGCTTCATGTTCAAGATTAATTCTCTTGTACTGACTTGTTATCTTGTGGCGTTGGGGAAAATTGGTAGGTAACGGCATAGATGGGGCGTAGCATAGCAATTCAATCCAAGATTATTACCTCAAGTTTGATGCTCTATCAGAAGTTTTATACGAGAAGTACTGATCCTGCAACCTCTCCTTTTACTAAACCTACGAATACTCCGGCGCAATATTTTCTCTCATTTCCTTCCTCGTCTTTCCAAATCGCTAACCCAGGCGCTCCAAACTTCCAGCAAATGCTAGAAGCAGCAAAGATTGCAGCTCGCTCATTTGAACCCAAGTCTTTTTGAGAGAAGAAGAACCCCTCTCTAAACACACGAGGGTATTGGCAGTTAGTAAGTCCAATGCGAAACAGGAACTCCTGCAGTGCCTCGATGACACTGGGGTGTCTCTCGCTCTGTTCGAATACCCCAATAACAACTCGCTCTGGCTCCTCAGATCCATACAAAAACTCATCAATATATCCCAGTAACTCCTCATCAGGCTTCGTAGCCGGATTTAAGCGGACCATATTTTCAAGCCACAGCCCATATGAGTCCTTCCGACATCTTTGCGTCTCCCCAAATGGCACACCCGCAATATGCCAATTTATGATCGGGATGAGATGAGTTGGTTTAAGCGCATCAGAATCCGTATCCCTAGCTCTCGGCCTCCATGTCAAGCCTGGCCGAGAATCTCTTTCATCACTAGTGTAGATAAAGGAATAATCATTCTTCTTCTCACAAATCCTCATAATCTTATCTGCCAACTCCCACAGTGTCGTCGAAGGCAGACCCCACGAAGCATCTTGAGTGAGAGCGCCCAGACCAGCCAAGAGTCTGTTAGCCGGGAACTTCGTGTCGAAAGTGCGAAGAGCGAGGTTGGAGAGGATAGCTAGAATAGGACGTTCGAGGTAACCGGCTACAAGTCGGTCTGCTAAAGCATCCTCCAATGTGTTGAGATTCGGGAAGGCTTCTACCGCTGCTAGTTCGGCTTTTTGGGTTGCTTTTTTCCAGTGCTGAATGGAGTGACCCACAATGTTGGAGAGCGTATTGGCATGAACTACATGTACACCAGGAGTAGATGAGGCGGTCGAAAAATAGGTGTCCCAGCAGTTGACGAGTTCTTGATACGTCCAAACACGGGATATCCATTTATCGGCTTCGAGAGTGACCATGTCTTCTATGGAGAAGGGATCCATTGTTGTTTGAGCTGAGGCGGCTTGGATCACTTTCCAAGCCGGCTCTTTGAGGATGATAAGAACAGATTTGGCGGCGCTGTAGATGAATCCCATGCTGGTTTTGAGTGGGTTAGCTCTTACTCATCTCGAAGATTGAGATTTATATAAATACCTTTCAAGAGTTTTAAGTCTTGCTGGACCCTCAGTTTGAGGTATACAGATAGCGTCAATCCAAAATGCTTCAACGTCCATGTGAGTTTCGATTCCTTGAGCGGCTTTCATCGCAGCAGCTAAAGCAGGTCTCGTCTGATCTGAGATCGACCGCTTGCAGTCGAAAAAACTCCCAGGAGCTTCAACACCTTCGCCCCAGACGTATGAGACGCAATGGAATTTGAGTTCTTTAACTTCTTCCGAGCTGAAAGGGCCAGCTACTCGCCATAACTTGCCGTTGATCTCTTCGTTGCCGAGTTGTCTTGGTTGTCCGTCTGCGACACGGACAATGAGATTGAATTCCATGTTGAGCTTGAAGCTGGGTTAGGCTTTCAAGATGAAACCCTTGATTCTATGTAGAGCATCAAAATTATATCTGTACCTGGAACTCATCAGGCTGGCTCATTCAGCTCATGTTGTGTAACGCGAGATTCATGAGGTAAGTGCAGCTAATCAATCATCTTCGAAGGGGGTATTTGAGATGCTGTCTAGCGAATGAAATCTTGGTAGGCTTAATTTCTTTGAGAATATTTTGGGCGAGAGTTTCGGGAGGAAGCAGCTATTCTACGACTGGGAAGAGTCATGCTACCATCACGTGTTCCAGGATTACATGAGCGCACCTGCAAGTGCAAACAAAATTCAATACTTGGCGCACAAGGGCGATCAGACATCAATTTAACATTTTCCTCTATCAAAAGTCAACAAACTTTACGGTTGTTCGGGAGACGCAAGGGGGCGAGGATTTCTTCAGGTGCAAAGACGGCGCTAGATCTCGCTAAAGCCCCTCAAGTCCTTCCTCATTCTTCCTCATCTCAACATCTCTTGTACATCAAATATGAAGAGTTATTGGAAATTTTTCTCAAGCAGAATCGACTGGGCCAGCGAGTCGTTCCTTATACTTCGTTCAAAGGCATCATCGACATTTTCTATCAGCAATTCCTTAAGTTAAACTCAACTATTCAGATGTGTTGCTTGATAGGTATTTCGTTCTAAGCTCAGGTTCGGTTTTTATCACATATACTAGGAAAGAAAGGTAAATTATTACGGTCCAAGGGACTCTGAATTATTATTTTCTTAAATAAATCTAATGCAATGCAGATTGCTAATAAAAGATGTCAGGATGCTCACATCCAACTTTTATTCATGTCTTTTCAACCCGTTTCAATTCCACATCTTGAACCTCAATCTATTCCTTCATTCCCAACACAAGCACATCCTCAATCTTCACCACATCCACAAAATTTGGCAAAACCTTTGTCATCAGAAACTCATCCACCTCTGCATCATCATCTATGATTCCCTCTCTCGGACAAATGATATGGAAGTCTAGATCGGCTCCTCCTCTTGCACTCCCTAGGATGCTTCCCATCGTCGTCAATCCCACCAGCATTACATGCTTCACACCTCTCGGCCTCAGGTACGCCTGCAAATCCGAGCTTGCGAAATGATTGGGCGCAAGTTTTCCTAGCACGATCTCGTCCTTGGACCAGCCGTTGGGAGGTACAACAGAGGAAGGGACGCCGTACTAAGGTGTGTTGGGATCGGAAGGAGCATTAGCGAAGAATCCTTGTGATTCGAGTGAGCGGACCCATTTGGAGAGTTTGTTGTAGGGAGAGACGAAGGCATTGTGGTTGAGGTTGAATGGGAGGGTGTGGTGGATTATTATAGGTACACTGTCGTATAGAGAAGAGCGATCTTTTGCGCTGGAACTGTCCCGTGCTTTGGTGATCTCGGAACGAAAGAAGTTGAGGAGGGCGAGGATCTGAGCCAAGTAGGCGTCTTGAGTTTCTTTGGGGAAACGGGCGAGGATTTGGGTTTGAACGTCAGAGAGGAGAAGAGCCGTATGTGAGAGGGAGACAGGAACATAGAATGGTGCCGAGGGTGCTGAAGAGGCCATCTTAGAGTTTTCTGTCTTTGTTTTGTCTTGTTTTGGTGATAGACAATTAGAGTTGACTGGAAGAAGTCGATATTTGAGGCTGTTTGGTGTGAAGAGATGCTTTTGGAATGAAGTTACTGATCAAGATTAACACGTCTTTATATATGTCTCCATGCTATACAGAGATGTTCAACACTTGCGAATTTCCCGTTCTCGCGTAGATATCGATTGGTTGCTGAGCCACCCAGACTACCTGCTTGCTGCATTCCTTAAGTCGCTTAGACTCATGTACTTGGATCCACTCAGGGGGAAACCCGCTTCGGCTTACCTCCGACTTCGTTTCTGACGTAGAAGACTCGTCGTACAACTTCTTGGCTTCGATGAATGAGGAATACCTACCCACGACAGGACAATTGTGATCTCTAGCCTACAGAGAATAGGACGGTTCCATCTCAGTTACCCGTACTCGAAATGTCAAACACCACCACCCCAACAGTGGCCGGCGGGAAGAAGATTGTAAGGGATCCTGACCTCATTTTGATCATGCTAATGGGCTCTCAGGTCTTCACGGGAGGGAGCGGTAAGGCAGGCCGCCATGTCATCCCCTACCTCCTCAGTAAAGGCCACAAGGTCCTAAATCTCGATCTTGTGCCTTTCCCCGACCCGTCTGCAGGCGTCTACACCCTGCGGACAGACCTCACCGACTCGGGCCAGGTCTTCAATGCGCTGACCTCCCATTTCAACATGTCTGGATACGGCTCCGGGCCAGTGCCTGGTCCTCCAGACGTGGTTATCCATTTCGCCGGTGAGCACCGTCTTGCTCTTCTGATGACAAGATCCATGATGGCCATTGACGCTGATGAAAACAGCGTATGCGCGCAATATGCTCGTGCCCGACTCTGAACTATTCCAAGCGAACATGAGGAGCACCTACAACGTCGTGGAAGCAGCGTGCAAGCTCGGCGTGAAGAAGATCATCATCGCATCCTCGGAAACCACCTACGGAGTCTGTTTCGCTCAAGGAGATGCCGACTATCACTCCTTCCCGCTCGAAGAAGATTATGATGTCGATCCGGAAGACACGTGGGTCCCCACGCGTTCTTGTAATCGTCCATGATTGTTCTGCGCTCACAGTTTTCACAGCTACGCGCTCTCCAAGATATGCGGCGAGAAGACGGCTCGTTCCTTCGCCCGCCGTTTCAAGAACGACATCTACGCCCTCCGCATCGGGAACGTGATCGAGCCGCATGAGTACGCGCAGGATTTCCCATCCTACCTCTCCAACCCGTCGAGTCGAAAGCGCAATGCGTGGAGCTACATCGATGCACGGTCAGCGCTCTCCCCTCCCTCTCCCTCCCCCAAACATCTTCAGCGATCAATATTGACTTTCGCAGCGATCTCGGTCAGATCTGTGATCTGGCGATCCGGAAGAGCGGGTTGGGATTCCAGATCTTCAACGCGACGAATGACACCATCACGGTGCGGGACTTGACGACGCGGGAGTTCTTGGCGAGGGAATGTCCCGGCGTGGAGATCAGGAGGGAGCTGGGGAAGTTTGAGGCCCCGCTGAGTAATAAGAAGATTAGAGAGGTGTTGGGGTTTCAAGACGTGCATGATTGGAGGAAGTACGTGGAGTAGGAAGAGCGTGGGAAAAGCTATTGTGATTCTCTAGACCGTTTCCTCTAAAAGCAAATCGTCTACGTTTCCACACCTCCTAACTCTTAACAAATACCCGTCTAATATTCAACTTCCCTTCTTTCCTTTCCTTCTCCTCCTCCATCTTCTAATCACTCAACTCAACCCTCTTCGCAAAAGTCTCCGCGTTCTCGGCAAGTTTCAGCAGCTCGAGCCGCGCATCATCAATCACCGCATCCCCGAGCAACTTCCCCGAGTGCTGAAAGACGACAACATTGCGTTCCAAGCGCTCCATCCCCGTCCCGAGATTCCTCAGCGCGGTTGCGATGGCGGCTCGGGAAGCCGCATCCGTGATGTTGGGGTCGGCTTCTTGCGCCGTGATCTTCACACGCTCGAGTGCGTCGTCGGAACTTGCTGAATATTCAGTCAACCGGGTGAATATTTTCGCTCGCGCGGGCCGGTCTCGCGGTGTGGTGGCGCGGTGGATGGAGCGGTGGAGGTCGAAGATTTGGTCGCGGAGGAGGGCGACGCCGACCAGCGTGCCGGATCTGCGAGAGAGGAGGGTGATGGTATTTAAAACGTGGCCGTGGTCGTACATTGTGGATTCTTGGGATAAGATTTGAATTTTGGGAAGTGTGTTGCTTTTGGTTGTTTGGAATGGAAGAGATGCTGATGATGGAGCAGAAGAGCGTTTTCATCTGAGGAGGAAGGAGATATTTATACGTTCTCTATGCTGCACCATCGTGACTAAAAGTGATGATACAGAATGCGAATAACAGAGACATTGTTGATAAATATGACTCAAATGCCTGAGATGCGTCAATAAATCGAGCCTGTGAAAGCAACAGAGTAATATCTCGTTGTCGATTGATCTGGGTTACACACTCCTGCTTTTGAAGTCTGATGATTATGGTAAATATTTATCTATTACTTTCAGATCTCCGCTACTGAGCCTATAAAGTAAAGTTAATGACTCCAGTTCCGTTTTGATGAAGCGAGAAGAGGAAATTTATACACTGCACATCAAAAAATTGTAGACTTAGCATAATAAAGCCGCTGATTCCTGATGTTCGGAACTGTACAAATGCAGCACAACAAAACCTGATTTTATATATCAGTGTTCCGTGAATCTAGTCCTAACCTCAGCAAAAATCTTTTCCACAGCACCCCATCGGAGGTTATAAATCCCATCGTAGTCAGCTCCCTTCACAAACCTAGAATTATACTCAATATCGGATCCACGTATGCTTTCTCCCCAACAGTCATCAAACCACTTTGGTCCCGTCGACTCACCAATCATAACATCTGTCTCGGCATAGAATACGTCAACTTTAAGCTTTGGTGTTTCGGGATGAGACTTCCTGTACTCCTTTTCTTTGTCTGCTAGCAACGGAACATAGCGATCGTAATCTTCCCATGGTCCCCAGTCATGAGCGTTACCTCGTCCGAGTAAGAATAGAGCTTCTTGGCTTAATCCTTGGACGCTCTCTGCGTATGCCATGTCCACGGCCACAGGTCGTAACTTCTCTGGATGAATAAGTCTGACTTTCTGCTCTCTTGCGAATACATCTTTGGCGATGTGCAAGTAGCGTGTAGCCATCATTGGTCCACAAACCAAGATCACAGCCTCATCTCTCTTGGGCCCATCGTCTGGATCTTGATTATGATAGCCATAGTCGGCATATGTAATACGCAACGACTGTGAGCGGTCTTTGCTCTCATCTGGAGGGAGACAGAATAACTGGTGGAATTTTCCGTTTGCAATTTAGGTCTGAAGTCTAGAGATTTGTCAGTCAGAAAGAGAACAGCGTGAGAGAGCTTACTCGGCAGGCTCGATATCTTCGGTCATGGCGCTAATAGTTCACTGATAGTTGCTGGTTGTAAGGGCAGTATCTAGAAATTAGTAATCAATGCTTGGCACTTGCTTGCGTATTGCCGTGGGATAACCCAGGGAGGAGCTTTACGCTTATGATTCTGATTCTTACTGAATACCACCCAGGAGATACAAAGTTCAGAAGCTAAGTTGTGCGAAGATGTAAATACACCTAGAGCAAAAGCCTGAAATGAGCGACTAAGACTCAGTCATGTACTCAGTACTGTAAGGCTTTTATCGACGACGACAATATATCCCACGTCACGTGAGTGTTACAGGTTGTTCGGAACATCATGTGACTTGACATGAGAAACGGAACTTTTAGGCTTTGACTACTTGCGTAGTATGTTGGCTAAGAGCCTAGAAGTTTCAGCAAGGAGTATTACATAATAGGAGGGAGCTGAATAACTTATGGAAGTAGTGAAACATTTAAATTAGAAATACACGTTACCAGAAGCATACCTAATGACATATGCCATGACGCATTCGATTCTCACGAGAGAGTTGAGCCATCTCAACATTGGCGATGGCTAAGAAGCTTGCGGACTTAGGCAAGGCAAGGCAAGCCAAGGCAAGCCAAGGCAAGCCAAGCCACCATAGCAACTTCCAGAATGCTCGGTTAGGCATCAAGAGAGCAGTGGGAGATTTTTTGGCCATCGAAGCATGTTCGGTGTTGCCTATCTCCATCTTAATGTCCATAGATGAATGCTCTTTGGATCCGGAACTTTGCTTGAAGTTTCGTCCGATGCAGTAGCACGCAGCACAGCCCTATGGCTGAGGGTTGAACTGGTTCCACGCACATCCTCAGCCACTCAGAGGCTTCGGCCGGTCCGGGACTTCGCTATGTACAAGTACGAGTACGTCAGGCCAAGATACTCAGCCTTGCCACAACGCTCTGGAGAAGCGACAACCGCCGCCCCTCCTTCTTCTCCCCAACTGCCATCACGCGTCGTGAACACGGGAAAACAGTCCAACCACTGGCAGTCGAGATGGCTCTTATGTCACCCACCCCCGAAGAGTGGAAGGAAGAAGTGATTCGATGGCGTCTTACGTGCATGCTACTGAGAAGGAGGGGTGCGCAGCGCCGCAGCAGCCAGGAGGGAGCTGACGCCCAACCCCCCGCTGATTAACGTCAAGTCATCCGAAGATTGGATGAGCACTTTATTCACTGGACGGGCGGCGGCGGCTTCACCAGCCAGCATATAAGAAAGTCTGCTCGGTCACTTGGTTCTCTCTTCCTCCATCCTCACCAAAACCTCAACCCCATCTCCATCCCATCTCCATCTCTCACCAGATACCACCAAATACTGCCATGTCAAACAACGATTACTACAGCGGTAACGGCAACGGCAACGGCCAAGGTTATCACCAACCTCAACCCCAATACCCTGCTCAGGGAAATTACCCTGTACAACCCAACTACGGTCCACCATCAAACACTCAATCACCATACCCACAAGCACCAAACTACGCCAATACACCTCCTCAACAGGGCTACGGTCCTCCAGCTAACTACGCGCCACAAGAACAAGCCTATCCTCCTCAACCCAACTACGGACCATCACCATCACACTCTCCCGCTCCGTACCAACCAAACGCCCCTCCCTACCCAAGCTCGCACTCCCCAGTGCCACAGCCACCATACAACTCTGGAGGTTACGCCGGCGATGAGCGATCCGATCCCAACGCTCCCGGCGCGGGATTCGACGGACCTGGTCAAGATGGCGAGCGTGGACTAGGAGCAACACTACTTGGTGGTAGCGCAGGCGGCTTCCTTGCACACAAAGCCGGCGGCGGAGGACTAGTCTCTGTTCTCGGCGCGGTAGCTGGAGCCATCGGAGCAAACGCGCTTGAGAACAAGCACAAGAAGCACAAGGAGGAGAAGAAGTACGGGAATGATTACGATAGCAACCTAGCCTACGGCAACAATTCGTACGCAGGAAGCAGTCCTGGGGTGGGCGGACTGTATCCCGGATATGGACAGAATCAGTCACAGAGTCAGTATGCGGGTAGTGATGCAGGAAGCCATCATCACCATGGCCACCACCATAAGCATCATAGACACAGCTCCCGGAGCCGGAGCCGGAGTCGCGGTCTTGATGACGAGAGCGACTAGAAGGGATCAGATAGCATGGACGGACAGATGGGATATGACATGTTGGCGAATGGAGCTAGGTTGATGGATCCGGTCTTTTGTTTTGGTTTTCCCGCTTGCGAGGTATCCCATGGAGGATCTAGAAGCATAAATGCATCGTGTGCCCTTTTTCACGAGTAACGAATGATACCAATGATATCTGCATCTCCACAGAACCTCACCTCACCTCTGAATGCACCTGTGACAATAATCAACTCTCCTTTGAGTAACGACCATCCCGCTCTTCTCCCGCTCCTCCCTGCTCAAGTCCATATCTCGGCACTTCTCTCAGAGTCAAATTACGGGTAGCTCTATCATCCGTCATCCGACTAGATTGGAGTAGGAAGATAGCTGGTGAGAGAGCATGTAAGAAGAAGAGCAAAGCACGAGCGGTGAATCTCGCCTGTCACACTTGGGTTGTTTATAGGAATAAAATGTACTGTAATAGTCTCGCGTGAAACCAGTCCTACCACCCTCTCGGGTAATATTCATCGCAGCCTCCATTACCGCAAGAACGAGCTTCGTTATTCCCCTGCTGCTTTTGTATGGCGTCGTGTGATTGAGTAGGCCTCCGGATCACTTCGCACATTAGATCAATGAGAACGTCCAAGTCTATTTTCTAACTATTCAATTACCTCTCATCCACGATTCGGTTCCTCCTTCTCCATGCGATCAACGTCGAGGTTACCACCACCAAGCGCTCCACCATCAAGAATGACTTTTTCATTGTCTTCTAAATCATCTTGGACCCGCCTCCAGGTCTTCTTTCTTCCCTCGCCCGATGATATGAGCCCTTCGAATTCTTTTTCTTTACCCTTACCTGGCTCCCAGATGGGTTTGATGAGCCTTCCCAAGAGGGGGTTTTGGCTGAAAGTGCCGCCGCTATTTCCATTTCCGCTTGCATTGCCATTGTCGTGATTGTTATGAGTGTATGGTGGTTCATCTTCGTCACTTTCAACTTCATCTTCAGTGACCGATGGCCGTTCTACAGCTGCCATCCTCTTCACTATCTTCCCTTTCACAACATCAATACTGACCACCTGCCTCCTCTTCTCGTACTCCGGCCTAGAATTCCACTCCTGCTCCGCCAGGACTTTTTGCTGCCGTTTTAGCTGTCTCGCTCTCTCTGCCGGACTAGCCCACATCGCTCCTTTGCCAATATCAACGTCAAAATCCGCCGCTTCATCCTTGACTGTCGTCCGCTTCGCATTCTGCGCTTGAAAACCTAATAATCGATCACGATGTTCCTTTGCTTTGAGTTCAGCCGGACTCATATCGACGTCCTTGACTCCCGTAAACGGGAGTGGTTTCTTCGATATCTCGGCACGTTTATGTGCTGCATTATCTAGGAGCATCTTTTCCCTTCCTCGCTCTTCTCGCAAAGAGGAAATCATGCCTTGGATCTCCACTGAGGTTAGTAGGGGTGTGCCGCAGAATGTACATGGTCCTAATCCTTCCTTTACGCAGATGACCTTGCCGCAGTTTAGACAATTGGGCGCGGCAGTGAGCAGAGGGTGACGTGTGGCAATGCAGTTACAGGCGCGCTTTTTGGAAGAGAGGAGTGTGCTGTTGGTGGAGATTTCGAGAGCGCGGATGGCAGCGTCCAGGTCATTCAAAACGGAGGAGGCCCCATGCATGGACGTTCCACCAGTGATGGTTACTTTTGCTTTGGATTTCGAAGGGTTCGGAGAGGCATTGCGGGAATTGGAGGTCTTGAAGTCGGAGATTAAGGTTCCTGCTGCGGAAGGTGGTGGTTTGGGTATGGATGCTTGCGTGGCAGCGGGTTTGGGGGCGAGGGAGAAGGCATTGCTCGAGCTGGAGCTTGCCGCTGGTTTGGATGTGGCGGGCTTCTTGACTACGTAGTCGTCTTCATTCTTCTTAACGTATGCTGTCCCTTGCGCAGCGTATGTATCTTGTATTTGGCGGGGGGCGGGGGTATGGAGGGGTGCTTTCTTCTTTGCCGGCTTGCGTGTGCTCTTGGGAACTTCTGATATTTCGGAAGGTGCAGCAACTTTGGAGATAGAGGTAGGACCTTGTCGTCGGGAATTGAAGGCGGATATGAACTCTATCGATTGTGGGGACTCGCCGAGTAGGTTATTGAAGTGATCGGCTGCCTCTTGCTTTGACAATGTTTGTGCGTATTCAAGTACTTGCTTTAGATCTTCTTCTGGAAGCGGTAGAAGTTGTGATAGCTGTGCGAGAGACATGGTGTTGGCATACGAATGTACGGCAGCAGCTGTCAAGTTGGAAGTGTTAAGTTAAGTTAATATTTTTGGTGTTTTGTAAGCTTTGTGGACTTCAGATGCGTCACTTTCGAACCCTGCAAGGCACCGACTGTAACCACCAACAACCGAAGTCAATGCTTGGCTGACACTCATCAACTTCACAAGAATGGGATTGGACAATTGACTCACACTGCCATAATTGTGGACATTTTCTTTTGGAGACAGATAAGTGTCTTTCTCTCATATTTTTGGATTATTCTATCTTCTCGGTGTATTGAACTATCTTGACATATCGAACAACATGCCTTCTCAATTAGAAGAGAAATTGGGAGTGTTATCTCTCAAGGAACAAAAATATCCTCGTACTTCCTTTGGAAAGGATATGCTTCAGCATTTCTTTTTCGGTGGCTTCAAGAATATGAACCATGGTATCGTCAGGCCTAGCTACTTCAATATAATCTAACCTCTGCAGGATCTTATGGAGCCTTTCCTCGGGCAATCCAGCAGAAACAGCGAGCTTACCAAGATCTCATGGAATCTAGACCTGATCCTTTTATTCGCTATGTTATACCTGAGCTCCTGGACAAGTCTCGAGAGGCTATCTCGAAAGTATTGAACTGCTCTGCTGAGACGGTGGTATTTCTGCCAAATGCCACTACAGGTGTGAATACAGTCCTGAGAAACCTGGTTTGGGACGAAAATGGCAAAGATCAGATATTATACTTCAGGTAACAAAATGTGAAATGGTCAATCAAACATGACTGACAGCTATAAGGCACATATATGGAGCTTGCCTGAAGACTGTCGAGTATATTTGCGAAGCAAGTCGTGATTTAGTATCGAAAAGAGAAATGCTTGTTGTCTATCCTATGGAAGACGCAGATCTCATCAAGCTGTTCAAAGATACAATCAAGGCTTGTAAAGGAGAGGGCAAGAACCCACGCATTGTAATTTTTGATACCGTATCCTCTCTTCCAGGATTGAGAATGCCGTTTGAAGATCTAACATCTGTTTGTAAAGAAGAGGGAGTCCTTTCTCTTATTGACGCAGCTCATGGAGTTGGGAACGTCCCCATCGATCTCTCAGCTCTTGACCCAGACTTCTTGGTCAGCAATGCCCACAAATGGCTGTTTGTCCCTCGTGGCTGCGCAGTTTTCTATGTGCCACTGAGGAATCAGCCTCTGATGCGATCATCTCTACCCACGTCTCATGGGTTTATCCCCAAAGGCCCAACAACTGCTTGGTCCTCGCTGCCACCGAGTTCCAAGAGCGAGTTTATTGCCCAATTTGAATCAATCGGGACTCTGGATAATACAAACTATTTGGTAGTTGAAGACGCAATAAAATGGAGAGAGGAAGTCTGTGGTGGAGAAAAGGCCATCAGAGAGTATTGTATCAATTTGACGCGCGAAGGGGGGAAAGCAGCGGCCAAAATTCTCGGAACAGAAATTCTGGACAACAAGACAGGCACTTTGACAGAGTGCTGCCTTGTCAATGTTCTCCTTCCCCTGAGCATCAGTCCGACCAAGGTGGCTGGCACCAACACGGTCAAGCCCGAAAAGTGAGGACCCCTTCTCTTGTGCCCTTGTCTGTACACTTCAAATCGTCTTTTCCACCCGAAATGCAATGCCACAGAAAATGCTAACTTCCCGAGCTAGTGTATCGGTGGTGGCAGAGTGGATGCAGGAGAGTCTGATCGAGCGTCACAAGACCTTCATTGCCATGTACTACTTTCAGGAGCGATGGTGGGCTCGCTTGAGCGGTCAAGTGTACCTGGATATCTCAGATTTCGAGTGGGCGGCTACGGTATTGAAAGAGATCTGTGACCGAGTTGGGAATGAGGAGTTCGTGACGGATGATGAGTCCCAGGAGAAATTGTGACCAGATGCTCCCGAAACATGTCAAACGATGGGATTCTTCAAGGAAAGGGGAAGGGGTCGTTGGCGCGATTGGCGAAACATGGGAAAGCGTGTTGGAGGGAAGAAGATGCAGATGGTGGAAAATGGTTCGAGATGGAGGCAACGCAAGGGGGAACGGTGAGTGGATGTAAACACCACAGTCGAGAATGAGTCGATGCTGGCTGAGAAATAAGCCTATCTCGAGGGAGATTGAGAGGCGCACGTGACCTGCCTCTATACCAATCGTCGGACGATGGCGTCGTACGAGCATCTCAAGTGTTGGGGGGGGGGGGTCACGAAAGCTTCTTCTTTTGTACCTCTCAACATCGACGACGCCATCCAAGACCTACCGAACAGGACCTCTCCTTTCCTGCACGCGATGAGCCAGCACATTTTCTTCAATCTTGAGGCTGGCGGTTTCAAGTTATGCAGGCAGCTGAAGGCCGACGCCTGCTGCAGGCCAAGGCGACGTGCAGCAGGGAGCTCTCCACGACCGCTGTGTGCCATAGGCGGACTCGACAGCTCCCCTGATGTCCGTCGTGGTCTTCTCCATCTTTCTTCATTTCCTGCTCGACCTCTCACATGTGCACGACGGCCAGACGCATCAGAGGATAGATGATGGTTTTGGCCATGAAACAGAGCCCTGCGAGCGCACTAACGTCTGCTAATTTGCAGAGCCAGCACCCATCCTCGTTCCATCAGCAAGAGAATCCGCCGACAGCTCGAGCCCAAGCCGATATCCACTCTACTGGTGTTTATGCTTCACGCGCAATTGGTCACCACGCCCCCGGCTGCTTTCCGACGTAATTGGTCTGACGTCCCATCCGCGGCGCCTTCACCAGAGACCGGCCGATGTTGCTGGTCAGTGGCTTGTTCTGGTGGTCTGCCAGCCTGAAGGAAGCCCTCTGATTCGGAGCGGCTTTCCGCTTTCTTTTTTGGCACACGGGAGCCCAGTTGCTACTCCTGATTATTCCTGCAACAGATGCAGGTTTTCTACTGACGGCCCTCCAGTAGTAGCAGCAGCACCTTTTAGCTTAAATCCAATCCGTCCCGCCGCGCTCACTGCCTCTCGTGTTTTGACTCGACCTCTTCCACATGCAGCTGCACTACTCACCACCAGTCTCACCTGTTCTTCGTCATCGGAAACGCCTTCAAGCCAGCGCCTTTCTTTTATTCTGCCGCATTCCCGCCGTCTCCTGCTCCCTCTCCTTCGATTCTTCTCTCTAAGCAATGCTCGTTACAGGCAGAGACTTTTTCGAAGAACCGATTAATGAGGTATTCCCAAGATCCACGCGCCCGTATGGCCCTCCTCTGATTCAGAAACTGCACGGGACCTCGCGGGGCAGCAACGCCAAAGGGACGACCCCTCAACCAGCGCATTCAGCGGAGCCCTTCTCCCTCGCGTCACGCACGTTGGATCAGACGACCCACGAATTCTTGGATGAACAGATGCGTATTTGGGGCAGGGGGAAGGACGCTTCGTCGTCGTCGAAGCCTCGCCAACCCGAAACCTCACCTCGAATGTCGGTACGAACAGAATCTCCAAGACCTGCGAAAAAGTCAAAGGTTTTCCGCTTCATGCGGAGGCCACTGCGCAAGTCGAAGAAAGAACAAATTCCTGCCATTAGAGAACCGAGCGCCACCGTCCCTTCATACGAGGCGCCACAATTGACTGAGAAGCCAGAAATCACCCCTGCGCGCCCTTCCTCAGCGTCAAAAGTCCTCAGCAGGACATCCTCCAAAATCTCCAAGAGATCAAAGTTTGTTGAGGCACAAGACCAACTAGAAGAGATCCCAGAGTCGATCTCCAATCCTGCCTACGTTCCAAAGCACGCTGCCGCCGATTTTTCTCACATGAAGCCGTCCGAGCCCTCAAAATCGAGTTCTCTTGACGGTACTCAGGAAACGAGTGCTGCGCCCAAGGCCAATGAGCCTACCACGCCCTCCAAATGTGTGGAAGAAAGCAACGACTACCAGATCTTTCTTGCTCAAGCGCGTGCAGCAGCGCGTGCTCCAGCTCGGATAACACCTACAATGAATAATATCCACGCGAACAACCACGAGATCCAATTGAAACGCGCAAAATCGACACCTCAACGACAGCGATCACAACGAGTCAGCGGCGGAAACGCCATGCTTGAGAAGGTAGGCGAATACGTTCGTCCTGCTGCGGTGAAGCAGATTCATCGCGAAAGCAGTACTGCCACAAAGAGTCCAGACAGCCAAGATCTGCCCGGCCTGGGCTTTTCTGCGGTAGGAGATACGATTAGGCGGTCTCTATCGACGAAGAGAAAGGAAGGCTACAGTAGACCCCGAGCTGGTTCAGAAGGCGGAGATAGACTAGCAAGGAACAGAACCATGCCACAAGCTTCCGCACTGCACAAGCTCAAGGAGCAGAAAGAGCAGAGGGTCCAAAAGGTCCCAAAGGTTTGGCCACCAGGATATTAATGACGGGGAGAATAATGGGTGAATGCGGTTGGTTTGGTCGGCCTGACACGAAAACGTTGGAAAAGGAACTGGACTCTTTTTTTCCCTATTACACGACATGAGGAGCGTCTCACAAATCAGACTTTCTTTTGTTGGCGTTGGACGAGAAGATGGTGGGCTATAGAGGTATATACATTGAGACACGACGGCGCTGATCATCTCACCACAGCATACATATTCGTGGTGGTTTCCTGTTCTGAAATCCAGCTGGTGTAGAGGGAGTACGAGTAGGAATCTGGATCCTGCCGTTTAATGCAGTGAGCTTGGGGCTGAAATGTACCTAATACAAGAATTGACCCACATCTTGAACGTTTCAGGAGTGAGAAACTGGTGTTCCCTCGATTTATGTGTGATTTATTCTCGAACAACGTGGTTGTAACCCGAGGAATCCCAGGTTCCTTGTTCAGGGATGTCAATGTACAGCTTCAATATTTCATCAGAGAAGCTCCCCCCCCTCCTCAGGTCAGCTCAATTGGAGACCGCTCCTACGCATCACGTGGATTACCTCTCCCTCAAGTGCCAGATCAACCCGTCCGTGGAAGATTTCCCAACCCGCGAATCTGTATCCTCCGCCGCCTCTTCTACTCCCATCCGCGCCTCCTCATCTCCCATCCCATCTCCCATCCCATCTCTTCTCCGCATCTCCCATCCCTCTCTTCTCCGCATCTTCCTTCCTCCTCTTGCTATCCACCTCCACCCATCCGCATCTTGGGCCTTTGGGATTTGTTGATGTGAGAGAAGGGGATAATTGGGACTAAGAAGGACGACGGGAGATGAGAATTGAAATCATGCGTGTTGGTAAGATCAAAATCTACGGAGCTGAGTTATATGGTTCGACCACCATGTCCATTTCCACTTGGTCCACCGAGGTTACTCTGTCCTTGACCTCCTTCGAAATCATTTTGGCCTGCTCGAGCTCCTAAACCACCCAATCCTCCCATGCCTGCTGCATCACCACCGACAGTCCCAGCAAAATCGTTCATACCCCCATCTATAATTCCACCCATCCCATTCAATCCACCTGACATTTGAGCTTGACCACCCAGACCGGTCATCCCTCCGTTACCAAGCCCATATCCCATTTGCCCAAACCCTAGTCCCAGCCCCAACTGTTGCTGCTGCTGCTGCTGTTGCTGTAGAGCTGCCTGCTGGAAATTACTTAACTGGAGTCCTTGTCCCTGAACTTGCCCAAGATGTGCCTGACCCAGCTGAGCTTGTTGTATCTGCATCTGCTGCTGCATCATCATCTGCTCTTGCATCTGCATCTCCTCCCACTCTTCAGGCGTGAGTTGAGAGACGTAGTCTTCTACATATGGGTGGCGGTAATTGGGTTGCCAACCAGCATACGGGCCGTATGGTAAAGGTTCGCGGTCGAGGGCCCGTGGATCGTGGTTCTCGAGGAGGAGCTGGGGACGGTGGAGGCGGGGGTAAATAAAGGGATTGGAGTTGGGGTTATGCGGGGCGTTGTTTGGATTGGGATGTGAATAGCGGGGAAAGAGGGAAGGGTTGATTGGGGGGTAGACGTGAGATCCATCTAGTTCTCCTAGGCCGTCCCCTATGCCTCTGAGACCTCCACCTAATCCGCTGGGTCCACTGCTTGGTCCACTACCTGTTCCTCCTAAACCACCGGGGCCTCCAGGTCCTCCAGGACCACGTCCCATGCCTCCAGTCGGATCTGGCCCTAATCCGCCCTGCATCCGACCACGTATCCCACCCCGTAGGCCTTCTCTCAAACCTCCTCGACCTTCCAAACCATCAAGAGGCATTAGCCCACCACGTCTATAGCCTACCCCTAACCCAACAGATGGCCTCCTTCTCTGCACCCGCTCACGATTGAGAAGTCTGTCGGCCTCAATACCTGGACGGAAAGGAATAGGACGAAACTGGAAACCTATTTCGTCATCCCCACCTCTTCGTCTACTCCCGCCTAACAGACTTTGAGCCATCATACGATCCCTCAAAAAGGTTCGATCTCCTAGGTCCATGCATCCCATGCCATCGACAAGATCACTGACAGAGCTTTGACGTTTCCTTCCCAGGAATGAATCGTCAAGTTGAGATCGACGTTCTCGATCGGTTCCCAACATCCTCAGTCGATCTGCTCTGTCTCGACTGCAACGACTAGAATCAACCTCGTCGGTAAGACTGCAGCTTCGAGAGTCGTAGTGATCTCCGTGACATCGACTGCCTTTCTTGGAGTTGCGGAGCATTTTGAGCTTATCTGAGGAGAGAATGCTCGTGACGGCGAGCGGGACAAGTGACCAGACTTTCGCAACAGGTTGGAAATAATTAGAGACTCTCGCGAAAAGAAGAAGATGGTAGCAATTAATACGAAAGAAAATGAAACTAGAAAGGAAGTGATGTCGCAAACAAAAGAGATGCCAACACTTTGTGAGATGCTAAATGGCAACACTAATACTGAGAAAGGATTGGATGCCTTGTTTGCTTCCAACTTCGTCTTACACAACTGAGCGCACGTCTGAGGTGTCAGATGGATGATGAAAGTACAACCTAGTCTTAAGAATTGATAGAATTTCACCAGCTGAGGTCCTTCTCTCGAAATCAGAAGGGTCAGACGTAGACTCAACCAGGCCGCATCCACGTAGCAAACGGCGTAAGGCTCTGAAGCACCGTTGAAGCTGCTAGCCAGAGAGGCTGGATTCGACAGGACCGTCGCACGACGTCCAATCTATGTCTGAAACATTGATTACGAGGTAGGAAACCGAAATAGCAGAGAAGCAATAATGCACGGTCCAAAAGGAGCCACTTGAGCCGCTCAGGATGACTCGATAGTTGTGGATTGTCCGTGGTGTTCAATAAACGGATAGGGGCAGATTTTAACTATCAAACCCCGTGCAGGGTAGAGTTGGTAGGTAACACTGGCCTAGAAGGAGGTGGGTGAGGTGTGCAAGACCCGTCAACGAGACTGGGATTGCGCATCGTGAGCGCTCATGATAGTCCCAGGATGTGCAATGCTCTCTCGAGTATGGTCTCGGGCTTCTGATGCTGATTCGAAGTGGTTGAAATATCTTCTTCGGTACCTGGCAGGTGGGTTGTCGCGTGTGAATGTGCTATGCCCAAAGAGGTTAGCAGATCTAAGGGCAAGCTTTCGAGACTGAGTTTGATTTACCTCTTCCACCACCACCATCAACACTTCCGTGACAACCATACAACGAGTTTTTACCCTACGCGCAATCCCGCATCTTCTTCCTAACCCTACGACGGGCTTCCGTGTCGTCTCGAATTGAACCCATCTCGCGTCTAGTTCACCCGCGCCGTCTACCCTGAAGTACGAAATTCCCGTCGTATTTCGTAACCAACACATATCAAAATGCCTTCCCATATGCCGTCGAGCTTTGCTGCTGCTGCCGGTCAGGGTTCAAATCGCAACTCACAAAATGGAAGGGGCGATGGACGTGGGAGCTCAGAGTGGTATGTCGACCCTCCTTTAGAAATATCTGCCATGCCTAGTTGCACTCTGTAATATTTGTTTGAACGTTGGATACGCTCTTACTTTGTCTGCGTCAAATCTCATGTGGTATACCTAAAATATGTTGCGGATCTCTGCTTAGCCTAGCAATTTGTGGTCTTTTGGTACAGACGTTCGCGACATACATTCTTTAGCACTATACCCCACTGGCTACCAAGTTACTAATTATCTTATTATCAAAACAGGGTACGAAAAGACAATAGACCTGCTAACGGTACTGTGACACTCCGACGTTCTTCTACAAATCCTATAGGACAACCATCCATTCAGGGGGATGCGCCGCTCCCTACACCCACATTAGAGCAGCCAAGTGCAATTTTCGAACAATCAGCAGACTCTCGCTACTCAAAATCTTTCCTTCTAGATCTTTATAAGAGCCAACAGGAGTCCGGTGCCATAAATGGAGACATCTCGCACCTGTACGCCAATGGCTGGAGTCCGGGACAGTCAAACGGAATAGGTGGACGCAGTGGCTGGGGCAAGAGCAGTGACAATCGAGAATCTCACGTGCCGGATGTTTGCTGGGACTCAACTGGTGAAATTCAACCTATAGGCCTTGAAGAATTGTCAGAGCAGGAAAAGACGGTCCGTCACTACGCATCTGACCTGTTCCAAGCTAATATGTGATAGCTCTTCGCTGGAGATGTTAACTCGCCTCTGAAGCCCCCACCCCAAAATGCGAATAAAGACGGTAATACTCAAGGATTTGGAGCTAATGGTCGGAAGACCTCCATCTCACAAGGCTCTAGTTCATTTGGTTTATCGTCTCCAGCCGCTAGCAGACCTAGCACCCGCCGACAGCAGACCACTGACTCGGTGAGCGGTTTAACTTCGCCTGGCGGTACTGGCAGATTTTCTAGGGATGAGCCTTCGCCATTCTTCACCCGAAAATTAGAGCCGAAGGATGACGATCGAGTAGAAGAACCCAAATCGGCATTACCTTTTGGCGGCTTGATGCGTGCAAATACCGCCGGAAGTGCTCTAGGCAATGGGCCAGCGTCTCCTTGGGGGCCGACAACTGCCGCCATGTCACCTATGGGAACATTTGGTAGTTTTGCATTCTCAAACTCTGCAAATCCACCGACTCCAATTGACAAACGCCCTACGTTTGGAAGAGGTGAAAGCCGTTTTGCTCAGTTAATGTCAAAAGAAAGTACTGAGGACATGTCGAAGCCTGCTGAGAGAGCTTGGAGACCGAGACAGCGCACCGATACTGATCCCTTTGCCGACGAAGCTCCTGTGGGTAGTGCAGCCTTACATGGCGATGAGGGAGGTCACGACACTCAGCGCTCTCAAGTTCTTGACACTCCAGGTCGAGGAGCTTCTGGCGACTTTGGAATGTCTGATGCACCCGGCTTCCGCGATGCGTATCAACGTGGCCAGAGTCATCAGACTCCTCAGGCTGCCCATGGTCAACCAGAGCCTCTTAGCCCATCTGATACTAATCCTTACCGAAGCCCGCCCGAAGATAGACTTGATGCGGATGATGAGAGTTTTGATGATGATTCCGCACCGCATCATCGGGTACAGGGGCTTGGAGGTATTCCCGAACATGGTCAAAATGCTTTTGGAACCTTACCTCGCGGCTTTCCTGGTGGTGGTTTTGATGGCAGTGACCGCAGCCAGACCTCTAGTGTTAGTGGCCACAAAGGTCTTCCGCAGCTCGCTGGTCTTTCATCCCTTGGCAACATGGGAGGTTGGCCTACTACTGGAAATCCTATTGGGACTCCTGATCGTGAAAATCGACCTGCCTTCCCATCAGCTTTCGGTAGTTCTCTGTTTGGGCCTATGGGCGACCTGCAATCTCCAGGCCTAAGCGGATTGAGTGGTGGTATGTTCGGCACTGGCTCAGCGGGTAATATTCCTGGTACCAGTACCCTAGGTCGTGGTAGTAAGCTGGGTTCATTATTTCCTGCTGCAATGCAAGCTCAAATGCAAGCCACAGAAAATGAGCATCCTGGAGAAGGCGAACAAAGACAGAATAGCGCATTTGGTACAATAGGCAGAAACACTTTCCCTTCACGCGAGACAGATAGCCCTATGCGTACAGGCAGGCATCCATTCGATGACCTCTTCCCATCAGCAGATGCATCTCGAGGCGCTCAACCAATTGCGTCAACGTCAGAAACTATGGGAGGACAGACATCAACATCTTTTAGTCAGGCTCAGCCGAATTATCAACAGTCGCAAGCGTCTTCTGATTCTGCCTCCAACCAGCTACCTGCTGCGCAACAACGTATGATGGTAATGCCAGACAGGATGCGGTGGGTGTATCTTGACCCACAGGGTCAAGTGCAAGGACCATTTTCAGGTCTTGAGATGCATGATTGGTATAAAGCTTCCTTTTTTACTCCTGATCTTTCGGTGAAGAAGCTTGAAGATTCGGACTTTGAACCTTTGGGCCAACTTATCCGAAGGATTGGTAATTCACGTGAGCCTTTCCTCGTACCTCAAATTGGAATACCTCATGGTCAACCTTCAACTCAACCTGGATCTGCTTTTACGCCTCCTGTAGCTGGCCACGGTGCTGCTGGTGCTCAACCTGGCGCTGTTCAGCCTCCTTTTGCGAACTCTTTCCCAAGCTTTGGAACTACTTTAACAGCTGAACAGCAAAACAATCTCGAGCGACGGAAGCAAGAAGAACAATATTTGATGGCGCGCCAGCGTGAGTTTCTAGCTCAACAGCAAGTGAACATGAAACAGATGCAAATGGGTGGCCTTCCAGCAGCCCTTCACCATCATTCAAGTGCTCATAGCCTTCAAAGCCAGCCCAGCTTTGGTAGCATGTCCTCTCCTATTGGAATGCCACCGCAACCTCCGATTCCAGCTGTTGGTGGTTTTTTCGACGGCCCTTCAAGACAAGTCCCTTCTCAAGGCGCTATGCATCCTGATTTTTTTCGTGAGGAGGAGCTTGCACGCCTCAGTCTTCGAGATCGCCACCAGCTCAACGCCGCAGTGCCAGGCCCCCAACCAAGCACGCACAACTTTCAGCCACTCACCCAGCTCTTTAATCACCCCGATGTACAACACCAGGGCCAAAGAATGGAAGATGTAGATTTCGATGCTCGACTTCAAGAATTCAACAATCTTAGAGCTCAGCATGAAGCAGAGGAAGCTGGACATTTAGCACGAGTTGAGGCATCCTCTGATCCTATTGGCACATCTCAAGCTCAACAACAATCTTTTGAGGAGCCTCAAGAAGTTAAGCAAGAGGTGGAACCTGAACCACAAGCTCCAGAAATCTTGTCACTTACCCAGCGGGTTCAGAAAGCTGCCTCGGCAAAGCAGTCGCCAATCGCCACTACCCAATCTGAGTCTCCTTGGGCAAAAGTAAATCCAAACCTTCCCATGCCATTCCCTCCTCCACCACAGTCAACCACGCCTCTGCCTGCACCTACTGCGAGAAGAAACCAGTCCAATCTGCCAGAGGCATTAAACGTAGAAGCCCACTCCCGTTCTGAGACTCCTGAGGTTGTCAGTGCCACCCCTTCAATTGCACCATGGGCAAAGGAACAGACAGAAGCTCCCAAAGCTCTCTCTTTGAAAGAAATCCAGGAAGCCGAAGCCAAGAAAGCTGCCAAAGCCGAAGAAATTGCTGCTGCTGCTCGCCGAGCTAATTATGAGCAAGAATTGAAGCTACTCTCAGCTCAGCCAACTCCTGCTGCGCCGGGTTTGCCAACAACTTCTACGTGGGGAAATTCTACGTCGCCAGCTACACCTACGACTGCTCCTTCTGCATGGGCGAAACCTACTGCTGCTAAAGTTCAGCCCGCTTCAAAGAAGACCTTAGCTGACATTCAAAGGGATGAAGAGCTGCGAAAGGCAAAGCTTGCCGCAGCCAGTGCTGCTGTGCAATCATCACAGGGGATCACAGGTGGCAAGCGATACGCTGATCTTGCAAGCAAGCCAAATGCGCCTATTGCATCTGCAGGTCCTGCCTGGTCGACAGTTGGAGCTGGAGGAAAGGTCAAGGCCCCCATAACACCAGCTGCTGTTCCACCGCAAACTTTACGCTCCGTCAGTAGTGCAAATATTGTCCAGGCTTCTAGCTCCCGAGCCACTAGACCCAACCCCGCTGCTCGAAGCGTAACTACCTCAGGACAGAACGCTGTCAGTGCGGCTAAGGAGGAATTTACCAAGTGGGCTAAGGCAACATTAGAGAAAGGCCTTAATTCAGGAATTAATGGTGAGTGACGGGTGACTTGCCGTAATTGATAATATGCTAACATTGCGATAGTCAACGACTTTGTAGCAATGCTTCAAGCATTCCCTCCTGAGGCTTCCATTATTGCCGACAGTGTCTATTCCGCTTCCCAAACTATGCATGGCAATGAATTTGCTGCCGAGTTCATTCGCCGCCGCAACAACGCCGAAAAAGGTGTCATCGAGCCAATGAACAGTGGATCAGGTACTGCGTTTTCAAGCGCTAGCGACAAGTCTGGGGGATGGAGCGAAGTTGCAAAGAAAGGCCCTCCAAAGGAAGAACCAACTGCTGGTTTCAAGGTTGTTCCTAACAAGAAGAAGGGCAAGAAATGAGCAAATGTATCAATGATGTATGATTAGACGTATTTAACGTCCGCATGGCTGGCTTAAGAGCATAGCGTCTGCATTAACACGGGGTGGGTTCTTGCGCATACAAGCGAAGGAATAGCGTTGCTTTTAACACCTGCGTAGGGTCGAGTTGTATTTGTAAATGACTATGTAGTAACGGGTGCCGAATAAATTTGTGTACGATTCTCGCTCTTTAAAATATGTCCCGAGTGATGAGATTGAAATCTTGATCTAGAACTGCGAAGCGGTCTCGCTTACAAAGAATTTCGCGAAAATGTTCTAAAAATTTCAAGGTTCATGTCGAACATTCCATAAATTTCTTTCACAAAAACAATCTCAAAATGACCTCAAAACCAGATATTTTGGGCAATAAAACGCTCGATACTCTTCTATGGGATTTATCTTCCCTCAAATCGGCCCCAGAGCTTTCAAAATTAGTCACAGAATATCTCGCTGGAGACTACCGCGCAATCCTCAAAACGCCACTCTCACAAACACTCTACAAGGCCATCTTACTCCCCAAGACAGATCAAGACTCCATTTTTCAGACGCAGGAGATCACTTCTGATGTGGGAGCTATTCAAGTCCTGATCTCTGGGCTGGCAGCTTTTAACGCCTTCCTGCAAGCCAATGTCACCGGACCGCCACTCGATTGGTCGCAAATCTTTCCGCGAGAAGATGGTTTTAGAGAGGAGTGTTTGAGGAGTTTGGATGTGGATGGAGTTTCTGTGTATCAGCATATTCCTTATGTGGAACTGTTCTGCCTTGCAAGGGTGGTGTTCACGGCCTTCTTCCCGAGGATTATTGGCGCTACATTTCGAGAATGTAAGTGGATGCGGGTAAGAGTTAATGCCTATCATCAGCGGTTACTTTCTGGAGTCTCAGCCGGGAGGTTAACAGACTCCACGATGTTGCAAGATGTTATTGAAAGAGACTTGAAAGCATTGGAAGTTGAGGTGTTAGGGCAGCAGTCCGTGTTTCCAACTGAGGCCAAGGTGCAATTTCTTTTAGAAAAAGCACAGATCTACATCATGGAAGGCCTTGATTTCAAAGCAAAAGAGAATGTCAAACTAGCCAAGACAGTATCACGATTTAGCTATGAGCTCTCTGGTGCTTTAGGCAAAAGGACCAAGTTCCAGCAAAACGATATATCACAGCTGGTGGTATTTGCAAAGAGCTCAGAGTCAAACAGTTCTGTTGAGGCCGATGCTTTGTCGAGCAATCTCAAAGATAGTACATTGTCTAGTGGAGAACATATTTCTTCTACGGAAACTCCTGAAGCGCTGGATCTAAATGATGACACACTTCACGAGAATATTCAATTCGCAAAATCTGACAAAATCGATAATTCAGCTTTGCCAGCGGAGCTTAAAGGTTTGAAACCAGATGAACAACCTCAGCTCAAGCCGTTAGATCAAATCACACTACTCACGGAAGCGACACTCAAGGATGCTCTCTCCCCTCTTGATAAACTAAATAGCGAGGAAATTTTGCCTTATGCTGTCCGCGTCTTAGCGGACAAACCAACAAATTGGCAGATTTATACCCAGGCCCTCCTTGTTCGAAGCCGAATTGAAGCTCATCGCTCCAGGACCCAGGAACGTAGCGTTTTGCAACTTCAAGTTATCGTGGATCAAATTGTTGCAGATACACAGGAAGATGATCGATCATCATCGTCGTGTAATGGTATTCCGGAGATCAAAGTAACCTCATTTCTTCCCAGGGCTAAAGCTAATGAATCGGCTCCTGTTCAGGATAGATTGCAGTATATATTTCCGCTGCACTCCCCTACGCGCTGGGAAGTTGAGACAGAGCTAGCTTTTGCCTGGTCTGGGGCGGGTTCTTTTGTATCTGCACTTGAAATTTTTAAGCGCTTGAAGCTGTGGGCAGAGGTGGCTCTTTGCTATCATTCTGTTGGACAAGAAGACAAAGCTCGTCAAATAGTTCGTCGGCAGCTCTACTTCTCAGCTAGAGGCTCTGAAATCGACAAGTATGATGTTGATGCGGCTGAGGTAGCAGCAGAGAAATGGGACGGAGAGATGCGTCCAACACCAGCACACGCACCACGTTTATGGTGTATCCTGGGTGACCTTGACAATGATCCAAAGTGCTGGGAACGAGCTTGGGATATCTCAAAGCGCCGGTATGCGCGAGCTCAGCGAACACTGGGAGAATACCATATCAAACAAGGTGATCTTGAAAAGGCCAGAGAAGCCTACATGCAAGCAAGCATCGTGAATAGGCAGAACGGTGATACTTGGTCACGATTGGGAGACATCGATTTGAAAGTTGGAAATTGGGATGGAGCTGTTATCGCATTCCAACAAGCGATTATGCTGGACGATACTGATGCAAAGACGTATTCCAATCTTGGATCAGCTTTATTGTCCAAACACGGTGAACTTGTGATGCTTCAGAAGGCCTCGAAGAACGTCAAAGTCACGACACAAGGAGACGATGAAGAGATTGACTTCGAGCTGGAAGCACAGCAGAAAGCTCAGGATCCGAAAGAGATTCTTCTCCAAGCACTCAAAGCCTACAAACGTGGCGCTTCTCTGGCTCACTCGAATTGGCAGATCTGGGATAATGTGTTGACTATCGCGCTCCGTATTGTTCCTCCTTCCTTTCCAGATCTCCTCCTAGCACTTCGAAATGTTATTCGTATTCGAGCATCTAGCATTGGGGAAACCGCGGTCGACGGCGAAATTCTTCGCGCTCTAGTAAATGAGGTTACGAGCAAGGAGCGACCAGAAAACCACAACTCTGCAGAAAGTCCTGAGAAAAATGGCGGCATATATATACCACCGAGAGGAAGCTTAGCACGAGCAACGATTCAAATGGTTGAAGAAGATATAGTCCCCCTGATCACCACGCGCAGCGAGCTTTGGGAGTTGGTGGAGAAATTGTCGCTCTATCAACGTGACTTTGCGAATGCACTTCTCTGTGCTGAGCGGGCGTGGAGAATCGTAAGCCAAGATGAGGCATGGCTTACGGAGGAATCGAAGTGGGAGGAGGTAGTTGCGAGCACAGAGCGACTAGTGGATGCGTTGGAGAATTATGGACCAATGGAGGTTGACGGAAAGCCAGTCGAGAAAGGATGGAGGATGAAAGCGAGAAGTGCTGCCAGAGGTGTCATAGGAAAAGCTCGAGATGCTTGGGAGGATAGTGTCGGGTGGAATACTTTGCAAGAGAGATTGAGTGACCTTAAGAGCTAGATTAGATGCAAGCTCTAGAAATGACATAATTTTCCGTGCTGCGTAACACTTCTCTGAAGCGATTGTGAATCGTATGTGGTGGATGTGGGTTAAATCATAGAAGATGTGGGATGATGAAGAAGGAAGAGCATGTTGGTATTATAAAGAATGACCTAATAACTGAGAAAGGAGCAAGTTGAAATTTGGCGGGTGGGTGATAGGTGGTTGAGGAGAGGAGAGAGCAAGGGCTTCAATCTTCGTTTTTCTGTTCACAATCGTGATTATAACTTTTATCGCGTTGAACTCTTCATCGAGTAAGCACATTTTTCGACTGCGAGGAAAAATATGGTCTTCAACATTGAATTACTAGTTACTAAAAAACAAACAGCTCTGTAAAGCATGTAGAGCAAATATGTGTGAAATGCACTCAAGCCCACGAGTTTGTGAGTCCGTCAATGAGTTTCTCCGCCTGCAAGATAGTGAAAATATGGCCTGGAGCAAAGATCCCCACGTCGATTGATTCGCCATGATATTTCAATTCAATATCAATCGGCGGCTGCGAGGAAGAGAAGTCAGTACGATTGCATAAATAATATGCTCTGAGACTCACCATATAAGCATCACCTCTCCCGTCAACGGGCACCACAATCTTGTTAATGCAAACCTGGTTCACAACCTCTGCTCTTCTGCCAAGATTCTGAACTATCTTCCATCGACTCTTGCTTGAAGTATTCTCATTTTCTTTGGCACTAAGACCAGATGATTTTAGGATATTGACGAAGCAGTTTATGTGCAAGCTGGTCCATTCATAAATCTCAGCTAGCGACGCAGACACCATATCCGCACTGCCAATCAATTGGAGGTCCGTTTGAATATCTCTTGCAATCTCAGGGATTGTTTTCTCAAGTGGTCCGCGGATGCGAAGCGGGAGCATATTTAGCGAAGGTGCGGCCAGACTAGAGAGGTCTTCTCCAAATGGTGCGCGGTTTGCTAGATAAACGCCGACCATAAGTTCTTTGGATGGAGAGTTTCCTTTTTGAAGTGTGCGTGCAAAAAGTCGACCGATATGCGCTAGCAATATGGCATCCGTGCTGACGCCGGATTCTTGTGCCAGCTGCTTGATATTGGAGATCTTCGTGGCTGGGTGGAAAACTTCAGTTCTCGTCGTGCTATGAAGATTTAACTGGCCACCCGCAGCCCTAGTTGGGTCTTGTTCCAACCAACCGAGATATGATTTCCATTTCTCTTTTGTGACGGAAGTAGGAATGGTCGAAATCGATTGCGCCACGAAAGTCTTGAATTTTGGATATTGAACCTTGCACTCTCGTCCTTCATAAAGTGACTGAAGCTCGTCGATCAGAATTGGCAAACTGACGCCATCATAAAGGGCATGATGAATCACTAATTTGATGATGGTTCTTGATTTGTAAACTTCAACCACCAGGTTTAGTGGTGGTTGTCTAAGCTCATCATTCATTCTTCGAGTTTGAGTGTGATCATCCCTTCGCCTATTTAGAATCTCATTTTGAGGGTTCTTGTAAATGACTTGGAAGAGCCGGCTCTTAGCTTCGACGAAGCCTGTCCTGAGAATATCATGTCTTGATAATAAAGTTTGCCAAGCAGACTCGAGACGCTGCTTCTTGACTGGCTCTAATACGGCATATGTGAAGGTGTGGAAGAACATGGCTCCTTGAGTAGCTTGCCAGTGTCGAAACATGTACATCTGACCCGCTGTTGCTGGCATAAAATATTGGATTTCTCCAAATTCCCTTTCAAGGCTCTTCACTTCAGCTGACAAGCGATCTGATGATGTTGCTTTGTGCAAAATGGCTTCGATGTCCAAGGCTTCACTTGTCATTGATTCAGATAGTTTCGCAGATTCAGCCATCGCAAGAATAGTCTGGTCTTTGAGAATGTTTGAGACACTAAGTTTGATTCCATAGGTTTTAAAGAGGGCTGGAAGTTTCAGAACCAAAATTGAATCCAAACCAAGGTGGAAAATAGTTGTTTCTTTCTGAATTCCATCTTCCGGAACCCCCGAAATCTCATGAAGAGCTTTGCGAATGCTAAGTTCGGTATTTGACCAGATTTCGTCAATTCCATTTGCGACTCGAGATCGCGTCTGCTTGTGTTGGATTTTTTTAGGCTTGAAGTTTGGTAATCCACAAACGGAGATACCGTCTGCATCTGAAATTACCGTCCGACTATCGGGTCTTGAGAGAATATGTTCTAAGGTTGTTTCCAATGCTTCAAGCAGTGCTTCAGTTTCGGCTGGATTACGAGCAATTGACTTGCAAGCTGCAGTCCACTGGATTTCATTTTCATTTACGATCTCCATCTCGACGCAGACGGGAAACTCGACGTCAGAAGCACCATACAAAGATTCGTAGATCTGATCAGTCTTTGAATTAGAATGGTTCCCTTGGTAAATGAATAATGTATCAAATAAAGTTGTATCTCTCTTTCCATCTTGTCCTTCTTGAGACGCTAGAGCATATGCTTGAGCGATACCGAGTGGGAAATGCTCATATTGTCGACTTGCATCACTTAGTTCTTGCATATACTTGACCATCTCACTCAAGGTTCCATGAAGGACTGATCGCACAGCGATAGTGTTCATTAGAGGAAAGATGATCTCGGAGGCCTCTTCTGAATTTCGGCATGACAGAACAGAACCGAAAACAACATCAAGCTGCTCTGTTAGGTGAGATAGAACGACTGCCCAACACGTTTGACCGAGTGTTTGCATAGTGATTCTTGATGACTTGCAGAAATATTCTATCAAATCGAGTGAGACCCGAGATCGCTTCTGTAATCGGGTCACGATATTCATATCTGCGACTTCGGACTGCTTCTTTTTTGGAAAAGATGTAGACTGCACATTTGATAATGTTGTCTTCCAAAAGCTCTTTGCACCATCAGTCGTAGATTGCAAGACTTCCTCTAAGAATGGTAGAAAATCTGGTCTAGGAGACAATTCGTCATGATATGCTCTTCGAATGTCATCATGAATCGATTGAAGGGAGGTCCCATCATACAGGGCGTGGGATATGGCGATCAGGAGATAATTCGATTCAGCAATAGTGACACAATGTACTTGAAAAAGTCGCTGAGATTTGGCAGCAAGTTCAACGGATTTCATCTTGAACATTACTATAAAGCTCTCGATCGTGTTTCCAGGGGCCAAAATTTCTGGATGTGAAATGTAATTCTTGGAAAGAGCCTTCTTAGAGATGATCTGAGCAAATCGAACAGGTAACTTTGGGTCATCCACCTCGACGAAACTTGTTCGAAGAATGGGAGACATTTCAACTACAGCTTTTACTGCTGCCATAAGCTTCAATAGATCAATATCCTCGCGAATTTTAAAGCTATCAACGCTGAAGTATCTTCGGAATCCGGATTTTATCATCTCGTTGACCATGGTTTGCTGTAAGGGCGTAGTCGGTAATACAATCTCTACATCGTCAGAATACTTTTGAGAGTTTTTCAAGTACCTAGTCAGATCTTGACTCATTTGGTGGATTGAAACTTTTCGAACTTCGGCTCCTTTGGGCGGAGTCTTGGTATTGGAAATCATTTTGTCTATTGTTTGGCATCTGATTATTACGCTGACAGGAAGCTGAATTCCACGACGTTTCAGCCTAGAGGACAGTTTGATCACGTCAATACTGTCAAGCCCAAGCTCGAATACAGACGACGTTTCCTTGATTGACTTTTCACTAATATTCGCAAGAGCTGCGATCTCCGTTCGAATATGATTCGCTTGCTTGGTCCAAGTAAAGGGTCCGGTTGATGAGCGGGAAAGCTTTTCATGATCGATGTGCTTTTCTTTTCGGCCTTCGAACAGATGGTCATCGGTATCAACATCATTTTCCAGAACAATGTTCGCTCCTGAGCTATCAAGTATGGCGTTTAGAGATTGCTTCACTCTGTCTAACAACTCCGAAGCACCAGATTGCGAAAGTACTGAACCTTGCGCAACTACGGTCATTGATAGTTGATTAATGTCATGGCTTAAGGTGGCTTCAAACGCCAGCGGGTTCTATCGAAAATCAGCTAAACTTGTTTGAAAAGTATAATCTTTCGTGACTTACATCTGCTACCTGCTTATCTTCAATTCGAGTCCACAAATCCTTCGCAAAATCCACATCATCGGATAGTGTTCGTTGAAACACAAAGAGTGTTTGGAACAGAGGTTGGCCGGGTTTGGCTGGACTCCATTTTTGGATATCCTTCAATGGCGTGTGCTGAAAATCTTGCATTTCCATATTGAACTTATGGCAGGCTAAGATAAGGGCCGCCGAAGACATGCCACTTTCAAGTCTAATATGGAAAGGAACAGTGTTGAAGAGAGGACCAATGATTTTGTCGGCATTGTTGAAATCGATTGTGCGGCCGGAGGAAACAATACCTAAAGTGAGGTTTGGTGACGCGATACTCTGAAGAGTAGAAAGCCAGGCAGCTTGGATCATTGCTTGAGGCGTGACTCCAAGCTTTTTCCGGAGCGCTTCAAACCCAGAAAGGTTACTGATGATACCAGTGGCAAAAATATCAGTTCTCGATTCCAAATTCATGGCTATTGCTGTTGGTGACCAGTGCTTGAGATGCTCTGTCCAGAATGTCTTTGCTCCTGGGATTTCTGATAACGGCCCGAAAGCTAGGGCAGATGTAAAAGATGGCCCATACTCAAGATCTTGAAGACCTTGATACTCCTCAACCACACGGTGAAGGAGCATTGTCAGGCTGTTTCCATCGTAAAGTCCATGGAAAATGGTGAGACTCAAAATATCTGAGTTTACGCTGATAGAATAAGGGCGTTTGAGTGCGGTCATCTTCTCAATTTGCTCATAATCCGTACGGGTCATATCGCAAATGTTATTAATGTGCTTCAACACAACCTGAGCGAATCCATCATCTGTAGCGACAAACTTGATTCTGAGAACCTCCAGTTGAGAAACCACTGTATTCCAAGCCTTAAGTAATCTTGAGTGGTCTACTTCGTTGCGTAGATGGAATTGGAAGGTATTTAGATACAATGGCCATTCGCTTTCAAGGAATCGATATATCATCCCCTCTTGTACTGGAGTACATGGATTTATGCTTTGGACCTCTCGGCTATCGATTCCAAGCTCTTTGCAAATAGCAACCATATGCTGCTGTGAAAAAGCTGCAATTTTTTGAGATGCTGTCATATAAGCATTCTCTCTTGCTACGTCAGATATTGATCCTCTTAGCAGCACATCCAGGAGCCCACCAATGGACGGATTGTTCTTGATGATAGAAAGCTTTGCATGTTCGAGGCCATCATGTTGGAGGGCACGGGAAAATCCTATGATAGAAATCGAATCCAGACCTAATTCGAAAATAGTTGTGCCAGGGCTCAGAGCAGACGACTCAACACCGATAGCTTGTGCGATTTTTTGGAGCACCTTCATTTCCTTCTCCTCCCAGAGACGCTGTTGTTGATTCGATTGACTAAAGTTTTGAAGATCCTCTATATCTAGCTCGTTATACATCGCTACTAGTTGTTTTTTGTCTGCCTTATTGTTTGCGTTGAGAGGTATAGCTTGAATTGGAACAAAATGGGTTGGGACCATGTACATCGGAAGTCTGGTTTTACAAGCGTCTCTCATGGTGGATATTAAGTTCGGCTGTTCCCCAGACTTGGCAACAAAAAAAGCCACAAGTTGCTCTTTTTGCTGAGCGTGATGCTTGAGCACTTGAGTGACAACCTCTAGAGACTCTTCTGTGCTGTTCTTGATGACTTCGTTGATCTCGCCTAGTTCAAGTCGTTGTCCACGCAGCTTTACCTGGTCATCAGCACGACCTAAGAAAAGGAAGCTGCCGTCATGAAGGATTCGTACAAGATCACCGGTTCGGTATACACGTTCTCCAAAAGCCTGTAAGGTAGGAAATCGGTCAGCCGTCAGATCCGGCCGATTCAAATAGCCTTTTCCAAGGAGCTTGCCCGAAACGCATAGTTCGCCCACTGCTCCTCGAAGAACTGGTTCTTCAGTACCAAGTTTTAGAACGTAACTCCCAACATTGATATATGCCGGGCCAATGTTATCCGGTCTGCCATTTTTCGGAACTCTGGGATACATGGTACAACCAATTGTTACTTCAGTTGGTCCGTATCCATTATATATCACGGCATGCTCCCCCCAATCGTCGAGAATTTCCTGCTTCAGTGACTCACCTCCAGTAATAAAAGCACCTTTAAAAAGGGAAGGAACATCATTGGGGTGTATGGTCCGGGCTAAACTTGGCGTCAAATCAATGTGAGTAATCTTTAACTGTCGGATTGCACCAGCAAGATCTTCGAATACCAAATCTTGAGGTGCGGAGGCCACAGCAATTCCAACACTCCAGCTCCAAAATTGTTCCATAACGCTGACATCAAAGTGGAAAGCGGCAAATTGCATATATTTAGAGTCTTCAGTCCAGTGGCCCTCAAATATCTTTGTAAATGCCAGCATGAATTGAACAGCATTTTCATGGGTAATCAAGCAGCCCTTGGGCGTCCCGGTCGTTCCAGATGTGTAGAGACAGTATGTAATGTCTTGCGGACTGATTCCCGGAATAATAGTAGGTCGCTTTGATGGGTAGTTCGCCAGAGTTGCAGGATTATCAAGACTGATAACATTGCCCGGCATTGCTTCTTCAGCTTTGCTTCTAGCTGTGCCAGCAGTAAGAATCAGTTTAGCGCCAGAGTCTTTTGCAATGAATTTCAGGCGATCCAAGCCAGCTTTGGGATCAAGCGCTACATAGGCACAGCCAGCTTTCAAGATCCCAACTATAGCCAAGGAAGCTTCTGCGCATTTATCGAAACATATGGCGATGATTTCTCTGGAAAGAATACCATGCTTCTGAAGCATATGCACAATCCTGTTTGCATCTTGATTTAGTTGAGCATAGGACCATGATCTACTTTTGAAATTGCCTGGCTCGAGACACGTCGCAAATTCTAGTGCAATCTTATTGGGATGGCGTCTCGCTCCTCTCTCTACAAACTCATGCAAAAGGGTCACAGGACCTACAAGGTCCCTATTCTGTGCCGGAGTAATTGATAAGAGTTCATTCCTGAAGCCGAGTGGAACTGCGTCAGAAGCGCTGTCAGGATTTCGAAGGGTGTCCAACAAATAAATGTCATATTGTTGGAGAATTAACTCCGCATGCTCAGTTGGGATAATATCTTGTCTAGAAGACAGACGGAAGACGAGATTCTTCGTGTTTGACGGCTGCACTTCCAAAGAAATAGCGTAATCAACGGAAGCTTCTTCTCCAATGACATTCCAAAGCAGATCAATATCATCTCCTGCTCCAGGAAACTTCTGATATGCAAACAAAGTATCGAAAATCTTGCCTTTAGGGTATCCCGACCATTTCTGAATCGAAGTCAATGGTGTAAATTGATGTTTGTGAAGTGAAGCATTAGATTCCATCGTCTTGGCGAGAAGATCGGCATTTGTACCAGATACATTGCACTTGACTGGAAGAGTGACGATGCTGGGAAATGCGACCAAATCCGCATCTTCGTAAATTGAGCGACCAGAAAGGGTTATTCCAAAAGTTGTTGAAGTTTCTCCCACATATGCGGCAAGTAACCTAGCCCATGCTACCTGTGATGCTACTTGCATGGTAACATCATTAGCTCTGCACTTCTCTTCCAACTCTGAGAATGGTGTCTTTGATATAATTTCTCTAACATATTTTGCGGTTTCGGATTCTCGGAGAGGATTAAGGTTGGGGAACCGGTTCACAGCAATCTTGTTCTCCTCCATTTCCCAAAAAGATTTTCCTCCTTCAGAACTGTGGCTAATTTGCGAAAGAATTGCACCGAGTAGTGAGTTGACCGATGGACGGATCACGAGAGGCTTAGAGAAGTATTTCGCTGCTACATCTGAGAGTAACATCTGGATTGATTGTGCATCATACAAAGCATGGTGAGCAGTCAATCGAATCACCGTCTTATTCTCATTTTGGCTGGCTGTCAACTTCCATGGATTTCGAAGAAGATTATCAATCGTGGATCCCCCATTTTGATTCTCTGTCGTAACGTTGAACCAAGGGAGGGAGAAATCATCCTTTTGGATTGTAACCATAACAAATGGGTACTTCAGGTCTTCGGTTGAAGCAAATCCAGTCCTGAACATCTCATGCTCTTTGAATACCATCTCCCAGGCCCGCTTGAGCCTAGTCACCGAAGTATTTGGTAACAGCTCAAAGCATATGCTATTGACGTACTCTTGCCCGCCTGAATGTAGACTTTGCGCAAGCATACCCTGCTGAACGGCTGTGCATGGCCTTACTCTTTCAATGATTGCTGGCGCGATCCCATGTTTTAAACATATTAACTTCCGATACTTTTCGTCAAAAGAATCAAAATCGAAGGCTGTAATAATTGGTAACGTAGTTGATGCTTTCAAGAGAAAAATATTGAGCCTAGCAATTGTGGGATGGACAAAAATATCGCTCGCCATGACAACATGCCCTTGCTTTTTAAGACGAGCAGCAACCTGTACAGCAGTGATGCTGTCGAGACCAAGTCGAAAGATGCTAACGTCTCGAGTAATTTTCTCTACAGGAATATTGGTAAAGCCGGCAATAATATCCCGTAGCTTTTTCTCGCTTTCAGTCATTGCAGCCGCTGAAACTTTCTGCTTTAAGGATACAGAGCCGATTGCTTCTTGGGCTTGAATCTTGGCGTGAATTTTCTCTTTGACCGCTGAAGTCAGCAGCTGTCGTCTTGGATTCTCTAATGCGGCTTCAAGTTTCTCTTCGAAAGCTTCAAGAAGCAGCCGGGCATCCTCTCCCGAAATAATAGAATTGTGAGAATGCAAAAAAATCTCAAGGGTATCATCGCTGGTTCTAGGTACGACTTCGCAGACAAGAGGGAAGTCCATTGCTCCACTGTCATCTTCGATACTCCATATTGATGAATCAAGGCTTCTAGGTGACTGTTGTAATATAAACAAGGTATCAAAAAGACGAGATCCATCAGGGGAAAGTTTGGACTGGACACGCCGAAGGGGAGTCATTTGGAAATGTAAAGAATCTACATTCAGAGTTTGCAAGACGCGGAAAGCTTCTAAATAGGTGAGATTATGGATGTGCTGGAGACGAGAGGGAATTGTGTTGAAGCAGGGTGCAACCAGTCGATCGAGATCAGGAATGGGCAAAGTACGACCACTGACTACATTACCGAAACATATATCCGTTTCTTCTAGACGTTCCGAGATAATTGTCGCCCATATCGTGTGAAGAGCTGCTAATAAGGTAGTATTGTGCTTTTTTGTACGCTCCTCAATCCATCGAAGCGGGAACTTCATCTGTGCTCGGTGTGTCTGAGCGCCGTCTTTGGAACTGCTACGCTTCTGGGCCAAGATCTGGAATTTTGGAAAGGTGCAGCGTTTCAAAACTGTACTCCAAAATTGATCTGCCGGACTGGGATCAAGTGATACAACTTCGTGCAAGAACGTGACAAAGGACACAGCAGGTGGTAAGGACTTCTGCTGATAGACGTCCTCAACCTCCTTGTATAAGATTGCGAGTGCTTCACCGTCATACAAAGCGTGATGCATTGAAATGACAAGTTTTAATGATTTCCCAATCTTCATGATGTCAAAACGATAAGGTGGCTCAAAGCCTTTGGGAAGTGGCCTCCTCTCAGCCATTGAAGAAATCGAGCCAAACTCAAGGTTATGAGCCTTCAAAATGACTTGTACGAATGGAAACTGAGGGTTATCGGTACCCAAAAAACAAGTTCTTAATATCTCATGTCTTTGAACCATCTCTAACCAACAATCCTGAAGTTTCTCAGCATCACCTACGATATTGAACATCACGTGATTGTCATAGAAACTTTTGGCTGAAGCTTCTGCTGCTGAGAGCATGGCCTCTTGAAGCGGTGTACATGGCAAAATATCTTGAACTCTCTTGCCAGATCTTTCAAAAGCCTGGATGGTTGATTGCCGAAATTTATCATCGAAGCTAGACTCAGGTAACTTGAGCACAGGTGCGCTGGCTGAATCGCCGTTCAGGCCTTCCGATGAGATCCTCCTCGCTAGTCTTACTATGGATGGAAATTTGAGAATATCTGAAATGAAAATTTGGTATCCAGTAGTCTCCCGTAGAACACGCGAAAGCGAGATTGCGGATATTGAGTCAATTCCGACATTGAAAAATGAGGTTTCTGGCCCAATCTCGCAAACAGGAAGTTGTGTAACGCATGATACTGCTTCGGCAATTTCCTTTTCGAGGTCTGTCCAGCTATGATTTGAGGAAGATTCGATAGCTTGCGATGTTAAATCGAGATAGCTGACATCAAATTCTGAGAAAAGATGCAGTAGAGCTCTTTTGTCAATCTTCCCCTGAGCAGTAGATGGGAGGAAAGAGATAGGGACAAGTGCAGAAGGTATCATATAAGCTGGAAGGGCTGATTCAAGGTGTGAGTACAGCTCCCTAATAAGGCCTCGATCGGGATCGAGGCAAACCAGTTCTGTGGAGTGACTTAGACCTGAAGTCCAGAAGCTAACGAGGCGTTGGGAATCGTTGTTGCCAAGTAATATTACCATTGTTATACAATCTTTCACCTTGTTTGATGTAAGTAGATGGTTGCTAATCTCATCAAGTTCAACTCTCTGGCCTCGGATTTTCACTCTGTCATCCTTTCGGCCTGTGAAAATCAGTGAGCCATCGGGCATCATTCGACCAAAATCACCACTGCGGTACAGGCGTCCATATTTAGGATGATCAATAATTTTGCCAGCATTTTGGTTTGGATTCATATAACCACGGAAGACCTGTGAACCTCCAAAACAGAACTCGCCTAGTCCACCTCTTGGAACAAGACTAAAGTCATCTCCTGGGGCAAGCACAAAAGCAGATGTGTTCTTAAATGGAGGACCAATGTTGTTTATGAGGTCATTCTTTGTAACTTGTGGATTGACAGTACAAATATTGGTAGTTTCGCTGGGTCCATAGCCTTGCCAGAGCCCGTGGTCTGCCCAGGCATTGAATACTTTTGGTGTCACAGCCTCTCCTGCTGTGACTAAGAATTTGACTGTGGGCACATTATTTGGGTTAACCAAAGCGGCTACCGTGGGAGTCAAGCTCAAATGGGTGATTTTCAATATCTTAATAGCTTCCTCTAGGTTTTGGAAAAGGATATCTTTTGTGGCCATACAGAGACAGCCACCAATTCTCCAAGTGAAAAAGATTTCAAAGACTGAAACATCGAAGGCTTGAGAACAAGATTGGAGAAATCTCGAGTTTTTGGATGTCGGATAAAGTTCTTCCAAAATGTCCAAGTTGCTCAGTATGTTTTGGTGCGTGACTAAAACTCCTTTTGGTGTTCCAGTGCTTCCAGATGTAAAAACACAGTACGCAATATGGTCTGCAGATGCCTCGGAGGAAATATTTGTGAGTGTGGTATTACCGAAATCAACCTCGTCAACATACACTACTTTGACCGACCCTAATAATTTGAATAGCGTGCGGGAAGACGATTGAGTGATAATAACCTTGACGTTGGCTTCTCGCAAGATGTAATCTAGTCTTTCTTCAGGCACATCTGGCGTCAGTGGGAGGTAACCAGCACCAGTCTTTGCAATCGCAAGAATCGAGCTATATAAATCGATCGATTTCTCCATGCAAATGCAGACAAGCTCATCGGGAAGTACGTCAAGCTTAAGAAGATAGTGGCTGATTTGATTTGCGCGATTATTCAACTGCGAATATGACACAAGCTGGATATCGCTTCCATTCCCAGTCAATGAATGGGCAAAATTAATGGCGACACGATCGGGATCTTCCGTCGCAATCTTCTCAACAGTCGAAGAGAGCGTATAGCCTTTGAGTTGCGTGTCGCATTTGTCATTTTCGATCGAGAGGAGATCGTTTCCCATACAATTGTAAACTGTCGATAAGGAGCTAGAGCTATTTGAAATAATGCTCTTTGCAATTTGCTCTACTTGTTGGAGAAACAGCCTAATCTGGGATTCTGAGAACAATGCTTGTTGGTAGTTGGCTTTCAATTCAATATCGCCAGATGTAGGTGTCACTTCAAGAGTCAAGCCGAATTCGAGATTGTCAGAAGTCTCTACTAAGATGACAAGATATCTCTCATGGTCGTAGGAATGTAGAGTCTGCTGCCAAATAAGTACCGCATCGAAAAGTGCTTGGCGAGGATTGACTCCAGCAGCCGACTTAATATCACGAAGAGGGGTTGCACTGTGCTCTAAATGCTTCCTAGTTATCGAATTGAGTTGTGTGACTAGATCCCGTAGAGTAGCAGATGTGGTTATGTCTACTCGGGTTGGCAAAGTAGCTAGGCAGGGACCTGCAATGTCCTCAATACCTTTGATAGGTAAAGTTCTCCCTGAAAACACTGTCCCAAAGCAGATATCAGAGGAACCAAGATATGAGCTCAACACGAGAGCAAAAGCAGCTTGAAAGAGTGATTGCGGGCTAGTTGATAGTTCTCGCGCGGTTGCTACTACTTCTTGAGTAGGAATTGAAGACTGATATTTGAGTATTGCCAAGGCAGGAGCGGTTCGTTGAGTTTGATAATTTGTCAGTTTAGTTAACTCCAAATCCGCTAGATGATCTTTCCAATAATCCTTTGATACCCACTCATCAGGCTTGAGCGTCCCATTTGTGTAAGCGTCCACAATCCTGCGGAATGAAGGTCGATCTTGTGGTGCATCGCCTTCTAATATGTCGTCTAGATCATCAAGTAACAGCTCTAGGGACCATGCATCATAGAGCGCATGATGAATGTGTATTAAAAGTCTAAAGTTTGTAGTACCTGGCGAAATTTGGAACCGGACGGGATGATGCAATGAGAGCTCGTTTGACTCATCTAAAACGTATTTAAGCTTCTTAACTTCTTCAATTTGAGATTTTGGGAACTTTTTCCATATTATCTGAATGAATCCTTGAGAATCTCTGGACTCGGTAAATCCAGTTCTCAGGATTGGATTGGATTGAGCCCAAATTGGTAGGGCATCTGCTATTTGTTTGAGGTGGGAAAGTCCCTGAAACTCCAGCTCAATCCAGTTCCAATAGGCTTTGGAATCTAGGGCAGTCTCAGATAGCATTGACAGTTGAAGTGGTGTACATGGGAGGGTACACTCAATATGCTTTGCATGGCCATTGAGGGTAGCTAACGGTTCCTCAGCTTTGGTCGTTTTGGTTTTAAGAGGAGTGAATTGTGTTGAAGATAGCTCTTCGCAAGTTCGAACCAGATCATTCACACTATCGGCTTGAATTACTGCGATCGTGGTAATCTTCAAACCCGCTGTTCGAAGATTTTTGGCTACTCTAATCGCAACAAGGGAGTCGATACCAGAAGCTGCAAGCTTTGCGGACCTCGAGACAGAGCCAAGGATTTCTCGAAGAGTATCGAGAACAATCTTTTCAACTCCGTTCGGGGGTTCGAAATCGATTCGATCATCTAATCCTTTTTTAAGATATTCTGCTTCCAAACTTTTCTTGTCTACTTTTCCAGAAGGCAAGCATGGAAAATTCTGCAACAGAACCACCTCATTTGGAATCATATACTTCGGGAGCCATCTCGCGCTTGTGTTTATTACATCTTGGGAGTCAACCGTACTGTCAGTGATGAGAGCAAAAACAAGAAGAGTGGTGTCGTCGTGTACCAGCGCTGATGCTGTCTTGACCCCAGGGTGCTTGTAAACAGCCTCTTCAATTTCTCCAAGTTCAATTCTCTGACCTCGAAGCTTTACTTGCCCACCACTGATGCGCCCAAAAATCTCAATGGTCCCGTCATGGAGTTGACGAGCCTTATCGCCAGTTCTATAATATTTTCTGCCCTCAAACTGTATAAAAGCCACTTTATTTTGGTCAGGTCGATTCAGATAACCTCGGGCAAGTTGCGGTCCTCCAAGAACAAGCTCTCCGATCTCTCCAATTGGCAAGAGTTGCAAAACTGCTGCATCCTCGGTGTTTTCACTTGGAGCTGCAATGAAAGTGGAGACAGTGTCAAAGGGAATACCGATATTTCCAGGCTTTGTGCTGCTCGGCATCTTTGGAAATATAGTGCAATGGATTGCTGCTTCAGTCGGACCATACATTCCATATAACATGTTGGACTGGTGCTCGGAGCCTCCAAACTCCTTGATAATTGGGGTTGTGAGAGGCTCTCCGATTGTTAGAAGCAACCTCAGCCCAGGAGCATTAGACCTCTTTTGTAGAAGTGATCCAACCACCGTTGGTGTGAACTCTGCTGCATCAATATTCAGACTGTTGATTATACCCGGAAGGTCGTTCATTAGTTGAGATTTATTACATCCAACAAGAGTGCATCCTCTGGTGAGAGGGAAGAAGATTTCGAAAACCGAAACATCGAAAGATGGTGCCGCGAACTGGAGAAACCGCCCGAACTTTGGAATGTATTTTTCATGAGCGAGCAAAGACTGTGAAGCTGCCAAGTGGCTTACTTCCACTCCTTTTGGTAGTCCTGTTGAGCCTGAAGTGTACATTATGTATGCCAAATCATTAGGCCTAGCTTCGAATGCAAGATAAGGACGACTTCCGTGTTCTTCAACATCCTGAACCTCAATCTTTAGAAACTCATCGATAATGATGAGAGAAGGGCCATTTTCCCAGCTCACAAGATCCTTCAACTCGGAAGTGGTAATGAGGACGCTTGCGCCGACATCAGCCACAATGAACTGATTTCGTTCCAATGGCGAGTCCAGATTGATGGGACAAAAAGCTCCCCCAGAGTTTAGAATGGCCAGCTGAGAAATATAGAGACCAGGTGATTGAGGAAGCAGGACCGGAATAATGTGTTGCCGTTGCAAACTCGCTTCGGATATTGACTCTCCTAAAGCATCATATATTCGTGATGTCAGAGACACCATGCATATCTCAACTTCTTTGTATGAGTACTGTGATCTTTTGTCGTTGCTAGTGCAATCAAGGGCACAATTGTTAGCATATTTTCGCCATGATATCAGCTTGTGAAGCAGCTGGGGTCCTTCTAGAAGCCTAGGGGGGTCGTTCAGGACGGAAAGTGACGCCATAGCTGGCGCTGATAGCTGCTTGTCACGGACACAAGGACATTGAATACTTGCATCCAGCTGTATGAAGGTTGAGGGTTTGAAAGTTCGATGGTAGAAGAATTCGATTCTGTGTGGGGGTTGTGAGGGTCAGGAGTGGATTGTTTTCACGTGTTTGTTTGTGGGAGACGTGATTGAAGTTCAAAATCGTATTGAGGAGATGGCAAAGCGCGCAATTGGGCGCATAAAGATATGGCAAGCTGCTCCGCTTTTGCACGCTTAGTCGTTACCCAAGAGCATCTGGAATTTCCATAGCAGCATCGGCGCCAATACCGGTCCAGGCAGCTTTTTCCTGCTTGCTTGCGTCCTCTTTTCCTCTATCTGCGCGTGTCGAATTAGAGAGCGCTGCACCTAGGAGCAACGCAAACACTAAGAATAACATGGCAATAAAGGCTAGGAGGATGACGCTTCCCCCCTAGTACTTCGGCGAGCAGCGCGGACGTCTTTGTAATGGCTTGTTGCTTATACGCTGAGTCTCTTGAGGCTTCTCATGGCAATATTGCTTTTGCGGCCAGCGCTGCTTGAAGGTTGGTTGGTGTTTGATTCCTCCCTCTCTACGGCGACCGAAATATTGCTGATTGGCACATCCATGCAGTCACGCCAGGCCGGGCATCTGCTGCTCTCGAAATCCCACGGATTACATAAAGCAATGGAAAATGCAGGAGGAGAGGCGGAATCTTAGCTTCCAAGTCAGATCTCTTCCCCGAGTGCCACCAAGCTATCTTTCATAGCCAACCACAGCGGCGATCACGATGGTCCAGATGCCTGGAAGCTGCAAGGAAGATTCTTTCACTTCTAGCATGCACTTATGGAGAAGGTCCGGCTTATCTTTTCCATCTTATCAGATCATCTGATTACGTTGAGGAGCAGATTTCCGAGTTCGGAGAGATGATTGATTGAGGCACCCTCACACCCCTCGATCTCCTCACGCTCCACACTCTCATCACTTTGTCTCCGAGGGGCCCGATAAACAAGACAGAAGAACCAATTCTAATGAACTTACTTGGCACATAAGGTTATCACGGCGTTGACGCAACGGAAGATCCACTCCACTAGTCTCCCGCAGCACTTAAGCACCAGGAGCACTTACATGTCTTCTTCGGCATCATGGAGCTAAACCTAAGGGTATGGCCTGTAGATTTGACTAGGTGAAGACCATATTAATGATTTATAGACATCATGGACTCTGTTTCATCCAAGCACAAGCTGTTTACTCGAATGGGAGCTGGACAAATCTTCAGTTTAGCACCAGATATTGGTCCAGCGAAAGGAGCCGCCTCCAGGGTCTTCGCATCGCACGATCAGAAGCCCACTATCGATGAATTGGAAAGCTTAGTAACACCTAAATATGCTAACTCATCAAAGGTCGAGAAATGCAGAATCACACTTCAAATGTCGGGTTGGCTTATAAGTCTCGCGACTCGCTAGTTATCACAAATCGTTCTCTTTATTAGAAAAGTTTTATGATCCTACCTCCGGCACAGCTTTTTTTAGATGGAGTTAATATCAAAGATATTCCTGTTTCTCAGCACCGTGCTCGAATTGGTTTGGTGACACAGGATCCAGATTTGTTTTCAGGAACTGTCGCTTTCAATGTAGGACTTGGTGCAAGACCCGGACATACAACTTCTCGACAAGAGACTATTGAGGCTTGTAAGGCTGTAGGGATTCACGAATTCGTTAGTAGTTTATCAGAAGGGTATGAGACGTAAGTCCCCTGTTCACGGATTCAGGGTTTAAACCAAGAACATTGATGGGAGGAAAATGTGCGAAGGAGCCTCGGACACTAATTGCTTGAAGGTTTCAATTTGCTACCAATTTAATGTGCAGACAATGTGGCAATAATGGCTCTCTACTCTCTGGGGGACAGAAGCAACGAGTTGCCATTGCTCGCGCTTATATTCGAGACCTTGAAATTCTGCTTCTTGACGAAGCAACATCTAGTCTGGACTCACACTTGGAAACTCAAATTCAACAGGCCGTCATCACGGCTTGCAAAAAGCGGACAACAATCATCATCGCGCATCGCTTGAACAGTGCTCAAAAGGCAGATCGAATTTTTGTTTTGGATCAAGGGAGGATTGTTGAAGAAGGTAGACATGAAGAGCTGATGTTTAGAGGTGGCATCTCCGAGCAGATGATCAATGCATACAATTTTAGCTGATTTTATTTCGAAAGTACTTCATGGATATTCGCTGTTCGAGAAGTTGAAAGCCTGAAATTGTCAAGAGGTTTCATCAGCAACGAGTTTTATCTCGAAAGGATTTCGTTCTAACACACCTTTCCCGCATTTATTTACCACCAGCGTGGTCTTAATTCCCATCACCTTCTTCTCTTCTTTGCCCGAACGCAATATCAGTAAGCACCTACCCAAATGTGGCCCACAAATAGAAGTGTTCACGGGCATTGAAAATTTAGAGGTCAATCTCTGTTTACATGCAGCTATCTAGGGAGACTACTCATCCTATCTATTACCAAGTCACTATAGATATGGCTCAAATTCCCGTTGATGAGCCTTCAACAAGTTCTAGAAGATAATTACCCAGCTGTCCTATCAATACCCACGAATCTTGGAAAGTAGCAAAATGCCCGACTGGCAGAGCTACCAGGGTACTAGTCACGTCGCATGAGAGAAGTATAGATGCTTTCATTGGTCCTCTTTTATATGCTCGTCTAGAGTCAGCAGTAAGTGACTCATTTGTCAAGCGAAAGATGGCGGTTGAGATATTGTGCAGCTGGTTAAGTATGTATAGCTGTTGATGGTGCGATGCAGGCTCTTCATTCACTAGTTCATTGCAATATAGAGAGGGATGATGATGGTAGACTGTATATCCTCATTTTCAATGTATTTCCTCCTTGAAAAAAGCTATCCGTCTTGACCACATTCGTTCCGGCAGTTCCAAGCAGATTGTACCTCCGTGGTAGCACATCTTGGGCGGAGTATTAACCTCGCAAAGGCTCAAGTATATCCCCTGTTTTTAAACAACAACCCAGGTCATTGATTGTTCACCGTTGATCCTACGCAACACCGCTTCATGAGAAAACTCTTCCTTCTCCGAAACCAAGACGGGCCAGCACATCCAAGATGAGGCAATTTTCCATGCGCGAATTGTTCGGAGCAGATCTCTATCTGGGTAGGGCTTACACTTATCTGATGATCTGATAATCAAATACCTGGTCAGACCTCCGCTCTCCTGCGTGTTTCAACGCTTAGCCGGAGCACAGAAGTGACCGAAATCGGCCCTCGATGGAAGTTGCCTGTTCGGGAGAGCAACACGGATCAGATAAAAAGTCTTGGCGAGAAGAAGGAGGGAAGCGAGGGGAACGTCATCCCATTCTTTTGTATCCTCCGCGCAACCACCAACACCACCCACACTTCTCCAAGACGCTAAGACGACGGCAAACCGCTGAGAAGTCACCCTTGTGCGTCGGCTTGACCAGCATATCAAGGTGGATGTTGCAGGGGTTACCTACGACCGATGGTGTCATGACGGAAAAGACAACATGGAGGTCGACGGCGGGCAGGTTTGAGGTGTGGGATAAGGAAATCAAGAACAACATCAATCAAAGAATGCGATCGCAAACAACTCTTTCTCGCTTCACTACTCCCAAAATGATCTCAAGACGTCTCCTCCGAGTCTCCCGTTGAAGCAATCTCCATCTGCGCTGATGGCAGGGAACACGACCAAACAGCTTGTGTCTGCAGGTCCCATTTTCCCTTCGCTGCGGGTTGCGCCGGGGTTTCTCTCCTACAGGAAAAAAAAGTTTCTGGGCCCGACCAGCGAGCGAATATCGTATATGACCCCGTAAGACGCCAATCATCATATACTGGATCGCCGATTTTTCAATATAACTCGAATCATATTTTACATTTGCGACCAGGGCCCAATAGACTTTTTGAGTTCCCTCCCCACCGTTGCTTGATACCTTTTGTCGCCAATCGCTCCTTCTCAGAGACTCGCCACCGCAGATACGCCAACATCATATCGACAGTTGTTCTGTTTCCCTGGTTCGGTTTGACCCAATTAACCGATCCAGAAATAATCTTAGATTGAGATCAGTTTGATGATCAGTCTACGAACAAACCCCAAATACTTTGTCAACTTATACTACGTTTAACCGCTTGTCACCATATTCAGCGTCGATAGGTTTGTGTAAGAGAGATCATTTCTCATCTGATTACCACGCCTACCATATCACGTTCTACTCTCTGTTGGTAGTATACATGTGTACAGTTTCCTCCAGAAGGTTACACTTCGACACCTCATTTTGTGTTGGAAGACGTCACTAAGCAACGTTGCGCCAACTATTTCGTACAAGGTGACTGTGAATCAAGTTGTACGACCGTGGTCTGGAAATTAGAACTTAACCTCACTGTCATTTCTCACATTATAATCAAGTTGTACTTGTTACATTGAGCACCAACTATGGCGCCTTCAGCAGTCACCTCGGAGAACGCTATCAGGAATGACCAAGAAATGAAAGGAACATCGTCTATCCACGGAAAACCGAACACTCTGCATCTCCATGAGCACCTTACAGATGACCAGACCAATAGATATGGTAACGGGCATGTCACCTTACTAAATTCGTCACCTAATGAGCTCTACGACCTTCTTTGCGTTGGTTTCGGGCCTGCTTCTCTAGCAATCGCAATTGCCCTTCATGATGTCAATATATCCTCACCTGTGCCTAAAGTTATCTTTCTTGAAAAACAGGAGAGTTTTGCCTGGCACGCGGGTATGCAACTGCCTGGAGCACACATGCAGATTTCGTTCCTCAAAGATCTTGCGACACCTCGAAATCCAAGATCACAATTTACTTTCATCAACTACCTTTTTGCCAAAGGGAGATTGAATCAATTCATTAACCTGAGCACCTTTCTACCGACTAGATTGGAATACGAGGATTACCTGCGGTGGTGCGCAAGTCATTTCGAAGGTGAAGGAAACGTTGCATATGGGATGGAGGTAGAAGTTGTACGGGCTGGATCAAAGGATGAGAGTGGCAAAGTTACGAGCTGGGAAGTTATTGCAAGAGGTCAAAATGGACAGGTTATAAGTCGGAGAGCGAGGCATGTGGTGATTGCTGTGGGCGGAAGACCGGTCATCCCTACGAACCTACAAGGATTGAAGAATGTTGCTCACTCCTCACAATTTGCCAGCACCATTGACAAGATACAAAAGAACGAAGCTGAGAGAAAACCTAAATTTGCAGTCATTGGATCCGGCCAAAGTGCAGCTGAGATCTTCAATGATCTCTGGTCGAGATTTCCAGAGTCAGAAATCAGGCTCATTATCAGAGGTGCCAGTTTGAGACCTAGTGACGATAGTCCTTTGTAAGTTATCCTTCACTAAATCAAAACATTATAATATGAACTAACGTTTCCAGTGTCAACGAAATTTTCGACCCGGACCGTGTTGACGGTATCTACAACCAAGACCCATCCGAGCGCGCTACTGCACTTACCCTAGATCGTGGCACTAACTACGGCGTCGTGCGGCTCTCTCTCCTCAATCACCTATACGAAAAGCTGTATATGCAACAGGTGCAGGACTCAGATAGTTCCCAGCATACTGCTCGCATCATCCCTAATCGCGCAGTGCTTTCAGCCGTTCAGACGAAAGAATTGAGGATCCTGCTGAGATTAGGAGAGTCAGACGAGAAAAAGAGAAAATCGAATGAGTTGGAGGAATGGGAGACGGATTATGTGTTCACAGCTACAGGATATGTACGAAATGCACATGAAAGTCTGTTGAGTGAGGTGAGGGATCTGCTGCCAAAGGAAAATCAAAAGGAAGGCAAGTTTCCTGTAGGGAGGAATTATCGTGTGCTGTATGATGAAGAGAAGGTTGATCGCAGCTCGGGCATCTGGTTACAAGGGTGTAATGAAAGGACGCATGGGGTAAGTTCTTCCTTTCTTGGGTTTATGAATTGGAAATAGCTAACAAAGACAGCTGAGTGACACCTTGCTTTCTATTCTGGCGGTGAGAGGGGGGGAGTTAGTAGAGAGCATGTTTGGCGATGTTAGAAGGCAGAGTAGAGTTTAGATCAGTGGTCTCCTCTTGTGACTGGAGTGGCAATAAGAGATAACGATGCCATAGATTTTATGAACAAAAGCGGCGTTGGGTGTTTGTAATGCTACGGAAACTCATTGAATTCACATTTTACAGGAATTTTTTATATTCCGTGTGAAATAACATGTTTTGATGGGATTCTTCTTCTCGAATTAGGTGACAATCAATCAGGTGTATTTGCTTGGCTCGGTCTGTAATTAGAGATTTTCATTAGATTTCTATTCCGAGTGATGAAACTTCAGTTTGCTTCATTCATTAGTTTTGATCTATTGTTTTCGATTTATACATAACGAAGCTCGGTCCACTCATCTCAATACGTGAAATGATCAGGTTCGGCCAAAAATGAAATCGTTTAATCTCACGATAGTTTGTTTATTTCGACAGAACCAATGCACCAACAGCACACTGCCCATATCGCCACTTGGTCCACTATTTACTCTATCATAATGAATCCGAAATGGCCACCTATTCGTACATATTCAACGTTGAAAGAGTCAGTGTATTGATATATATCGTCCAATTCGACATCTGGTTCTTTACAGTCATCTGGACATTGGTGCTGACTTATTGCAAGGTTATATTTTTCTCAGATGACCCAATATTTAAGACTCAGATTATACACAACATCATAAAGTATCTAGAATGACTGAACCCAGGTCAATATCTATTCTCTATATAAACCCAAGATATTAATCTCTGGAAGGAAATAATCCGACTTGTCCAGCGACATCGCTACATCATCAGAACAAAAAACCCATATTGGAGAACGTCACGTCGACCACCAATCTCGACACTCACGCGCAAAACAAAGTCAATGGCGGACATTGAAAATCTCCGCATGCTCCAAGAGCAAAGAACCCTGTGGGCCAACAAACTCAAACTCATAAACGCGGCCCGCAATGATCTCAACGCATACACCGTGACCCTGCGAGGTCTGGAGGTGCTTCTGGGTGCACGAACCCAGCTCTTCGACATCATCATCCACGCATTAGAACAGGTACGTCGCTTTTCTACTGCAATAGATATTGTAGTCGGTAGTGTGCAACGATTCCAGGATCTGAACGCGGATAACTCGGCCGTGGCTTGTCTTTTGAGGATGAGTCTCACTGTGGATGGGATGAGGGATCTGCTTCGGGTCCAGACACAGTTATTGACGACGGCTGAGTCGGATGGGTTTGCGAGGAGGCTGGTGCAGATGAAGGCTTACATTGAGGAGGGCATATGAGAGGGCGTGTTTGAGAGAAATGGGAGAACTGGTCTAGAGTAGTTGAGAAGAGTGGAGTAAGTTTGGATTGATTTTGACTTTGCCTTGAGAAACCGACGTACTGTTTCTGTTCCCAAAACTTCCCATTCTCAATTGGATACAAAACTTTAATGAGGAGTCGAATTCACAATCTTTCTTACAAAAAGTCGGAGAAACACTCTTCTATGGTTCACTAACTGCGCTTGCATGTATAACTGCTACGAAGCTAGCAAGATAAGGCAAAACACAGGCCTCACACAAAGTCGTACACCCCATATTCTATACTACTAGAGCAGGGTTCACAATAACGATGATACTTTGAACCGTCTGTCCCGCAGAAGACGATGGCCACACCTTCCTCACGCACAGTAGAGTCAGGAAGATGACATATTGACATGCATTCAGTTATACAAGGACAAGAAAATGCTATGATAAAGCATGGGTTGAACCAACAGAAGAGATGCCGTTCTGTTCAACCTTGAACACAGTCTCATTTTTACCACCATCCTAACCTCTTCCTCCGTCCTATCCTTACCCCATCAACATGCCGCCACCACCACCACCATCTCAGCACCCATCCACGGCCTCGAACCCCTCTCCGGCCATTCAAACCTTCCTTCGGAACGAAAGCAGAACCATATCCCACAACCTCAACTCGCTGATCTTTAACTGGCAGCTGATCAAGACATGGAGCGATGAGGATATGCAGATGGGTGGGACGGTTAGGGATGCGTTGCGAAACGTGCGCGAGATTGAGGATAAATTGGAAGAGTTGGAGGGGCTGAGAGGGGGGGTGGGAAGGGTTGAGGAGAGGTAGAGGGCGTTAAGAGGGAAGATGGGGTAGGAAGAAGAGTTGCGAGGGAGGACCAAGAAATATCTTAGTGTCGATATCTTCGTGAAGAAAATAAATCACAGTAAGAAAAAAGAGACCGCTTGATGAGTTTTATATATGCCACGAAATTTTATATCTTTAAGTGCTACTCTTAAGAGCTACAAGATCATTCAAAATTTCATAGCCATGCTTCCCAATCCTCACTTCAAAACTGTTCCCTCTCACAATCCAGTCGATCCTGTGGCAATCAGGTCCAGCCAGGCCGCCAACCTATACCCCGCCTTGGCAACTTGCTCTTCAATAACAGGAATTGCAGTGGTGTAATAGGCGCCACTAAGTTCAGCATTTTCATAATAACTGGCTCCCTTTGGAATCACTGTCGTGCAGACGTATGCATTGCTATCTGTTGCCCAAATCATACTGGACGCTACAGGATCCGAGATTTTCATCCCAGTCAGCCAACCAGAGGCTGAAGACTTGTAGACGCCGGTTTTGATTCCGGTAGTAAGATTTGCGGCCCCTATATCCAGATATCTTCTGTCAGCCTACTCTACTTCTACGTTTGAAGGGCAGGGCTGAATTTGAGAGGTTGCAAGACATTCATAAACTTCATAGTAGCTCGAAAAGGCTACCTTAAAATGAAATTATCGTCTCCGGGAGGCGAACTTACAGGTTTTAGCATCTGCGAGAGAGTATCCGCCAACGTGTTTTTCGGGCATTTCGGTGTCCCACTACGCCATTGTTAATAAGTGCTCACGAATAGAGGAAGAAGACTGACGATATGATGGAGGTTCGTGGACGACCCACTGAATGTTACATCGATATCGTTTCCACCAACATCAAGATTCTCATCATGAAGGGGCTGGTGCATGTCGCCGACAAACTGATTCAGAGAATGAGCTCCATTGATCTAGGAATAGGGTCTTCTCGACCATGATGGCAGAGCCAAACAAAAAATAATCTTCTTGAATGTTCTTGTCCATGCTCCTTCGCATCTGAAAAATTTCGATGTACAAACTTCACTTACGTGGACAACCATCTATTGAGGTTAGTTGGAGCCTGTTTGTGAGTAGAGTCATGTTTACCTTAGCAGCGAGATCGAGGTTTGCACTACTTGTTTTGCTGCTACGAAGCATATTGGTCTAGGCCAGTCACAAACAGCTTTTTGAGAGTTCTGGTTAATACGAACGTAGTTCAACATTGCAGAAACAGAGCATCCTGCCGATCCGCAATCACGAGAATATTCAACCCCGCAGGACGAAGGCGGGCTATCCATGGCATCAATGAAGTGATAGTCGTAGGAATAAGCCCCTGCGGTTGTATATCGGTATGTATCGGCCTTGATAGAGTCAACATGAAGCGTTGAGAGAGAAGATGTGGAATACTGACCCAAGTCGCAACATTGGCTAAATAATCCGTGCTTGTATCTCCCAAGATCTTTTGGAAGAAAGTCTTTGTAGTACTTGAGACTTCTCGGATTAGAATCAGAAGGCTGACGTAGGAGCAAAGATATACCAAAGTTGGTAGCAACATAGGCAATAGTTTGATGTCCAAGATCTCCCCATGCGGCTGAAAGCGGCGCCTGGCTCGCGAGAAGGAGAATAGAAGCAGAGGCAGAGAACTTCATCTTTATGTGTCTTCAGTCTTGTATTGATTCAAGTGGGAAGGGATGATTGTAAACCGTATTGAATTTAATGAGGAGCAAATTATTTTTACTTCGTAGGAGAGATGACCATAATTTATAGAAATATTGCTGCTCGCTGAGCAATGCCTGCTAGAACTGATAGGCATGCCGATAATTGAAGCTGTACACATGGGAATATGCCGCAAAAAGAAGGTGTTGTCTCGAACCCAAGTACTGATCAACAGAGAGCCTGATTTTCCTTCCAATAACGAGCCGAAAGAGTCTGTACAGACCGTCATCGAAGCTGGACGAGGTTGTCAATCTCCCCGCTAAGGAAAGCTTGTTTATCCAGGCTAAGGGAGCAATTAGCACCTTCCCAATTGAATCAACTACTCCTAGGGCTACTCCCCACAGAGGGCTGTAGGAGCGCCGATGTCTTCAGGAACCCAGGTGTGATTGGATAGGGAGATGTAGCGGCAGCGGACCTCGCCTGATGCCCTGGAATGCCGAAGATGATTGTGAGCCAATGCAGGCGATCAGTGATAAGCAAAGTGCCAAGGTTCTGCCTTTTGCCCTATACCCGCATACTACCCGGGAGGTAGAACCACACGACTCTTGTGAAGAGAGGGCGTGGATCTTATGAAGCAGACAAGCCATTCTTTTCGACCTTCTAGAAGAGGCACAGAACATCCGAAACGCGTGTGTCGCGGGATAACTGCCTGCCCATGTGTCAATATATTGGATTATGATTGATCATTGCTTGAGATGTTCTCTCCGAGGCTTGAACTTGTGTGAAGCTATTCATGTCAGCTAAAGAAGCTGTGACACCTCGAAGAGCGCGAAGGATCAGGCGCATTTGCAACCAGCCAACCATGCGTAGAACGAAGAGGGAATCTAGTCTGGGGTATTTAACTACTTCGACTTAGTTTCGTGGACAGAAGATGAAGGAAGATGGATTGTTTGACGCACGAACCCAGAAGCCAGTCAATAAACGTGAGATCCATACGAAGTCAATGCCAAAAACGGTGGTGTGGCTTTCTTTCAATAGTAAATCGTATGATCAAAGAGGAATTCAGTTGAAGATGGATCATATGTAGAGAGAATAAATTCAGAGGATGAAGTGGAGAATCTTGGTTTCTTGCCTGAGCCATGCCACCCCGTGATTGCCTAGAATGGTTACTTCCTGTCTCACAAGATCCCCTCTTCACGTTTATCGACGTGCAAACAAAAATCCTCTCTTCTCTCCTCTTTCTTTTTCATCCAAACAAATCAAATACCAAGATGTCCAGGTTGTTTGTAACGTATTCAAACATGCCTAAGGATACCCGCTCAATCGTTTCTAGATTCACCTGTTTCCAAAACCTTCCTACCGAGATCCGGCTCGGTATATGGGAGTATGCCTCGCTCCAAAACCGCAATTTGGATATCTGGAACACTCGGCGCACAGTGACCCTTGGTGGGGCGATTGAAGACGAATTGATTTCCTCGCGTTTTACTACCTGTACTCCGCCTCCGGCTATCCTTCACACCTGTAGGGAGTCCCGCGGAATCGGCTTGAGGTATTATGAATTGGCATTTGGACAAACGCGACACACCAGCAGGGGAATCACTTCCTCGGCTCAGCCAACGATTTACGTCAATTTCGAGCTTGATACGATCTGCCCTATCGATGTTTGGGGAAACGAGACAGAATGGGCTATAGAAATGGAGAAAAACCCAGGCATCAAGACTTGCGCGATAAATAGCTACAAATTCCCTGATCATGGGAGATATCATGCGCACCTGCTTGGCGCTCTACGTCGTAAGGATGTTATCATGTATCATTGCAATCCTTTGTGCAAGGAAGATATCCTCCTTGGCAGAAATCTCGCTCTTGGATTTGAAGATTTCAAACCTGGGAATCCTTTGAGGCGATCAGGTGTCGCAAGTGCCTCTGAGCTCGCAGAGATACACATACGCCAGTCCATCGAGCATCTGCTCGATTATTTCGAAAGCACGGAGATCCATGAAGTATTGAAGGATTTGCATGAAACTGGAGAAGCCATTGATCCTACTGGGCAAGTTGGGCTTCCAGATCACCAGGTCATTACACATAGGACAGCAATCCTGCGAGACCAGCGCCCTACCATACACGTCAAAGATATAACAGTCAATGGTCGATCCACATACGAAACTCCAGGTTTTGGAGTCCACTACTTGAAATCGGTTCGAAGACCTGAGAGAAATCTAGCTTCAGCATAGGAGATATCTGGATCAACGAGAGCTTCTGACGCCCAACCTCGGCGTGAATTGAATTTAAAACGGGGCTTGCGTTCTTTTCTAGGCCTTCAAATTTGTCTTTTTCGGTAAGAGGAATCAAGAAATCATTATGTTTTTAAAGTCTGTCTCCATCGGATCGTTCGGGGTCAGGAGTAGAGGGATTGCTGAACGAGAATAACTTAATCTTCGACACCATCTAGAATATCAAGGAAGTCCACATCACTTTTCACCCGCCTAAGAGTACATCAATCTTACTGCAGTTTTGAGACATCCCATAAAGTTCTCCACCGTATCTATCATTATACGTGCTCGTCATTCCCGCCGGTTAAACTTCCTCTCGCTCCTCTCGTGCCCAGCGTACGCGCTCCGGCTCTTCGCCCTTGTCCGTGCCCAGTGAAAGCGCTCTGTCCCTTCTCCCTGGCGTGCCGTTCTGCGTGTGGTAGGACGTGACGGTTGTGCGGCTCAGGATCCATGCTGCACGCTCCATCCCAAGCCGCTCTTTCGATTCGTGAATGCCTTTGCCACTCCGAGTAGCATCTTAAAGTCGAGACGCTCCGGGGGCTCTGGGGCTTGTTCTTCGTACTGTGAATGTCGAAAGGCTTCTGCGGCTCTCAAACCCTCCCGTCGCAGGTTCAAAGACGAACTGACTCGACAACTTTCAGGCCCTCCGGCCGCAGGTTCAATGTCGAACTCACTCTGCAACTTTAAGCCCCGCGGTCGCGAGTTCAGAGTCAAACCGGCTCTGCGACTTTGATAGATCTTTACCGAGAGTCGAATTCAAATTCCACGGTGTTTTACATGTTTTTGTACTGTACAGAACTAAGATTACAATAGTACAGACTATATATCAGTTTCTCCCAGGGCCGTTAATCATCCCAGGTGCCCCCCTCCACCCTCTTCACCTCCTAGCGCCCCGCTCATTGCAGCATATCTTCCTCTCTCCATGCCATCCATCGGCATCATCTCTGTTTCTCTCCTACCCTCTCCGTCATTACCGTGCTCGCTTCCATCCCTGCTACGTATATTTCTTTTCCGCCGTCCTTCCCACCTCGCGGTAATCCATTCCCAGGGTTCTCGATCGTCAATCCACAACAGAGCTTCCCAGACCCATCTTAGAGCCCACGCAGCAACGTCCCAACACCGCCTAAAAGCCCTGGCTCGCCTAGACCTCTGAAAATCAGGATTCTCTAATCCTTCGGCCCATTTTTCCAGCGTCTTCACTTTTCCTTCATGTGGAAGCCAAGCCCAAGTAGCTCCAAGCCCGATGAGCATGAAAGTTGAGAAGCTGTTATTCAGTTCTGCTGTCAGCCTTCTTTCCTCGATCGATAGGAAAAGAAATCGCGGAAGGGATGTGGGACGAGGAGTGAAAAGAATGGAGAGACAAACATGAGCAAAGAATAAGGCAACCATCGCTGCACGTATTTGTAGTCGACCTTTCGGCCGTCGGGATCATGACCGTAATTTATATAGGCTAGAAAGAGCTGGGCTATAACAGACCCCAATTTTCCGGACGCTGCTGAGAGACCGTGACAGAGACCTCGATAGCGAGTTGGGAATAACTCTGCTGGTACCTGTGTACGAGTTGTCAGTTTAGTGGGTCACAAGGGATTGAGGGATAACGCACGATATACGTTGTTACATTAGGCCCAAAATTGAAGAAAATCTGGCATAGAATGTACAAAACGACGACTGCAGCTTGCCCTCCCACATTATATAGATGCTCAAAGCTAGCTCCGATAACAATGAAGAGTATAAAAAGCCAAAAAAAGCCAATCATCTGGATTTTTCGACGGCCCAAAGTATCTATGGCCATGAAAGTTATAATACAGCCGGTAATGGCCCCAAGAGATACTACAACGAGGGACTCCCAAACGTTGTGAACCAGAAGGAAATATATCGAAGGCGATAAAGGAGGACTAGCGCCGTACCATATTATGGAGATAATTTGAGGACTGTTCATACCAAGGCCGTAGAAAGGAAAGCTGTGGAGTTAGCATGGACCTCTAGCTCATAGACAGATAAAAGATTACTCACTCGACACAGAACCAACATAATGAAGTAGCGATGAGAGACAGAAAATTTCCCTGTCTCCAGAAATAGTCCTTGAAATCTTCCCACGAAGGTTTGGGTGGTTGGTCTGAAGAGCTAACGGGTAGGGGAGATCTGGATATATCGCCTGGCGTCAAAACGGTATGAGCTACTGCAAGGGACGGATCGGGAGCCGGATGATACATGGGTGAGATGTCCGTAGGTGACCTTCGGGCCTCATTTGATACTCTCAACCCAGGATCTATCGTAGCCAGCTTGGTGGTAATGATGTTGCTTGGGGGTTGAGTTGCTACAGGACGACGCTTAATTTGATGATTGAAACTCCCCAGAGGTACGGATTCTTGAGTTTCAGGGGCTGGAATTGGTGGTTCATCACTTGGCACCCCAGATGCAGCTGCTGATGCCTGGCCAGAGGAGACTCGCCTAACTGGAGCAAGTTCTTCGATGGCCGGCTCGGCTGGGGCAGTATTCGACATTGTTGATGCATGCGAATATCGAATTGGCCAGTGCTGTAACTCCGCAGCAGCTTTACTACTATCTCGCAAAACGTCTGCAGTATATCTTGGAGATTCGATGATTGTGAGTCGAAACCAAAGAGCAAGGAATGCCGGAATGACACCGACACCAATGGTCCATCTCCAGATGGAATCAAGAGTCTTCTTGCAAGAATCATTGCAGTTTGTTAAAGATGAATCTGAAGGAATTCCATGACGATGCTGAGCTGCTGCCATGAGTGCTACCAAGGTTGCTGCAAGTTGGCCCAAAGGTTGGCACGTAAACACTGCGGTCAGCATTCTGCCTCGTAAACGTGTAGGGGCAAATCTAAAAGTTTATCAGCGGCTGTTATCTGAGATTGACTAAAACACCAACTCAGCGCAAATAACGGCACTCAAAGGGTAGCTAAAATAAATGTGTTAGTTTAAGCGGATTGGTAAAGTAGGAACGAAAGTACTTGCTCTGCACCGATTCCAAATCCTAAAATGAACCTCCAGATCAACAACCAAACGAACACTGACATCGATCCATTGACTCCATCTGAGGCCATGACCATTCCAAGTGTGGCGCTGATAGTAATAATAAGTTCTACTCCATACATCTTACGCCGTCCCCACACATCAGATGCCCACCCGAACGCAATCTGACCAATAATTGTTCCACCCAAGGTAACTTTAAATGCATTAGCACTACAGCTAGCTGCAACATATTTAAAGGCTCTGGGATTCTGAAAGAGTGTGGCGACCTGGGATGAGAAGAAGCCTTACCTACGCTCAGTGCCGTCTGATAGCTATGCGGCATTGTGCCTTTATAGTAAACCATACCAAGAATCGGTATTACCATGTTAATTGCAAAAATGGAATAGGCGTCTGTGAAGAATCCAACACCGGCAACCACAACCACCCAACTATACTCGGATAGCTTGGCATTTTCAAATCTTTTGTAGATATATTTCCGCCGATCGGCTTCCTGCAGAGTATGAGCGAGCAGAGATAAGGTGTCGTAAGCGGAAAAGACTTACACTACGGCCTTGGAATACTTGATAGGTATCAGCGTAGGGAGGATTGACAACAAGTCTGATGAGACGTCTGAACACTGACATTCTCACCCGCCCTGAGAGCCTCGTGACCTAAATTTGAGGATCGAAGGAAGCTCGCGAGAGGAGCCAGCCCTATGGGGATGGTTCATCCAAAGATCATGTCAAGAACAGGAAATGAATCTTGGATCAGGCGAGAATGAAAAGCAAGAGACGAGATGAACAAACATCGAATTTCCGCGAGGCTTGACCGGAACCCTTGCAAGTGGCGCCTGCAGTGTCTTGAAGGGAAGAGGATATCCGAAATAGGAGCAGGTCTTGATCGCTCAACCTCGTGGCAGGCGGGTAGCCGGTCTACATGAACCATTTCTATTTGTCGAGTAGAATACTTTATTCCCGTGCAGCTGGATGGACGGGTGAGCACAGAAATCTAGAAAGATGGATCCAGCGCGAACGAAACATGTTGGTGTGATGAAGATGTTGCGTGTTTCGATGCAGAGTCGCTCAGAGTTGCAGATGTATAGGCGATGCGACTTGGCAATAATTCAAGCAGTGCTCAATGCCTCTGTAGGGGTGGTATCAAGATATTTTGGGAGCACACTGGAGGAGAGGATAGTTAGGAGATCTGAGAGAGGAAAGCCAAGCGAGAGCACGTTCCTTGATGCTCCCGTCTCATTCGCCCATTTGCACCACCCGAGTCGTTCTTCGATATCTTCGAATCTTTCAGCCTCAATACTGGACAGTCCCAGCAGAATGGGATGCAAGAACACCCAGCTGGTACTATGGCCCAGGAGAAGAGCGTCTCTGGCAAGGGATGTGAGCCCGGATTGGTGTTGGATACGACCTTGCTGGCAATCACCTCTCCTCATGGGCCACCCTCCTCCTCCTCCTCCTCCTCCTCCTCCCTCGGACAGGACACCAGCGTGTGATGTGGGAGGGATCGAGGTCCCCCTATGTAGACCCTGGAGAATGCATAAGGCGTGCCACACCACCACCCCCCCCCCAACCGTGCACCCCGACTCCCTGAGATCTAGAGCTGCTGGCTGGACTCAATAAAACGTTGACCAGCAATGAGGAAGCGTGACGGCTCTCCGGGTCCCACCACTCGGTGAGTGTCCCAGGCTGCACTGGCCAGCTCAACAGTGAGGCGCTGCTGCTCCTGCTGCTGCCTCGAATGTCGTCTCATAAGACCGGCCTTTCTTCTGTTGGGTCTTGCTCAGACAGATACAACAATAAACACTCACGTCAAGCTTCGAGGAGCTCCGAGCAGATGGAGCCATAGCTCCCTGCCTCCCTCCCTCCCTCCCTCCCCGCTGTCCGCTTCCATGCCGTGCCTTTTCCCCTCTGGGCGGCCAGCCGAATTGGAGCGGCGCCTTCGCTAACTAGGAGTTGATCTGACCCCGACGTCGCCTTCCTCAAAGGAAGATCAATGCACCATGGCCTTTGGCTGGTCAGTGGGCGACCTCATTGCCGGCTTGAAGATTGTCCAAGATGTCTGGGCTTCAGTGAACGACGGCTATCTCAATGCCCAGTTTCAGGCGTCCAGCTTCTTCAACGAATTTGCCGATATTACACAGCGTCTTGACGACTGGAAAACGTACAAGGAGGCCATCTCGCAGAAAGAGAGCCTGGCACAATCTTATCCGGAGCTCAGGGAGCAGTGCGAACTTTTCATCAAGAGGCACTTCCGTCTAATACAAGAGAGTAATCCTGCGACCGAAACGAAACGAACTGGCCGGAGGACATGGTTGAAGAAAGCTGCTTTCACTCAAGAGCAAGTAGCGGTCCTGTACGCCAAGGTAACATGGCCGACCGAACGAGAAACGGCGCGCCATCTCAGGACCGAATTGCAGTACGTCCTCAACCTAGCAATATTTGATCTTGGGCGTGAAGCAAATATAATTGGGCGAGAGAACCATGTCATGCTTCATTCTTTGGGGTGAGTAATTCCAACTCTAAATCATCTTCTATGCTAAAAAGAAAAAGTCAAGACCATAGGGAGCTTGTTGCTTCTTGTCGTGATTTGAGTCGTGGTATCTCTTTCATCATAAAACAGATAACAGATCCATTTGGAGAGATCCATAGACTGAGAGAGGTTGACAACTCCATACTACGACAATTCGAAAACGCCTTGTCACTTCCTGAAATGATTCAAGCCATTGAAGCTCCTCCTTCCGATAAGAGTCTGCCATGGCACAACTCTCTGCAACCCGCATTCCTCGCCCCGGTGAATCGCCCAATGCTCGACGCAAATACTGTAAACGAATTAGCAGATCGGGTTAACAATATTGGGAAAAGGCTGAAACGAGTTGAGACTTTGGATACAATTAACGAAGGTGGCGCTAACAACGCATCTCCGCCACCAATTGACGAACTTTTACATCGACTCAAGTGTACAAGAGGTTTTATACAGGACCAAGTTACGGTTATAGCGGATGTAGCTACTCAGCAAGGCCCTGATCATGGAATATCCTCGGGTATCGAAGACCCTGAAGTTGCACTGAGGTTAGAGTAAGAAGCCCCGGAGTAGATTTTTCCTCTTCCAATCGGACTCCTGAACTTTGAAGATTTGCTGCTCTAGGGGTTGCACTGATTCATAGCACGCTCCCTGTAATTTTATCATCAAAACATCCATGAGACAATGGCCCGTTCCAAGGACCAATGCAATATCTATATTGGATGATTTTTGCAGTCTGTCTTTCTGGAACTGTTCTAAATATCGTTGTTTTATTGGACTCTCTAACCTACTGGGGAGTGAGCTACAAATTAGTGCATCACCTAGTGTTACTCGATCTGAGTTAAGCAATGCTAATTTCTCAATCTTCTAGGCTTAATAATTGGAAGAGACTTGGAGAACAGATGGAACAGGAGACGATTCACCATCAATCAAATCGCCCTAGACTTTCTTCTCACGCCTCGCCGAGTACACAGTTCTCAACACCGAACCGCTCACCCGCATTATTTTCAAATTCGACAAGTGGATATTTTTCCCCTCTATCGAGTCCTTCCCTAAGATCAAATAGTCGTCAAGATTCCTTGTATTCTCTTCCTCGACCATACTCTGAATTTCTGGACCGACCAATTCAAGTCATTATGTAAGACACGGTACCCAAGATTTTGTCTTTTGATGCTCATGCAATAGTAGTGATTTTCCGTGCCATGAGCTTGATCCAATCTATGGCTTTATCGACGCAGTCCCAGGTCATAAAGAAGGCGTTCCAAGATCAATCCGTACTATAAGTGGAGATAGAAGAACTACAATCAAACATTTTATTCATTCTTTGAACGCTCGTGTCAATGACTCACTTTTCATACCTTATTTGGATAATGGAAATGTTGACAGCGATCATCAATTCCGACTTCACTTTCCAGGTTATCATTCCGTGGACATTGAAAATGCTGGGAACTTAATCCCAACCCCACTTCCGGAGTCGCCCAATTACCAATTTAAAGACGAAGATGGTATTTACATCCGTGCATATTTCTCCTACAATGCTAATTTAAAGTAGATTTCAAAGAATTCCAGAAGATTCTTTTGGGCAAGGAAATTAAATGCAACCTGGATACGATATCAATACTTTCCGCCGATGGAATCTGCCAATGCCGCGAAGAAAACATCCGTGTTTTACTTGACGAAGAGAAACAGACAAGGCACATCTTGTACTTTAAATCTGGGAAAGAAGGAATGGAGCATGAAGAATGGCCCGTGTCGTTATTTGAAGTTCCAAAGGAACCTTTGAAACCCAAGAATCTCAAGGACGAATCAAAGAAGTACCGAACCTTGAAAATTCCAAGCTACCACGGAAAACCTCTCTCAAATTCTAGAAAGATTTCGCGAGGAAGCACAGGTGGAAGCATTGGGCCAGAGAGCCCAACAGAGTCCTCACATAAGTCGCGGTCTAAGAAAGGAATGCAAGGCATCGAGATCGAATTTTATAATTACCAAGGCAAGTTACGACAAGCCAGAACGACTAAGACATAAGAGCTGACGGATATAGATTGTCACAAGTTCTGGACTGAGTTTACAGCCAAAGATGTCACTCTTCCGAACGAGGTGTCTTTCAACCCCGTTCATGGTCAAGATCGTAGACGAAGTATGGTTGAAAGATCGCCTTGGGATTCATCTCTTGTCGATAGAAGGGGCTCTTACGTGGATCAATAGGAGGCCATTCTTGTTGAACTTCGCTCAAGGATACCTTTGATTTGAAAGAGACGGAATTTCCGAGTTCGAGTTTGTAACTCCAACACTTTCCCTCTATCTATAAACATCCGATGTCAACGATTTATACGAGAATTTAACGACTTTCAGACCGCTCTTTCACACTTCATTGTCACACCGCCGATGCAGCGAATCAGCGTTGTTGATAGTATCACCAAAGGATTTATGATCTAACGGTTTCAAGATTCCTCCGTCAAGTTAACTATCAGTGGAGTCTTCTGGGTTGGTTTCACTAGATTGGTGCGGTGTTTGGAGTCTTTTTTTGTTTGTGAGATACCCCAATTTAAAAGCACTTTATTTATTCATGTTGCGAGAGTTGAGATTTACATTTTATACTATCCAAAGCAGATGTTGTCTCATCAGTTCTGAGAGACTCAGGCCATCCTGAGTTAGTTTTTGAGCTTCAGAGCCTCTGAGACCTCTTGGAAATTATTCAGTCGGGAGAGGCAAGATGAAAGTAATGATGAGGTCAACCCGTACATCAAATACTTGCTGTGGCAAGATACTACAACACTAGCGAGAAAGGACCTTCTATACGCTAGCTTACCTCCTAGTCATCTTTTCCTGCCGTTGTTGTCAATTTCCATCGATTTATGGGCAACTGCTGAATCTCTTTTCAAACTCACACTCATTGTTTACGTTTAGCATAGCTTTTCCAAAGATATTTATCTCGCAACAATCTCCCTCATTTAAGAAGCATCAAGTTTGATCCCTCAATCCATATACGTAGCCCTGATTAACCACCAGGTGTCGCACACACCCTGGCTCGTTGTCAAAAACACTTTCAATTGTCGAATGTTAAATTCAACATTCAAAACAATTCCGAGAGAAAGACTCCAATACTTTGGCTTAGACAATGACCTAGTATTTTTCAAATCTTACATCCATGTGCATTTGACATTTGTTTAATGGTTCAAAACACAAAAGCCTGCCACGATTTATATCCCCCTAGTAACCTCTGGCGGCTGACATGCGTAAGCGAGATCTTCCAATGGACGAAATCCACCAACGCCTCCCCCTTAATCTATGTTCAAGATTCTGACTGTATCTCTCCTCTCTCAATTTTATGCAGTAAGCCTACAATTCCATCTCGTTCACGCCAAATTCACGTCATGTCTTACTCTCGCCGACCATAAACAGGCTTTCACCGTGAGAAGGAGCGAGAAATATACGTAAACTTCAACATCACTGTAACGTAGCTTCATCAGCATGAACAAGCGATTTACAGATCTCTTTCGATCCATAAAACCCGAGTCCCTTTCCCATCCTCATCTGTAAAATCACCCGTTTTCCACTTCTCCATCTCCTCTCCGTCTCCTTACCTGCATCAAAATGAAGCTCTCAACGCCCCTCCTCGTCCTCTCGCTGGCCCTCTCCACCTCGGCAAGCCAGCCGCCACTCGCCGAACGCGCCCCCGCGAGCAGCGCGGCGGCGCTCTTTGCGCGCGAGGCGCTGGTCGGCTGCGGGCAGACGTGCACGTCCAGCGCGGAGTGCGTGGGCAGCTGTCCCTTCTGCGAAGGGAGCCGCGTGAGTTTCTCCCTCGTCTCCTGGGGACACATCTGACGGTGCACAGTGCGGTTTCCGCTCCGCCGACGTGGCCACGCGCCTCCTCGAGCGCAGGCAGGGCTGCGGGTCCCGCTGTGCCAGTCTCGAGGACTGTCGGAAGGTCGGCTGTGGCATCTGCCAGCCTGGCGGATCGGTGGGTCTCTTCTCTCTTTCTTTCTTTCTTTCTTTCTTTCTTTCTTCTTGTGAGGAGGGGGTGGGATGGAGGAAGAGGGAGGGAGAGGGGAGAGGGGAGAGCTTGCTGACTTGCTGTAGTGTGGATACGGTCCTTAGTGTGAACGAGAAGCTGGCGAGGGGAGGAGGTGGATCGTTTGGATGAAATGCCCAGTAGCTGGTTTTCACATTATGCATGGAGCGACTCTTGGAGCTCGCACCTGTCGCATCAACAATGCGATGCTGCGGATCCACCTGCCTCTGGTAGACAGCAACGCAAAGTTCCCCCCGTGGAAACCCCAATGACATGAAATGTTTTGCTATCCGTAACTCTCGCAGGAGACCTCTGCCCGTGACAACCCGCTCTCTCGTAAACCCCGTTCGGCAGCGCGAGTTAAACGAGTGGGATTCAGGAAGAGGAATAGAGGTCAATCGAACGGCGCGGGTGGCGGTTCCCCCATCCCGCAGATCCTCTCTCAGTGGACGGCCGCCCGTGAATCGCGATACGTGTGGTAAGATTACAGACAGTTCATCGCCTCTCTGCCACGTAGGTGCCCAACGATGTGCACGTGTATTCTCCGTGTACTGGTAAGCACTAGGGGAGGGAACTTCGAGTAGGAGAATAAGGGAGTGTCGAACGGGAGGTAGCCAGTTTGAGCAATCATGTGATGGGTCTGTTAGGGGCAGAATGCGGGAGGAGTCTATTGAACGTACTTGATGTAACTGAGGAAAGCTTTCTGCTCAGGCATATAGCATGAAAAGATTAGACCTGGAAGGGTCAATCCATGATGATTCAGCTGAGCAAAATCTCACGTGAAATGAGCCCATTCTGAAGCTTCGAGCAGCAGCCGCTCAGAATCTATGTTCAAAGATTCATTCTTCCGTATGTACATTACAATACAATAAGAAATTTTTGTTAATCTGAAAGCTCTATAGTTTTGAAGATCGCTCAAAGGTAGTAAAGCCTAAACGCCATGCAATGCTCCTACTCATCAATTATTCCTCCTCAGATTCTTCTTCCGCAACCTACAGGGGTTTAGCATTTCTTAGTCGATTAACTTAAACAGACAGACTTACATCATCATGGAAAGTTTTCCCTTCGGTCGTCTCCTTAATTATTCCAATTCTGATGCAGAAGTCGCCGAAATGCTCGCTCTTCTGGCGCTCCTGCGAATATCTTTTAAGCAGAGGCTTCATAATCTCAAGGATTTCATCTTCTTTGATGGAGCTTCTGTAAAGCTTATTCAATCTCTGGCCATGATAACCACCACCAAGGTACATATTGTAGGCACCATAAGCCTTGCCAACGAAAGCAACTTCGGCTACCCAAGGACGGGCGCAGCCATTAGGACATCCAGTCATACGCATAACTATGGAATCTTGACGCATACCATTCTCTTCAATCACCCCTTCTAACTTGCTGATCAACTCCGGCAAGTATCTTTCCGATTCTGCCATCGCAAGACCACAGGTAGGGAAAGCCACGCAAGCAGATGATGAGAGGCGAAGGCCAGAGAACTGGACATTATCAAGCTTATATTTGGCCATCATTTCCTTCATCCTAGGCAGTTCGGCATCAGAAACATTCGAGAGAATCAAATGCTGGTTCCCAGTCAAACGAAACTCGCCTTTGTGAACCTTGGCAATCTCACGGAGACCGGCTTTCATGGGGAAGTCTGCGGTATCTTCAATTCGACCGTTTTCGATAAAGAAGGTGAAGTGATTGAGCCCATGCTCATCTCTTTGCCAACCGAATGTGTCAATATTACTCTGGAACTTGAAAGGCTTTTGCTTCTCAAACTTCTTGCCCCATAATTCCTCAACCTTACCACGGAAAACATCGAGACCCATATCGTCGATTGTATACTTTAGACGTGCATGCTTTCGGTTCTTACGATCACCATGATCACGTTGAACAAGCATAACCTTCTCGCAAGCAATATGAACCTCCTCTTTCGAGACGTAACCAAGGTTGCTGCCTGTTCGGGGGTATGTTTTCTTGTTATTGTGGGTGACACCCATACCACCGCCGGCAAGGAGATTGAAGCCGACGAGTTGACCACTCTTGTTCTTGCAGGCAATTAAACCGATATCATGAGCATAGACATCAGTGTCGTTATGAGGTGGAATAGCGATGGTAATCTTGAATTTTCTGGGCAGGTAGGTAGGGCCATAGAGAGGTTCAAAGTCCTGAACAGCGTCGCCGGCGACCTGGGTTTTCTTGTCGTTTTCATCTTTGAGCCAGATTTCGTGGTAAGCAGTTGTCGAAGGCAGTAAATGATCCGAGATCTTTTGTGCGCATGCTAGAACCTCCCTGTGATATTCAGATGCCGTTGGAAGACTGCTACACATAACATTTCTGTTGACATCTCCGCAAGCAGCGATGGTCGTCATCAACGCCTTATTGATAGCTCTCATCGCTGACTTAAGCTTGCCCTTTACAACACCATGAAACTGGAAAGTTTGGCGAGTTGTCAACTTCATGGTCTCATTACCAAAAGCATTACTAATGTCATCCATCTGAATCCATTGTTTTGGGGTTGATACACCTCCAGGTAATCGGCATCGAATCATGAAAGAGTATGCTGGTTCAAGACCTTGTGCTTTGCGCTCATCCCTGAGATCACGATCATCCTGCATGTAAGTGCCATGGAATTTGGTGAGCTGCTGGTCTGGAGCAGAGATCGCTCCGGTTGTAGGGTCTGCAAGGCCTTCCTCGATCGTACCCCGTAGATAGTTGGACGCGAGCTTGATATCCTCGTTGGTGATTGGCGGAGGCTCATCGGGAATACCTTCAACCTTATCAACACCAAGAGCTTGCCAGATGAGAGGCTCCCAAATCTGATAGCCTGTTTGATATGCATCTGGATCCTGATCGTCTCCCAATCCAATCTCTGCCAAACGCTTACCACCAAGATTAGCCAGTACCCTATCAAGATCCTTTCCAGGTTTGTTGTAATATAACTTGTCTTCTTTGCGAGGCCAGTAATGACTGTCACCAAGAGCAAAGACAGAGTAGTTGACTGAAGCAAGATCAAGCTCAGTATTGTCCTTAATGGCATCCCAGAAAGCGCGGCCATTCTGCGGGAATTCACCCTGGCCGGCAGTACTGGTCAGGATAACAATGTTCTCTTCACGTGGCAGATCCTCAAGAGGGTAATCTTCCATGGCCATGACGACCGTCTTTAAGCCACGTGCCTTGCCTCTATTACCGAGTCTCTTGGACAGTGATTCAGCATTGCCGTTATCGGATGCGAAGAGAATTGTCAAAGGAGCGCCGAACATGCCTTCTAATAATTGATTATAGGCATCCTTAGCTTTGCGTTTTTGAAGTTCACGGACCTCGGATCCATAGTCTTGAGATATGACCGGCGAGAATTCTGGATGTCTCTTCATCAATTGTGTCAGGTGGTTATCTCGAGCCAAGAAATCCTTCAACTCGTTTTTGATGCGTTCAGAATCGAGAGAGAAATTTGGTTCGCCTTGCTCTTCATTGAACGGATTCCATCGATACAACGGCCAGTATCCCAGATCAACTGCCTTCTTAGTTTCTTGCAGAACAGTGAGCGGCGAGTCGTCTTCTTTGAAGTATGGAAGATAAGCGACTACGACTGATGGACCGTTGAATTGGTCAGCCTCGATCATTGCTTGTAAAACTTGTGTATATGAACTGTAAACCGCAACAGACGCAACATAGGCATTGCCATAGTTCATAGCATATAGACCAATATCCTTCTTTCGTCGCTCTGCGTCAGCCGCTGCTCTTTCTGAATATGGTGTAGAATCGATGATAAGCATATTGACATTCTCGCCCGATGCAATAACATGGTGAACACCAGAATTACCCAAATCATAAGCCCATGCATCAGAACCAACAAGCCAAGATGATTCCTTTCGGAAGAGGCCCTTCTTTGAAAGTAAATCACGAGATATTGGAGATCCATCCGTCTCGAGGCGTGCAATAATATCATCAGCCAACTCATCAGTCTTCTTGTCATCGCCAATATTTGCTACCCATTTCGAAAGCCATGGTTTTGATGCATCTGTAACGAACTCTTTGGAAGTCGATGCTCTCTTAACTTCATCAACAAATCTTTGACGGTGTTCTTTTCTGGCTAACAAAGCACCAAATCCAAATTCTGGACTAGATGCAATGGTCGCAGAAATACCTGCATTTTGAGAACCAATAGCATTTGCCAAGTGTAGTTTCTTCCCGAAGATTTGGTCTAGGATTTTCATATATGCTGACTCAACTTTTGGTGCGGACAGTCTATAAGTCTCCAGAGACTCAGTAGGTCCGCTGTGGCTGCCGACCTCAAGGTTCTGAATTGGTTTCTCAGATTTCAAGTTCTGGAAAACACCCCGTAAAGCTTGTCGAACAGTTGCAGGTGCAATATAACCTAATTGATGACCCACAATCGTCTCAACACCACCTCCAGGCCCAGATTTGAGAGTGGTTAATAGGTCCAGAAGTAAGGGTCCCCATTTTGTTGTCTTCCTTCGAACCTGTTCAAGAACAGCAATTCTCTTGATCGTCCTCGGAATAGTTGAAACAAGCTTCGATCCAAGCCAAGGCCGATATAAGCGTGCAGTGATGACTCCTGCCTTTGAGTAAACATCGCTTGACTTAGCACTATCAATTGTCTGAGCAAAAGCTCCAACATCGGATCCAAATATAAATATCGCATTTTCCGCATTTGAAGGGCCTGAATAGTAGAAAGGGCTATATTCTCGTCCCAAGGCCTCTCTAATTTGAGTCCAGATTATGGTGACAAAATTATAGATATCGTCGGAAGTTACAGGCCTTGTAGTTACGGATTCCACTGTAGTAGCAGATGAAACAGAGAGCTTGCTGTCTACACTGCTTGCTCTTTCAGATTTCGAGGAGCCCACAGATGATGCTTTTGAAGGAATATCTGCGGCAGGTTGTGTAAAGAGAGTTGAGGTTGCTTCCACACCTTCCATAGCTCCTGGCACAGCCGGACTAGGTACCGCAGTAGTCTCCGAAAGTGTAGCTAGCCTTCCATCATCCGCATATATACTTGTGCCACCAATTTTTGTATTTTGAAACGCTCGAACTGCATCCAAATTCAATATTGCCTTCACGACATCATAATTCTCGAATTGAATGTGATTATCATATTCCGATGACCCAGAATCGAAGAAGTGTATAACACCCTTCCCAGACTTCAGTGCCAAAGCATGAGCTGTTAAAGCGATATCTTGAGCTTCTTGTAACGTTTCTGATTGAAGGAAAGTAAAGCCCGAGTTTCGAATTGACGTAATCGAGAAATAATCGGGAAAGTAGGAAGGCTTCAGAGAGACATGGATGACAACTGGGAGCTGGGCGAGTCGGTAGAGGTGTGGTACAGAGGATACCAAGATAGAGGAGGTTGTGGTAACTGTAACAAGTTTTCCATTTCGAATTGGTGTGAAAACTGATAACAATGGATCGTCATTGTGTCGAATTGACTGAATCTGAACTCGAGCTGGTTAACAAGCTATTTTGCAGAACTCATAAAGCTGCATACCTCGGGTACTTGGTTTTCTGTTGATGCTACAATGCTTGCGTCACCTCGGCTAGCATACCTATGTAGGTGGGAAGAAAACTCGGATTCGACCCTATGAGCAGGTTGAACAGAGACAATTACATCGCTAGATAAGTATGCAATTCTTGCCACTATTCACAATTAGCAATGTATAACGGAGAGCAACGCGGGGTGCATTAATCGAGCAAGGATTCTGAAGAACAGAATTTCCTTACCTGCTTCTTCCGGCGTACGAATTCTTAATGAGGGCGCCGCCATATTGTTAGTAGTCCAAGTCTCCTCCTTCACTGGCGACAGAAGAGAGTCAGATGTAGAATTGCTCTCCCTCTGGCGGAAGAGGAAAGACATGGTTTTTTTCTTTCACCTTTCTAGTGCAATTAGGGCGATTCTCGGCGTTGGATCACGCCCCAAGCTTCTCCACAGGGGTCTTCTCAGCCAATTCAGCCAGTGGCATCGGGTTCAATTGCTGCTTCAGTATGGCGTTCCTCGGACTGGTGCAAAATCTTTTGTGATTGGAGTGGTCGAAGGGAGTGGCTGCAGCGTTGAAGAGGGGCTATTGGTGGCTGAACAGCCAAATCGACGTCCTGGCGCTTTAACCGAAGACGTTGTGATCACGCAATTTTCCATAAAGTACGGCTTCAAACATCTAAAGGCACGCCACAAGTTCCGAAAACGAAGCGAGTCATGGGGGTCTGTGACGCTCATCTGAGTTCGCCGTTTATCATTCAAAGTAGAGTTGATTGAATGAATAGATCTCAGCAACTCGAGAACTACACAGTAGCTTCCTACGAGTCTAAGAACCTCTGCCTTGATGAAATGTACAAGTCATCCTTGTGCAGCATCAACCCTTCAACGTATTAGGTCAACCTGAATAAGCATCGAGAGAAGAGCTTACCATACAGATGACATCCTTTTACTTTCACATCTTCCTCACTGAATCTTCTGGACAAGGATTTTGTGATCATTCGCTTTCTAGTCCACACTGTAAATGGTAAAGCACAGGAGATAAAGACTGATGATGTTTCGAATCACTTTTTCAATGTCTTCCGTCACCTACTTGCGTACCTAAAGTAGAGTACCAACCGTCGGTACTAAAATCATGTTTTCATCTACAAGCGAGTTCAAGGGCTTATGTGCTGCTTATAAAACGCTATTCAGAATGAGATTTGACCGACAAGCTGTGAGCTCCTCGAAACAGACTTTGCTGGGTGTAACAGTTCAAATTAAAAATTCTCTATGATTCATTATATCTTCAATCAACAACCCCTCACACCAGAAAATGCCACAGGAGCCTAGCCTAACCAAGAACGCCGGTTCAGAGCCACATCCATCATCCACCGCGTTTATAATTTCAGATTCGGTGGTGGTTGAGGTGGGCCGGTTCCACTTCTGGCCCTCCGTTCTCTCTCGACAGTCCCTGGTGGTCCACTGACAGCCTTACTGGCTTTAAACCGTCCGTCCAGTCCTTTTACCCACGCCTCATCAGCTGTGTGACCACCCAGCCAATATCCCTCCCCAAATTTGATCATGGTCCTGCCCAGCTTCCCTCTCCACCCCTCGCCATCTTTTGTACCAACAGCAAAAGGATTGTGACCAATGCTTTCTTCATTGTTGCCATCAACATGTAAACGTTGCAGCTTCCCAGCACTTCCGGCGAATACATTCTGCCGAATAACCTGTCTCGCATATGCCATCACAACGAGAATAAAGTAAACTCTTATCAGAGTCAAGACCACAACTACCATGATACTCGGAATGCTTTCTTCGATTCCGACGCCGTGGCTAATACTCGGACTCGAAGCTGTTGAGGCTACCACTCCAGCAACTCCATAAGCCACAGCTTCTTGCCCTGTTGTTGCGCCTTTAGCGGGAGCAGTGATTACATCCACTTCGCTAACATTATATTTCGGGCTGGTAAAGCCTGCCGTATCATCGATCGTCCCTGCACCAGGGGCACCGCTCGGAATATCTTGGTTCACATTATTCGCGCTGATGGCTAGGAACCAAGTTATCGCAAACGCCGCAGTAAACGCTGTGTTCACAACTGTATCAATGAGGTAAAACCACGCCAGTGCTAGGTTCTCGAAGGGTGACTGTTTGCGGATATGCGGCATGAGAAACGCGATGAGGACGAGGGCGAGACAGGAGTAGATATACATGGAGAATTGTAGGGGTGAGAGGTGAAAGCCGGTGAGGATGGCGAGTAGGCCATAGAAGCCGGTTAGTTTGTTGAAGATTATTGATAAGGAGATCATTTCGACACCTGTACGGAGGGACATGAAATGAAGAAATCGCTGGTTGATTGTGAGTAGGTTGTAGAAGTCTTGCTGTTGGGTTCTTACGGTAGGGCGCGGAATCCGCAGGTATCGCGAAAGAATACTCATCTTTGTGTCTGGATCTTCTATTCCTCTGCTTAGGGTTGACAAGCAGCTGGCGATTGTTGCGTAGATGTTATGTTGATGGAGGTCAGAAGAATTGCGGCTGGTCCGGTCACTCCGCCTTCCTTGCCATCCGGATTTAAAGTCTTGGCATTTCAAGTAGTCCAATAATGATGAACTCTCGATCAGCTCATTTTAATTAGGAGAAAATCAAGTTCCAAGGATGGATGGAGAATATCTTCGTGCGTGGAAACCTGACCCTGACATAATATTTCCATCTATATGCATACAAAAAAAGCTCCATAACTTTGTTTCTGCTCAGTGCGGGTGGATTTCAGGTAGGCGGTGCACGTGATACGAGTTTCTTAGCACATACCTAGGTACATTTCCACTATATCCCATTAAATAGAAACTAGAAGTAGCGCTCAATGTTATTACATTACACATAAGTCAGAACCTTTGCTGTTGGATATAATACATGCAAGCCAATTCATGAACGCTATGCCATATCCTTAAGTTTCCTCCATGACCAGACACCAAGAGAATACCACAAAATCCAAGCTTTTAACAAGCGCATCCTTCTTGGTTTGATGGTGCAGGGTTGATGTTGACATCAATCACTTATAAAAGTCAGCAACAGAATTATACTGAACAATAGCACATCAACGTACTTTGGTTGCCGGCAGCTGCAGCACCTTCTGCACCCTCCATTCCTGGCAATGCTTGAGCTATCCTTCTGAAGAGATTCTTGACGTTGTGGCCTAGTTTCGCACTAGTCTCGATGAACATCAAGTTGTTCTTTTTGGCTTCCTCCTCTCCTTGAGCGGTTGTTACTTCACGCTTGTCATTCAAATCGGTTTTGTTCCCCACTAGCACAATGATAACATCATTACCTCTCTCCCCTCGAACGTCGTCGACCCATTTTCTTGTGTTCTGGAAGGATTTCGCGTCTATCCAGAAGCATTAGATCAAAACATCAAAATAGTGTCGATGATCATACTTGAGATATCGTATACCACCACAGCCACACTTGAGTCTCGAATGTAGGAAGGAATTAAACTCCGGAATCTCTCCTGTCCAGCAGTATCCCACAACTGCAATCTTACCGTTCGGTCTTCTAGGTACATTGTCTAACATCATCCATCAGCATTGAATTCCACCATGCCTCAACACTAAAATTCCTTACTTTTGAGAGAAAGTCGATTCCTATTGTCGCTTGGTACATATTGTCGAATGAATCGTACATGAATCGTGTGATTAATGACGTCTTTCCCACTATTCAACTCATCAGCAATACTTCCATTGCCTATTCCGGGTCGCACGCATACCACTCTGCTCTCCCAAAAACACCAACCTAAACAAACTTTGGTCAGAATATCTTTGTGACGTTTCTATGCACAATGCTTACTTGAACTTCTTCAGAGGATTGTTGTATGTTCCTGCTGCCGTCGCCATTTTGCTTGCTGAGCCGTATGAACCGTAAGGTTTGGGAGTTGGTGGCAGAACTCTATGAAGTTAAGTACTAGAAGCGCAAGGATAACAAACAATGTAAGAGTGTGCGAATGACTATCATGCAATGAAGTGTTATGGCAAAGAAAAGGAGATGTCTTTTATTTACTGCCTGCCAGAAGAGCACCGCCCGAATTTCTGGCCGGGTTCAAGTGGTCGCTAATTTCCGCCGTATCGATAAGATACGAAATATTTTCAACTTCAAGTAGAAAATTGAATAAATTGTCCCCGAAACCTGCCAATCGAGCGCATCAATCATGCCCCTACTCAAGCCCTTAACGGGCTCTTCAGCCGGGCCTCAACAGCACAAGCAACCTTCTCGAAAAGGCAAAAAAGCTTGGCGAAAGAACGTCGACGTTACAGAAATTGAAGAAGGTCTCGAGGAGGTGCGGGATGAATTAATCAAAGGGTATTGACTACCTTCCACATCAATATTACACAACTAAGATTATTTTCAGAGGAGTTATTGCCGAAAAGGCTTCCGAAGACCTCTTTGCTGTTGATACAGTTGGAGATGTCGCCATTCCAAAGAAGTTTCTCAAAAATTCCAAAACCCTCCGTGCAGACGAAATAATTGCTCAACGTTCAGCAGTTCCTGCTGTGTCGACCCGAAAGCGATCTAGCGATAAAACTACCGATGGTGTTCTCGATCCTAAACGTCAGCGCACATCTTATGTCTCTCACAAAGAGCTTACCCGGCTCCGCAATATCGCAGACGGTCACCATGACAAGTCAACGATTGAAGTGACAGAAGCCTTTTTTGATCCTTGGGATACTAAGAAGGATATTGAAGAGGCGAAAGTAGATACTAAATTCTCATTCTTGGAAAAACCAAGAAAGAAAGTTGCGCCTGTGACCTTACAACATAAACCAATTTCCCTGGCTGCAAGCGGTAAAGAAATACCAGCCGTGAAGCGACCAGAGGGAGGATATAGCTACAATCCCTTATTTACGGATTACGCAGATCGTCTAGAGAGTGCCGGACAGAAGGAACTCGAAGCTGAGAAAGGACGTGTTGCAGCAGCCGAAACAGAGAGAATCAAGCAAGAAGCAACAGCTAAATCGGCAGCCGAAGCCGAAGCAGCCGAAGCAAAAGGAGACTTGTCAGAGTGGGAAGAAGATTCAGCATGGGAAGGATTCGAAAGCGGGACTGAAGATGTGAAACTGTTAGTCAAGAGGCCTGAGAGGAAGACACAAGTACAGAGGAACAGAATAAAGCGGAGAAAGGAAGAAGAGAGACGTGCAATTATGGCTGCCGATATCAAGAAAAAGAATGCCCAAGTCGCTGAGGCAACAAAGTTAGCCAAGGAGTTAGCTTTGAAGGAGAATGATTCCGAGTTGGTATTGGACAATGGCAGCAGCGATGAGAGTGAAGGCGACGATCTTGAACTACGAAGAAGGAAATTGGGCAAGATACAGCTTCCGGAAAAGGATTTGGAGTTGGTATTACCAGATGAGTTGCAGGATTCCCTTCGTTTACTGAAGCCTGAAGGAAACCTCTTGAAAGAGCGTTATCGGAATTTATTGGTAAGGGGGAAAGTTGAGAGCCGAAGGCCGATTAGTTTTGCAAAGAAAGCAAAGAGGAAAGGAACTGAGAAGTGGACCCACAAGGATTTTCAACTTCACTAGATAGTTCATATCAAAGAGTAGCTATCAATACGAGTTTTCGTCCTCAAACATTCAACCTGATATAAGTAAGCAGTTGATAGTCTACAATGACATTGGATTATTGAGACTATGAAGCACTTTCTAGAATGTTTTCGGGTCTCTTCTTTCTGTGTAGAGCATCACTGTTACGTTCCAAGTCCCTAATCTGTCCAACAGAGGGATGGAATCATCGCTTATGCTAGTGAGATAAATAACAAAAAGATAAGAATTTACTTCTGACAATATGCTGATAATTATGTAGTGTGGCTACCTCCGGTTCTGTCGAGCACGCGAAACGATATCCGATTAAATGCCGGCTTGACAAGTAATAGAGAATGAGTTTCGGTAGAATTCTGACTAAACTATGCGGGAAGATCTATGATGAAAATGATTTGCGTTAAGATCACAAAATATGTACTAACTCAGCTGAAACCTTGGTAAGTTCAATAGTCCTGAAAGTCAACAGCCGAAGTACTTCTGCTCGATCCATCTCTCCTGAAAATCCAGGACAATATTACAAACGACAACTTTGACTTCAGGGAAGACGCTAGTTAATCGATTTAGTCCCATCCTACCACCGAAGTATGTAACGAAGACAATCTTCTCCTCTGGAACGCCATGGTCAACTAGGACTTGGACTGCCATCAATGCCGCACCCCCACTAGACATTTGAGGATCGAGAATGAGAACACCATCATGAGTTTCAATATTCTCCGGTAGCTTAAGAAAATGGAGCTCGGGTTCGCCAGTTCGGATATTCGATTGTATGAGAAGGCGGCCAGTTCGACAATCAGGAAGAACCCGCTTCAACCCAGTCTCAAAAGCCGAGCCAGCACGAAGTATGACCACAGCGCTGGTCTCCCCGGTTGCAACCAGACCGCGGTACTTATGTGCTGTAGGGGTTTCTACTATTTTCTCTTTGAAGTAAATATTGTTCAGGGCTCTTAAAGTAATGAGTAATCATCGGGTGAGAATAAGGCCATGGAAGGAAGACTTACAGTTCAATAAGCAGGGATGCTAGGCGATCGAAATAGAAGATAAAATCCTCAGCAGATGTGTCGATATCCAGAATAATCGTATGCATTCCTTGGAGCTGAGGAGTTTGTTCCAGCAAAAGCACATTATTAGATAGTGGATCATCTTCTGAGTTCTGGCCAAGCTTTTTTAGAGCGGCACGATGCGTTTTTGACTTCTCGATCAATTTTCGTTCAATGTATTGGACGACCATGGCTGAAAGAAGTCAGGATTTTCTATGATAAGTTGATCGAGGTCTTACCAATGGCCACAAGATTTTCCACTCCCCGAGGTACAATGATATCTAAAAAATATTAATCGATTCCACTCGCGAAACGTTGGACGGCCTCCAACTTACCAGCTACCTTCCTTTGAGGCTCAACAAAACTTTCGAAATTTGGTTTGACGAAAGCAAACCATTGCTTAATGCAGCCTTCAATATCTCTGCCGCGTTCTTCGACGTCTCTTAGAACTAAAGAAATTTGAGTATGGAATATGGCTGAAAATTCAAGATCTCACGCACTTCTCCGTGATAGACAGGTATCTGCATCGGCTTCGCAAAATATCTAAGCCTAGTTAGATTTAGGACGCACCAAAATTGTGACAGGTGAAGATGCTTACTTTCATATCCAACAGCTCCAATACTCTCTGATCATATAGCGCAAATATGCCTTCCAATATGAGCACATGGGGGGAATAGATTGAAGTTGTCTCTTTTTCTCGAGCATGTTTTGCAAACGAATAGATAGGTATTTCAGCCCTCTTTCTGCCTTACATCAGTCCCTTTGGATCAAAAAATCTTTACATATCAATTCTAGCTGACGAGTGAACTTCAAACTCTCAGAGGTTAGACAACACTTACCCAGATTTCAAATCACGTAGACGATCGACCAAAACATCAAAATCAACAGCATCAGGAGAGTCAAAATCGTACTCATTTCTGAAGGCCTTTCGAGATCCCTCAGCGTCTAACGTCTTGTAAAATGAATCCTATGGATTTATTAGAGACAAATGTGTCTTCTGTAGAGCATTTATTACCATAGAAAGAATAACAACCCAAGGGAGATTTAATTTTGATACGATCGCGTGAGACAATGTAGATTTACCTGAACCTGAACTACCAGCAATCCCAATTATGCTGACATCGGCCCAAGGTGGTGAGTAGTGAGCTCTTTTGCTCACGATATCTACCGCCATGGTGCAGGTCTGTGATAGGTCCGACAAATCCAAGATTGGGGCTTTTGAGAGCAATTTGCTGGTCTTTACGAACAAGCAGTAACCGATAATATTAGTTACCCATCCGGGAATGACAAATAGAAGCTCACGAGAGACATCCTTGAGATGAATATCTCAAAGGATTTCCACCCGAGAGAAGCCCAGAGCTCACCGAGCACGTGACTATCGCTTGAACATAAACCGCTAGCGTCGCGTAAAGCTAGGTACCTTAGCTCCGGTCTGATTTCTTTTCTCATCCACACAACAACACTCGATCTTGAATCATTTTCCAACTGCAGTGCTGGACACTCCAGTCCTCTTGCTCGTAGTTGAAACGCATATGGAGACGAGCTAGACGAAGTCCGTTGTAAGCATGGTAAGAAGTGACACTGGCTATCAATCTTACCACTCTGATCCTTCTAGGCTTCCTCCACAGCTTCCACAGCTACCCCACTGCGACATACTTTTGAGCGACGGGTTGAAGATGTCAAACCCTTGAAAAGGTATGACCTATCGTTCTCAGTATAAATCCACTCCATACTCCATTCTGAACGTCTGGCAATTTCTATGATGACCTTCATCAACTGGGAATCTCTCCTAAAAATTACGCATGCGGAGAACTTGTTTAGTTGTCTTTCTGATCGAATGCCTCTTGTACCACCATGTCTTCAATTACGAATAGATACAGTGTTGAGTCTTGGATTGGAGGCTAATCATGCTGCTGATTGATAGTGACATCAACGCTCTCATTCTCGACTATCTTACGACAGAAGGCTATCCATCTGCTGCCGCAAAGTTTTCCAAGGAAGCGAACCTTCGGCCTCGTCAAGAAGAAGAATCTGTACAAGCTCGTCGGCAGATACAGCATTCGATTCACTCTGGGCGTATTCAAGAGGCTATAGAGGCCCTCAATGAGCTGGAACCTCAGGTTAGCACCCATATGTTGTTTTGCCCAGATCTTGCTATGATTAGACACGAGTTTCATGCACCACTCATATAGCCTTCGGGTCGTTGATGAGAAAGAATACCTTCAGTCCTCAGAATGAGCATTCACAAATCTTCAGCTTTTATGTTTAACTTTACGTTGTTCAGTAAGCTGATACATAATTCAAAGGTTCTTGACGGGGACTCTTCTTTACACTTCGCCCTTCTTCGTCTGCAGCTTGTTGAACTCATCCGAACTTGTAATTCAACACCAGAAGGGGATATTACACCTGCGTTGACTTTTGCCACGACACAATTAGCTCCAAGAGCACCTACCAAGAAGGAATTCATGGATGATCTTGAAAGAACAATGGCGCTTTTAGTTTTTCCACCTGATAACCTCGAGCCTCCTTTAGCGGCTCTCTTACAACCTGGGCTCCGTCAATCTGTTGCCAACAGAGTCAACAAAGCTATTTTACAATGTCAGAACCAGCGAAGGGATGCAGCTATTCGAAATCTTGTACGTCTTCGAGCTTGGGCTGAGGATACAGCAAGAGCGGCAAAGAAAGACCTTCCTGCCCGATTGGAACTCGGTTTGAATGACAGGGACGATGAGAATGGCCATGAACCAATGATCACATGATATTTTTATAAACTTCGGCGTTGGAGGCATGGGTTGGATGGCAGGAAGGCGTTTAGAGTCAGGCATGGGCATTTGCAGTCTTGCATTGGAGGTACAGGCTCGGGATAAGGTTATATTGGCGTCCCGGAATTGCCTCGATCGGGCGACCTCAGGTTAAGATTTGTGAGAGTAGATGCCAGAGTCTTCTAGTGGCTTAATAAGCCTTAAGGATTTCCCACAATCAGTCATAGTAGGACTGATCAGTCATTGCAAGAATTAATTTTGCTTGTCATCTACAGCCACCTCTATTCTATGTTGAAAAAAATCTCTTCATTTTCTTCATTGCAATTAAGCACTGACCATTCTTTACGCCGCTTCACGACATCAGATAAGAAACCGGAGCTTGTGGAGCTTGGATAAGCTAGTTCAGCTCAGCATCTTCCTCACAGCATTCACTATCAGGGATCCTTCTCTCGTTACTCTACATTCCTTCAAACCTAGTGTGAAGATGTTTTGCCTTTTTTAAAACATATTTGTCGTTCAACTAATCAATTGGGACTATGCTGAGACAACGTCCCATTGCGTGCATTGCACGTCTCTCTATTCATGGAGCTCCTAGCAGGTTAACACCCCTCTACTCGAGACAGGCGAGTCAAATATACAAATTATCGAACCCACGATCCTTTCATTCGAGTCGCGCTCTCGCAGAGTCAAGACCCTCAGCAAGCCGACAACGATGGCAATCCGCTTTCTCCCAGAAGCGTCTGGTATCCGGCAAGCCACTTCCAGCGAAACGGTCATGGATAGTCAACTTCATGTATCGATCAGCTGCATACCTTGGAGGCTCAGTAGTGATCTTGGGGCTTGGTGTGGTTGCATTCTTCATCTACGATGCATCAACCTACCGAGAAGATCTTTCCTATAGCGATATTAAGGTTTCCGAGATAGCTCTTTCTCCTCGGAGAGGCGGTCCCAAAAATCTACCCATAGCTGAGGTTCAAATCGATGATGACGATTGTGACGCAATGCAAAGGCAGAAAGATAAGCCAAAATTGGTTTTGCTGGGAGGCGGATGGGGAAGCGTCGCGGTTTTGAAGACATTGAACCCAGAGGAATATCACGTCACACTTGTCTCGCCTACAAACTACTTCCTCTTCACGCCTATGCTACCTTCAGCTACTGTTGGCACGCTGGAGTTTAGGTCATTGGTGGAGCCAATTCGAAGAATGGTCAGTCGAGTTCGAGGACATTTTATACGAGCTGTGGCGGAAAATATCGAGTTCTCCGAGAAGCTGGTAGAGTTGTCACAAAAGGACAATAATGGAAACGAAGTACGGTTCTATCTCCCATACGATAAATTGATTATAGCTGTTGGGTCAACGACAAATCCTCATGGAGTTAAGGGTTTAGAAAATTGCCACTTTTTGAAGGATATCGATGACGCCCAGAAAATCAGGAATCATATCTTAACCAATCTAGAGTACTCTTGTTTACCTACAACCTCCGATGAAGAAAGAAGGCGGCTGCTTTCTTTCGTCGTCAGTGGTGGTGGACCAACAGGTGTTGAGTTCGCGGCAGAGCTGTTTGACCTGCTTAATGAGGATTTAACAGCACACTTTCCAAAGCTCCTTAGGAACGAGATCTCGGTCCATTTAATTCAGAGCCGAGGGCATATTCTCAATACCTACGACGAAGCTGTGTCAAAATATGCTGAAGACCGATTTTCACGCGACCAGGTTGAGGTCTTGACGAATTCTCGAGTTAAAGAAGTCAGGCCCGACAAGATCCTATTTACGCAAAAAGACGAGAATGGAGAAACCATAACAAAAGAACTTCCGATGGGTTTCTGTCTTTGGTCCACGGGTGTCTCCCAAACTGAGTTCTGTCAACGGGTTTCGGAAGCGCTGGGCGCTGCGCAAACTAACCGTCACGCCCTTGAAACAGATACTCATCTTCGTTTGAACGGTACACCACTTGGGGATGTCTACGCGATTGGAGACTGCGCTACTGTACAAAACAACATCGCCGACCATCTCGTTACATTCCTCCGCACACTAGCGTGGGAGAAAGGCAAGGATCCAGAAACTATGCAAATTACTTTTGGGGAATGGCGAGAGGTAGCTCAGAAAGTACGAAAGCGCTTCCCACAAGCCGCAGATCATCTCAAGCGACTTGATAAATTATTCGCTGCATATGACAAAGATCAATCCGGGACTCTCGATTTTGGCGAGATGCGAGAGCTTCTAATGCAAATCGACAGCAAGCTTACTTCTCTTCCTGCCACAGCTCAGCGAGCTCATCAGCAAGGTCAATATCTAGGGCACAAATTTAATAAGATGGCCAGGGCAGCGCCTGGATTGAGAGCCAACGATGTCCGAGATGGAGATTTAGATGAAGCAGTCTATAAAGCTTTTGAATATCATCATTTGGGTAGCTTGGCCTATATTGGAAATGCAGCTGTGTTTGATTCAGGTGGAGGCTGGAGTTTGACTGGAGGCTTATGGGCAGTGTACGCCTGGAGGAGTGTTTACTTTGCTCAGAGTGTCAGTTTGAGAACGAGGGCTTTATTGGCAATGGACTGGGCGAAGAGAGCATTATTCGGCAGAGGTAAGCTTGACCTTCAACTCTTTATTGACTCTATGCTAATGCGTAATAGATTTGATGAATTGGTAGACCTGATGGCTTATCCGGTATCTTTTTCTTTGGGTAAGAGGTCAAGATAGGAAGTGTAGAAAGGTGTCCGTCACTTTAATGAATATATGCATACAAGGAATGAAAATCAATGAATTTGAGATTCCTAATCATATCTTGGTGTTATATCAAATAAATTCGAGGCTTTAAAATAGAATTCCGACATTTGAGATATTTCTTTCCTGTTTGTCGGGAAAAGATCGGAGCCAAAAATGCGGCGCAGCAGGTCATCCATGCCCTCAAATGGGTATTGGCCGTTGGTATCATCATCGTCTGACCCTGATTCCCCCGTGTCGAGCTTCATTTGCCACTTTAAATGGAATGGCTTTCCTTTTGCGCAATAAAGTATTTTGCCAGCTATAAATTTATATCAACTCGGTGTTGAAACCCGCAGCAGCGAACAAAGCGAGCAATGCTAAGGTTGACGTCAATGATGCAATTCCCCGCGTTCTGCACTTAGATATGGCTTTTGGGCCACCATCCTACCAAGCCGCTGCGTATAGACAGTTGTGGATCATTGTTGGACCGTATGTCCAGTCCGAGGATCTGTATGCGGCGTCTTTAGTGTGTCGACAATGGCACCAGATATTTTCGACATATCTATGGGGAAATCCTGGTTCTCATTTTGGCACTGACAACGACACAGTCTACTGTGAGTATTATGCGTCTTTCTGAATCGCTCCTATAAACTCACACATCTAGTGTCTCTCACAAGATTCAAACGCCTGCTATCTAGAGCGCGCGTTGAGCTTAGAAGCCTGGTTCACACCTTGCATATTCCTCCAGCCCAACCAGAGCTCTATGATGGTCCTCAGTCGAGATGGCTTCGCGATTTACTAGACCGGCTCCCTTCACTGCAGTCGTTGATAGTCTCAAACCTTTCATTCTTCGACCACCAATCGCTGCAAGTGGTTCACCAGAGCAATGCATATTATGGTCTCAAATTACTTGACGCCTCAAAATGCGAAAACACGACAGCATCCAGTTTGGCACTTGGCCTACCTCATTTTCCCGAGTTGATTTACCTGGATTTATCTGGAGCCCAGGGAGCCAAAAGTCCCGCGGTCCTGGGGTTGATTGGGAACTTCACTGACCTTTGTGTACTCAAACTACGAGATTGCGGATTACGAGACTTCGACGTGGGGTACTTGACTTTCTCAAATCAACTCCGAAGTTTGGATGTTAGTGGGAACTTCTTCACAGAGTTGGGTATCTCGAAACTCCTTGAACGACTCCCAGCGGGTCCAGTTTACCGTGGTAGCTTGTCACCGTTCGCACGTCGATACTCTGGCATTCCACTGCCTGTGCGAGTAGTGGAAGGAGGTGTGGATAGATTTGTTCAGAAGCGCTTGACAAGCTGTGTTGATGGACATCTACAGATTGACGAGGGTTTACCTTCCTCGTTCAGCCATTTTTACGTGGCATCAAATTACAGCACCATAAATTCATTGAGCAAAATCTTAGGGAGTCGTCAGAATCTTCAGCATCTAGATTGTGGATCCATGAACCTCAGCCAAGATCCATTAGAAGCTTTGTCCCCAAAATCGCCAGATTTGACTTCTAGACGTTTTTCGGAGCCTCCAGCAGCTGAGATATTAAGCCCATCTCTTTTTACACATGCGTTCATGAATCTACGCTCACTCAGAATACACCATTCAGTGGTGACCGCGAATCCATTCTCTGGAAAAGAGCTCTCAGTTCCCGAACAATGTTTTGAACTTCACAGTGAGGACCTTCGGTATGAACTCGATTCAACAGAGGTTATGAGACCTGGAACCTTCTTCGAGTTAGATAGTAGAGAGATTGGTCCGGTGCCTGCGTACTCGGAAAATGCAGAATCTACTGAAGAAACTCACACATTTGAGTCGCCTGAAGATGTTCGATCTTTGAATCCTGTAAGTCCTATATCTATTACCGGTGGACCGGACAGACTACCCAGTCCTAAGTCAACCATTTCAACTCGTCAACTTTGCTCGCCAATAACTTCTCACCCTTCAATCCCTACAAATTTCCCAGAATCTTCCAGTTCCGTCCCCTCTGGACCGCCAATCTATCGAAACCAATATAGCGTGGGTCTAGAAAACCACTGGCAAGAGCTCACTCAACGCCCTAAACCACACACTACTCAAGATCTCATCTCCGAAATCAACCTCCGGAGACAGCGAATCGCAGCTCGCGAACGTAATCCTGGCAGGCTCACGCCCTCTATGCTCCCTAACCTCAAAACACTCATTCTGACTGACATCCCACCAACCACGCGAGACAAGAAAGTTACCGAATCTCTCATGCTCTGGATTCAAGAATGTGCTGAAGAAGAAGAGATAGCTCGATTGGAAGAACGACTTCAATATGAAAAATTACAACCCGAACTCCTTGCTCCTAAAAAGCAGCAGAATATGCTTAAACTTCAGCGTCTGGTACTAGAATTAGCGTCCGTAGAACCGGCAAAGAAACGATTTAGTGTTACGAAATCCTCAACAGAGGATCCGGACAGTGAGTTATTCATGCAGAAGAGCGAGGGAGACTTTTCCTTCTTTGGTGAAGATGATGGTAATTTACTTGTTGCGAAGGGGAGAATCGATGCTCCTCGACGCCCGGATGGCGGGTTGATTCTTAGGAGAGAGGATGAGGGCTGTTTGCTTGATGTTGTGGGAGAGCTAGTGGGGTTTAGGAGGGAGAAGAGGAGGGGGGAAGAGGAGGGAATCATGGGGAAGGGAAAGGAGAAGCAGGTCGAAGGTGCCCTGAGAGGCCATTGGAGAGGAGAGGTAAAGGTCTTGAGGGCAAGCAGGTGAGAACGGGGTGTGTACACGATGTTAAAACAAGAGCGCGGCTTTCAAGGCCATAAGAGAAGATGGATATCAAATCGAACGAAATGTTTCAAGTATGACACCAAGTACTTATAATAATCATAGAATATTTTACCATCGTAAGAAATCATAACTAATTGCAGACTTCTTACCTATTTTTAATTCTCTTTTAAGTGTCATACATCGATGTTACACTTGGTTATAAAGGTTATAGTGTCAGCTATTCATCGCTAATGTGTCCAACAATCAAGTTTCAGAGACGAAAAGCGTCCCTCTGTCGCCAATATAAAGTTGCCCATTACAAGGGCAGAAGTCTATCGATTTCCAAAAACTTTAATTTTTAGAAATCTATGCTTTAATCTATTCTACTGAGACTCTAGTGTTCAACTCGAGATGACCATGCCATATTTCTTATATGGGAACCCTTCTAGTGACTCGTAACAATCACCCCAACCATCTCCCACCTCACCCAACTGATGCAGATCATCACTAGCACCTTCCCCTGTCTTCGCAGCCAAGACCGCTGCTTCTCGCCCTGTATACTCCTGCTTCAAATCCGGATGCGGACACCAAACCACTCTCATACCCGCTCTCCTCCCTGCCTCGACACCCATGACACTATCCTCAAAAACTAGACATTCCTTTGGTTCAATCTTCTTCTCGCCTTTAGGCAAACTCGCATTAACGCATTCTAATGCCAAGAGGTAGATATCAGGAGCCGGCTTCCCCCTCCCTTTAGGTATCCTCTCGTCGTCCCCTAGGACCCTCTTATCCTTCTCAAACACCTCGAATAGATCCACCAGATGTGATGTCTTGAGGTGGAAATTCACCGTATGACTACTTGTTGCGAGAGCGAGATGGACTTTCTCCCCTGATTCGGTTTTAGCGGTCGCTAGATCCTCGAGAAGTTTTTCTACTCCGGGAAGCGGTGCGCATTTTGGGAATTCTTGGCGTTGCAACACCGCGAGTTCTGCCCAGTATTCTTCTTGGGTGATGGGGAGCTGAGCCCAGTCGTAGAAGATGGCTCCAGATGTTGGTCCCGGTCTCCCCATCAGCTGTGCTTTGATGGACCAGGGGAGTGGGGGTCGGCTATAACGTGTGAGGATCAGGTTGGTGCAGAGGCTGTAGGTGTCTTCGGTGTTGAGAAGGAGCCCGTCCATATCGAAGAGGCAGGCTCTTATTAGGGGAAACCTGGGGGTTCGTTAGTCTTAGGAAATTGTATACATAAGCTTACTTACGTTGGTTTGGGAGTTGAAGAACCCATCGTGCTGGAGCTCCCGGGCTATGAATTGTATTGAGTTGATGGAGGAAACTTTCTGTGGTCATGAATTTTGGCGGGGTCATTCCGCGACGGCTTTTTCTGGACCAGGTTGTCAACACCCCGCCGCCAACTCTATCTTGACTTCACATGATGACTTCACGCACTGAGAGATTCGAGCGTAAGCCAAAGGAGAAGGAAAATGATGTCCCAGCTGAAGAAGAAGAGATAGTCAGATTCTCACCTGAAGAGGAAGCTGTTTGTTGTCCTAGGTTCAAGTCTTCACCGTACTAACGTCTCTCCAGAAACTGCTTGAGGAATCAAACGCACAGAAAGCCGCTGCAAACAAACTCTTCACCAATGGCGGATTCAAAGATGCAATCGAGACATACGACAAAGCGTTGGAGTGCTGTCCTAATTATCTCGACTATGAGATTGCGGTATTGAAGAGCAATGTAGCGGCATGTTACCTAAAATTGGAGGATTGGAAAGAGACAGTCAAAGCTGCTACTGCTTCGTTGGATAAATTAGATAAGCTAGAGGGTGTTGAGAAGGAGGAGGATGGAAGTGGGAAGGTTGAGGAAGAGGCAGATGAGGAGATTGTGAGCGCTGGTGCGGAAACGGCACAGGATACCAGTGAGAAGGGTAAGAGAGAGATGGATATTGAAAGGATAAGGACAAAAGCTTTGATGAGAAGAGGAAGAGCTAGGAGCGAGCTTGGGGGGTGGTCGAGCTTACAGGGCGCTGAAGAAGGTATACTTTCCTATGGTGTGCTGGGCACGTTATTGACCGGGATAGATTATAAAACGCTGTCTGAAATTAAGAACCTCTCGCCGGCGGATAGGAAAATCGTTCAGAAGCAGCTGATAGCTTTGCCTCCGAGGACGAAGGCTGCTCAAGACAAGGAGATGGGTGAGATGATGGGGAAATTGAAGGAGGTAAGTATTTTATATTGATGATTAGTTACTGCTGACATGAAATAGCTTGGGAATGGGATTTTGAAGCCATTTGGTCTTTCGACAGACAACTTTCAGATGGTCAAAGATGAAAATACAGGGGGATATAGTATGAATTTCAACCAAAACCCACCGAGCAAATAGAGTGAGCAGCCAATATGTTCATTAATATGAATTTAATACCCAGAAATATGTCTGTGATGAAATGAGGTCCACTAGAGCCGTAGCTCTAAAACTATCTAAATATCTCGAGATGAATGAAATCGCCGTTCTCCCACTCGCCCAAAGATCTTGGTAAAACTCAGCCACATTCCCCTCGTCAGCCACTCCCGCAGCCCCAAAAACTTTCCATTCTCTAAACCAGCCTCGAACTATCCTCACCACGACCATCCATTCCACGCGACGGCGCAAGATGTCTGGAACCACCACCCCCAATCCACGCTTCACGCCCCAAGCGGCTACAGCCGAAGACGTTCTGCGGACACAGACCGAAGGCCTCGTCGCGCTCTCCGACTTCCGCAAACGACGCGCCGAAGCCATCGAGTTGAAAGCGCAGGAAGCGCACGGCGGCGGCGGCGACGGGTGAGCGTCTCTGACGGGAGAGGATCGAACAGGATGGGACTAATGGCTTAGCACAGTGCATCCACACCCCGAGAACCAGCCAGCTCCGGCAGCGCGAAGAAGAAGAAGAAGAAGAAACGGAAGGTAGCCGGGACGCCGAAACTCTCGTTTGGCAACGACGACGACGACGACGACGATGACGACAAGGGCAACGAGGGCGGCGACAGCACCAGCGATGTCACACAGGCCTCGACGCGCTCCGCAACGCCCGTCTCCAAGGCCAAACCAGTCAATGCCTCTGTCAGCGTGATACCCAAAGCCCTCACGAAGTCAGCGCTCCTGCGTGAGGCGCAGACCAGAGAGACGCTCCGGAAGGAGTTCCTGGCCATCCAAGAGCACGTCAAGGCGCAGGAGATTGCCATCCCGTTTGTGTTTTATGATGGCACTGATATACCTGGTGGGACGGTGAGGGTGAAGAAGGGGGATTTTGCGTGGGTCTTTCTGGATAAGAGCCGGAAGGTGGGTGCGGAGATGGGGGTTGGGAGGGGGAATACCAATCGAGAGTGGGCGAGGGTCGGGGTGGATGATTTGATGGTTGTGAGAGGGGGGTTGATCATTCCACATGTGAGTCGTTCCCTGTGTTGAAGGAGATTGGGAGAGGAGAGGAGAACGGAAAGCTAATTTGGGAACAGCATTATGAGTTTTACTACTTCATTATCAATCATACCCTCGGTCCTAACAACAGAGTTCTCTTCGACTACTCCTCCTCTCCACCTTCTACACCGTCCAGCATCGCCGAGCCTACACCAACTCTCAACTTGGAGACCTACAATCCCCTCTCTCGACCGTCGGATAAGGCCAAAGCAACAGCTTCAGTCCAAGAGGACGAGAAGAAGGAATTCGAAGGCGCAAAAGATGACCCGTCATTCACAAAAGTGGTGGATCGTCGCTGGTATGAGCGCAATAAACATATTTTCCCTGCGAGCGTGTGGCAGGAATTCGACCCCGAGAAGGATTACCAGCGGGAAGTGAAGCGCGATGCTGGTGGCAACGCGTTTTTCTTCTCTTGAATTCGAGAGACCAAGGTTTAGACTGATATCGTGAGCAAGATGCCCAAAATGCATGGTTGATTAAAACATACCATTTATCTGAAGATTGGAAACAACGGGTTGGAGTTCAACCACATATGCACCATATCCCCCAAACTCCCATTCCAATCAAGAGCCACCCTGGCCAGAACACCACTAGTATGACTCCATTTCCTGTCCCGAGAATAAACACAAAAAACTCGTATTCCAACTTCTTCCTAAACCATTCCGTCCGTCTATAACCCCTCTTCACCGTTTTTCTCAGCGTCCAAAACACACCCTTTCCCAAGGCACTGGATACCCACCATCCGATCCTGGACGCATACCAAGTTTGCAGCAGCAGGATCTTGGAGAAGAAGTAAGATTGTCGCAGGAGAATCAGAGAAAGGAAATAGGCCCGGAAAAGAATGAAGACGGTTGTGCTGGAGAGCAATTTCTGGACTATTGGAAAGAGGTAGAGGGATTGTGTGACTGAAAGTTTGTGAAAGATGGAGATGAGTGAGGTCAGGTTGACGGTAAGCGTAGAGGATCCTAGGTTTAGGTGTAGGTGAACCAAGGTTCGTGGGTTGGAGGAGGGCGTTAAGACTGTCATTTTGGAGAGCGTGGCGAGTCGAATTGAGTGGGAGAGATTGGACGTAAATATGTAAATATGTAAATGAACAAGACGAGAATCGCAGCGCTGGCCAAGCTCAATTGACGCAGTGTTTCGAGAATTGAGAGTATTTATATTTTGCTTGTGATGTTGGAGGGGTGTTGTGATGGCCGAAAACGGATGTTTCGAGCTCAACCTCTCTCTCGAAATCTGAAGTTCAGAAATGGCCGCGAACAAAGATTTCGCAAATCAAATGCGGAATCCAGCAGAGATAGAAACAGAAGCAGACAGTATGCAATTCTCAGCACTCGTCGCGAACGAACAGTGGGATCTCAATTCATAAGAGTCCACAGCATGCCAACCCGCCCGCCACAGCGAATGGTGGGGCGGATAGGATACACCGCAACATCTCGATGGGGAAAGCCGATCAGGGACGAGAGCGCGTCCTCCTATCACGGAGCGAGGAAGTCAGGCCAGAGACAGCGACCAGAGACGACAGATCCCGAGACATGAGGAACGTGGTATCGAGCGTTGCGCATATTAGCGGATGGCCCGTCACTTGATGTTTGAACGCTGGGAGGCGGCGGCGGCGGCGGCTATCACGGGTGTGGTTTCAACGGCGCTGGGAGGATGGAATGGGCTGCATCGGATTGGATAAAGGCGGTGATGGAGGTTGAAAGAGACACAAGAATGTTGGGTCGTGAGAGAAGTTGTTGTTGATGATTGACGAAGGAGCGTGGTAGCATCAAGAAAAGACATTGGCTCAGCACTTCTCGCTTAATGCGGGGTGCGCTTGACCCCTCCAGATCGAGGACCATGTGGGAGGATTGATGGATGAGCGAGGAGATGGCTTCACGAATCGTCAATAAATATCCCATAGGCTCACCTTCCCATCTTTACTTCCCACCGCCAGCCAATGCGTATTACTGGCTCTCAATATCCTCTCTTCTCTGACCGTCAGGCTCTGCTCTCTCTTAATTACCTCCGTACCCTGGAGTTCTTGACTTTCCAACCCTTCGGCCCCAATGTCGGCGAAGGAAACAGCATAACATCCTTCTTTATGCCATTTCAACACCGCAAGCTCCTTCATGCCTTTACTGGAGTAAACCCGAACCCTCGAGTCCCAACCGGCTGTGGCAAATATTTTCCCATCGTTCCTCATTCGTAGCCCTTGTTGACCTGCATGCTTGGTATTCAGGATCTTCATTGGTATGCTAACTAAATCCGAATTGGTTGGGATAGCGTGCTTGGCTATCACCGCATCGGCCGAAGATGTGAGATAGTAATCTTGGTTAGGAGAGAGGTCAAGGGAAAGAATTGGCTGGGTGTGTGCCTGACTGGTATAGAGTGTTTTCCACTTGGTGTTTATGAGTTGAGAGATGGAGGTATGGCCACTTTCAAAGCCAACGAGGACGGTGAGATTCTTGGTAGCTGGGTGGTAAAAGAGTGAGAGAGCCATGATCATGCCGCCTTTGAAGGTAGGCGATGCAGGAATAGTGTCAATCCGTTTGGACGAAGGAAATTCAAAGATGTCGACCTAGACTCTGCTCAGTGATGTTGACTTGGATTCTAGGAGTGCTTACCGTCTCTGAGCTCAATGTATTCGGCACGGCTACCAGCAGTCTCTCTCCGGCACCATCCCCTACTGAAAGGACTTCTAACTGAGCAAATGAACAAAAGTTCATTGTGTTTACTTCGAGCATATGAAGCAGCCATGGTTGTTTCCTAGGCTCCGGGGTTGTGTCTACTGGCAAGACTTTGCTCATTAATGCTTCATCACCCTCAGATAGCTTCCACACAATCAATTTGTTGTCTTTTCCATGTCTGTGTGTTTGTCAGTAAAATCATAAAAATATCATTGAGAAAGATATGAGCAAGTTTGCGGTGAAAGAACTTTGTGTCGGGGATGAAGAGCTGCACATATGCAGCGGTATTGGTTTCTAAGAACAGAAGATATATTTGTTCTCGAAATAGAGTTGAGATGTATAAATAGCGATGCATATATACAGGGCGGAAAGATTGGACTCACGTGATCAACTTTTCAGGACCCCAAGAAGAGAGGCCTAAAACAGAACCTTCATGAGCTCTCCACACCGCGGTAGGTCTCTTGATAGCCAGGTCCCAAATAACCACCCAGCCCTCTGCATCACCAGTAATGAGGCGGGCGTTAGATCGGACGAATGCCGCTGCATGGATCTGGGAGCTATGACCGCGAAGGATATATAATGGTTGTGCAGGTGGTAAAGAGCCCATGACGGGAGCAGAGTATTTGTCGGAATGTTGCAGGTTGCTAAGGCAGATCTTGTGATGGCAGGATCCGGTTGCAATTGAAACCTACAGCTGCTGTATCAGAGAGAGTTCTTGGCATATCATTCGAGGTGCCCAAAGGAACTTTTTCATTGACGGAACCAGCGTTCCACAATAGAGAGATCTTATCGACTCGGCATCGCGCTATTTGGTTGGTGGAGTAGCTCGATGGTGCTTTTTCGTCCGCCTGGCTGGCTGACGGGATAATAACAATGGCGGGAGAAATAAGTCTAAATATAATGTCTCGTCTTCATCCGTGGAGATGAAGGCATCCCGCCTCGTCTCCAAATTTACTCCATGTCACGTGAGGGTGACTAAACAGCTGGAGGACCGCCCGAGGTCTTCTAGAAAGTGTTTTGGATTCTGCCGGCCTCAGACTTGAACGCATAAACAGTGGCAAGAGCCGACTCTTGTCATTATGCACGGTGAGCTGCTTTTGTGCTCCAAGATCCAAATCTGATGTAGGAGCAGTTTCGGCACTTTGGCACCCACCACCCACCGCCAAATTCCTGGACCGAGAGTCGCTCAGGTACAAAGTACGGATTTGCAGATGGGCGATCCGGCCAGCGATGCCGCGGTTACAGACCACCACCACCACCACTGACCGACCAGTTCAAGCTGAGAGAAGAGGGGTATGTGCAATCGTCAGGACTCAGCTGTCAGCCAAGAACTCTGAGACACCGACCTGCCTCCCGTCGGCTCTTGCTGGTTTGAATCAAGCTCTGGATCCAGACGGGACCAACGCCTTTTGTTATCAAGAAATGTCTCTGACCAAGGCCCTTCCTTTCCTCGGGAAACATCCCATCCGAATTCACGCTCTACCAGAGGCGACTGGTTTGACCAGCCGTGGCGGTGCTTAATGGGTCAGAATGCAGAAGCCCCAAATCGAAATCGAGAATAGATCGTCCTTGGACTACAGGGCTGCGACCGTGCCGGTCGGCCAATTGGTGTTGCCGTCACGGTCAGGGCTTGGAGAGGCTGCAGGGCATCTGCCGCAAGTCTGTGACAGACGACCGCTCCCAGCGCTGATTTGGCGAATTGAATCGTAAAAGAAGAAATACAGATCTGATGTTCAAATATCCATTGCCCGGCAAGCAGATCGATTGAGCAAATAACATATATCCCAGAGAGCGGGTAACGGGGCCATCTCCACGGTCGAGATTGGCCGAGCCAGGGAAACTCAACATGAGGAGCGGGATTGCAGATTATGTCTAGGGGGTTCACGGCGGGAAGGGGAAAGGAGGCTTGAATTAGATACGCCATTGACGATGCGGCAAGGATTGCTCCCTCCCTCTGGCCTCCAAATCACATCCCCTACCCTGCGAGCCGACGACACTGGATTTGAATGCTGGATATGATCCTGGAGCATGAGATCGATGAGGGTAACCGTTTCTGAAGTGATAATAATGTGAGAAAAGTCCTCCACCCAAACGTTGCCAATACTTGATCTTCCAGCAACGTACGATTTTGCACTTCTATCGCGCTGCCCAATTGAGCCGGTCCTCCTCAAAGCCATCTTGCCGCTGAGTGCTGATTCTCACTTTGTTCAATCCGGAAGAAAATCCATGCCCTCCTGCGTTTAATTGCTTGTTGTTGTGCTCTGGTGCACAAAAAACAAAAGCTGGACCTTTGCGATTCATTTGTTACAGCAGCCACTTTGTTGGAGCGACCCACTTCTAGGCGAGGAGCTCCATTCTAGGGCATCTCAAGCCGATTTGAGACTTCAACTCGACACGACCCAGCGTTGATCTCCGCCCTCCTTTCGTCACTACCTGAACCGAATTTTGGTCCGCGAGAAGAGCCTCCAAATTCTTACCACTCCACCAATTCTGAATATCCTCAGCACCAGCACCGCTGTAGTAGAACGGCCACCCTTCTCTCAGCCACCGTAAAGGGATCCTCGCCTCCACTTTCCCTGGTTTCAGTCGACCTTCCAAGTCATCTTCGGATCATCGAGACTCCGCAGATTTACCTCCAGCACCCCGAAACGGGATCATATCACCTTCTTTTCCCACTCTCCATTCCCATCCCCACCAGTGTCCATTGTTCGTCCTCGAGGACAGACACTGCTATAGCTCTTCCCAAGGCCAATGTGTGTGGCAGACGAGCCTTCGACCATCCCAGCCTGTAACATCTGCGACACTTCGCAGAATCTTCACAGTGGCGCTTTACGACAATCAAAGCTTTCTTGTACCTGGAGCGTTTGATTTGGGCTACTTGCCATTCCAGCCTTCGCCACTGTACGCCGCATCGACTGCGTCCGACCTGACTCTGGCCGGTGATCAGCAATTCACTCCGCCAAGCATCCCTACTTCCGATTCAAGCCCACGACCTCTCAAACGTCAACGAATGACCACAGCGCCAAAGCCGGCTAGGCGCGAGTCGACTAGCAGCACAGTAAACATGACTGCAACGGAGAATGCAGATGCGGATGCCCTAGAGGGGACTGCCACGAGCAAGCCAAAGAGAGTCCGGACTGGTTGTTTGACCTGCAGGGAACGTCATTTGAAATGTGATGAAAATCTGCCTCATTGCAACAACTGTGAGCAGACCTGAATTGGTTGACCCGAAGCTAAGCTAATCCTCACGACACAGGTCGGAAGTCCAGCAGAGTTTGTAAGAGAGGTGTTCGGTTGAACTTTATTGATATACAAGTCAAGGACCCTCCAATTATTCCAAAGGCAGCAGACTGGAGAGGTATATGATCAGGTACTCGGTTCTCCAACTACGCTAACGTCTGTCAGTACACTTCCAAGACGAATCGAGAGAAATTGCTTCCGAATATCGAGGTGGTCTCGGACGATATGCTCAGATTGAACCATCAGTGTCCCCTCTACCCATTGTTGATTACCCAGTCCGTCCTTTAGCGCCTGAGCCACACCGCGAGAGCAACTCCCTACCGCCTTTACAGATTGGTAATGGACAATTCTCTGACAATGGTCTCTCGCTCAAAGATGAATACTCACACTCTCGACAAGCTAGTCGGCACCATTCGACTGCAGGTAGCGATGCCAGTTCATATCTGACAGCTCCTCGCTCAGCTACCTACAGTAATCCTGAGCAAAGAATGACACCCCCTGCAGAAAACCGGGCGCCATACCTAAATTCTGCGGAAGAAGTTCTTTTCATGCAAGTCTTCGTTGAGGAAGTGGGCTTATGGATGGACAGCATGGACCCCATGAAGCATTTCTCAAGACAGTTACCTTTTCATGCATTGGCGGAGCCAATGTTGTTAAACGCATTTCTAGCTTGCGGAGCCCGTCATCTGACACTCGTTAACCCGGCATATCATGAAGATAAAGCTTTGTTTTACTACGACACAGCAACTACTCAGCTCTTAAGAGCTTTACAGAACCCAGAGCGCGACACTGTGTGTTGCGCAACTACTGCAGTAATTCTTAATGTCTACGAAATCATGTCAGAGAGAGCTATGCAACGTATGAATCACATCGCTGGAGCGAGAGCTTTGATCAAGGAGTGTGGATGGAATGCGAGAAGCTCAGGGATTGGAGCTGCCTGTTTCTGGCTGAACGTCGGCATGGAGCTTCTCAGTTGCCTTCATTTCAACTGGCAAGTTGCTTGGGATCCTGAGCAATGGGGCGTTGATATGAATTTTCAACAAGAATCAGAATCAGGAAGGGAAGAAATCTGGGTCCACAGGATTCTTTATATTGTTGGCAAGATTGCGAATTTCAGGGCGTCAAGACCACAATTCCAAGAGGCATCACCACATGACGAACAGATGAGAATGAGGTCGAGATTAGCTGTGTGGCAGGAACTCAAACGATTATGTGATGCCTGGAACGACAATATTCCTCGCACCATGCAACCTATCGGCTACCTCCACCCATCACAGACAAGTTCGAAGTCTGCTTTCCCGGAAGTTTGGTAAGATTACACTTATCCTAACATCTAATGTAAATGATGCTGACAGGAATAGGCTGATAAAACGTGCTACCATTGTTGGCCGTCTATTCTATCACACAGCTATGATTCTATTGTCCCAGATACACCCTTTGGTTGATAAAGACAATGAAGAGATGAGAAGCACGCAACTGCATCATGCGCACCTTATCTGCGGCATTACTGCACACACCAAAGACCGTGGAGTGGCTTCTGTTGCACTACGCTCTCTTGCCATTGCCGCCGAATGCCTCGTGATCCGTCGAGAGCAAGAAGAAGTCTTGGAGATTTTTGAAAAGATCCGGAAGGAGACGGGCTGGAAAGTCGGGTTCTTAAACAAGGAACTCAAAGCGAAATGGGGCTGGGTTTCAGAAGAAGCACAACAGCTCGAAGTCACACAGCAAAGCTCGTTGGGGAATTTCTTTCCGAATAGTAACGGAGGCACGAATAGTAGTCTACCGCCTGCGCCACCGCCGCCAGCAAGACCACCAATGCCCAGTGGAATCATGAATCCTTTGTTGAGTACAGCAGATTTTTCATTGCAGAAACATCCATATCAGAATTATTATACGCCGCCGAGTCATCTAAACCAGTTTACTCAGTCATACAATTGAGTGGAAACTGGGGTTGTTTGCATCTATGTGTCACGCACTGGGTAGGCAGCACTTGTTAGGATTTGAGGGTTTTAGAAATTGGAGTTTGAGGGTTCAATTTTGGCCTAATTGGCTTCATGACGCACAATGAATGGGTTGAATTGGCAGATTGCTGGTCAGAGCATGGAGTTTGGAGTTTGGAGTCATTTAATTGCAGTAGCGGAAATGCATCTGCATGGGTGTAATTTTATAGGAGGTATGCATAAAAGAGCAAGACACCAAGAATTGGGACCCGGAATCAAGAATCAAAGGCCCATAATGTATAAAATCTCAGCAAGATACAAGCTCAGTTTCCAGCATTGAAAAGCTGGCTACAAGGCTAATGACAGAGAGGTTGCAGGCCATTTAAAGTGTACGTGAAGACTGCTTTCCAGTGGCATATCGAATAATGATGATAGTATATTTCCCAAAAAGAAACGCAAATCTTAACAAATATGGATAATCAAGGAGCACCTGCATACTTTCCTACCTCCAACTTTATGAAATCCAGCAGTCTCTCCAACTGGATCGCGGGTCGAGAAAATTTTGGACTTGTACCTAGCTTAATTATCCAAAATAATATCTATGTAAATGAACAAATCCACCACGGCCGGTTTCACGAAACATATCAACCATGAACTATCTAGAGGGGGAAAGGTTGTTTCTATCATGAAATAATTGTGGTTCTCTCAACTTCGCTTGCTCATAAATTACTGAGTCTCCTTCTATCTTATACAATATTACAATTACATCAGTTATTTCATCTCCTTCAGCTACTCGATAGCGTACTTGCTCCTCTTTCGGAGCACCGCTCCCTTCCAAATGATCAACGGCGGTACAGCCCATAGGCGTCGGTTACGTATTGCCATACTCCTGCGTAGGTTGCCACTTCGGCGTAGCCAAAGAAGAACCCAGACCCTAGGTGTGATTAGTGTTGAGTCTTTTGGGAGAGCACAATGTTCCATTTTCGCCAGCTTGGCCAGTTGCGTGGGGAGTCGGGTGATCGCTCTATCAACTCTTTCTTCTTGGCTTCAACGTCTTCAATACTTCCAGTTCCACGGCTTGGAACACTCTCGAGATCTTCAATTGGTTTCTCATCTTGGGATGAAGATGCTCTCTGCATCTTTTGCTATCTTACGAGATTACTTGAAGATATGGAAAGTGTGTTTTTGGAAGAATATTTTGGTAATTAACAAAGTGACTCTCTATCCTCGAGACTCCGGGAAAATATCCTTTTACAGTAAGAGAGCTCTTGTGCTGTGCCGTCGATGCATCGGTGATGTCATGTAGCTCGTTCCCTGGTGTTTCTCTTTCCAGAAGAATTCGACCAGTAGTACTCGTAATCCACGTGACGCAATTCGGAGGGAAGAGCGGATGATCTCCAGATCCGCGCCCATCTAAATCTTCTTCTGCATCCAGGGGCTGTATCTTCAAATATATACAACATGAACCTCATAAACAATATAGCGAGCAGGTAAGTGTCTCAAATTGCTCTTTCTTGAACAATTATGTGGCCTCCCGGTACCAAACTCCTCTGCTTACCGCGATAAAACCACTGCGCCATAACGAAACTCGTCTTCATGATAAAACTCATCATCATCACGGAAGCCGTTCTCCTGATCAGAGGCCACATTCTCAATATCGGACCACGCCGTCTGTGCTTCGAGCAGAGAGGCTATCGCCCTGAAGAGCCCGTAGCAAATGAGCGCAATCACAAACAGTACTGTAAAGAGGATAACCCATATAGGGTCGATTTCCGCCATTTTCATTTGTGAACGAGTTCCAAGAGAATTATTCTTATGGAGTTATAACGGTTTAATTTTTTTGGGGGGAGGTGATGATGCCAGTTATGAAGCTCGTAGAAAGTGTGTCGCTGAGTTCTGTGTGAGGCTCTTTTGAGAAGGAGCGATTGCTATTGGTGCTGGTTGTAGAAATTTTGTAACGAGGTATCGTAGACTGATGTTCGACTTGCAGAAACCTTTTGGATTAACAGTTGGAATACTTGACGGGAAAAAGTTCCAACTGCAGTCTACTTATAAAAAACGTAAAAGTTTACTCAACGGTTTAAACGAGCACACCGAAGTGTCTAGGGCCTCGACCGTTCGCGGTGGATACAAGTTAGCACCAGAAAAGATGTCATGTTACCGGCACCTCTACTTGAGAGACTAGTATAGTACCAAGCCAGAAATTGAAATTGAAACGAGAGATTCACACATACCCTCAGCCGAAAATGGAAATTTTGTGCATAAAACTTGACTGAGCCACTTTGAGCAGAATGGGTTCTGCTCGACAGTTATACTTAGATGGAGTTTCTATGAGAGCCAAAGGACAAACTGAATACTTCTTCCATATCAACATCTGCGATAAAAGCACAAGATCTTTGTACCACAACGTTTCAGAGCCATTTTAATCCACATGCATTTCCTAATCTATACAAAGTTAGAGAGATACGGGAGACTTGGAGAAGGGTATACGATGATCCGTAAAGGGCTGAAAATCGTTGGTACTCACCAAAAATACACCTGAGTAACCAAGCTTGAAGTCTGTATTGAACATGCGTACCTCGGTTTTACTGCTTGCCTTATGACGTGACCAGACACTTCCCACTACCAATAGCCCTCTATAGCACTCAAGTTTGTGATTGAAGTCTTCTTGCTTTCCTAGAGACCCAATTTACCTTCAGTCTTACAGTCGCTCGAGTACTATTTGAGTCTTTGTTGGGCCTCCCGAAGCTATTTCCCCAGCGCCAGAAATTGAAGGAAAGCCGTTTGACTTTGCCTTTCACCTGATGATTTTTCAGAGCTCGGGAAGGAAATGCGATTTGAACTTTTTAGTTGCTCTGTCAGCCGCTCGAAACTGAAACTGGTTTCCATGCAATTCAAACACCACCTCTGGGACGCTCTCTTCTGCCTTCTCTCCGGTCCCGTCCAGATCCATACCCTCTGCCTTCGCCTTCTCCTTCTCCGCCTTCAGCTCTTCTCCATCTTTTCTCTTCTCCACAGGTATCTTCACCTTAAACCTAAAAACCGTCCCCTCTTTCGGCAAAGATTTCACCTTATCGTTCTTCGTGACAACCTCGAATACCCCTCTTAGATCCTTGACCACAATGCCCTTCACCCCAACCCGACTCACACACCCACTCCTCACCACCTCTACTCCCGCTCCATGAAAATCCGCACTGCAAATTTTACTCAACATTCCCTGGTCAACGGGTCTGAATCCTCTCCCATCCCAGAGGATCTCTTGCATGTAGCCTGTCCACAGACGATGCAGCGGCTCATAGATGGTGTATTTTTGGGTAGAAGGAGGGATGGTATATAGGTCGAGAGAGCGTTTTTGCCGAGAGGATAACGGCGCAGGTTTGTGCTTTTTCTTAATGGCGGCGAGCTTGGATTGGCGCTTTTTGCGGCGTTGGATTTGCGCAGTAGTATGAGTAGGTTCGGTAGGTTTGAGGTGGAGGGGCCGTTGCACAACGCGTTCGAGATGGATTTTTTCTGCGATTGGTGCGGGGTGCACGAGGCCAAGGAGGGAGAGAGCTATGGGGGGTTCCTTGGTGGTCATTGTTGCTATTGTCTTCTCAGTTGTGTCGATAGGAAGATTTTAGAGATGTCAAGTGCAAGCTTTCACATGCGATGCGTGAAGGAAAGTGAGCCGAGCGGCTTGACCCCAGATTTCAAGCATCCTAGCTCTCTACCAACCTCACCACAACAAACCACCAGCAATGATCCTGTTATGAGGTTTGATGAAAATCTACGCATATACAGTCGAAAACCTAGCATTGGATTGGAAAGAGAGAAGGGAAGATGGCAGATCCAAGCGATCCCCGCACGTCAGCGCCAGACTTGGAAATCCTAGGAGATCAAGTCACTCTCCATCCAAGTGGGTATATAGAGCCACCGGCGCGGAAGCAGGATGGGGATAAGGAAAGGAACTTGGTGGAGCATATGGCGAGATTTAGGAGCAGTCCTTTAGAGTACGCCCTGTCCGGCCCTTGAGGTGCGCCATGGTTGACAAGTCCATAGATTCCTCCGCGAAGTCTCCCTCCACGTCTCAGGTACAGGTTGGCGCGCCTACGACAACTTTATAGGCCAACCTATATTCTATCCTGGTTTCTCGGAGAATATGACAGCGGCCGTGCTATCGACACCTATACTACAGAGCCGGATAATAGAATTGGCGGAGAAGAGGATAACGGTCGAGGAGAAGGAAGGTTTATTGAGAAGAGAGGATCCGTTATATGCAGCCAAAAAAACACAGCGGAAGACTGTCATTGAGCAGGGCTTGCAGGAGCTCTGTGAGAAATGGACGAGCGATATGATATGTAAGATGGAGAGTAGGCCGTTTATTAGAGGAGCATACTATTTAGCTACGCAACTGTTGACAAGGGCATATCATCAAGGTATGTAGGTCTCAGTGCGACGCCGAACGGAACTGATAGTGGTAGGAATCCACGTGAGTAGTGAAGAAGTTATAAGGCTGAGAACCGTGGCGGAGAAGGCGGAGAAGAATAAGCAGAGCATTATCTTCTTGCCTTGCCATAGATCGCATGTGGATTATGTCTCGCTACAGCTAATCTGCTATCGACTTGGTATAGGCCTACCTACAGTTGTTGCCGGGGACAACTTAAACTTCCCAGTTGTGGGCAGCTTTTTACAGCATGCAGGTGCAATGTGGATACGAAGAAGTTTTGGAGACGATGTTTTGTACACCACTTTAGTTCAGTCATATATCGACACACTACTCCAAGGAGGTTTCAATTTTGAATGTTTCGTTGAAGGAGGCCGCTCGAGAACTGGAAAATTGCTCCCTCCAAAATTTGGTATCCTTGGATTTATTCTCGACAGCATCTTATCTGGCCGTGTTCAAGACGCGATCGTCTGCCCTGTCAGTACCCAGTATGACAAAGTCATCGAGACGGAGGGCTATGTGACAGAGTTGTTAGGAGTTCCAAAGAAAAAGGAGAACTTAGCAGACTTCCTCTCGGCTTCTTCAGTATTATCTTTGAAGTTAGGACGTGTAGACTGTAGGTTCCACGAGCCATGGAGTCTACGAGAATTCATACAAGAGCAACAAGCCCGGACAACGGGCATTCCAAAAGGAGTCGATATGAAAAGTTCCACAGACCTAGCAACGCGACAGAAGCTTTTAAGAACTCTTGGCTATAAGGTTTTGTCTGATATCAATGCTGTTTCAGTGGTTATGCCGACAGCTCTCATCGGGACGGTACTCCTAACACTGAGAGGGAGAGGTGTAGGAAAGACAGAATTGATACGGAGAGTGGAATGGCTCAGTGACCGTGTCAGATCAAAAGGTGGACGCGTTGCTCATTTTGGAAATGCACCTACTTCAGCGGTCATTGAGCGTGGGCTGGAAGTCCTAGGGAAAGACCTTGTTGGAATCGTTGAAGGTTTGCCAGAAGTGACCTATTACGCGGTGGACAGGTTTCAATTATCGTTCTACAGAAACATGACCATTCATTTATTTATCACCGAGGCTTTGGTGAGCGCAAGTATGTATATGCGAATCAAGCAAGGAGGGGGTCCTGATAACCAGAAAGTCTCGTATGATGAACTACGAACGCAGGTGCTGTTCTTGTCACAGCTATTTAGAGGGGAGTTCATCTATCCAACTAATGGACTAGCGGTCAATCTAGATAACACCCTTCGTGGACTTGAAGCAGACAAGATTGTTGAGTTGGATCGAGATGGTGACGGAAAAATCATCTCTGTCAATTTATCGACTACAGAGAGGACTGTCGGCCGCGAGAACTATGATTTCTATTGTTTCCTAATCTGGCCCTTCATAGAGGCATTTTGGCTAGCTGCAGTATCTATGATGGGCTTGACCCCGCCATTGGATCACCAGGGAGATGGGTGGTTAGATGTTAAAAAGTGCCAAGATAGCTCACAACTGGTAAGCCATTCATGACAAGTGATCCTTGTATGTTAACATTTTCCTAGCTTGGTAAGACCCTCTACCACCAAGGTGATCTCTCATACTTCGAAGCTGTCAACAAGGAAACACTCAAAAATGCCTGGACTCGCTTCGAAGAAGAAGGCATCATTCTCTCTGTCAAGTCTCGCAATCCGAAAATCCAGCCCAAAGCTAAACTCTCTCCTGATTGGACGCCCAAAAGAGATCCCCAGACTGGTTTGTTGTTGGCGGAAGGTAGATTGTGGGATTTTATTGAAAAGATTGCACAGTCGAGGAGGGAGGGGAAGAATAGAAGGGATGGAGCAACGGTTAGTACCAGGGTCTTGAGACTAGCTGAGACGATTGGAAAAGGCTTGTTTGAGGAAGCTAAAGGCGAGAGTGCAATGAGCGAGGAGGATAAAGGGGAGCTGAAGAGGGTGCAGAAGAGGAGAGAAGTTCTAAAGACGAGGGCGCATTTATGAAAAGACAAATACATTTTGATACCAGGTGGTTGTATATATGAGTTCTATCATGTATTGTAGCTATTAGATATCGTCTTGATGTAGATATTCTCAAGCTGAGTTATTGACTGCGGTCGACCGGTCTCGTCGCCGCGTCGAGAGAATTCGATGGTAGCACAAAAGGTAGCCTAAGCTTGCAAAGTATCTTTAGCATATATGTATATCAGATCAAGGTAAGTCAAATGTATACACACTCATGAATCATTCCAAGTGTATTGATTCTTTGCTTTGTTGAAAAGGACGCCAAGACAGGCATGTCATATGATGCTATTCCACTTCTATCGCGGGAAGAAAACATTTCTTTTTCGAATCGGGAGACGTGAACCCTGCATACTTATGGTGGGCACCTCATTTCATTCTCTTAAAATAACTACAAATCACTTGTTGATAAGCTGCAGGCTCAATTGGCGCAAGTCGGCGAATTATCCATCACGGAGGATTTTTTTGATTTGCTCTAGAAAGCCATGTCTTGGATGAAGGACGATCTTTGCCATTTCAGAACACATAATGAAAGTGGTCTTTGGATGTAAATATAAGCCCCATGGTATCTCTGCTCGTTGTGCGGGTTGACATTCCTCAACGCAGTCCTCAAAATACACTATGTTCTCACTCTGGCCTCTGGCTCTTGCTTTCGCCCTCACCGTGACAGCCGGGCCAGTTTTCCCTTCCTCAGAAACTCGAGAAACTCGAGAAACTCGAGAAACTCTCAACGCCAGAACAGCATGCACTTCCGCTCACCCAAAACCGGTTGTTCTTCTGCACGGACTAGGTGCTACGTACTATGAAGACATCAATCTTCTCAACACTTTCCTCCAGGGACAAGGCTTCTGCACCTTTGTCCTCACGTACGGAGCGTATCCCAATTTTCCCTACGTAGGCGGATTACTCCCTATTGAGACCTCAGCGCAACAGATTGCCGCTTTCATCACCCAGACTCTCTCAACCACAGGGGCCAGCAAAGTCGACTTGGTCGGTCACTCTGAGGGTGCATTCCAGTCCCTCTACGTCCCGAAACTCGAGGGCGTCGCAGCTGTCGTTGACAAAATTGTGGCCATTGCACCACCATCACATGGTACCACTTTCGATGGCCTCTACAATCTCACCACCCTAATCCCAGGGACACCACCTATCCTAACGCTGGTTGTGAATGGACTCCTGATGGAGTTTGGCTGTCCCGCGTGTGCTGAGTTGCTACCCGGTGGATCGGCTGTGAAGAAACTGGACGCCGGACCCATTGCCCAACCTGGAAACAAGCTCACTATCATTGCTTCCAAGTCCGATGAGCTAGTTACGCCTACCGATACGGCGTTTGTGAATGAACCTGGAGTGACAAATATGTATGTTCAGGATTATTGTCCACATGATGCAGTAGGCCATCTAGATGAGGGGTATGATGAGAATATTTGGAATCTAGTGCTGTGTGCTTTAGAGAGTACATCTCCGTGTACATTTATGTGTCTTGAGGACGGTCTACCCGGTTGAGTGTTGAGGAAAGAGGACGATTACCTGTAATATAGCAACAACTCTTGATAAGTGAGCCTATAATTTAGATAACCTTTCCCGAGACCGGTCTTGTTGTACGATCCCTGTCTTCATACGCTCCTTTGTGTTCTCCGGAGCTGTTATTTCTCTGTTCAAGACTTTGAGGTCTCGCTGCTTTCTCTCCACACTTATATCAGTAAGCAAGCATGCAAAGATGAGTGATTTAGCACAATGGATACTTAAAGATCACAGCCATTTCCATTTCATAATATTCTCACCTAGGCAACTCTCTAAAATCCGATAAGTTTCTATCCTGTATGGTGCAATTAGGAGCTGGGCTTGATTGTCATGGAAACTGGGACCGGGTTCTCTAATTAGGAAACGACAGTTGCATTATTCTTGAGGCGAATGAAGCTTCGATTTCTTTCCTGGCAGCAGTGTAACAACAACAATTTATACAACATCCTTACCACCTCCTCCTGCCTGAATTTCAGGAATCAGCTTAATTCATAAATTACTAATGGCACATTGTTCACCAAATCAAGGCACGAGAAGTTTGGTGTCAATGACTTTTATTAAGAGTTTCTAAAAAAGCAACGGAAGATTCTCTGCATCTCTTGCAGAATATCCACACATATCCCGCTGAATATCCACGCAGTGATTCACACCGCATCAAGTGTCATGTAGTGTACAGAGAGGAATAACGAATTGTTGGTAAGAAAATCCAGGCAAAAGAGAAAAATCCAGGCCAAGTATCTATCCATAGACCGATGAGTGAATCCAAAGTCGCTAACCGTCAGTTGTGAATCGTGAATGATCAGTCGTTAGTTGTACAGTACCTAAAAGCCAGATCTCATTTCGGCTGCCATTTGCGCACCCAACTGCTCTCCATGTCGCTCCTTCATCCTCTCAATGCTGCCTCCCTTGAGCCATTGGGATTCAATCTCCTCGACTGCTTCAGAAACGGTATAATGGATACCGAATCGGTTAGGAACCATACCGAGAGCCTCCTTCAAGGGAGTGTTGGATGTGTGAACAGAGAAAGATTTTTCGACCGGATTTTCAATCATGTTTCCATCCTTGTCAACATCACCTCGAGCCAAAGCAATCTTCAAGTAGGTCTCATCAGCGACACCCAAGTGAACCAATCCTTCCTCGGTATTGACGATGGCACCTGTAGCAAAGGTATCACGGTTGAAAGATGGGGTCCAACGAAAATCGCTGAACTGCTTGTTATAGGCATGGGCATAAGTGCGCAATTGATCGAGGTTAATATCAGTAACAACGTGAAGACCAAGGCCAAGGGCTTTACAGATCTGACCTCGATACTGAAACTCCAGCTGATGGTTGGAAAGGAGGCTTGGCATACCTCTGTATTGCCAGCCAGACTTCTTGTGACCTGCGGACAACTTAAAATGAGCTTCATGAACATCTTGCTGAGCACCCTTCTGAAACATGCCAGCAAGCGCTACATTTTCTTCACTAGGTGCGCTAACTGCAGGGGATGATTTGACCAAGGGAGAGTGGGTGCCTGTCTCAGAAATGGTCTGGCCTCTGACAGATGACTGAACCTCAAAGCTGGGGTGAAGGTTGGACAAATATTCCTGGCCCAAGAAGGATTTTTGATTATCATGAGCAATGCGTCTGTTTGTGGGGGAAGCAACCAAGCCAGAACCGGTGGTCAAGAAGCCATTTCCCAAAGGAGACGACTGATTGTTGAAGAGTTTTCGATTAACAGAAGAGGGGCCTGAATTGAAGGGTGAGAATACCTGGCTGGCCGGTGAAGAGAAGATATTAGATGGGGAGCCTACAAAGCCTTCAGGAGTAGGTTCAGCAGGATACATGTAGCTTGGCGAGGCAGACTCATTGGAAGACAACTCCTCATAGACACTGCTCGGAGTGCCAGTTGTCTGACCAGGAGATGGGTAATGAGCATTGCTGTAGCCTGCAATATTTTCTCTCTTGCTTGGGGTCTTTGGTGGAGGGTTGGAACCGCTGATTGGAGCGTCGATGTCCGATCCAGCTCCAACGTAAACACTCTTTTGGCCTGCATCTGATCTGGTTCTCTTTTGTCTTGAAGGTCTCTCGGAATTGTGGAAGGAAATGTCCAAATCGGCAAACTCATCCTCCGACTCATCATCGTCATCGTCCTCCGACTCCTCACTATATTCTTCCTCAACCGTCTTACTGCGGGAGGCACGCTTTCGCTTGGCGGGAGAGATCTTTCTGCCACGAGAAGTGCCAGCTGCACTCTTCAAGTTGACCAACTTGAACTGGTACTCCTCGTCCTTGACCTTGGCCTTGGGAACCTCCGGGCCAAAAACGCCCGTCAGAATGCCCTGGATCTTCTCCTTGTCATCAACACCTCTCTTAATAGCCGCACGACCAATATGATTTTGTTGGTCCCGAATTTTGTTGATCCTATTATTATTCTCTTTTCCCTATGACCTATCAGTTATAATCTACAGAGTCCTGAAATTGACTTACCTTCAACTCCTTATGTGGATTATCTATAAGACGATGGATAAACGCGGGATCCAGAAGCATCTTGCACACGGCCTTATTTACCTGAAAGAGGGTTAGCAACTATGTCGAAAAATGAGTCATCAATTTGTACTCTAAGTGCATAGATGACCGCTTGCAAGCGATCCTCAGCTGTTTCGAATGAATCGTCGACTTTGAGACCATGATGAGGAAGAACAAGTCTACCTTGAAAGGCTGCATCATAGGTGTTGACCTGTACAAGCTGTCAGTCTGAATACTCGAATTTCATAGTGAGCCTACCAAGATATCCCAGCAAGCGCTCTCGATGGCATAGTTAGGGTAGTAACCAGTGGTGAGTCGGGTCGCGGCCTGACATTGTTTTCCTGACGCCAACTTCTTATCTGTAATCTTCTCAACGTTCATGAAAGCTTCCCAGATCTTTTTGATCCACGGAAGAGGATCTTTGGGGTACCGGCTAGGATCAACGTTGGGATCGTAACTGTGTATGTTTTTAATCAGGCAGAGGTACTGCGTGGTTGCAACATTATGGTCCACCTCATCGTCCGAGCTGACCGAGGCAATACCTTCTTCTTGAATCTTTTGGCCATGGTTAATTTGACCAATTGATTTAGTTGAACCTTCGTCCATTTGGGCTGACCGAGAATTGTTGTCAGGGTTTGTGTTTCGCTACAGAGGAAGATGAAGGTAATGTGTTCGAAGATTGAGTGACGAGGACGAGGCAGGTTGAGAAGGATTAAAAATGAAGACGAAGTGTAAGATGGGAGCGATGTGAACTTGTGAGGTTCATGTTCAAGATTGAGATAGAGGTAGCAAGGTGACTTCGTTCCAAGCACGTGAAGCAATGGCTTCCGCTGGTAAGATATGACAACCACTTGGGGTTCCACATGATGGTGGTAGATCAAATACTGCAAAGAGTACTCTTGGAGTTTGTGATTGACGTGGTGGGGGAGATATGAATAGATAATACTAACAGGTTTTGAAGTCCATGGTAAGGACTACGAAGGTGGGTGGAATCGCAAGCGTTGCGTGCAGAATAAACCAAGTATTGTTAGTACGAGTAGACAGTACAAGAGCAAGAGAGCGATCAAGTACAGCAATTGCAATTGAGCTTGCAAAGCTGTGGTGATGAAGTTGTTGGGTGGAGGAGGAGGAGGAGACGAGGCACAAAGATTTGGCAAATTTGCAAAATAACAACTTCGCTTCGCCCCAAGAGGCTACTATAAAGCGGAGAGATTCTCCGCATGGAATACTCTGAAGCGGAGAGATCTCCGCATGAAATAACTTGTCTGATAAGGCTTTCGATACCTCAAACCGCCAGAGTGACTGGCAAGGCTAACATCATCAAGAACTTCTACCATCTAGAGCAAGACAAGTTGTCACTATCCACATCTAGTTTGTACAGAGACAAGAAGCTGATATTGAATAGAAGACTACTATCCCAACGTCCAGACAATACCCAGACAATGTTGAGACACCAGCCTCAATGGACTCGATTAGGTTATCAAGCCGTAAAGAGGAGAACTACTATCTTAAGCACTGCTCGACGAAACTCGGTGGAGTGCTGCAAGTCACTGGATAACCTCGATTATCAGCTTCAGAGTTTCTTTCTAGTAAATGAAGTGGTTTCAAACGATGTCCGGTGAGCTAGGACTCTCTTTCACCGACGGGCGTCTCTATGCATCCATGTTTGTCTGCTTGTCATGAAACATTTTTCCTTCTCTTTTCTTTTTTCTCTTTCTTTTCTTTTGACAAGAAACACGAAAAATATGATTTTTGAGTTGGCATTCAGGGACGAATTCAAATCCTAACTTTGAGCGTTCCAGCAAGTAAAAACCAGTACTTTTGAGTGTTTAAGGGAAAGTATATGTTATAAGCTTAGACTTCTCAACATTCGAAGACAGCTGAGCCAAAGACAATTCACTCTAGTGAGAGAGTGTTCATATAATTGCATAGTTGCATAGCAAACCAAAGCCTTCAAAAGTCCTGGGAAAAGATAATTTGACAAAATTTAAAACCTACAAAATGACGGTAAAAAGAGCTATAATAAACTATCGAAGTCTTGCAATAGAGAGATCTGATGATAGTGGTAAATTGACGGAAATTGGACTGAAGATATTGATAATATAGTTTTTGCAACTCGCCTCTAAGCGCTCTTCAACAAATGTAAGAAACAATTTTGCGGCTATATATCTGAGGAAATATATTTCGTCCCTCAAAGACGTGTGTGTATCCGCGATTGGGTCTTAAAAAGAGACGCAGACCTCGGCACTAGGACAGAAAAGAAACGACTTTATACCCGTGTCTGTAAGTGATATTATATAAGCATTACTTGAAGGAATCGGCTAATGGGTGTGGGTATGCTGGGAGCGACAAGGCGATGACAAAAGCTCGTCCTTGATACCCTTTAAACAGATATATACTTCTGTACTCTCAAAGACATAGGGAAAATACGAACACCATTGGATCCTGTAGGATATCATGCTTTAGCTCAATGGATGGTTGTTGACTCAAGCCAATTCTTGGAGCGAAGGCTGCAGGTGTTATTTTCTGTTATTTTCTCGTCGTTTTGCTGTTCTGTAAACTTCGAAGTCCTTGAACATAACTCTAGCTTCCAGTCATAACCGCGGTTCCATTATTGATCGAGGAGAGCTTTGAGAGTTACAAGGACAGATCAACTAGCTTTAGTTTGTCAGCGAAAGCAATTCCTAGCGCGAAAGATAGTAACATTACAATTCTTGGGCGATCCCCAGCAACTTTGTCAACTCATATCGTAGCTTAGTGGTTAAACGAGTATCTCTGACTGAGTATCTCTGACTGAGTGACCAGGTGCGGGCGGTGCCTCGAACTGGGAAGTTGAACTTAAAGTGAGGCGGCCGGTTCTTCGTCTCGCCAATGCTACTCTGCTTGGCGTTTCTCGTACCGTAAAGTCGGAGTAACACTAGAATTGTATTCTTGTCTTTCTTGGATACGATTCTAGAGTTTTAAAGGCCATACTGGCAACTTGTGGACACGACAGGGCTGTTTCTATCCAACTAAGTTAGCATCCTCCTCAGATATTTTCAAACAAGTATGTTGTTCTGATGAATTCGAATTCAGTCCGGGTTAGATACATACCTCAAATCTTGGCGGCTACTTGAAGGAGTAGAGTGTTATTTACAGTCCTGAAAGAATAGTTAATACGAAGTAGTTGCACCGTGAAATTTGGAGGTGTACTTGTTGAAAACTTCAACTGGGCCGAAGAAACTAAAGCTTGGAGCGCGGTGCGCCATCGCTCAGCTCTGGAATACTTTTTTTGTATGCTTAGAAACTAGAATAGCAAGGTTTTCACAAGCCATCATAGCAACTCAACTTATTCACGGTGGTCATCTTTACGAATAGTACATCAGATATTAACTAGATTGGCAAACAATGGCAAGATACCGAAGAGTTTTGTTCCTCCTTCATAAAGGGGTATCCATCCCTTGACGAAGTGGTTTGTAACCATACTAATTGAAGCTACAGAATCACTCAAACAACTTCCTAAGTCTAATAATCTGGTTACGCAAAACAGGATAGGATAAAGAGGGCGGGTAGATGGATAATGTACACTGCTGTATCAAAGAATTACTGGACCAAATCTTGACTTAAACGGCAGAGACAGATTGCCGTCCTGGTGCATAAAGTGCATTTTCTCTAGTCCAAGGCTTGACACATCGATATGGGATCTCAAGGGAAGCTGTTCAACTCCGTGAGTGGCCAGAGTGTCTCGAACTTCAGCGAGAGTCTCAAACAGCTTATGGAAGGTTATTGGTGGTCATAAGAACATACTGTATGACCAACGAGGCAAGAAACTACCTAACTCATTCTTAGAGAGTGAGAACAAGAAGCCAGCTTGTTGAATGAAAACTCGCAGAACTGAGGAGCTACGAACTACCGCATTTGATAACATGGCATCTACTTAGAAATGAGCCTATTAAAATCTGTCAAAGCACGCCCTGATGGTGAAGTTGGCCTCGATGAAGGTTTAATAGACGGAGTTAGTAGATAAGTAGATGCGGTGGTACTGAGTACTATAACTCTTTCGGAAAATCCGCTTATTTTTTGAATGGGCACTCAACTGAAGAAGGCAGCAAAACAGAAATCTTCAAAAGAAGCGGCGCGGAAACCAGGATAGTTTGCACTATGATGAGGCCAGACTCCTGTACTCCCCGTATGCAATAAACCAACAACGCCTATGGGATTGACTTTTGCCTCATCTTGGTATTCTCTTACCATCCACGTCTCCCTCTTCCCCTACCGAAATTTCCTCCACGACGGTTTCCAGTATCCCCACCCATGCCTTGATCAAAGCCATATTGACCTTGCCCTTGCCCAAATCCCGGTTGACCGCCAAACCCTTGACCTTGATTCCCTCCCTGAGCGCCAGAAGCATTTCCAGAGCTATTTTGGCCCCCTTGCATGGCCGCGAACATAGCAGCTGGGTCCATTTGGCTTGGGTCCATACCAGAAGTCATCATTTGCTGCATCATCTGCTGCATATCTGCCGGCATTCCCTCCATGCCAGGTATCTGGCCTCCTCCTGCAGCTCCCGGAATCATGCCTGGCATTGCTCCCATAGCCATCATCATGTTCATATCCTCAAACATTTTCTTATTATTTTGGGCAATCTTATCGGCATTAAATTCTGACCGTAAAGACTCCTGCTTGCTCGCATAAAGCGCCCATGTGAATTCATCAAATCCGTAATTAAAGTAATCAGTAATGTCGGTGCCTGGTCGCCGCCATGGCTTTTCGTTTTCAGGGAGATCTTAGAAGGTTAGTAGAAGCTCCGAGTTAAAATAACTTTGATATACCTTCATCGATGACGACTTGGGTAATAGGTTTTCCAGCTGGCTCGTATATTGGTTTCGCATCAACATCGATCTTAGAAGTAGCAATTCCCGGCAAATCAGCTCCAGACACAGTAGTGCCTTTCGCCGACTCTTTCCTTGATGGTTTAGATATTACGTCGCTTGATCCAGTTCTCTGAGGAATATTTCGTATCTCATTATACTTTGCTTGACTACTTGTTCATCAGCTTGAGTTATGCAAATCGTAAGAGCAGTATTATACGTAGGGGGCGGCGCTTTTGAGCCATCTTTTCGCTCCGTAATGATGTCTATATCCTATCTCTAGCATGAGCAATAATTCCATAGTAATTGTGCCTCTCCCTACTGAATCGCTTCCTGAATCTGCCTCGTCTTCTTCCTCGCCCTCTTCTAGGTCTTCATCTTCCTGCTCTCCACTGGGATTTGACTGCGGCTCGCCATGGGTGGCGTGTAATTCTTCTGGAACTTCTGGCGCACTCTCCTCGGGAGCATAAAAGTCATCGTCTTCATCGACGTCCATTTTGAAAGCTGCTATGATGCTGCAGGAAGTTTGCGTTGTGGCGTTGTTCTGTTGACGTTGGAGCTTTCAGCCGCTAGCGCGATCCTCGTTTTGACGCGTTCCCCAGATTTTTCGACAGGTCTTAACTAGGTAGTTCACTGGGCTTCTGCTTCCACTGTACCAGTATACTTTCTCAATCTCGATGGCTCTTTCTCGGTCTGCCAGTGGCCCTGGCGGGTTGAGTATTAATACTAGCTCTGCAAATTCCCTGTTGTATGTGAGCACCCGTCGCAGCTGCCTCGATCGCTACATTCCACGCACTCTTCACTAACAAACAAACTTTAGCGGGTCAAATCCAAGCGCAACAGGAGGAATGTTCGGCAGCACGCAGGCTAGCAAACCGCTCTTCGGTGCATCCAATACTACTACGGCTCCCCAGACTGGTGGGTTGTTCGGTTCAACTCAACCAGCAACAGGTGGATTATTTGGATCAGCGGCGAATGCGACTTCTTCACAAGCACCAGCTACCGGAGGCCTCTTTGGATCTTCAACCCAACCGGCAACCACAGGAGGTCTGTTCGGAGCTTCAACTCAGCCACCAGCTACTGGGGGTCTGTTTGGAGCTTCAACTCAACCGCCGGCGACTGGAGGGCTTTTTGGAGCTTCATCGCAACCTCAAACTGGTGGTGGTCTATTTGGGTCAGCAGCTTCTTCACAACCACAAGCTGGAGGCCTATTTGGTACTGCTCAGCCTCAGCCCGCATCTCAACCTCAGCCTACAGGCGGACTATTTCCTAGTTTAGGGCAGCAGAACCAGTCAACGGGAGGACTTTTTGGTGCTACCACAAATACACAACCAGCACAAAGCGGAGGACTTTTCGGTTCGAATAACGCAACACAAAGCGGGGGACTCTTTGGTTCGAATACACAGACCCAGAATAGACCTACTAATTCATTGTTGTAAGTTTCCCTGCTCATTTCAATACACCTTTCTAACATCCTCCAGTGGCGGCCTTGGTGGTACTCAAAATCAGCAAACTCAACCACAGCAATCTACGATGTTCGGCGCAAGTCAAAATCAAGGAGGGCTTCTCGGCAATACTGGCTTGAGTTTAGGACAATCTTCAAATCAACAGCAAACGGTGCCTGGCGTACGAATTGATACCGCAAATATCCGAAGTACAACAAGATTTAATGACCTGCACGAAGACCTTCAAAAGCAAATCGAAAACTTTGATGCTGCTATTCAAGCTCAGATTCAACTTAAAAATGACTGCGATGCCATCATGCCTTCACATAACTCGCAATTAGCGCAAGTTCCTATTGACGTGGACTTCTGTAGTCGTAAGTTGCTTGGCGTCCAAAACGCTGAAAGCTCGGATGCACAGTCTATCGCTGTTCTCAAGAAGCACGTCGATATTGATGTTCAGAATGCTAGCCTAAGTGTTAATGCCATCCATAACTTGAGACTACCATATCAATACCACACAACTGGTATATGGAATCAAAAAGCAAGTTCGAATGACAATCGCGCTCAGCAAAGGAGTGAAACGGAAGATATTGTTGGCTTCTTCTCGAAGACTACTGAGGAATTAGCCAGCACTCTCTCCACCTATCAAAAACACATCACGGAAATTGAACAGCACTTACGTGGTGTCGAAGCGAACAGCGCACAGCAGATCAATGCCTTGGTGGCGAGGCGAAATGGGAGTTCCAGTGGGGAAGAAGATCCACGTATGCAATTAGGTGGTGTCTTTAGGGACTTGGAATCGAGTCTTTTGGGTGTTGCTGCAAAAGTCGGATCATGCAGAGATGATATTCAGAGTCTGCAGCTTGGCCAATTTAAGGCTCCTCAAAGTAGACAGCCAAATGGACATAGGGGTGGCGTGTATTAATGTCAACGAAGCAGATGCACGGAAGTGTACACGAGGAGTTTGGGTGTTCAGGCTGCATAATTGGGCTTGGTGAAATACTAGAGAGATGAGGCCTGTAAGAAAGATACCAAAAATTCAGATAATCATCATAGTCCCATTACACAGATGCTCCTTACTCCGCGTGAAGTATACCTATTAGACAGTTTGTTGACTCTAATCATTGAGAACAACAAGCTAATGAGTTTCTTCATCATCTCATAAAACCACTTCAAGCAGGTTACAGACTCGAACAATCATCTTAAAGAGAGTTTAGTTCTAGGTTTAAATCTGCCAAAGAAGTTTTCGGCAGACTGATTCAAAGCGACGGAGCAGATGTATATATCTTAAAAGATCTATCTATAAATCTCACATATACAAAGAATCTTCCAGGGGCATTTTCATCTTCCAGCAATGGTTCGGTGGTGGAACCGGAAGTTATGGGTGAACGAAATGGAAGTTGTGCTTTCCAAATCAGGAAGCTTCTTCGCATTGCCCAAACGAATCTCAACATCTCTCTTCTTTAACCACATCATAATAATCTCGATTCCAGAATTGTTGCCGTGAATATTATTTTCAGTGTTATTCTATGACTATACCAGAAATTCCTACAACGTCATCCCGTCATGGATGAACCAATGCTTTCCAGTTTCTCGGGACGGAATGTTTCTTCAGATGGCATTGTGCCATTTCAATCAATTCCTAGTGATGAAGCAGAGGAGGACACTTCTCCGCTGGAATACGCAAGAATCAATCGACTTTCTCGAAATTATCTTACGGATTCTTCAAGCTTAATCGAACTCGATAGGCTTCAAGCATCAATCTCCGAGGGCCTGATTGAAAGCGACCATCTTCCCAAGTTCGACTTTGGCCCTGAAATCCGAGTCGATGAACGTTTCAACATCTCTAGAGAAGCCGCAGTGCTGATCGCTGCAACCGCCAAAGAGGAGATTTACGAGGATGATATGACACTAAGCTCTCTACTTATGGGTAAACGAAATCCGAAAAAGATGAGGCTCGAGCTACCATTGCTCAGGAGCGATAATGAAACGGACTGCAAATTCTTTGCTCAGAGAAATGGGTTTGAGATTAAGATCCAAGATGTCAAACTCCCTCTAGAATTAGTAAATGAAGAGAATAACGAAGGACTTACCTATTCGGCTCAACTCTGGGATCTGAGCTCAAAGACTATAGAGAATCTGAAGCGAGAGAGACTTAGCGTCTCTAAGGAGACAGTCATCTTCCTTGTGGGTATTATGGAGGCTAGTTGGTCTGAAGAGGACAATCAAGTGCTGTGGAACAGCCTCCAGGCGTACAAGAAGGTGAATTGTTCCTGATGGGAACAGCTGAATATAAATTGTTAACATTATATTGGTAGAGCACTATCCTGGAGCCTGTGACGCCTCCTATTTCTCCGAGACTCTCTCCCTACCAGCCATATGAACCATCACCATCTAACTCCGCGTTCCAGATTCCGTTATTCTCGGACCCAATTTCTCCTACGAAAAAAGAGTTAGCGGAAATCGAGAAGAAAATATTTGAACAAGATGTTCCAACGCCACTTCGACCTGTTGTCCATGCAAACTATTCGGAAAATAAATATTCCAGCACATACTTTACCAACGACTATGTCAAACTTGGAGATATATACTCGCCACTAGCATCTATCGACGAAGCAAAGAGTCCTCCATCTGTTGAGGCTCAGAGGATGAGGCGTGAAGATTTGAAGGTTGAAGAAGTCCTGACTCCAGAAGGCCCTGAAATATCGCTTCCGAAATCGGTCAGGTTTAGTGATGTTATTGAAGAAATGGAGCTTGACTTTGATATTAAAAGTCCAATGAATTCTCCCAGTTTTGAGTCCAGATTCTTTGAAGAAGCATTCGGTCCGGCATTAGAAATGGCATCTCGCCAATCTGAACAGGAAAGGTTGCTGGATGCTGACACAACTGCTCGAGTTGATATTCCTATTATGGATTTTTCGAAGCGAGATCCTCCATGGAAGATATTCGAACAGATGAGTGATTCTACTGCGAAAGTTGAATTACAGAAATCCATAATACGAGACGTTCTGGGACTGGATCTCAGGAAATGGATTGGTTTGAAGAAAGTCAGCGACAAGCTTAGGTGGAACCCCTTTCCTCACGACCTTGCCAGAATTGTCCTCGAAGAAATTGTCCTCCCAGATGATACCACTTGGAGAGCATTCATACCAGATGAAGGAGGAAAAGATCTTCTAGATAGTGCTAGGGTAGTTTGGAAACCAGAGGGTCTGAGGATACTAAAAGAAGAAGATGATGACGACGATAATATTGAATTTGGCCAGTTTCAAAAAGAAACTCTTCAAGGCATCAGTTCCCTGATGAAGAAGAGAAAAATAATATTAGAAGAGAGCGGTCAATGGTGTGGAGAAACGATGTCTAAAACGACCATTCCAAACACGATTGTTCCAAAATCGACTGAAACAACTTCCCCAAAGGGAAAAATACGACTAGACAACTCAAACAACAGCTTCGGTATACTTGGAAGTGGAGAATTTTCTGCAATGAACTCTCTGGATAATTACCTTGAACTACGAGGTACGAAGAAGCCAAAACTCAGCGAAAGCGCTTTCTTCACAAAGACAGTTGCTCCACAATCTGAATCAAAAGCTCGATTGAACTTGATCAATTCTCCACAATTGGAACTCCCAATCCGAGAGTCTCCAGTTCCCAAGCCAGCCAGTTTACCAAGTCCTCAAATCAGTACCAATTTTCGAGCAACAAATATCGTCGTCTCGTCAACCCTTCTAAAACACCGAGCACTCATCAAATCGCTGGAGAAACAACTTCCAGATTTGATCCTTGTAGAGCGAGATTTTTCGGCGCATAATTCAACGATGTGGATGCCCGGCTCTGTGACTCGCTCTCCGGTTACTTCTCCCTTAGCATCTGAAGCTGATCTCATAGTATGCCCTTCTACAGCAATCATCATTACTACACTTCAAAAAATCAAACAAAAACCCTTACCAGGTCAAAAAGCAAAGGTTGCGATTCGGGACCGTTTGGAACGAGTTGCTGTGAGATATGAGAAACTTCTCGTTTTCGTAACTGAAGATAGATCTGATGAGACAAGCAACGGCCTTGACGAGGCCGCTTGTTCTGCGTACGCCGAATTTACAGCATTTTCTTTGAGTTTAGATACATCTATTTCGGTGCAATTCGTAGGCGGAGGTGAGGTGACACTGTCGAAATGGCTTGCGAGCGCAATTACTCAGCATCAGATGGTAGGCACTTTGGAGCTTCTTTCGGAAGAAACACACTGGGAAGTATTTTTGAGAAGGGCAGGCATGAATGCTTTTGCTGCCCAGGCGATAATTGCCCAAGTAAAATCACCAGAAGGGGTTGATCCACAAAGCCCAAGCAAGAAGGGTATATTTGGGCTGTCTGCTTTTGTGGAGATGGGAAGAGAGGAGAGATTGAGACGATTTAGTGCCATTTGTGGACAGAGGGTCGTGGAGAGGGTGAGTGCTGTTATAGATGAGACGTGGACGATCTGAGGAGATATACATGTGGATGGTGGCTATATTGCAGTTTTGCCAGGGATCTTGTTAAGTCTAATCTCAACGTAGAGCTGGAGCCAGGTAGCTATCGTAAACTCCATATTTTGATACTATTATCTGGAAATCGAAATTCTAGTCCAAGAGAAGTGTCTGAGTCCGAACTATCTGTGTCTGAATTCTCTATCTCAGACTCTGAATCCGAATCCGACTCTTCTCCAATGTCCTTACTTATCAGCGGGAATGAACGTTGACCCGAGCATGTCGCTACAACAGTGCCAGAAGAATGGATGATTGTTGATGTCACGGGATCTATGGCTTCGTGTTAGCACGTCTGCAGAATAATTTCATGTTAAACTCACCATTATGGGGTTTCCATTCCCAATTTTTTTCCATGCTCCCTTCTACGCTACCAATACCTTCCCACACCCTGACAGTCCCATCCATCCCCCCAGCCCAAATCTCCATCCCATTCTCGCCTTGAAAAACATCAACACCCAACCTCTGATTCGTCTCTGCTCCTCTGCCTTCCAACCAAGCAACTAACTTCCCAGTAACTCTTACATCATAAACCAACACCCCTCTACTCATCCTCTCAACCACAAATAGATACTTCCCACACGCACTCCAGAGCACCTGACTCACACCTGCTCCTCCAACCCCCGCATCCACATCTGCAGCTTCGGCTATACTCCAGGTTGCAACAGTACCCCCCATCCCTCCTATATCGTACAGCCCTATCCAGCGCGTCCACGTCCCTGCTGCGAGCATTCCCATTTCGCCGTACTCAGGAGAAGTAGAAGATGAAGGTTGCTGAGCCAGAGCCGAAACTATACCTCGCATACCAACTCCACCGCCTTTCATCTTGTGGCGCTTGCTAGGGATGGTGGGCAAGCGTGCCACGGGACCTTCGCCGTTGCGCGAGATGTCGAAGATAGCGATGAGGCTGTCTGTTCCGGTGGTGAAGTGTGCCGGATTAGACCAGAGCAGGGAGGAGGGTGTAAGGTATGCTTCGGTTGTTGGGGAGACGAGTGAGAAGCTAGAAATTGGTATTGGAGTAGGGGAGAGCGCGTTGGAGAGGCGGATTGGGAGGTTAGACGGGGTGGAGAGGTAGATTGTTGTTGTAGGATCTGAGAGAGTGAAGAGCGGATATGGTGCGAGGCAGTTGATTGACGTGGGGTGCGTGTGTGTTGTGTACGGCGTAAGTGTGATAGGGTTAGAGGGGTCGTCGAGAAGTGTAGGTGGGACAATAAAGGAACGGATGGTGTTGTCTGCGCTGGATGTCAGGAGTGTGGTTCCATCCGGAGACCTGGAGAGATTAGTTCCTGATCTAGATAGTGCAATAGAGCATACCATTCAGCACTTTTGAAGTAATTTGCTCCTAGATACTCGAGTTTCTCATGACTGGAGCTTCTGGGTGCCGGATCTTGGAGTTTGCTTTCTCGATCCCATGATTCTTCAATTGAACAGCAGTAGATGTCAGCTGTAGAGGCGGCGAGAGCTGGAGTCCTGGGAAGAGGCTCCATGGCTTGGTTTGAGCCGCATTTTTGTCGCCGAAAGTTGGGAAAGCTGTAGAGATCGAGGGTTGATGTTGCCGGCACTTTCTTCACCGCCTTTGACACCATAGGATGGCGCGTTTCCAGGGGTTCGCGTATTTGACGAGATGAACTTCTCAACTTTCATCTCCAGTTAAGTTCTTAACAAGCGAGAGAATCTGACAATTCATAGTCTTGGGGATGAGTCTGATACATAGTTGAAATTCATTTATCGAGGGCGGCAATGATGTCCTATCAACGCTCTTTAGATGGCTATCTCATCCACTTAGGCGAGGAGGATAGTAAACACCTCAAATATGCCTATGCCGTAGGATCTGACGAAATTGGACTAGTGGAATTTAAGTAATTACTTTGAAGTCCGGACTGGGCATACGGCTTCGCATGCAAGATGGCTCCGTAGCGCTTCGAAGATCCGAGACGTGGAGACTAGAAGATTAAATTCAAAACATTAGGTTTGCGGCTGAGAGCTGTGGCATTCAAGGTATACTTGTGTTTTAGCCACATATGGGCTTAAGCTCTCTGGCTCCAGCTCAGCGGAGGCAATTATTAACACAAAACTGTCAGAACCAACAAGTTATTCTCTTTAGTTTCTTATTGGTGTTATATAGAAACACGAACAACCAATGTAATCCTCATCTATGCAAGTGAATCGAGGCGATTATGGATCTATGCAAATCTCATTAACATTCCTTCACTCTATCCTACCCCACATAGCTCGTTAGCAAGCTACCACTATCCAACTCATGAATCACCTCCTCCACCACCACCACCAGAGTCTCCTCCACCACCCGAGTCGCCTGCAAATGAGATGCCACTAGAAGCTACACTAGCAAGACTACTCCATATGCCTCCACTATCTCCCCCCGCGTCACCCCCTGAATCTGCCGCAAAACTACTGGCCCCACTATCTCCAGCGAACCCACCCGTATCACCCCCCGTGTCGCCTCCACTATCTCCAGCAAAAACCATTGGTGTATTTGCCGCATTATTGTTGGCATTGTTGTTGTTATTATGGTGATGATGATGATGCATCGTCTTCCCTGTCCCAAGAAAACCACGCATAAGCCCTGTTCCAGCTTGTTTCATCAAGGTCCCACTCGTCTTAATTCCCGTGTTCAGTTTTCCATTCTTGTCCCACTTTTCCAGATGCTTGTCAAGTCCTTTGACGCCCAGTTTAAGCGGTTTGACTTGCCCAGGTGCGTGACCCTGAACTGGATGGCCTCGACCCCGTCCTGCTGGTGTTACATGGTGTTGTAAAGGCGGATGGGGTTGCCCTGGCTGTCGGGAATGAGCTGCTGCTGCCGGATGAGGTTGCCCAGGTTGTCCTGGCTGTCCTGGCTGTCCTGGTTGCCGGGTATGAGCTCCAGTTGCGGCTGAGGGATTCGGAGGGGGTTGGTAGGCGAAAGCACCCTGGCCATGTTTATGTAGGTGTGACGCAGTGGGGTAGCAGTAATTGCAGAGACAGAAATCTGGGCATGCTTTGCAGACGTAGCCTACAGGCATCATGAATTCTAATTGTAGTTTAGCACGTGAAGTGTAGCTATTTTGTGGGAAAGAAAGCATACTGTTCCGGCAGAAATCACAGCTCCAGTGAGTTCCTGTTCCTACTTTTGTGTTTGTAGGCGAGGGGGAGTCGATTCTCGCGGGCTTTCGGAGGCAGTTCTTGTAAATTATTGGGAGCATGATTTGTAATACATTAGGGCCCATAAAGAGGAATAGAGAAGTATGAGGGTGACGAGTGGGAGCAATAGTGGCATTAAAATCAGATGAGCCTGTATTGATGATCAGAAGCGGGTTCTAAACCATCATATCGTCGAACTTACGCCAAGTACATTCTTTGCATGCAAAGATTCCGGGCTTTTGCACCTCATCAGTACAAAGTTGGGAGCCAAGAGAGACCCAACGATGATTTGGGTCGTGTAAATGAGCGGTTTCTGAATGACATTTTCTACACAAGCCGATAGAGCGGTCAAAAGTCAAGTCACAGGTCGCGCACTCCATGACCATGTCATTTGAGGGGATTGCTATATGGACGTTTTAGTAAGGTGCCCTAAGTAGAGTTAAGATAAAGCTTACCAAGAAGACAGCGATCACAGTGTCCCAACGTAGGCCGGTAAACACAATCTCTGCAGTCAACGAACACATTCTGTAGCAGGACCGTCAGTCCAGGGGGTTCAATCTTTGTGTAATCACTATGGATATGGCGTGGACCCTCAGCGGAATCATAACAATCTGAGCAAATGGAGAACTGGCATATCCGGCATTCGGAGCGAACGTGAATACTTTTACGACATAAACCGCACGTTCTGGGGTCTCTGAATGAGGAGGCAAGAGTTTGCCGGCTAATGAGTCTTGTCATGGAATGCTGATGAGGTGCTGTGTGTTGAGAAACGCAGTTATGGCAAAGATGTACGGCACAAACATCACACTCAGAATATTGCACCTCATAAGGAATTCCTTCAACTTGTTAGGTCAGATTCTAAAGATTAAGAGGTCATCTTACCCGTTTTGCAACTCGAACAAAAAGTCGGACACATATTCTGTGCACCACCAAGACTTTGCGAGTGTTGCAAAGGCGTGGCAAAGTAGTCTGTGGGACTTGCGACACCGCCGTGTTGCAATGGAGCGCTTTGGACGTGCTGGTATTGGTAAGGACTTGGTTGCGGCAATGATTGACTTCGTTGAGCTTGATGCCCAGGCGGACCCCCGGCCGTTTGGGGAGGTGGAGTCTGTTGTGGGTAATGATATGGAACTGGAGTCACAGGAGCCGATTGTGGCGTTGGAGGTCCTTGATGTTGCTGATAGTTTTGTGGAAACCCGGCCATAGGTTGAGGGGAGTAATATACAGGCTGTACAAAGTTTGGCGAAGCTCCAGATGGAGGACCACCATTTTGAGGCTGTTGATAGTGTTGTGGAATACTTGCTGTGGGCTGTGGGGAGCTGTGGGCCTGCTGGAAGTTTGGGGGAGCTCCGGAAGGTAGATTTGCGCCGTTTGGAGGTTGCTGATAGTTTGGCAGCATCCCTGCCGGCGACGGTGGGGGATGGGGTTGCTGGAAATTGGGAGGGGTTCCAGTGAGAGAAACTGGTTGCGGATAGGCTGATGGTGTAGCTGGTGGACTGTGTGGTTGCTGGAAGTTAGGAGGGGTGCTTGTGGGAGTAGGCTGTGGATATTGTACTTGTCGAGGGCTCGGAGGCGCTCCAGCTGCTACTGGGGGACTGTACGCCTGTTGAAAATGAGGCGGGGTTCCTGTTGGAGGCGGAGGACCTTGGGCTTGTTGAAAATTGGGAGGAGCTCCTATAGGTGGCGGAGGTTGATTTTCACTTGGTTGATGCCCTGGCGGAGGTCCTGACGGAGGAGGAGGTTTTGGACCCTGCTGATGATTTATTGGACTTGCTGCAAGAGGTACAGGTGGCTGATATGAAGCGGTGCTCAACGGCGACTGAGCTGGTGACGGAGCCTGTGATGGCTGGTACGGGTTGGATGTTGGAATAGGTGCTGCATAGCTCGCTGACGGACTAGGCTGGCTTCCAGCTGTTTGTTGAGCCTGTGGATATCCTCCTGCTTGGTAGTTCGCCTCATACCCATGTCCTTGTGATCCAAGCTGAGGAGCTCCTTGAGGATTTGCGCTCGCGGTAGTTTGAAGCGGATTGCTTCCTGCAGAGATCGAATGGCGGGCTTGGGGACTATATGTCTGCGGATATTCCGTATGCTGGACGGGTAAGGTTGCCGGTACCGGGGCATATATTTGAGAGTTGTGAACTTCTGGGGTTGGTGGATTTTGATATGGTTGGTAAGATGCTGTCTGGTCGGGGGATATCGCAAGGGATCCCATAGCCTCGTGTATGGGTGTGGGTTCTGCTGTGGCTGACGCTGCTGCAGGAGCCACAGGTTTTCTCACACTTGGCGGCCTCTTCGTGATATCGAGAGGCGCCATAGGGTGGTGCTCGAAGGCGTCCATCTCTGCAATGTTGCCCAGCGCCAGAGGGACGCTAGGATTCTGCGGCTGGTCACCCATCACACGTGTCGCCTTAGCACTTGCGGCTTAGTCGATGCAATAGAGGAACGATTGAAGGATGAGATTTAGATACTCATGAGAAGTATCTTCGACAAGTGGCAGAAATTCTTGAGGTTGGGTGGTGTTTTTCAGCCGCGCTGGCGGGGGATTTCACATCTGGACACCGAGTGTCAAGAGCTGAAAGTCCATGCAGCAATAGCGCGAGCCACCATCCATTTTCGGACAACACTCGAGACCATCATTGGCCATGGCGAACAATCAATTGATACATCTGGAGACAAACAGAATCAATTGGCTCGACAATATTGAAAGATCTGAAGAGGAGCGAAAGCGCTGGAGACAAGCTTTGCGGCTCTGATGAGAACAAGCTCAATCGCGATATTCCCAGGGCACTGCTCAAGAAGAAACTGCTCACCGAGAGATGCACTCATTTTGTCTCGCCGCATTTGCTTTGACTGTCTGTGTTTTGGGCGTACACTTGGATTGATGCATTTCCACCCTGGTATGAGGTGAAGGAGAGGGAGAGGGAGAGGGAGAGGGAGAGGGAGAACTTTGAACAATCCATGGATCTTTGTGGGGCACGCGAGTCAGGTGACAGAAGTCTGACTAACAGAGAATGGAAGCCAACAAGGTGTGTGATGGCTATGCTACAGTACTGTACTGTAGGTAAGCAGAACCTGAGGAGATGAGATAAGTTACGCGACTCGTGAAGAAGAACCAGACCGAAGATCTTCAGCAGGTAATATGCACGTGACCTAAATCGGAAAGGAAAGTCACGTGTTATACATCTGACCATCTCCATCCGTTGAGCAGACGGGAGGATGATACATACGCGCGCTCATCCTTTTCCCATCCAACGGCCTCAACCTGAACGGTAGCTCAATGGGATGATGGATTTCTCGTATTCTGGGTTGATATTGCATCCAACCGTCTTCTTCAAAGCTATCGATCGGGACTCGGCAGACAACGTACCATCTCACAATCACGCCCAAACGCCACAAAGAAGACAGCACGTTGTTCAAAGTGCAATATCGATTCTGCGACGCCGGATTCTGACTATCAGATGCGACTCCCCAGACCAGTGGTGTCCAGTGCAACCCCCCAGTCCTTCCCTCACGTGGCGGCTTGGAGACGATTGCAGCAGTTGAGTCCTCACAATGACAAGTTGTTTCGAAGTCCAACGAATAGAAATGCTGGCTCCCACTATCTCCGACGACTTCTAGAAGGTTGAAAGTGCAAGATTTGTACCATGTCATCACCTGGGAAATGCAGCCATTCCACACAGTGGCGCTTCACTCTGTCTTTGATCACCGACGTTCGCGCAAGCTTTCGCCAAGGAGACGAATCACCGACTAAAGACTCCCCACAAAGCTTGTTGCGGATCCACGGCTGCTGCCTCCAGGAAGGTCGATCAAGCCACCAGATAGCGCAAAAGGCGAGGATTGGTTGGGTTGGACGACACTGAAGCATATCTCCCAGCCGTTCACTTCTCTCGATCCAACCGTTGCTTTAGCCACGAACACAATTCTCTGAGCAATGCGATAACATATTTTGCCCTCATTCGTCGGCTGCTCAGCATCCTGCGGGTGTGGCGAGCAGGCCACCCGGCCATTTGAGCTTCCCCGAACCTACAGCCTGTCAGATCTGAGCAGTGAGGTAGCGAGTTCACCGAGACTTTTAACTCTATTTCACACAAAACGAGAGTCGGCGTCCGCCATGCATGTCCTCGCCGTAATAAGCAAATAGAGCAGGAAAGTTGGCAACGACATCTTAGCCATTGCAAGTGTAGGAAGGCAAAACCGTCCATGAAAGACTTCAGATCCAAAAGCCTAGCCGCGTACGGGATGTAGCCGATCAACGGAGCCGTCCCTGCGTGGCATGTCAGAAAGGATCAAGGATCCCCGACTCCTGTGCCTCCCCGCCTGGGAATCCCACGACGGTGGTCTGAGCCATACCAAGAACTTACGAGACGGCAAGTCTAATTTCGGGCGTGGGGACTAAGGAAAGTGAGCTATCCTCATCCAAGAGGTGACACAGACATGTCCAGGTAAACATGCAAGGGCGCCTTTCCCATCCCCAAATTAATTGGTCCTGAGCAACGTTCCGCCCTGCCTTTGTTCCTTGTTATTTGCTTCAATTACTCAAGTCCAGTAGATGCCTGCCGCTCGATAACGATAGAAGCTCCGGACCGTGTTCGTTTCGAGTTATCTGCCCTTTGTCCGTCTCTTTAAAGCAAGCTGTGTCCGCGCTGTCCCAAGATTTTGTTTCTCGAGACCGTTCCTCGACAACTGCCCCTCAGGCCACCTTCTGCTCCCACAGGTTGAGTGCAGAAACTTTAATTATCAGTCTGTGAAAGCAGTAGAGCATTCAAGATGTCTTTCCAGGTCCAACCTTTCAATGGGACCTATGAGAGTCCTTGGCTGGACACCGGAGACAACGCCTGGCAATTGACAGCTGCCTCTCTTGTCGCCCTCCAAAGTGTGCCAGGACTAGTTGTCATGTAAGCAGCTCCACTTGCTCAGTCGCATTGACAGATTTTCTAACAGTATTTTAGGTATGCTGGTATCATGCGCAGCAAGTGGGCCATAAACAGCGCCTTCATGGCTTTCTATGGATTCGCTGCCACACTCATCACCTGGGTATTGTGGGCTTATAAAATGGGCTTCGGGATATATATGCTGCCGTTTGTGGGTCGCCCAGGACCAATCATAACCATTGCGCAAGAACTCGAGCAATCGTCTCTACCCTCGGCCAATCTTCTCCAAAACTTTCCCCTCAGTACCATGGTGTACTTCCAGTTCGTCTTTGCCGCTATCACTGTAGTCATCTTGGCAGGAGCCTTGCTTGGTCGCATGAACTTCACCGCATGGATGCTTTTCGTTCCGCTGTGGATTACCTTTTCTTACACAATTGGAGCTTACAGCATTTGGGCAGGCGGGTTCCTCTTCCAACGTGGCGTAATTGACTATTCTGGAGGCTACGTTATCCATCTCTCCTCCGGAACTGCTGGTTTTGTCGCGGCTCACTGGGTTGGTCCTCGTCTACAAGCTGATCGCGACGAATCGCGTCCAAATAACATCCTCTGTGTTCTCATTGGTGCCGGTATTCTTTGGATCGGCTGGAACGGATTCAATGGAGGAGATCCTTATGCCGCATCCGCAGATGCTGGTGTTGCTGTCCTCAACACTAACATATGCACTGCCATGTCTCTTCTCTGTTGGACTATCTGCGACATGATTTACTATAAGAAACCTTCAGTGCTGGGAGCAGTTCAAGGAATGATCACTGGTCTTGTTGGCATTACTCCAGCAGCTGGTGTTGTTGCTGGATGGGGAGCTATCTGCATTGGTTTCGCGACCGGTACCATCCCTTGGTTGTCGATGAATATCATGGGCAAGAAGGTCGCCTATTTCCGAAAGATTGATGACGTCCTTGGTATTTTCCACACCCACATGGTCGCCGGCTTTGTGGGTGGTTTCTGTACTGGTCTTTTCGCAACCATTGAAGGCTGTTCGGCATTCGGAATCACCAACTTGGGTGGCGCTATCGAAGGCAACGGAGTTCAAGTCGGTATTCAGGTTTACGGTGCTCTCTTTGTCATTGCCTGGAACATTGTTTGGACATCTTTGATCCTCCTATTCATCAAATACGTCTGCCGCATTCCTTTGAGAATGTCTGAAGCCGAGCTACTTGCTGGTGATGACATGGTGCACGGCGAGGCTGCCTATGTGTTAGGTCCCTGCGAAGCCCATGAGCAACTATTGGCCGGCCACTACATCAAAAAGTCAGAGACTCAGCCTGGTGAGCTCTCAATGGGCGGCGCTATTCTTGGCGAAGATCCTCACAGCACTATTGCTCCAAAGGTTGAGAAGGGTGGAAACGGTGCCGAGATCAAGCACGACTAAATGCATAGATGCATGTATATGGTTCGTTAGGTTGGTCCCTCATTAGAGATGGCGAGGTAATTTGTTCTGGGAAACGGCAATGATACCACGGGGTGCATGAAGACTGAATTGATAGTAATAATTATTTGATACCTTGCTAGATATAAATTATATACTGGTCAAAGCTCCTTTCTACACGGCCCGAGTAAGAGAACTAGTGACTAATCATGTCTTTGCTTGTTGATCACTAATCGAAGTAATATGATTTCGCATGTGCCTTACCGCAGCAGTTGCATACGGCCAAACAACTTGAGACAAGAGACCTCACACTGCTCTTTATGATCAATCCCAGCAACTTAGCGACTCCATGTTCGGATTCGTATTCTATATCTCGCTTTTCAGAGCAGATACATGACCTATCAATCACACAAAAGCTAACTCGGTTCTCCAAGTCAGGCTGTATCAATGATAGAGAGGTTGATTCACAAACAAAGCCATATCATTATTTTGTTCGAAGAAGAGCTGAAATGTAGTAAAATCGGGAAATTCATTTTACATCTATCAGTACCCATCCATCTAAGACAACTCCAACAATGCTATCCTCCATTCATCTTAAGAAATCCTTCCGAGACATATCTATTTTCCAGCATCTTCTTTCAAACTAACTATCCGATTCAAAATGACCTTGTCGTCGGTACTATCCGAGTCCATAGCCTGCTGACATTAGTGTGCAATCTAAGAGAAGTGAATAAGTATATTCTCACCATATACGCCACGCGCATAGCCTGGAACCGAACTGACTCAAGTCCCCCTTTACCAAGTTCCGACTCTCCAGCAGCTTCAGGCCATGGTGCACGTCGTTTGACCTCATCAAATCCAGATTCAATTATAGCTTCGGACCAGATCTCTTCGCTGTTAGGGTTGATGTCGTTGAGGAAACCGCCTTCGGCGTTGTCTGGCTTCTCACTTTTGAAAAGTGCGTTGTGGATTCGGACTTCAACTTTTCTAGAACCCTCTGCTACCCAATGAAGATATGTCTTTGGTTTCTTGCCTTCTTTATCATAGACTGCCTTAATTTCAGTGACTTTGTCGCCGTCTTTGGTAAATGAAACAGCTTTGATAGGGTACGGAACTTGAAGTAACCCGACGGATTTTCCTGGAGCGAGACGGAAGTAGTCTTTACTATCAACCTCTCTGAAGTCGCTACGCTCGATGTAGACAGTCTTGGTCAATTTCACTTTATGGGCTCCCATAGCAGGAATCTTGGGCGAAAATGGGAGCTCCAACTCAATTTCCTCAGCATCTTCAATGACAACTGGAATAGGGTCAAGAACAAGCATCAGTCGTGGAACTGTTCTCTCAAGATAACGCCGAACGGTCTGGTCAAAGCGCGCTAATTGAATATTACTAGGAGCCGTTGTGACACCCAGCTCGTTTACAAATTCGAGAATAGCTCCCGGAGGAACACCGCGGCGTCGAATCGCAATGAGCGTATACAATCTAGGATCATCCCACCCCCGAACATATTTCTCGTTGACCAGTTTTGCAATCTTTCGCTTCGATAATACAGTTCCTGTGATGTTAAGACGGCCATATTCTCTCTGCATCGGTTCGTATACATCGAGGCTCTTGTTCAGCCATTCGTATGATACTCTTGACTGGATGAACTCCGTTGTGCATAGTGAATGAGTAATATTTTCAAAACTGTCACAAAGACAGTGAGTGAAATCGTATGTGGGATAAATCTTCCACTTTGCTCCCGTCCGATGGTGTTCAGCATCAAGGACTCGGTAGGCGGCTAGATCCCACATTTGAGGATTCCCATCTTCAATGTTCTGTTTCATTCGGAGAAAGGCTTCTCTTGGCTTGTATTTGCCATCTCGCATGGCTTTGAACTCGGTAAGATTATGTTCAATTGACTGCTCTGCGTGTGCGCATCTAAATCGAGGCCCTCGCTCTTCTCCACCTCGCTGAGCCTTGATTTCTGCATCTATGGCAAGAGTCAGTCGGTTTCAAGCACTGGGAGTGAAGGCCATACCCCCACAATGACAAATATAGGCCTTCTCCCGTTTGATAAGCTCTTCCGCCTTTTCATACAGCTTGTCGAAATTGTCACTAGAATAGGTAACATCGTAAGGCTTAAAGCCCAACCATCCTATGATATCTTTGATTGCTGTAAAGAACTTCTCCTCTTCAGCCTCCGGGTTTGTATCATCGAACCTTAGATAGCACTCTCCGCCGTGGTACTTGGCGAAGCCAAAGTTGACTGCAATAGCTTTGGCATGGCCAATATGGAGATAGCCGTTTGGCTCCGGAGGGAATCTCGTTACGACAGGTTTTACTGGCCTCTCTTTATAAACCTCATCCAACCACCCCTGAGTGAACATATTGGTTGGTTCTTCGACCTTAGCTTCCACTGGGGGCTTTTTCGATGAGGTATTTGGGATGGGCTCTTTGGGAGGAGCTTCTGCTTTAGCTTTTGCCTGGGCCGCCTTTTTCGCCCGCTTTGCTAGTCGTTTCTTCAGTTCTCCCTTGGACACCATCTCCCCAGTCTCCTCATCCAGCTGTAGCTTTGCGGTGCCTTCAGTGATTGCGTCCGCCATTCTTATTTGATTCAATTCAATTGTTGAAGTAGGATGGTGCTCCTGTGTGAGAACTAATCCAACGATACTGAATCGTGACAAGCCTTCTGCGATTTGTTGTTGGTGAAGATTGAATTGCTTGTGTGAGTCAATCTCAAGTTTCAGGGTATTTTGGACGCAACACTTTCATGGCCCCCATTATTCTGCCGAATTTTAACCGCCGAGCTACCCCGCGGTAGGAGACTACCTAGAGACTAGGCTACCTCACAGCCTTATTGTCTTTTAGGATCTGCTTTCCACCCTACCTAGGTATCTACTTGCTCATCCCCGGCAATTTGGCAATTACCAGCGAATGTTCGCTATCATAAGAGCTGCCATGACGATCATTCCGACTGCAGAGATACCAACAGTGTCCCTTCTTTATCACATCAAGAAACTTGTTCCAGCAACTGGCGAGAGCCTTGGACTGCCAGTACCTTCGCAAGCATTGAACGATCGCATCGGCCTAGTAAGCTTCCATCAATATCCAAGCGTTCAAAAACAAATGCTGACCACCTCTGAAGATTCGTGCTGATATTACTAAACTCGAAGTTGATGCAATAGTTAACGCTGCTAACAACTCACTTCTTGGTGGTGGTGGAGTTGATGGTGCTATTCATCGGGCTGCAGGACCCGAATTACTCAGAGCATGTAGGAAGCTTAAAGGCTGCGAGACTGGGTCCGCCAAAATCACTGACGCGTAAGTCTTATCTTGTCGAGGATATAGTCCTTGTTTGGTGCTCTTTCTCAATCTAGTCCTAAACCCAGGAGCGTTCCTTCACTCCTGGGATATTTTGTCCAGATCCCAAGATGTGCACATGACGTAGACTAACTCCGAGGTCTTGGAATTAGATACGAGCTTCCCTGTAAAAAGGTCATTCATGCTGTGGGGCCTGTCTATAGTTCATACAAAGCAGATGCAAGTGCCAAGGATCTGACAGGCTGCTATACCACAAGCTTGAAGCTGGCGGTCGAAAATGACTGCAAGAGCATCGCTTTCAGCGCGCTGAGTACCGGTGTTTATGGTTACCCGAGCAACAAAGCAGCACCTGTTGCTATTCAAGCTGTCAAAAAGTTTCTGGAAGGGGAAGATGGGGCCAAACTGGAGAAAGTGATCTTTGTTACTTTCGTCCAAAAGGATGTAGATGCCTACAATCGTTGGCTGCCGTAAGTTTGCAATTCGCTTCTCCATAGACTGCACTAACTCGCGTAGATGGTTCTTTCCTTCCACTGAAACGGGTCCAGATAGCGATTGGGAGGAGGTTGTAGGAGAAGGATCTGCTGAGAATGGCGAGCTGGCTGCGCCGGAGAAGGGATCTAAAGTGGATCTGCCTGATGTTCCTACTGCTGAACCAGTAGGTGGGCCAGCGGTAAAGAAGCAAAAGTCAAATGAAGATGAGGGGTCTAAGGATATGCTGCTCTGAAAATTGGATGAACGGAGTTGTGGAATCAAGCGGCGTTAAGTTATCCCACGTCTATCATGACTTCACAGACTATTCTAGGGCGATCAACCTTAACGAATAAATACAAACAATTAATCTTCATATTTAGAACTGCTCACGGTGTGAAATTTAACTGCAGCTCAATTGATGGACAAAATGATAACGCGAAATTTCGAACACAAATTCGCAGAGATTTCCAACTCAAAACAGAAAGGCTTTAAAATATATTATGCCACTTGAACTAGAGGTGAAGTACAACGGATATGACTAGGCTTAGAACTATAGATACTTGTAGATTTTGACGTGTAGATTCAAAAATAATAAGCACAAAACAATCCAAGGGTCGTCTTGAAGGAGCGCTGATGGAACCCGCACATTTCTGTAAAATACATGTTGGCTGGTTAATCTGCTAGTAAAACCGTTGTCGTCAACTCTATCCTCGCCAACTCTAACATTGCGCAGACAGAGATGCCGGCCATCAATAATATCTACAGCGATGAGCTTGACTTTGCAACCCTAGCAATTCAAGATGCGGAATTTGCAAAGATGTAAGTTCAAATTTCTTCTCACTACGCTCTCCAATCTCAGTAAGATTGAGTCCTAGGGCCGTGGTGAGACTCGGTCAAGATTCATATGAGAAGCATTATCCTTCAACTACAGAGTGGCTTTAGCTGACAATAAGTAGATTGAAGCCAAATAGGCAGCTCGATTTCAGTAACCCAGATGCGGTGCAGCAGCTCACAAAGTCGTTGCTTAAGAGAGACTTTGGGCTGAAGGTTTCTCTACCGCCTGATCGCTTATGTCCTCCAGTAGGTTCATTGTTGCTATGGAACAACGTTATTCTGACTATTGGAGATTCCTAATCGATATAATTATATCCGGTGGATTCAAACTCTCGTGGATACCACGAGTGATTCATATACCGATGTCTATGATTCGGAGCGGGAAGTCTTGGGATTAGATATTGGCACTGGGGCGAGTTGTATTTACCCCCTATTGGGATGTTCAGAACGTCAGAACTGGAAATTTGCTGGTACAGGTTAGTCGAAGAGATTTGCTTTTTTTGCCCTCGGATAGCTAATACGTGACATAGATATCGATGAAAAGAGCTTGAACTTCGCCAAAGAGAACATATCAAAAAACGGTTTACAGGACAGGATCAAGCTCCTCCAAACCAAGACCAATGACGCACTCATCCCTCTCGACAAGATGCAACTCGAGAAGTAGATTTCCAGCTTTAATCTAGCCTTACACTAATCCTCCTTAGTATTGACTTTACCATGTGCAATCCGCCCTTTTATGAGTCCAAAGCAGAGATGCTGACCTCTGCTGCAGCCAAACAAAGGCCCCCATTTACAGCTTGTACTGGTTCAGAGAATGAAATGGTAACTCCTGGGGGTGAGATGGCATTCGTATCAAGAATGATCATAGAAAGTCTCATCTTAAGAAATCGTGTTCAGTGGTATACTTCGATGCTTGGGAAGCATTCAAGTGTTGCAACTCTAGTACAAAAACTCAAAGAAGCAAGCATCGACAACTATGTAGTCACGGAATTCGTCCAGGGTAGTAAGACTAGAAGATGGGCTGTTGGGTGGAGTTTCGACAATTTCCGACCATGCATGGATGTTGCTAGAGGTCTCAGTAGTCTGCAAAAATCATTACTCCCATTTCCTTCCGAGTATCAAATACAGGTAGGACCTTGCTATTACTATTCATTGGCATGTCTACTCATACAGTTCTAGCTGAATGATGATCTGTTGACTGTTGGCGGACGCATCAATGAGGCGTTATCAGGACTTCCTCTAAGGTGGTTGTGGAAAGCCACCATCTCCACAGGCCTGGGCTTCAGCGAGAAAGCGGTATGGTCAAGAGCGGCTCGACGTCAAAAGGAGAAGAGTTTCAACCACGAGGATAATTCAGTGGATGGAAATGAAGATGAAGAAATGTTCGGCTTTAAAATCCATGTGGAGACTTTGCCAGGTGGTCAAGCTGGGTCTCGAGTGACGATTCGTTGGGTCCATGGCCACGACACTGTTATATTCGAGAGTTTTTGTGGGATGATAAGGAGGAAGGTGGTGGAATTAAAATGAAAAAATCATTCACTTCTTGAACCAAAATTTACTTGTTTTGCACAAATACTAAAAAATAGTGTTTTTCATCAATGCGGCCAAATCGTGGTGCAGATCGAATTCTATCAGCCTCACCTCACCCCACCCGTAAGCGCCATGCTATTCCATACCAGGGCATTCGCATTCACTTCATTCAACTATCATTTCGCCCTTCGGACGATCACTATTATTCTATGTGACTACTGCAGTTTCGTCGCGACTTTCACTCATTGAACCCCCCCCCCCTAACGACCATGATGACATCTTAGCATCATCCAGCCGAACTCCGCGCACTCCTTCTCTAACTCAAGCTCCACCTTGAAACATCGACAAGGGAAACAGCCTGCTACACAAACAAGAGCCAGATATTGGAAACATCGTTTCTATCAAAGAAACTATACGTACTGATACCACTTGCGCTCAGCGCGACAGCATGGATTTGCTAAATCCCTCGACGGCTCTGTTGGACCAAGGTAAGCACACTCGTGTTCTTCTACGGCTTCGACTAACATAGTTGATAGAGCCTCTACCTCACGAGCACGAAATGTCCACAAAAGATGGAGTGTCAAGTCCGTCGATGGAATCCGAGGTAGAGACAGATATTGAGCCCCAACCTGCATCGCAAAGTCCACACGCACCTCCCACTACAACACTTGCTAAAGCCAAACATACCCTCACACGCCCATTCAGAAGATCCTCAACAGAATTTATTTCTCCTCCTATTCCAAGATCTATACAATCGCATTCTCCGCTTGTCAAAGCCCGCAATACAATAACACGTCCCTTCAAACGCCCAGTCCCCGAGTTCCACAGATTCATGGATCTTCCTCTCGAACTTCGTCTCCAGATATGGGAATCAGCCTTAGTACCACGAATTCATGAGTTACATCCTTGCGCGAAATTATATAATGAAAGAATGACCTTTCGTTCCAACAGCTCTCGCACTCCTGCCATCTTTCACGTCTGTCGCGAATCTAGAGGTATCGCTCTCAAGAACTACGAACTTATGGCTTACGAGCCACCTCGACATGGATCGTCTGGAAAAGGCATTCTGAGGTTTTATTTTGCTCCCGAGCTAGATACCTTATTCTTGAACAGTCTGATGGGATTATTTATCATGTTCATGCTTTTGGAGGACGAGGAGGACTACGTTGGGGTGGGGGTCATGAAGGGCTGGCAACGAGTTGCATTCGATGCCGAGCGAGCACAGCTCATATCCTTATTGTCCGGCATTGCGGGACATGCTCCACAACCTCGATTCAAAGCTGTCTTCCCTTCACTGAAAGAGATGATTATTGCTTTTGACTATACGGCGGCTGGCAAGACACGTTTTAGGACATCAGTCTGGCCTGGTGAGAATGGCACCAGTCTAATCGAGCTGAACCTTCATCGTGTGCTTCAGATACGAGGAGAAGGCAGCGAAGAGGATCCAGACGCAGATTCAGTATCTGAGGCAGATCAACCCAACACGATTCTTGAATCCATCTTCAAGCCTATGAAGGAGTATCTGGAGAATGATTACAAAGATGGAGTTCCGATTATGAAACTTGCAAAGGTCAAGAGAAAGGCTTTCATCAGAGGCGATGTCCGATATGCGTTCAGGAAAACTTGCTCTTTTTTTGGGCTTCGACCCAGAGGCGTGTTTAGGCGCTTATGACTATTCCGAGGAGCATTTGGGACACAGGGTGTCTGGGCGCATATGGTATGAGCGACGATAGAGGTAGCTTTTGGCTCGTTTGAAGATCTAGGTAGCTCTAAAAAGCCTAATGAGGGATTATATGGTTTTCAATTCTAATGATGTAACGATTATACTGCGAAACAGCGCCTTTCATTTCTCTGTATAAAGTTTAGCACCAACGGTGTCACAAGATCATTGCTCGCTTAGTTATTTGCGTGTCTTTAAACTCCAAAATGATTCAAAGGGAACTGTTGATTCCGCCCAAATATGCAATGCCAGCACTACAGTCCCTCCAATGACTTTTATCGCAGTAAAGATAAACCCTATCCTCTCTACCACTTTGCCTCTTTGCGAGCTAAAAACCCTTTCAAAATTGCTAAAATCTTCTCCAATGCTGCCAACCACACCCGAAGCTCCTCCTCAATCTTCTTATCGTCCTCCCCAAGCTTAGCATAAAAATCTTTCCTGTACGGGCATGCAGACATCGCTGCCGAGAAGATAGGCTTCACAACAAAAGAATGGTGAGGTTTGAGGGTCTCGCCATAGGCATTGCGGAACGACGTCGAGAGTTCTTCGGATGCTTGAGCAAGATTTTGTGTGAGTGCTATAGCTGTAAAATCTAAACCTCTGTGGTGGTTCCGGTCAGAGAGCTATTCTTTGCGGGGTGAGGGGTATTACCTGACCAGCCAGACAAGGCCTTCTGTTGCGACGTGCTTCTTCGTCTTTAATTCGTTGAGAACCAGATCTTGTAGGTTTTCAGAGTCTGCTGGAGCTGCGAGTTGTCTATCCCTTATTTTCTGGTGGAAGTCGTGAGCTTGTATTCTGAATCGAGGGGAGGGGGAGGCGGACCTTGACATTACCCAGCATATCAGTCTTCACCGGCTGGAAAGCTCTGGAGCCTAGCACATCTAAGAAATTCAGTATTTGACTCATATAGTAACATGGCAAGTGGACATACCGAAGAGAGTCGTCAATGACTCTGCAGCCTCGAGGAATTCGCTGGTGGAAACCGCATTATCCTTCTCCTTGTCAACTGGAACATCGGTGAAAGATCTTTTGAATGTATTAAGGAAAGTTCCTCCTGCTGGATATGCTTTTGCTGTAGCCATTTTTTCTGTAATCGTGAATGCGAATGGACTAAATTTAAAAAGGGATGAAGAGCTCGAGGTTGTCTGGAGTTGGAAACACAGTGGAAACGATTGAGGTGGGGCAGGCACGTGGCGGTTTTGGGAGCTCTCCCAAGTTTGGAAACAGTTCACGCAGACACCAAGTACATCTAATATCTGCAACGATGGCAAGCCCAAATTCGAGAGAGAGACTGAATTGCCATTAAGTTTTCTTTTACACACTTTTCATGCATTTTGAAGGCTTCTGAACAGTCGAGCTTTATACTATTGACAGTGCTCTTTGATCGCTTCTTGGTAGTAATAATAAGAACACCACTTCATTACAAATTCCGCGTTCGCTCCTCTTTCTCTCTCTTCGTCGTCCTTGCCAATTATCTGTCTTATCGTATCTCCCTGCTTAGTATATTCTTTGCTTATAAATGGCTACAATCAGACCACTGTGTCTCTTATTTCCCTCCGAGCACCAACAAGTTTCAGTTGATTTTATAGTTCTTGAATTCTCTCGTCTTGACTTTGTTCTCGAACATCAAATCCAACTCTTCGTATGTCCTACCTTTTGTCTCTGGAACTCTGTACCAGCACCATACGAAGCAGATTACAGAGAGCCCGCCTATAGTCTTCATCAGCATACCTTTGCTTAAAGATCATAGTTAGGTCAACGTACCAAAGAGGAGACCACACTTTCCTCTCCAATTTCCTTGATCGGGTGTGATCATATAAGGTATTGCCACAGTCATGACAATGGCAACTAAAGCTTGTGCTGCTGTTGCGATTGCAATGGTTTTGGAGCGGACTTTGGTCGCTGACACTTCACATATAATTGTGTAGCACACAGGGCCAATTGAGATGTCAAAAACACCATTCCACAGTATCTACACCACCAGTCATCAACAACTCTGACATAATAGAACTACAGTGGGATCGTGTGTCTGGACTTACCATGAGTGTTGACTGTGCCCAGATAACTGCTGGCCGATCGACATAGTTCGGAGCGAAATCCAAGAATCCGATTATGAACATTATAATTGCAAGAATCGCAAGTCCAACATTGTATATCCTTCTGCGACCGAACTTTGCTAACAGGATCCACGATAGACAAGTCCCAACAAAGCCTACAGCGAGGAATCCAACGCTCATGTCAAAGGCTTTCTGACCTTCGAGGCCAGCCACTGCAGAAATCAGTACCACTATTTAGGAAATACACATTCACAACTCACGTTGGAAAAAGTATGCTGCATATCCAACCATATATATACCACTGAAAACCTGAGTTGTGAAGACAGCGATAGAAATTTCAGTTCTTCGTAGATTGGTATTTTTGAAGCAGTCCCAGTAAGTGGTTCCCGTTTCCATTTCAAGCTCTAATCTGTCTGTCTCTACCATCATTGCTAATGTTAGTGTGTTATCAACTGATTTCGATGATAAACGATCCAGCGCTTTCTTTGCATCCTCCAATCTGCCTTTTCTGACAAGAAACCATGGCGATTCCGGCGCGAAGGGCATTCCAATTAGAATGACTAAAGGCCAGATCCACTACTCGAAGTCAGAATTTAGATTTACTTCCGTGTCGCCGTAAGTACTTACCTGGCAAGCAAATGGAAGGCTGTAAGCCCAATGATTGTTAAGCTGAGAAGTTCCAGCAATCACGCCATTGGCAAGAAGTTGGCCGATCACAAAACACAGGTTGATATAGGATGTGAGTTGACCTCGCAGCGCGATAGGTACAACCTCCGAGGCATAGGTTGGCGCAATTGTACAATACATTCCGAGGATGAGCCCGCCTATCAATTCGCCGACGAGCAAAACGGTCAGAGAGCGTGCAAAGAATCTACCAAAACATTAGTATGCACTTCAATGAAAATATAGGAACTAGAGAGCCCAAGCTCTTGAAATATTGCTCAATACATGCTTCAAGAGGTCGCCTTCCCCGCATAGACAAGCTACAACAACAATATACTGACTGGTTGAAGACGAAGCCCGCTGTGCCAATAACGCAAATAGAAAATGTCTATGACACTTTTAGCAAGAGTTTGAATTCATATAACATCACAGCTTACCCATTTGCGGCCGTACATCTCCATCGGAATACCTGCAAACAACGCTCCAACAACCTGACCCAATGGATTTCCCATTGAAAGCGCCGTTTGCCATGCTGCACTTACTACATACACTTCTCCTCGGACCGGATCATTATACTTATATCCGAAGTCTTTCTGGAAAGCTAGTGTTGCAAACAGGCTGCCAAGCAGTTGAGGATCGAACGCGGTCATAATGACTCCCATGGAGAAAAATGCGGACCACAAGACTGCTGTGGGATAGAGTCTCAAGCCTTGAAAGAAGGTCATCTGATGCTCGATTTCAGTAGCACGACGTGCTTCTTCTCCAAACTTCTCATGCCCAAGCTCGTTGGCTTGGGAGTTTCCCCGTTCAATCTCGACATGCTGCTCTGTTTCTCCCATCTTGAAGCTCTACTCGATCAACGCTGGGAATCAGACGAGAAGGCGCATCTATCAAGCCTAAGGACACAGTCAACTCTTTATCCCATTGTCTGTTATCTCCTCGGTCATCCCTGTCAGCATAGACAGGACCGATTGGGTCTCCATTTTGAGTACCACTCCATAATGATGTTGTCGAATGCGGATCCCTGTTCCTCATATTGATAACTGGCATGTTGCATTCGGAGGTCAGCATTGAGTTTACCCAAGTTCGAGCATGTCCGGATCAACCCCACTTTCCCATTTGCTCAAAAGTCTCCGGTAGCCTAAAGAATTCACCGAGTCATCGAAACACTACCGGTCAAACAGTAGCGCCGGCAATTTGGTTTTCTGATATACTTTGTCAGGTGACTGTTGATTTTGGCTTTTACTGATCCAGGTCGTTAACCAATATTAATTGCCCTTCACCTTATATGAAATAGACACATTTATTCCTTCAATATTGAGAGTTTTCTCTAAAAGATTCAAACGCGATATCACGTCTCAAATCTAGGAATTACTCTATGTGGTGGTGCTCAACAGTAGAGTAACTCGGAAACCCCCCTAGCAGTATCAAACACTAGGATTTGGAGTCGGGTCCTCTTCCCAAATACGCAATATTTTTGCCTCGCCTCCAAGTACTTCAACGGTATATGGAATATCGTATGGCCCAAAGTTCTTATGCTTCCACAAATCCCGCACAAGATAGCGGTCCCATGTAATTGTAATGTCTCTCCGTGGGCTCATGCTGATGTCGGCGGTAGTAGCACCTCGGTTCAGTAGTGCAACTGCCCAACTCCCATCTACCATTTGTTTAGCATAGATTTGTAGTTCACCATTAACTCCCTGGGTGCCAACTACTTGTGCAGCATTGCCAAGAGGATCTTGGTTGATGGCGATGACTTCAGAATTGGTCAGTGTTTGAAGGTTATAGCTATCAAGCGTTCGCACGTCGGCCCCGATCAACAGTGGTGAGGCAACCATTGCCCACATGCTGAAATGAGTTCGATACTGGATGTTGGAAAGCCCAGTACCAACAAGTTGCGAGCTATTACCGTTCAGACCGACAATGAGCATATCATAGTCATTCCAATGGCCGGGGCCTGAGTACTGTGTGATGTCGTTGCCTCGATCCAACATATCCAATACGTCAAAGTAGTACTTTTCACGGTTCCCAGGATAATCGAAATCGTCTGAAACATCTTGACCGATTCGCCACTATTCTCCAATTAGCGTTGTTGATAACTGAAAACTGTTCAAGAAGCTCTCGTAGAGAAAAATTTAGTATTAGAAAGAGGTTACCTGATTTGCGCCTTCTGCTGCAGCCCATTCCCAGATATTGGCCCAGCCACAATGGCAAGCGTGGAACACCATGGGACGGCCTGTTGAAATCAATGCTTTTGACATTTCCAACATGATACCTTGTACTTCAGGAACAGGTGCATCTATTCCTTCTGAGCAGCAACTGTCATATTTAAGATGGTCGAACCCCCAAGAAGCGAACATGGCGGCATCTTCCTCTACATGGTCCAAACTACCAGTGTAACCTGCACATGTAGAATCTCCCGGCCCTGTGTATATGCCCATCTTGAATCCCTTCGAGTGGGCATAATCCGTAAGGGATTTCATTCCACTGGGAAATTTTGCTGGGTCTGGTTCGAGAGGATGATCACTGCGATTGCCTTTGTAATGCTGCCAGCCATCGTCCAGGTTGACATAGATGAATCCAGCATCTCTCAAACCATTTGATGCCATTGTATCAATGGTTTGTCGAAATAAAGTCTCGTCGATTTGATCACCGAACATATTCCAACTGCTGAAACCCATTGGTGGAGTAAGTGCGAGGCCATTACTGATTGGTGGATCGGGCACTGTGGAATTTGAGTCTCCAGCTGTGCAGGTGGGAATACAGCATGTAGCAGCCAAAGTAGAGGTAGGTGCAAGAAGTGCTGTACTGCTATTCGTGTACGATGTTTGAGGCGAAGTCCACGAAGCATTATTCTGGTACTGTCCAACAACGACACCGACGAGTGTTGCCGAGACTGCAAAGAGAGAGACTGGTAAGAACATTTTGGAGCTTTTTCTTGCTCTAAGAAAAAAAATTAGATTATAAAAACCACACGTTCCTAGTTCTGGCACACTTCACAAATACGAGAGGTTCTTCCTCCATTTGAAATAGATCCAGAATAAATTCCTTCTCATATTGGAAAACTTTGGGGAAGAACTTACCCGATGCATCTCTACAAAGTTTCTCCGCAGTCTGGTCGCTCAATTTGCGGGGTGGCTGCAGATGCGGCACAATATATCGCTCAACCATTCCCATTTCACCCGGCAGATGGAATGCCGGGAGTGGAAGTAGGTAGGCTTGTCAGGGGCTCGCTTGTTAGTAGCATGCCATTTGCAGCGCCGCGATCTCGCTTAGATTCAAATATTGTCGAGCATTTTCCAGTCGCGAATCTGCTTAGTTATAATGATAATTAGTGCAACAGCTGTCACATACGACCACAGATCAAGGAAAATAGGGCATCCCGTCCGCTCTGCCATACTCAAGCCTTGAATCGGCAGATTAGTAGTTGGGTGGGTGACCACCAGCGAATACCTGCTGTTGTATGTTTTTTGGGTTTTTTTTATAGTGAAAGGTTGTTGTTTAGCTGTGATTTTCCAATAAGCAGCTCTAATATTTTTGCCATCTCTAATTTGTCTTTGTGCATCACTTGTCATTTTACGGGGAATGTGTTAGGAAGCCAAGAGGAGAAACAGAATCCGATGGTTATGTCCCATTTTCTGCTGGCTTGGAGAGTTAGTTATCTTTGGGGTAAGGAATAGATCGAAAGCAGAGCTTTTTATTTTCATATCGATAAAGTTTCAAAGTGTTCGATCTGAAACTTGTACCTTAGCAAGTTACGATAAAAACGCAAATGTGAATTTGAATTTCAAGCTCGCTTACAGCGGCGAAAAGTGTCATGTCTCTTGGCATAATAGAAGCATTAACTTTATATCAATTGTTTAAGAAGCGTTGAGATATATAATGGCAATGTTCTTCTCACGATATAGCGAGAAACATCTATACTGCCACTACCATTTCAATTTAAACTCATATTATCCTGTCAGCCACAATCTTCAAGCCTCCCATCAGTCAAACACTGCACTTCTCCGCCTCTTCATTATGATATTGATGCATCTCCAACCCCCTTCTCTCAAAGCCACACTTTAGATAGAACCCTTCTTTCGTCTCTCTACAGTCTAAAATCGTCTATCAAATATACTCATCAGCATTTCGCTTTCGTCATACGCTCAATCTTGATCTTGATCCAGCCAAAAAGAGTAAGATAAAAAATACACACCTTATAACAACCGACCTCTTTCGCCATATGGCCTAACGTCTTAACCAACGTCTGTCCCAACCCCTTCTTCTGATAGTCGGGTCCGATACCGACATCCTCAATATGACCCTGAATTCCTAGATTAAACAAACTAGGACCGGAAATTAGTAATCTCGAGCCGTCTCGTCCCTCCTTTGCTGGTCACATCCTCCTCCCGAGAAACAACTCACAATTTCCTCTCCACAAACAACGTTCCCGTCCCAACGATCCTCTTCCCGGGTTCCGCAGCATCGGTATCTTCAATCACAACCACGTAGTACGTGCCCGGACAGGAGGATAAGAGATCAAATCGCGAAGTCCACTGCGACAAGGTGAGTGGGTGAATGTCAGCGAAGGGAAGGAGGGAGGCATGTCCGAGGGAATAGTCTGTGCGTTGGAGAGGGCGGAGTATGAGTGATGGGGAAGCGGGGAAGGGGGTTACTGAGGATGAAGGGAGGAGGTTAGGAGGGAAGAGGGTTTTGTTTTTGGGTTTGGAGGAGTAGACGCCCATGATGAAAGGAGATAAATTGTAGGGACTAGATAGGAGGGTAGTGAAGACGTTGTTGTCGGAATTTGATATTCTGTGAAACCCCTTGCTGATTTTGTTTTGAGGAGCTACTGTAAATAATTTCTCCGATAGTGGGGTATAAAATACCGGCATATCACTCTTGTTGTAAACGTAGTGAGGATCCATGTTCTGGATAAATCTTAATTTGTCGCTTGCGGATGATATGCAGGTACTTCGCATGATATATACCACGGTGCAGTAAACGACAAAAGAGACCTAGTTCAAAGACATGTAGTAGCAGGGTCCAGAAACATACAAGCTTTCTCTCCTCTTAATTTAGAGTATTTACTCACTTAAATGAAAAGCTTCTTCCTCTTAAACTACCAAATTGTTCACGTTACAGTCGTTAATTATATGCAACACTGATACCTGCCAGTATCTCGGTCTAATACCTTGCTTGGAACCTGAACTAGCGTAACTCCGGAGAATTTGCGCGATCTATCTTCGACCTTTTTATGATTACTTGGCGGATCATTTCTGCCTCTTGTCTCTTCATCGTTGTGCTGCCTTTCACTTTTCATTTCTATGCATCATGAGTACTTGCTTCTGTAATTGCGTGTTGAAGACTCTTACCATACCAGCCGAACAATATGAGAATTAACGGCACAATTAGAGTTAAAGCCGCATTTACTTGGCCTACGCCCCAAGCATTATCTTGTGTGTTAGACAGTGAACAAAACTGTTGAATACCAGGAAAGCGAATGCGATCTTTTGCACTCGGTGTTGGAGCCGGAGAGAATTTTTGCAGCAACGCAAAAGTCATAGAGATAATAGAGAAGCATATTTGTATTAAGAAGAGCACAAAAGGTTGGGAGAATATGATAAAGTCAACTAGTGTCTTCACCAGTCCTGTGGTTCTTCGGAAACGCCCAGATTTAAAATGTTTGTCCAGGATCTGTCGACCTTTTCCATGCCACATCTTGCGGAAGTTGTCTTTCCAGGTTTCCATCAAAGTAAGAAGGGAGATCCAGAATATATAAACTCCTATCAACGCTGGGATTGCATATTCGAGTCTGTTCTCTTCCTGTCGAGGTATTCTGTAAAGAATACGCTCGAATGCGACGAAGAACGGCTCCAAGAAGTGTTCCGAGAGGTCTAGTGCAGTGACCAAAACAGACCCAAATATGACTATAATTGCAAGCCTAATCGTTGCTGTCGTCTTGTGGTTATTGAAGTAATCTCTTAACACTAGCAGTGAAGCCAGATGTGACGCAGAACTCAAGCAAGCTAAGTAAATAGCCAACGTAAAATGTGCGTCTTCAAGATTGCGAACAGAGCCTGTTTCTCGCGTATGAGGCAGATTCACGAAGCAACTCAAAAGAAGGGTGAATCCAGTAAATGTCTGAGTATCAGTCAAGGTCCTGACGGAGAGGGCGAGACCTTCACGGATTCTCTCGTACCGCTTTTCATCTTCTTCAGTAATACCATTCGAGAGAGGCGCTTCTATCCAGCGGGGTAGGACCTCAGATCTTGCACATCTGCCATCCAAGTAGACGACTAAGATAGATGCCAAAGTCACCCAAGCAGATGCAAGTACAGCAGAAAGAACAACCTGATTGGGGTCCACATCTGAGTAGGATTCTCAAACAAGGAGAGGGCGCTTACCGCAAGCCCGGCGATATCTGAATTAGTAGGGCACTGGCCTCCAGCCAATATATAAATCCACACAAATGCACTACGACCATCGTAGGCACCGTAAGTGAACAAGGCAAATGACCAGTCTGGCATCTTTGGATGGAGAGGTAAGAGTCACACGCAGAAGATGTAATCACGTGTCAAAATCAAAGTACGCGTTGCGTAAGTATCCCTCGCAGCTGAGGGAGGACGACCGATACCATGCGGCGAAGATAGCAGTTCAGGAGTATTCGAACGTGAATAATAAAAGACATGTGGAGCAGACCACCTGAATGTATAGGTAGCCGCGTGAAGGAAGGATATCACGTGGGTACCTTCAAAACCGCCAATGAGTCTCAAGGAGTTTATCAGGAGCCTTTCAGTGGTGGCTTAGCCTCGCATACGCTACTCATAAAGGGAACCAGGCTGTAGAGATTTCAGCGAGAATTGAGTCAAATCTGCCTGCATAAGGAGCCTTACCAGCATGCATGTGCTCAACTAGTCTGATTTGGTGATTTAATCAAAACTTGAAAGGCATGAGAATCTCTTTACTCGCTGCTGACTTCGAATCGACTTGAAGCCTTATAACACACCCTTGTTTTTAGGAAACTTTTGAATAGCTATGCGGCAAGGCTGTGAGATATGCCAAGAATAAGAGCAAAATGTATATATTTTCGGAATGAATCACCCCGAAGGATGATAGATATCCTTTTCTTCAACATCAATGCTCAACCTCATGGATTCAACTAATCTAAAGAAGGTTGGCTGCTCTCTCTCTTAAAATGTTCCCGCTTTTGATGAATAGCGTCATTATGTGAGCGATGCCCGCAAGATATACAGCAGTTCGGACATTCGCTAAAGTCTCTGATGTATTATTGATGTAGATGAAATTGTAAGCGACTCTGCTCAAAAGATATCCCCCAGCAAGAAGGTTCAAGGTTTGTGCGGATAGGCCGACGAGATTTCCTGCGACGACAGCGGATGCAAAAAGTCCGAGGTTTTCGAATCCATTGCTTTGAGCACCTTCACATCGAATGATTTTGCCCTTCGTCTGAAATAGTATTAGCAGTTGGAATAAATTAAGCGTCATCGAAGCTTACGGCGCTGTCAATCGTCTGGTCCTTTTCCAGCCTTGAGGTATAGGCACGCGGTGTACGGTTATCAAAGGTCTTTGATAGAGCGATAGCGTAAGAATGAGGAGCGATCGCTAGGACCCAAGCAACCGGAATCTGTCTCTTCGTGAGTATTTTGTTCTAGGAGATGGAAGACAAAGTTACTGCGTAGAACGAAAAGTTTTGCGTAGTATCAAAGATTCCCGACATATTGGAGATTGGTTGGAGTGAGGATCTGATTGTAAAGATTGGCGAGATCTCGGAGTGGGAGATGGTCTAAAGTACAAAAATTGAGAAGTAGAAGTGACGTTTGGACTGGGAGGTTTTATACGTCATTCATCTCGGGAAGGATTTTTTGGTTTTGGTTTTGGGAGGTGAGGCGAAAGACGCCTACGTGAAGGATGAAGGATCTGGTAGTCCACGGACGTGAATGCAACTCGAGATTTGATTGATCAATCGCTTTCCGGAGGAGCGAACACGAGCTACCTTGTACAACTTCGCACGGGCTCGCTCCCATTTCGATCGAATGGTGAGCAGCCACACGTTGCTCATGGACTACTACTCTTCAACACTGGGACTCGGCCTCATAGGATTTTGAGGCCCTGTTTCTAGCATATTTACCCAGGTCATGTTGATCCAGAGATTGGGTTACGGTTGCGTCCTTAATTCTGCAAATTCATTCTTGTCTCAATCTAGCTTAAATACTTCTTCTCTGGACCTCTTTCTCGGGCTTCTGTCCAGTATGCGAGGGACAAGTTCGTCCAACCACCACTCAAATAATGGTGCTGAGTGTGTTGACTGATGTTATCTGAAAACTGCTTTAATCTTTCTTGTATTCAGAAAGCGTGAAGTTCAAGATACTAGCCCTTCGTTCTTTCCGTTTCTTCAAAATCGCTTTTTATTAGCCGCTCCTTCCATGGCCAGCACTTTCATCTTTACACACAACATTCGACAAAACATTCTCTTGTGAACATTCATCACTAAACCAATACTCTTATCCCCAATATTCATATCATACACAATGATGTCTCAACTCTTCCGATTTGCCTTTCTAGCAGTCCCCATCCTTGCTCAAGTCACCGAAAGAACCCCAGAGAACAGCTCCCTTACAAGCACCGGCTGTGTAGATGCAGATGGTTTCGAAATATGCCAGAAGAGAACAGTTCATCTTGGTGGAGAAATGCATTGCTATGCAAGATATTGTTGGAACAGAGTAAGAACAACTGTACCATACTAGACTGAAGCTGACAGCTCGGCATAGGTTTATGAGTGCGAGTATCAACAACATGCCATCCAGTTTCTCATGGACCACCCTGCCTACATTGATCAAATACCGTACTTCCCCGCCCCAGCGAATGCACCAGACTCCTGCTCTTGTGATCTGGGAAATATCTACTTGTCTGCACGAGATATTATTGCTCGGTATGATGAGTGCATCATGGACCTGAAGCCTCAACCATTCTATAAAGCAGACCATAAAGGATCCCCTCAGATGTGCAAGTGTTGCCGGATTAATGCATTGCTCTCAATGTAAGGTCTTGTTTAAAATTCAAATCCATAATGTAGAATAGATCTTTCTAACGCAGAACCAAAGAACGAAAACAATCTGCCCAACCACCGATCCTGACCTCTTTGGTGCACCTCTCATTTTCGATTCTCAAAGTATGACAACAGCAAAATCATCAGATGAGATAGATTTCGAAATGACTGACATCTGGGCTACCTGCGTGGCTACGGACTCGGGGATCCCATGGGACACTTGCGTGGATATTGGCTTTCCCATGAAGGCATCAGGCGGAGAAGAAATTAAGTACCCTGTGTATAATTCATCAGACCCTACGCTTCCTATGGAAACTTTTCAGTCAGAGCTCGGCAATATTCCAGGCACAATCACTGTTCCACCCGCAGGCCCAGAATTGATTCTGACATTGCACCATACCTACTTGAGCACCCCGGTTTTTTACACTATTACTGCCGCGACTGCGGTGAATTGGAGCATAGATCTTCCTACAGCGTCGATTTCTAATGTTTATTCAATGCCGACTCCTACTTTCCAAGGAATAGAGAATTTCCCTGGTCAGGCAACGCCAAATCCGGTGGTTCCTCCAACATCGACTCCTACTATGAAAGCTAAAGCCCCAGCGACTAACACACATCTACTTGATAGCCCAAAACCCTCCCAAGTCAAGTCGACAAATACAAATAGTGGAGGAGTTAAGTATGGCCGGAACAGGGTTGTGCTTGCCGTGAGCTCAATTCTGATACTCGTTGCTATAGCTCAGGAGGCTCGACTTTGAAAAAGTAATGCGTCTACTTCTGTTTTCATAGTTATTCGTCAGCTGGGTGGCCTTGCGAGAGTATATTGAGGAAACAATTCTAGAATGGGAAAATTGTCATGGGACCGATTGTTTCTGAGTAGGTAGCTCAGGAAATAGATCTTAAATTAACTCCATGCCTCTATCCATCTATATCCACTTGCCGATTTGCCCACTTGCATTTCATTCCGAAGACACGTCAGCTTTCAGATAACCAGAGGTGAAGCTACGAGATAACTCCATGTTATGCCTACTCAAGGAGTGGGCATTCCGAACATGGATGGCAAGCAAAATAGGATTTCAGCTTTATTCCAACAAAATACATGCGAAGTAGATGCGAAGTAGGTCAGCTCCGGTAACAATGGGAACTTGTGATTTTAAAGGATTAAGAAGGATTGATTTCGACAGCGTTCGACCGATAGGCGATCTTTATCATACGGGTTATGTGGTTAATTTTGGTGAAAATAACAAACCTTCCATTATCTGGAAGTTTCTACGAAACACACGTGATGCGCTATGGAGAAATTTACCTAGAGAGCATTGGCCCTCTCTTTCACAAACACCCAAAAAAATTAAAATCAAAAATTAAACCAGTTGTATGCCCACTCTCGCTATAAGGTAATTAATTTTGCCCATGATAAGGTATGCAAACTAGACTCACGAATCGAACCGAGGATCTTGTCATAAATCGCTTATAATACGAGTGACACGCAGTACCACTATGCCAAGCTGATCGCAGTGTTAGTCTTGTCAGTTGCTGTGAGTGATCATCCATACCGGGCGAAAATTTGGAATTTGGAAAAAATTTCCCTTATTTAATCTGATACGGGTAGTACGTCAAACGTCAGGTTCGTGAGCCGAGAGACTCCCTGATTGGCTCCGCTCGACACGTGCCGAGGACTTGGCACCCCAAATTTTAGCTGTCTGGGAGTTTGGTGAGGAGATGATATTATGTCTACTCGGCTCTATTCAATCGAGAATATGTAACTTTCTTTGAGAATGGATACAATCCTCAACATGTGTGTAACCAGGACCATCCTCTCGCTCCTATCTTGTACTTAATTAGATAATTTTTAGGCTCAAGAGTAGATGATAAAGTTTTTAGAGTATTAATCAGGCCTCTATAACCAAGTACTAGGTCAGTTTCGTAGTCGGTTTTGAAGCGCTTTGTTCATGGCTCCTTTGATGGCTATACCTTTCTAGGTAAATGCTACATTGTGACTTGTTTCGGCCCACCAACTCAAATAACACTCCTCAAAAGAGGTCCGACCTGCTTCCGACTATTCTCTACCTTCTTCTGCCACCAGCAACGCCGCCATTGATGCCCATCATCTAGATCCAAATCTCCATCGTGCCAGCTCTCAAGACCTAGTTTCTTTGTTGCCTCTGCCTCAAATTTCTTCGCAGCATCTACCCCCTTCTGATCCATTGCCGAAACGAGTAGCTCTCTCTGAAAGACACCGTTCGGATTGGAAGTAGTCATAATGCAACAGATAGACAGGTTACGCTCCTTCGCAAATCCACCTACCGCAGCAAAGAACTTGTCCTTACCCCCAGCTTTCTCGAGCAAGAAAGACATATCTTTCACTACTGAACTAATGCCTAATATTTTCGAACCTCTTTCCGTCCATTGCTTGTAATCCTTCCTCAATACATCTGGTAAACTCAAACACCCAATATCTTCTTTCGCCTTCGCAATTTCCTCAAAATACTTTGTACGGTCATACTCTCCATTTGCCGCCCTGATCTTCTCTTCCAAATACTTTACCCCCTCTCTATCCACATCTGTTGTCTTTGATTCTTGCGTCAAATTCGTCGTATCAATCAAAATCGGAGCAAGCGCTAATCTCGCCATCTCCGCATCCCAGCCCTTCTCCTCCGAACCCATCGGCCGAGCAGCTAACGCATCCCAGGCTTCTCTACAATAGTCTACTACGAGACTTGAACAACTACCGCTCTGTCGTACAATTCGTGGTTCTCCGCCGCAGTCTGATGGCACTGCGTTCTCCTCGTCATGGTGGTCTACGCACCCTATTAAACGCGAGTTGTAGGTCTGCCCTAGCTGCCCTTGTAATGCATTGTGGTCTACTAGTATCCATTTTGTTTGAGCGGCAGGTAGTGGGGTAGGTAGGTCGGAGAGGGTAATGAGGTCAGTGGGAGAAAGGTGGGCGGATGAGAGGACGGGATAGAGTTCCGGGCGGAGGGAGAGATCGCTGCTTGGGAGATTGGAGAGCGGGATGTGAAGGGTTTGAGAGAGGGAAGTTGAGGTGTAGGTTCGGATGTAGGCTAGGATGACAGCGCTACAGAGAGAGTCGAGATCTGTAGGAAGGTAGAACTGTTAGTGGAGGGGGTAATTGACAGCCGGTATATGGAGCTTGCCTGCAGATTCATTGCCGATTACAAATGTCAATGGAGAGGATTGAAGAGAGTGGTTACGTAGGGCGGTTTTCGCGGTGGAAAGAAAAGACCGGAGAGATGTCCGTGGAGGCATTTTGAGTAGGGTTGGCGAGAGAGATAATTTTTCGCGAAATGAACATCATGGCTCGGGTCACTGATGTCATTGCAGCGTCGGTAAAATAAATGCATTAAATTTACACATTGTCCAGGGTATTGGATTCCGCTCCTGCTAGCATTATGCAGTAATTGCGGAGTTCGATTCTCTTTCTTTGTTCTTGAGCAATATAATCTAATTTCTCTCGTGAGCACACTTTCTCTCCCTTCTCAGTCAAGTTGGTCCTGGCAAGGTTAAGCTCGGAGTAACCCCTCTAGTTACCATAAGCTTATCCTAGTCACTGGAAAGTTTGCATAAATGCCTCTGCTGTTCGGAAGAAACGGGTCGGACGTCAAGAGCGGGTATGTGCTGTCTAATCCTCCGAGGTTGGTGGTAATGCGGGGCCGTGATCCTACGAGGATTGCAAGAGCAATCCGATTCTCTCATCCAGTTCGAGCTCGAAAAGGAGCGGAATTTGCAGACCGACTCGGCTTCAAAGCCAGGGAGAAACCTGTTCCTTCCGACGTGTGCATGTGATGAACTGCTTTTCGTTCTCAATTTGGTGTGGATGAGGCTTTTAGCCATTGCTCCTAGAGTATTGACAGCTGGACCAGGAGACTAGGCACTGGCAGCCCAAAAATTGGGTCCTACAAGATGATTGTTCGTCAGATCGGTCCCTGGCGGTGTGGGCGGCTTTTGGTCACCGCAACTTCGACGTGGAGATGCGAGGGAGGATTCCAAGGGATATCAGCATGAGGAGCATTTAAGAGGATGTGAAGGAGGATTTGTGACATTCTTGTCTGCCGATGCAAAGCTGTTCAGGCAAGGGCGGCATGCGATGCAAGATCTGAAGCCTCAATGCACATCGGCGCGAAAAGCAAAAACATGCTGGACCACGACTCGCGTGACAAGTGACCAGAATGGATCGGTTTTCCTGCTGTCCAGGGCGAGTTGAGGCATTTGGAACCCCCAACAGCCACCTGCAGGCAGCGCTGAAAGGGTCAGCGGAGGGCCCACGTGAGGCTGTAGGGGAAGATTGCATCGCAACGCTGACCCGCGCCCACGAGTTTCACGAGCTCGCAGATGGAGTGTGTTCCTCTCTGCCTAGGGACGCGGATTGTGTTGATATGGGTCGTGTGAAGTGACCTACAGTACGGAGTAGTGTACGGTACTTTCAACGGCTGGCTTGTGCCTGCTCGCACCGACTTCCAGATCGGGGGATGGAACCAGACTCTCGGAGAAGTCGTTGGCGCCGGGAGGAATCGCAACATCGCAAAGCGAGCCGTGCCATCCCAGGATGTGCCCGTCTTTTAAAAGCAATCCCTGCCTGGTGTGCAATCACCCCAGACTCCGACACGACTGGAGTGTCGACAGCACATCAATCGCGCTTGTGTGCCAAACCGCCGAAGAAAGTGGTTGGTTGCCCTGGGTCGGTGAGCTGGGATGGGCTGGAGATGATCAGCTTTGGTTTGCAGAGACGGAGCAGGGAAGAAGAGGGAGAGAAATGCACCAACGAATGAAGGAAAGAAACGAGTGAAGGAGAAAAAAAAGAAAGAAAGAAAGAAAGAAAGAAAAACCTGATCAGGATGTGGAGGATGAGCAGTATGCGGCCCTCACCGATGCCTCTTCAGCCACACGACCATCCCGCCGGGAGTCACAGCTGCTGTCACACTGATAGTGCGTGCGCTGGCCAGAAGAAAAAAAAGGGAAAGGGCAGTTGGGGGGACCAGCGCTTGCCAAACAAACTGCTGGATCCACTTTTGACCCCCAATTGGGCTGGAAATCTCCAAGGCGTCCTCCACTCTTCTTCTTCCTGCACTTTTCTTCTCTACACCTCTTTTCCTGCTTCTTCTGTTTCTACTTCTTCTGTTTCTACTTCTTCTTCTTCTTCTTCTTCTTCTTCTTCCTCCTCCTCCTCCTCCTCCTCCTCCTCCCCCCCTCCTCCTCTCAACACACAACCACAGATCCCTACCAGCACACTCGTGGTCCTTGGAAAGCTTGCCTGGCTTCGTGCCCTCCTCCCACGTCACAACAGCCTGCCGAGTTAACCGCCCAAGGCTCATTCATCAGACTGCATACCCTCCGACCACAACATCTTCCAGCCTCAGGAAAGCAGAAATCTGTTCACATATCAGTCAGCCAACACAGCGTGACACTCCTCAATCCAACTTTGTGTCAATCTTAGAGCCATATCTCGCTACTTGCTGTGCTGACCCTCGACGTCACTGGGCATTGTTGGACGATGGTTAGGTTACGAGGCAGGCACAAACCTTTACCATAAATCAGCTGTGATTCTGTCCATGGGCTCAGACGTCCATATTTGAAATCTATTCACACATCACAATGGCTCCCCACTCCTCAGGCTCTCTTCCTGGCTCCAGGAGTCAGCTTGAATCGAGACATCTGGGTAGCAACGGCACCATCACACCAGAGTATACCCAGTCCCAAGAAAATATCCTAGAAATCCTCGCCCTGGTTTTTGCAACAGTCAGTGTTGCTTCTGCCATTCTTGCGTTCTACTGGTTTATGAAGATGCGGAGGAGCTTCAGACATGAGTAAGCTTTCATCTAGTAACACGAGTACCTGCTTAGAACTTAACATACCACAGCCTCATCATGCTGCTTATTCAAAGCGATATGTTCAAAGCGCTGTGGTTTATGATCTACCCTATTGTTGTCTTCTCTCATGGCCCCGTACCAAACGATTCCACCTTCTGTCAAGTAAATGGCTTCTTTCTCTCAGTGGGCATTGAATCGTCAGGTTGGTCCATACTTCCCAACCAAGAATACGATCCTGATCATAGTAGATATTGCCGTCCTCATGATCGCCATACACTCGGCATTGTATATATTCCGCTCAAAGGGGTCTAATGGCGAGGGTGGGCTATACCCGTACCGTCGTATTGCTTACGCAATCTGGTTCTTCTTTCCCATCCTGATGGCGAGTCTGGCATTTGTCAACAATGGCAACTCTTTTACTACAGAAGGTACATATTGCTATCTCCCGGTTCGCCCGTTCTGGTACCGACTCGCCCTGGCGTGGATCCCTCGATATCTAATTTTTATCGTCATTCTCGGTATTTACTTATCCATATATTACTATGTCCGTTACAAACAGAATGGGTTCAACGAAGCCGAAAGACGATTTTCAGTTCCATCTAAGCCACTGATCGAACAACACCAAAAGCAGCTGAGGCGCCACACAGTTCCCCCTACGCCGACGCTGGCTTGCCATGGCCTGATCTCAGAATCTCCAGAACCGGGGAGAGAGCCAGAAAAGATACAAGAACCTGCTATACCACCCGACACATATAAACCTAGCAGATCTAAGTCGAATGCAGGCGCGCATCGGTTCATGTTAGCCAGCATTGTAACAATAAACAATGAGTCTCCAACACCTCCGTCTGAACCTTCCATTATCGACGCCGACTCTTTCACCAGTCCATCAACACCTCAACCTCTTCCTCGCTTCGTGATGGCTACCTCTCCCCGCTCCGTTGGATCTGTCGAGTCGGAGCTCCCTCTTGACTCTCGAGCAACGTCATGGCAGGATGGATTCGTGACACGATATTCGCCCCCAACAAGCGGACCCGCAAGTCACCAGCATTCAATCGTCGATATATTCACCGTGTTACGCCACCAGCCTAATTCATCGAATATCTCAACTCCAGTATCCCCTCTCCAACTCATCAATTCAAGAGGCCAGACCTTCATGGAGGCCGAGATGCTACGTACTCGGGACAAGATTCGGAGACAGTTGCGTTTTCTTTTCATTTATCCTTTAGTGTATATCGGAATGTGGATTCTCCCCTTCGTATCTCACGTCCTTCAGTACGACGATAGATTTGCAGTCAACCCACCGTTCGGCCTAACTTGCATAACAACAATCTCGATTTGTGCGCAAGCCGCAGTCGACTGCTGGCTCTTCTCAACACGCGAAAAGCCATGGCGACATATCCCTGGCACCAAAGGAGGGTTTTGGGAGAGTCTAAAGTTCTGGACGGGCTGGAAGGGACATGATAAGAGAAGAGTCATTCACGGGCCTGGAAAGACCAGGGAAGAGATGGTTCGAGAGGCGAGGGCTGCTTATAGAAGACGTGATCAAGAGATAGCCCAGAGAAGGACGGAGACGGAATCTCCGAATAACTTTATGGAGAGTAGACGGGGTGAGCGAAGCTGGTGGGATGTTGATGGCGCTGGTGAGAACATGAGTCCACTAGTCGAGGAATCGAACCCGATGGAAGATGTTGAGATTAGTGACGAGGAGTCTCGTTCGGATGGCTCGACAACTTTGAAAGAGTCGGACACTACCCTTTCCGGAGACACAAATCACGAGAGAAGACCGTAAATACATGGATACCGGCAATGGGCAAGGCACAGGCATATATGGGATCAGGCATTTTTGATGGCAATCGGTTATGGCGTTTTGGATGAACTAGAAATTCATGGCAGGCAAGGGCATGAGATACCACGGGTGCATTGCATTTGCATTGGGTTAGGAACTTTGGTTTTGAGGTTTCAAACAATCACCTCGGTTTAGCGTAATATATAAATGTAGATACCCACAGAGGGACATAAGCTCCCTAACTATAAAGTAAATTTTTTTGACAAAGATATCCTTCGATACTAATACTGTATTTTCTAAACCTGAATCTTTATGTACTCATCATATGCACCGCCAGTGTTTACTACGCCTCCTTTTTGTTCCCTCTGTTCGATAGTCCAGCACTTACTTCCTCTCTCCTAACCTCGGTAGCTTTAATGGGAGGGTAATTAACACAGTGATTACACTTAAAACTACTGCCCCCACGAATGTCACCCTCAATGCCTGCGCATAGCTATCCACCACCATCTGTTCCTCCAGTCAGTATAAATTCTTGAATAAATCTAGGTGAGAAGAATCAAGTTCAAAGCTCGTGCATACAACGACAAATCCGAAGCAAGAAGAAATAAGAAAAGGAAAAAATGGAAAACCATACCTCTCTGTAAACCCCATCCAAGAATCTGATAGCCTGAACACTCTTCCTCACCTGCTGAATAACACTTTCCGCATCTGGCCCAACGACGTTGATCGATAAGTAGTGGTATAAAGCGTTTTGCAGTACAAGAGACGAGAGCGCAACGCCGAAAACCATACCGATGGAGCGCCAGAGGATGAGCGTTGATGTTACGACGGCTTGTTCGGCTTGTGGGGAAACGGCGAGGACGGCCATGAATGTGGCTGGGAACACTGTTCCTGGTTAGCATTTTGCTGCTAGATGGGAGTGGTAAAAGTGGAAATTGAAGAATGAAGAAGGAGGAAACGTACAGAATCCTTGACCTATGCTAGATGGGATGATAAAGAGTAGGTATGCCCAGTCTGGAAGACCGCGCTGCAGGCATGATAAAGCTGTTGTACCGATGACGAGGAATATTACACCGAGCACCAATAGCCATTTTGTTTGTTTAGTCCATACTATGAGGAATCCTGTTGCGGTTCCTATGCTAGAAGCAGCAATAGAGGGGACTACAAGACGGAGCCCTGAACTGGTTGCGCTCTCGAGGAGGACAGCTTGAAAGTAAAGAGGAATGTTGAAGGTTACGGCGTTGGCGATGATCGCTCCGATGCTGTTCCCCAGGATGAGTCCGGCGCGTGGGTTACGAATGATGAGTTTGAGAGGCATGATGGGAAGGTCGACTTTGGATTCAACGTATATAAAGGTGGGGAAGGCGAAGGCAAAAAAGATGAGAGAGGATATAACTATTGGGTGAGACCAAGGATAGACGTTTCCTCCGAGATTCTAGATTTTTTGTTAGTAACGCAACGGGGAAACGGGAAATCTCGCTTACAAGTCCAAGAATCAAAGAGGTGATGGATGTTGTCAGGAGAAATGACCCTTTGAAGTCAAACACCTTCATTGCTTCCAGCAGAGTCTTTTTCTCCACACCTTCAGATAATCCTAATTTCCGAGGAACTGTAAAGACAGCAATGCCTAGACAGATAATCAAGAAAGGAACTTGAATTCCAAACTCCCACCTCCAACCAAGAGAATCAGCAATAGCACCACCTAGAGCTGCTCCTGCGGCTGAGCCAACCCCGAAAATAATATTTATGTACGATTGATAAATTCCACGAATCTGTATTGGAACTAGATCGCTCGTGATAATTGACCCCATACTTAACATTCCTCCAGCACCAAGTCCACATAAAGCTCTTGCAAGGATGAAACTTGTCATGCTCTGGGCAAGAGCACACCAGACTGTAGCGAATGTGAAAACAATCATTGTGAAGATATATGGTGGCTTTCGTCCAATGGTATCGGATAGACGTCCGAATAAGGGCTGGAAGCTGGTAGATGTGAGAAGGAAGGCGGTTGATAACCACGATGCGCTATTGGAGCTCTGGAAATACGAAGTAATGACCGGGTGGCTGGAGACCATAATCGTCATGTCGAAACACGAGATGAAATAGGCAACCAATATTCCTCCAAATATGAGCCAGAACTTGCTAACACTGCAGCCTGCGAGAAATGGGGACTTCGGTTCCACATCCTCATCGTCTGCTTCCTGGATAATATCCTGAATACTACCAACTGTGCTTGCCTTGGATTTTCTCCGTAGACTGGCTTGAGCAGTTGGTGTAAGGCTTGCTTTGGCGCCGCTATATCTCCTAGGTCCCCTAAGCATTGCAACTTCCTGGGATTCAGGCTCTATTCCTAAGCCTGTAGAGATGGACTCTGATCTGGAAATCAAGTTGTCGAACTCATTGTCCCCAATTTCTCGGTCATCGTCGCTCTCGTCAATCACTGCTGATTGACTGGAAGAATCTCCATTGCTTGCAGCGAGAAGAGCTGTTCTCTCATTGATGCCATTCCCGTTATTTCCCGTCCCCTCTTCATGAAGATCTTGGTCTATCGCCATTGTACTTTGGATTTATCAAGCAGCATGAAAAGAAGACGGCGAAATGGTTGCTATAAGTTGCCACGAGGCTTAGAGCCAAAGAATGGGATGGGTGACAGGGTGCGGTGAGATAGCACAAAAACAGTCATGCGGCCTGGAGGTTAAAATGACGAATCTGTTTGTTACTGCGTTTGTTCTTCACGTACTCCGATATAGGATGTGACGGAGAAGTTCTGATGGAGCCAAGATATGCAAAATTCCAATACATGAGGAGGACAGAATATAATGAAGAGGCAGAAGGAGAAGAGAAAACGAGCGACAGGCAGTGGGGAGACTGCGTGAACTGCATGCTGCTTGCAGCTACCCTACCTCGAGAAATTGATCCGCTGCCGGTGACCCACAACCGCATCTGCATTCCGCTTGCCCATCTAGGAATGGTCGTGCATGACGAATTTCAAGCCTCAGAATCGATTTTGCCTCTATCTCGAGTGATATACTGAAAGTATCCTTGGCGGAGTTGAACTTGTTCCTGAGGCCACAACGAAGAGGAGACAGGACTAAAGAATGGTAGGATGGGAAAGACGCAAGAAACGAGAGCTCGAGGAACTTTTTTCTTAGCTCCGAAACGGCTCCGATCCGATAAGGACCCTTATCGCGAAGCTACCCCTGCCCACCCCACTTCTGGACTGGACTTTGCCCCATCCCTGTTTCGTTGCGTTATTGTCGATATTCTTAACTCTCTTGATAAACAATCGAGTACGTTGCCTTGATGCACTTGATGCCCATATTGATGGATTATTGCAACTGCCGTTTGATAAGTTACAGCCATGCCCTCACTCCCTCTCCGAATTGCTATTCTTGAATGTGACTCTCCCCTCACCGGAACACAAACTAAATACGGTGGTTATGGTACGCATATTCCCCTTTTCTTGAAACAAACCAGTTCTTCGTAAATCAGTTCTTCAGGATTCTCAACAGCCTAACTAACAAGTGTTCAGGCGGCGTTTTCACGGCTCTTCTGCTCGCCGGCGCTTCCTCCTTAACACCTCCACTACCCGCCTCATCCCTCAAAATCACTTCATACGACGTAGTTTCCGCTAAAGACTATCCATCTCTGGCCGATGTCGACGCGATCCTCATAACTGGCTCACGGTACAACAGCTACGACAACGACCCCTGGATAGTGAAGCTTGTAGAATTTGTTAAAAGCGTACTGGAACAGAGGAGAGTAAGGGTGGTAGGCGTGTGCTTCGGCCATCAGATTGTGGGACGGGCAATGGGAGTCAAGGTCTATAAGAGTGACAAGGGATGGGAAATCAGTGTTACAGCTGTTGATTTGACGAAACGGGGTCAGGAGATCTTTGGAAAGACGGCTCTTGTGAGTGCCTCCGTGTTAGATTTCAGAGTGCAGACTAACAGTCATAGGCACTACATCAAATGCATAGAGATATAGTGTATGAATACCCAGAAGGCACGGAGGAGTTAGCATACACCGACAAATGCAAAGTTCAGGGGATGTATATTTCTAAGAGAGTGATTACAGTTCAAGGGCATCCAGAATTTAATGAAGAGATTGTGAGGGAGCTGGTGGAGGCGAGACATGATAGTGGGTTGTTTAATGACGAGTTGTATAAGGATGCGATCGCTAGAGTAGATAAGTATCAAGACGGAACGGTAGTCGCTCAAGCGTTCTTGAAATTTTTACTAGAAGAATAGGAGACAAATACACAAGTTCAACTATGCTTGAAGACGGGAGACGGATATTTAGACTTAAAGCAGACTTCAACCAACGGCTTAAGTTCCTTGCTGCTGGTTTTTGACATCTCTAAACCAATAGGTCCGCCAAATAGAGCATGGTTTACGTTTCATCTTACTAAGGCTCCTATACTCAAAGCTCATGTTATCTCAGGTATTGGCAACACTATGACTTGCGAAAAAACAACCATGTTACTAAATCCCCCCCCAAAAAACCCGCGTTGATACAACTAAAATAACACTAAACAGTTGGGTATTCTATATACGTTTGACATAATTTGACAAACCTTTACAGTTCATCTTGTACTACGGTCTGAAGAGCTTCAACGATGAGATCCAACCATTTGGCAAGCCTAGTCTTAATTAGCATATGGTCCTTTGTCTTAGAATATTACTCACCTATAACCAGCCTTTGCAACCTGTAACTGAATAACTGGAATGTTACATTCATAATAATCCAAACTCAACTCCTGCCCCTGAAGCGCCTCTACCCCATCCGGCAGCACTGTCGTGCAAACAAATGCATTCGCCTCCTCTGCCCACCTCAGACTCGACATTACAGGGTCAATCAAATCAATACCGTCGAGCCAACTATCAGCAATATCTTGATAGACGCCATAATTTATAGCATCAATGAGAGTAGCAGCCCACTTTTGGGCATAAAAGAGAGAGTAGCCCCCAATAAGCTTCTCAGGCATATCGGTGTCCCAAACGTGGTGGAGATTCGTGGCTTTGCCTGAGAAATTGACGGAAATCCCATTCCCGCCAATATTGAGGGCTTCGTCATGAAGAGGTTGGTGGATGTCCCCGACAAACTGATAATCTCACGTTAGAGCCTACGAATCAGGGGCAACAAGCCAGAGCTACCTACGTGGATAATAAACTAAGAGACGATCAGCTTAAGCTTCATAAATATCGAGGAAACTCACTTTCGCGGCCTGATTCCTCTGCCAGAACGGCAAAGCAGGATCTAACAAGCGCGAGGTCTACTCTCATCAGTTTTCATCCTCTCAATGTTTCACCCAACCACTTACATAATTCGCGATCGCCCCAAGGATACACCCTTTCTCTCCGCAATCCCTAGAATACCTAACCTCACATTTCAAAGGTGGATCATCTTCAGCATCAATATAATGAAAAGGCGCCGAAAAACGCCCCGCTGCTGTGTACCGGAACGAATCCGCCCACGTAGCGACGTTGGCGAGATAGGACGGTGTGCTATTGTAGAGAAGGGTTTGGAAGTATGCCTCTGTGGTGGGAGAGACGAAGTTTGAAGCGACGTAGGCTACGGTTTGGTGGCCTAGAGAACCCCAGGCAAATGTGGTGTTGGGGAGCAGGCTGAGAACTGCAATGGTAGGGAGTGACAATTTCATTTTACCGCAATAAGAGTTTTGTCGCGTGAATGATGAAAAGAGTGTTAGTGAAGAGGAAATGAAAGAAAAAGGGCGAAAATGATTGTTTATTTTGAAGTCAAGGAAAACGGATGACCTGAATGGAGACCAGCTGATTTGGGAGTGGTTTTGTTTCGATTGGTTGCCGTTGTCAGGCGACGGAACCAACTAGCAGGGCACGTTGCATCAGCTTAGGCGACCTCGCGAACTCACTCAATTATTCAAGATCCAAGATTCATTTATACAACAGAAGCGTGAGCGGTATTTTTATCTGTGCAGCTAGAGAACATACGGAGATTTCTATCTCTTACATCTTTATATTGTACATTTTGTATTTTCATACACATTATACTACAGTTTGGTCGTACACTAGCCTTCTAGCTCAACTGCATTGTTGCCATATCAGAACAAACTCGTTATTAGCTTTGTTAGGGTCTTCAGCGTCCTCCTCTATGCTAGGTTCTGCAACCTCTAGGCAACGTTTGACCGCCATTCCAACTTCGCCTTGCAGCTCGATAGAAGGCAGTTCTTGTTTCAACTCTGGGATCCAGTTTCGTATCACCGTCATGCATGCTGTCTGGTTTTTGGTAAAGGCGACGATGGCAAACATGAAAGCATACATTGTCGCTGATTGAGGTTGGTTGTGTTGGGGAGCCATTCGGAAAATCTCCCAGAATTCTTGCCAGTGGTTGTTTCTGGCGTACAGATCCATTAATTTTATCCTCGACTCGTCTCTAAAGAGAGGTAGGTCGACAGACTTTATAAGTACATGAATTCGTTTTTGGATCAATGGCATAGGGACACTGAGTAAATCAAAGGTATCATCGCTCTTGAACACGGAGCCTGAATGAAAATTTTGAGGACCATCACTAGGCGAAGTGATCTCTTGTAGGGCTATAAACATATCCTCCGTAAGGACTTCTAGACCCTGATCGTGCATTGTATGCAAAATCTGGCTGGCTCTCTCTGTCGCTTCCAAGGAAGGGCCATAGAAGTTATTCTCCTTCCTGTGTGGTAAGAGGATACTGCGAAGGAGATACATGCAAGACGGCCTGGTCAATCTGACACCAAGATATTGCAGTTCGTGGAAAAGTTCCAACATTCTCTCGTTATTATAGCCCGGATGTTCAACTTCACGGCCATAGTAGAGCAGCCAAATTTTCATCTCGGCAGCAAGTGATGTGGAACGGCTGGGAATAGTCTCGTAGAAGAGTCTTAGGAACTGGGTCGATTCGCAATCAGCATCATTGATGCCAAGAAGCTCCCTGGCCTGATTCTGAGGAACGCTCTGGAGGTATTGTTTCATGACATCAAGCAGAAAATCTCTCGATTTCTCACCTTCTAGTCTAGGAATTTGCTCGCTACATTCAGACACGACATCTTTTACTCTCTCATAATCGCCGGAGTCTAGCAGTATCAGGAGACCTTCTCGAATGTCTCCAATGTCAAGTTCTCTTGGAGGGATGGTGGTTGATTGCTGAACTGGAAATCCTGTTTCGGGAAATTTGTGGTTCTCCAGTTGAAAGCGACGAGCCAAAGTGTGAAATCCTCGGGCTTGTCCAACTCCCGAAACCCCTCTTGTCGGGTCATCAATTGTTGTATTCTTGGATTGAGTATCCAACGACACAGGTTGCTCTTCAGCTAGAGAAGCACCGATGTCTTCTCTATTGTACTGAGCTCCTCGCTTGAGTATACCATTCCATAGCTTCTCTAGCTCGATCTCTTCTCTTTTTTCTTCAGTGAGGAGCTGCACAACCAACCTTATCCCTTCTGTTCGGCGTCCAAAGCCGATGAAGTCTTGTGGTGGTGTTATTTCTGAGGCCCCTTCTGCTTCCTGAACGATGCCGACATCCACACAGACCCATCCCGTCCGAATTCCATCATCGGTATTTTCTTCGGTGCCACCAAGGAGTTTCGTTCGTTTGGCTTTCCGGCGCAATTTTAGTTTTAACTCATTTCTTCCTAACAACCCGTCGGCACTTGGCCGAAGCTTATAGTTACTCCTAAACCACCGACATAATCGATCAGCGGATACATGGAGGTGCTTTTCACTCCGAGCAGTTCCAATGACCATTATTAGATTCGCTCCTAACGCTGGTGGTGGGTCGAGTTTTCGTAGATCTAAAAGTGAAAGATTATCGAGACCAAGATCGATGGATAATTGCTGGAGTAGAGGCTGGAGAATAGGCGGTGGAGCTTCCGGAAGTTCTGGTATCTCTTGACGTTGCGGTATTTGGCGTGTAGGTTTTTGAGAGGCTTCAACTTGAAGGTACCATGGTTGTGCTGAGACCGAGGTTTGTTCCAGAATCTCTTCAACAGCTATTGACTCATGGATAGCATCCCTATCAACAGCTCCACCCTCGTCTTTAGTCTCCTCTTCTCTCTTGATCTGGGATATGGTTCTTCGGTCATCATTTGCGAGCTGCGACGAGTGCCGACTTTGTCGAAACGAAATGGAGCCACGCAACGCACTGAAAAGTAAGGGTTCTGAAGCTCGAATTGATGGCCCAGCCAAGGAAACAAAGTTATTTAGTAGAGACAATCGACAAGTCGCACATGTCGTTACAGCCAAAACTCTGCCGACAACCATGGCTGCTTGCTCTTTTAGATCACTTAATATTCTTCCTTCAACTGCAGGTCAGGGTTGGAGAAAATTATACGGCAACCGAAACTGCCAGAAAATTTCAATGCAATGTCGACTACATTTCTTCTTCTTCTCTAACATGTCGCAACAAAGCAATTCTCATATGAAAAAAGCCCAAATCTCATCAATCATGATCAGATTTCTTACCTACTCTCTCTCCGTGGTTCAGACTTGACACGTGATGCAGTGTGAAAAGGGGTAAGGGGTTTGGCTAACTGACTACGGCGGATAGTAGATACCCTGATAGCTCTTTGTAGATTCTAAAATTTTGCTTCACATCCCATTGACGACCACGCGACACCTTTTCGAATGGCCTTGTATTATTCTATTTCATTCCGTTCTATTGTACACTCGCTGTTATGACTACCTTGATAATATCTGTTTCATAGTACCCTCTTGTTTGTACAATACATTTCAAAATGCTTGTTCGAGCTGCGCGCCGAACGGCCTACCTGCAGTCGATTCGACCCCGAGTGCCTTGCGAAGTATGCCATTCATGGCTTCATTCAACACGAAATGGAACTCGAAGTCATCGAAGGAATGTATCAATTGGCTCGGCATCTCAAGGAGTGGTATTGGGACAGAGGTTAAACCCAAAAGATACTTCCGATACTCGGCCCCGTCGGACTATGGCAACTGCCCTCTCCACCCTGAGACCGATAGATGATATCCCATTCGAGAATATGGGTCATCTTCCACCTCCTCCACCGAGCTCCCAGAGTCTAGATGGTTATGGCACCAGACATATCAATAATTTCTTGATGGAGGAGTCGCATCTTTATATTGGCGATCCAATGGAGAACGTATCACGCATTCGACCTGGGAAAGTAGGCGTGAGCGGCAATTTTACCGAAATAAAAGCAGTGTACGATGCTTGCTTGCAAGTTGGGAGATTGGAGCGAGCTTCCCTCATTTTGAAGAGACTTTGCTCTATACCTGGCCTGACTGCTGAGGACCACCTGGTTTTACACAAACAGTATATTCGGGCAGCTGTTGACGAAATCACGTTCAATCCCACACGTACTTTGATGCAAGATTTGCATAAATGGTTTGAGCTGCAAGTTCGAATGCAGAGTATGCCTCAAGACTCGGAAATGTTGGCGTATATGGTCAAGGTATCCCTTCAAGAAGAACATAGTCGGAAAAAGCGACTCGTACGACGATACATGGATATGCTCGATGAAGATAGTGCTTTGCAAGTGCTGGATGCGGGTATCTTCTCCGCCTTCGAGATGAATCAACTAACCCAAATATATACCAAATATAATTTCGCCACTGCCATGGAAGATGTATATGATGAGAATGCATCTTTGACCTTGGACGACGCGGAGTTTGATGGTATCAGTATGTCTACCGACGCCGCAACTGTTCGTCCCACACCTCAAAAAGGCTTGGGACTGAGCTCTCTTAAGAAAGCACTCTCTCTATTTTCAAGTCTTCCCAACCAAGGTATCGACATTACGTCAGCAGATCCACAGACACGACGAGAAATACAAAAGCGTCTCGAAGATGACGCTGTCGAAGCTGCAGTTGAGAGGTGGAGAGATGAGTCTTTGCACTTGACAAAGATGGGACTGAACGGGGTTCTACAAACCAAATCTTTGGGTGCCCGGATGTGGAAGTGGCAATTGGCTCTGGAAAGTCACCTAACAGAGGAATTGAAAAAGGTGGAAGAGTCTGAACGGGCGTATCCTAAAACTTCAGAAGACTACGATCGCTGCATGTACGGACCACTTTTGCGAGTCCTACCTCCCAAGAAAATGGCAGCAGTGACGATTCTCTCGGTTATGAACCTGTTGGGAACTACGGGAAAGTCAAACAGCGTCCCACTTGCCGCCATCCTCATGGCAATTTCTCACAGCGTCGAGGATGAAAACTCAGTTGAAGTGGCACACAAAATGGCCAGAAAAAACCAGCTGCCCAAATCAGTTCAAAAGCGAATAACCCCAGAATATCTCAAAAAATTGTCTCTTACTCGAGGACCAGGAATGGCCACCCACTTAGTGAGCCACTTAGCCTCCCTTTACGCATCACCTGGAGATGCGCCACAGGCATGGCCTCAGAATTTGCAAGCGAAAGTCGGTGCTATTCTTATGTCGTCGTTAATTGAAGTAGCAAAAGTCCCTTGTACTGTGACACACGCGGAGACAAAGGAGCAAGTCGTACAACTGCAACCAGCATTTTTTCATGCCCTCCAGTACAAGAAGGGCAAACGGATAGGTGTCATCAGTTTGAATGAAGCTCTAACTGAGCAGCTCAAACGAGAACCAGTACACAGCCTTCTAGCGAAGCAACTACCTATGCTTGTAGCACCCGATCCGTGGACAGGCTTCAATACCGGTGGCTTTATTTCTCATCCTGCGAAAATAATGCGCATCAAATCTGGTGATAAGGACCAGCGGCAATATGCTGAAGCGGCCATAGGGCAGGGAGATATGTCAATCACCTTTCGAGGTCTAGATGTTCTCGGCAAAACATCATGGCGAATCAACAAACCAGTTTTTGATGTTATGTTAGAAGCTTGGAACTCAGGAGAACCAATTGCCAATATAGCTCCTGAGAATCCAAAACTGGTTATACCACCAGAACCGCCGTTGTCGAAAAATCCTTTGGAGAGAGGTCGTTGGATAAGAGCTGTGAAACTTGCTGAGAACCAACGGAATGGCTTTCACTCTCAACGTTGTTTTCAAAACTTCCAGTTAGAAATAGCGCGAGCTTTGAGAAATGAAGTCTTTTATTTCCCACACAACATCGATTTCCGCGGGAGGGCCTATCCAATCCCTCCCTATCTCAACCATATCGGTGCGGATCATTGCAGAGGCATTCTGATGTTTGGCGAAGGTAAAGAACTCGGTGCAAAAGGTTTGAAGTGGCTCAAAGTACAGTTGGCCAATGTTTATGGTTTTGATAAGGCCAGTCTGTCAGAGCGTGAAGAATTTACGATGAAACATTTGGACGACATCTACGATTCTGCTCTGCATCCTTTGACCGGAAAGAGATGGTGGCTAGAAGCTGAAGATCCCTGGCAATGCTTGGCTGCTTGCATAGAGATTAGAAATGCATTGCAGTTGCCGGAGCCGGAGAAATTCATTTCGCATCTGCCAGTCCACCAAGATGGAACTTGCAACGGACTTCAGCATTACGCTGCATTAGGAGGAGACATCTCAGGGGCAAAACAGGTCAATTTAGAACCTGGAGACAGGCCTGCTGATGTTTACACAGCGGTTGCGGACCTTGTGAAGGAAAGCGTTGCTAAAGAGAGTGCGATGGGAAATCCGGTTGCGAAGTACATGGAGGGCAAGATTACTCGAAAGACTGTAAAGCAAACCGTTATGACGAATGTTTATGGCGTCACCTTTATCGGAGCAAAGGCCCAGGTTAGGAAGCAACTCATTGCTGCGATTCCCGATCTTCCGAACGATTCAATACTCAACCCCGGAATTCTCTCGTCATACATTGCAGTCAAGATCTTTACGGCTCTTAGTAATATGTTTCGTGGTGCGCATGATATTCAATTTTGGCTCGGTGAATGTGCCAACAGGATTTCCATGAGCTTAACAGCAGAGCAGTTATCTCGATTGGAAGCTGAATGGTCCAAGGTCGTTTCCAAGAAGCCCGACAGTAAATTGACAGTAGGCAATGACAGGCCCAGCCCCAAGTTAGATGAGCTAGCTAAATTCCAATCCGGAGTTATTTGGACGAATCCATTGAATATGCCGGTAGTCCAACCTTATCGCAGATCTAAGACTACAATAGTACAGACAAACATGCAACGAGTCAATTTGAGTGAGCCACATCGAACAGACCCAATTAATAAGAGGAAACAACTTCAAGGCTTTCCACCCAATTTCATCCATTCCTTGGATGCATCACATATGTTACTTTCTGCCACCAAATGCCATGAACTAGGGTTGAAATTTGCTGCGGTTCATGATTCTTTTTGGACACATGCAGCAGACATAGATACCATGAACGATGTATTACGAGATAGCTTCATTCGGATTCATAGCGAGGATATTGTGTCTCGCTTGGCTGCTGAATTTTCTACAAGACATAAGGGTAGCATGTTTTTGGCCAAGATCAAGGCCAAAACGCCTTTACAGAAGAAGATTGCAGCTTGGCGGGCTGCCAAAGTCCGAGAAAATAGGAAAATGGTAGATAACAATGTTGATTGGTTGAAGCACGACAAGAATCGACGGTTGAACGAACTTATTCTAGAACTTAAAAGGCAACGATTGTTAGCTTCCTCCGATCCAGCAGAGGTTGAGGAAGGCAAGAATATGGAGACACCTGGCAGTATTTTTGAAGCATGCGCTGGAGAAGAAGATTTTGCTGTTGAAGAAGACATTCTGAGCATGGGCCTTGGATCTATTTCGGATGCTGAGAGTGTTGGTATTGATGACGGCCTCGAGACAAGCGAATCATCAAGCACCAAGTTAGGAGAGGAAACTGAATCGAACGAGTCTTCAAGCATCGAATCTGTTGAAGATGTTGCTGCGATGGATGACAATATGGAAGAAGGCGAGGCTCCAAGTACGTTCGAAAAAAAAATCTCAGGGAAAAAGAGTTCAAGCACGATATGTGATCACATCTGGCTTCCGTTGGTATTTCCGCCGGTACCAGACAAGGTATGACTTTTCCATGACCATTTGTTGTAAATAATTTGCCAACTAAATATTTAGGGAGAATTTGACGTGACGAGACTCAAGGAGAGCAAATACTTCTTCTCATAGGAGTGTTAGAATACGAGTACAATCTGATGTATTGAATAGGGGAGTTTCGGTTTGGCTTATCAAGGCGCATGTGGGTGAAGTAGAAATTTAATGTCTGAGGTGCCAGACAGCATAGCGACGGTGTTTTGCATTTGCGGGCGTTGGGTCCGTCCAAGATAGGAACGGAACGCGAGGGTTTGTAGGATTATTTGCATGGGGTCGTGATTCGCCTCGACTACCAGCTCTTCGTATTACCCCACAACCCTTAGATCAGGCAAAAATGTGCTTCATATAAAAGCTTGTCCTCTTAGCTCTAAATATGAAATTATATCCTTTCTAGCCCGGTTGAACGCACCATGGCATGGGAGCGGAAAGGTTGGAGTTCGGCCGCCATCCCGAAGTGATAGAAGCAGTGAGGAATGTGATTTGATGAAGGGAGCGTAAACCGCTACATGCCAGCCGTCCAGCTGGTTGCCTCCTTCACACCTTTACATATCACGGCGTTGCATTCCGTTCAGAGTTTTCAAGTTGGCTGTGATAGGAAGCGGAAGATGTCATTTGGGAGTCCCAAAGGAACTATAACGAAGGAAGTCTCAGTCCGTTTGGATGCTTCTTGCCTCCTTTAGCAATTTCGAACTCCACCCAGCTATTTTAAACTTGGATATCTCTCCTTTCCAAACCTCATTTTCCCATTTACCATCACTTGCATTGATGCTGCTATTGTTGCCCAAAATGAAGAACTTACAGACACTTCTTGTCCTGCTTGCAGCGCATGTCTCTACTCCCCTCTCTGCATACCTCCACTAATCACAAGTAGTCCTTATGCTATGGGCATCTGCCCAGCGGATCATGCCTGCTATACTCAAACTCTTACTACCCAAAATATTGGCAGTGGTATTTTTTCTTCCCCGCTTCGGATCAGCCCATGAGTTAACAGAGTGTAGATTGTCCACCTCTAACAAGCTGCGGCCTCATTCATGCAGACTGCATCATAATAACCACCGCTACCATATCTGAGCCACCGGTCGATAAATGTTGCAAGACAACACCCACCTCTCTTGTGCCGGGTCCTTGCCCAACCTGCCAGGTCGGCTGTTATGAGAGTACCAGGACAGTATTCACAACAGTACCTACCCCAACTCTGTACAAGGATTCCGTCAGAACACCATCATCATCGTGTACAACAACTCTGTTGAAGGACGGTTCCTTTTTGATCGGCCCGACGGCGACCATCTATACCTCGACAGTCATCGAGACATCTGTTGTGAAATGTGCGCCGTGGTGTGAGTTGGTGACAAAGAATGTCGGTGGAATTGGGCCTGTCGCTCTCTTCACGACTACCGTCACTGCAACTGTACCAGAAACCACTACAACGTATACGTGCAAACTCTAATGGACTTGTTTTGTGATTGGAGCATGCGGCATTACCGGGTGCTGTGTTTGTAGAGCGAATCGGAGTACTCTGATGCTTGCAATTCTTAAAAACACTGCTTTCAGGGCTGGAAACGGCATCGAAAATGTACTTGAAACAGATTCTTAAAACCTTTATGTCCATCCTCAATGATCGAATAAGAATTCGAGTGCTGTCTCAGTCGCTAATTCCCTGTGTTGTCTACTGGTTCTCGTGAGACCATCCCGAGACCATCTACTTCCACTAGGTGTCATAAGTTATTAGAGTTCAGACTCGCAATGGTTTTCGCCTCCAATAAATGATCTAAAAACCATAAAAGAAATGTAAACTATCACATGAGCGCGACTTTGAATGTATTCTGCAACTGATCAATCTACGACCTTTTTTAGTGGATAACACATTTACGTTTGCAGTTTGTTCATTACTTGAGCAATCCTACGAAACCTCACCCTGGTCATTAGATAAACAAGGTTTAAGAGGTCAATCACCTCATCACATCAGAAGTCATCCTTAAAAACCAATCAGTTCATCTTGATACAATAGATTTCATTCAAGTCGCCTCTATCAGTATAATAAATAGCCAACTCCAAAAGAAGCTCCAATATCAAAGGGTATGAACTCAAAATCCCGACGGCAACATAGAATTCTCATAGATAAACCAGCTTTCATATACATACGTCAAATAATATCACTGTGAACTCTTTACCCCAAATTATTTCTGTCCTGGGCTGCCTCCACAGCTTCATCCCAATCAATCCTGGAAATGAAGAATCCTTCGGCAGCGGCCACGAGCCCCAAAGCAAGCGCAACACCACTCCATAGACCCTCTAGCTCCCAGCCCAACCCAAACCCAGTTCCAAAGGAAATGGGCATAGCTATAACATAGTAACAGAACAAGTTCACCCAGCCACCTATTTCTTGGCGTCCCAGTCCTCGGAGCAAACCATTACAGTTTGCTGCTAGAGCATCGAAGAGCTGGAAGGCGGCGCAGAGAGGCAAGACTTGTGCGACGAGATCGATGACGCCTTGGTCGTTCGTGAAGAGTTGGGGGATGTAATTGCGCAGTGAGGAGAGGAGGATGACGTTGAAGATTCCGACCATTGAGGCACCGACGATAGCTACCTTTGCACTCGTCTTCGCTGCATCTGATAGAGTAGCTCCGATCAGGTTGGCTACACGAGTTGAGGCTGCGATTGAGATCGGGAATGGAATTTGGAAGGTGAGCGCTGTGATGGTGCTCAAAATACTCTGAGCTGCAAGATGGGTGACGGAGAAATAACTTGAAGCCAGAGTGAGAATTTCGAATGCTAGAAATTCTGCTTCCACCATCAAGAGACCTGGAAGAGCGAGCTTAATCATCGGACCCCAGTTTCGGAAGGCACGCTTCGTGAAGCCATTCCAACATTGTCGCCCGTCGATGAACCTGACATACAAGAACAGTAAAAGTGGGAGGAGGTTGTCAGTGACAGCAACAGCAATAGGAGCTCCAATGAATCCCCACTTAAACTGCCAAACGAACAGCCAATTCATAAAAGCATTGAGCGGCGCGGCTATGAGCAAAACATACGTTGTAGCGGAGAATAAACCTTGCGCTTGTACGAAACGCTTTCCGCTTTCGAATGCAGCATAGCCGGGAGCTCCAAAGAGCAGAACGCGGAGATAAAGGCCGGCAAACTGAGCAGATTCTTTCTCTGGTACAATTTTCTCTAGAATTTTCTCGGCCTGTGATAAGAGTTAGTCTTAAGATATTAGAAGGCATGAACATGGAAATCCTCGTGGTTTTCAGAACAAAATAGTCAATCACGTCGAATTCGAGCAAAAATCAAGCCCACTCACCGATAGCCAAACTATACCAATTGGAATAGTTAATACCCATAAGAAATACACCATTCTCTGTAACTGCAATCCAACGAGATGCTTCTTCCCGCTTCCATAGGCTTGTGCGCACAGTGTATCCAAACTGGTTGCCAGACCCTGATATATCGCATATCCACTAATATTTGCTGTCATAGATGCCAAACTGACGGCTCCAAGCTCCACTTTTCCTAAATGGCCCACAGTGAATATGCTCGCCACCGTAAGAGAATATTGTAACACAAAGGTGACGACCAAAGGACTCGAATATCTCCACAGAGTTTTGGATTCTCTTTGCCAAGTTGTTTTGATTTTCCCAGAGGCGACAGCAGCTTCCCATTGAGCGTTCAGACGCTCATGATGTGCTCTCGTAGTCTCCGGAGGTAATAGAGCAGACGTCTCAGAAGGTTCAGCCGAGGAAGTTGGTTGCTCCTCATCTGGTGCTCTTTTGGGTCTCCTCGGGCTAAATAACTTCTTGTATAGCTCGACAATAGGGTTCATTTTCGGCGGATCTGGACGCTTGGGCGGCACAAGATAGTTATCTCTAAGCAAACTCCTCTCTTCGTTTCGTACCTGCTTCTTTTCTTTCTTGGTCAAGTATGGGGCGTCTGCTCCACCTGGAGTGATAGCAGGTCTTGTGCCACCAAAAGCTACCCAGCTTGGCCTTCGATATGAATTGGCCATTGAGTGCTGTAGTGTATCTGGACGGACGGTAGAGCTATCTGACTCATCGTCAGAAGAGCTGGTGCCATCCGTTTCTGGGGCCTCGTATTCATCGTCGTCACACTCGGCCAGGTCGCGAGCAATTGATTCTTGCGCGATTGGAGATGCAGACAAGTAAGAAGTACTGAACGGAGACGCAGCGACTGAGCCTTGCCTCCCCGTTCGAGGTTTGATCGGTCGCGAAGGAGTAGACATTACGGAGCTGGAGCTGGAGCTATAGAAATAGAAGGCCGGGACGCAGGTTCTTGTCAAGAGCCTGGTAGCACTTCGCTCATGAAGATAGACTAGACTAAGAAGCAACAATGTACTTCACAGAACAGAAAGAATTCCTCCCGAGACTTCCAGGAGGAATATATACACACATATGGAAGAAAGGAAAGAGTGGGAGCTGAAAAGTCCTGCCCTTGACTACCTACCCCACCGTGATCCCGCCTCTAACCTTGTCCGCGATAGGAAGTTGTACGCGGGTGAAAATTCCGCCCTTTCAATTGACATCATATTAGATGTTGGATAAGGTTCGTGGATAAAGATATTGTGTCGAAGAAATTCTTTTGACGGAGCCATTGGTTTCAGCAACGCTGGTTTCTCAAGATGCCCCTTGTCAGCGACGAGGAAGAAATCGAGAACACTTACAGTCCCTTCGGTATCCCACTCCATCCACGACCTGTGGACGTCCAAGAGTACGTCTTCCTCTTGCTTGAAAATCTAGCGATTAGCTAACAAAAGAAGACATCACGACGGACTCGTCTTTTGCTTGCCTCCCTTCTTCGGGCCGCTCCTCTTCGACAATTCCGATAGCGATGCCAGAGACCATTGTGCAAATGAACGGACCTTCCTATCCTACCTCCGCCTCTCAATATACATGGCCATTGTTGCGACAGCCATTGTTGTTTCTTTCCACTTGAAGAATCAGCCCACAGCTCTCGAACGTCGCATATCGCGACCACTGGGTATAGTGTTCTGGCTCTTGTCTTTGGCGTGCTTAGGGCTCGGTTTTGGGAATTATATTAAGACCATCAACAAGTATTCTCGGCGGGCAGCGATTGTGCAGACGGGTTGGAAGACACAAAGTGTGAGTAGAGCCTGTTGAGACTGAGAAGGGATATCATCAAATCGAATATGAAACCGAAGAAACCTTGATGCTAATGATTCGCTAGATTTTAACTGTCGTTGCTTTTTGCATCGTTGGAGTATGCTTGCTATTTCTCGCAACGAATACGAAAAAATCCTAGGAAGACTTGATTTCCATGAGAAGCGACCAGAGTATGGTGGCATTTTTGATATTTCCACAGCCAGGAGTTACGGACTTTGAGATTGGGAAGCATTAAGGTGGATTTGAATTGATATTCGATCACGATACCCCACTGGTAAGATCTTCGGTGGGATTTTGATATATGTTCTTGCACATACATACATACTTACATAGTACTAATGGAGGTGGCCCGTGACATGGAGCCTCATCCTATTCCTAGAACACGCAACTTACTTATGGGTCAAATTGTCTTGCCTCACCTTTTTGAACTGTAACTCACGAACCTATTCTTGACACCCACATCAAAACAACCCCGTTGATGTGGAAGCTTCTCTGTCGAGAAAAGCTTCTTCAAAAAGAGAGCTATTTCGTTCCCTACTGTATTGTACCTCTTTATATAACCGACAGGGTGTTGCAAGGTTTGTGAATAACTTCGGCTGCTCCTATTATATCGATGAATGAAGGCCAATCCAATGATTGAGCAAAAGTCTCAAGCTCTTTCCAGGGCTTATGATGAGACTAGGGTTTAGAAAGATTCGGTAAATTGAGGATGTAAGACGAAGCAGTGGACCATATCACCAAAGGTAATTTAGCTCCGGTTAGTTAAGTTCAAGTTGTATTTATAATCGAGATCATGTATTATTTGAGAAAAATAGAGGTATGGAGGTCACAAGGATAATGTTTGGGCAAAACGCCAGGGTTGAGCGCGTGGGGTAAAGAAATACAAATCGAAGACCTTGTAAAGGTAAGAGTTAGAAATTTGATCAAATTCTTCGCCTGAATAGAGATCAAGATATCTCAATGTTACCTTTCAAATAGTGTAAGAACTCAAGCTCTCTACTTTCGCCGCAATAACATCAAGCAAGGATTACCTTCGACATAGCTTCGCAAATTGGTCAACGCCTTAAATTCTTAAGAATATTATCTATTATTACCAACGCCTCGTCTAAGTCCAGAAGTCACTCAAACCATTAACATAATTCATGAAATGCTGATACAAAAGTGGCAGACCTCATAACCTAGCAAGTTAAAAGATTTCTTCATAGCCTTGAACGTAGCTGGACGAGGAGATATAAGATTGGCGAATGAATTCTTCTCTCTACTCCCAGGCGCGCATCTTTAGTCGCCCATCGTTCATTAACAACCCATAATACACAACTCAAGCCAAGTGAGTCCTAGATTCAAGAGTGATGTGCGCTTCCGGTCGTTGATGAGCTATTTTATAAGTTAATGAGCATCAACGTTCTACTAGAGCCCACAACAGAGTTCAAATAGCAAAACCGTCATGTCCAGGGGGGTCACAGAATCTCCAGAGGCCCGCTTTCTCCGCTGCGAGACGTACAGAAGAGATCGCTTCTTTCGATACATGTCGATTTATCTCTTCATATCTTACCGTCTCTGCAGGATTAAGCTCTCCCCTAGGCTCAACTGGTATCAATGCAGACCTGCGAGGCCGCTTTGGTTTCCCTACATGTGCATCTGGATGGTATTGCTCCATAATGTTTACGAAAACATCTCTGGAAACATGACCGGCCATCCATTTCATAATCTCTTGACCCTCAGACTCGTACGAGGGCATGACGAGATGTCTTACGAGCAGACCTTTCTTGGCAATCCCATCTGGAGTAAAACATAGATCCCCGACTTGTGAATGCATGGCCTTGATGCTTTCCATGGCGGTCTCACGGTAATTCTCCGCTTTCAATAATCGCTTGGAAGTACTCTCATTCCACACCTTGAAATCCGGGAGATATATATCCACCAAGCCATCCAATAGTTCTATCGAAGCTAGGGAATCGAAAGCAGATGTGTTGTAAATAATAGGAACTTTCAATCCCATTTCCCAAGCGTGTAAGATTGAAAGTACAACTTGTGGTACAACGTGTTCGGGTGTGATGAGATTGATATTGTGTACATTGCCAACTTCTTGAAGTTTGATGTACCAATCTCCAAGCTCTTCGGGAGTCAGGTCGAAGCCATTTCTTTGATGAGCAATATCATGATTTTGGCAGAATACACAGCGTAGATTGCATCCACTAAAAAAGACCGCGCCGGATCCATGATGTCCTTGTATGCAAGGTTCTGCGAGGAAACATAAGCAGAGCTTTTGCAGACAGAAGATTCAGCAGAGAAGAATGCCTATCATGTAAGCCGCTCTACTTACCCTCACCAAAATGTGGTGCAATGACATTTACCTTTACCTTTTCTCCTATCAAGCAAGTTCCAGTTCTCTCATACCTATTGACACCGCACAGTCGAGGGCAGAGGTTACAGTTGCGGAGATGTGCATAGGCGGCAGACCTTTTTCTTGACGCCTCAACAGAAGACAGCAGTTGATATCTTGGGATATAATCATCGAGTAAAAATGGAGGGGCAAGATGTAGCTGTCGACGATTTAGGGGAGTTGTAATAGCCTGGCGAGGCAAGAAACCTCGGCTTGTAACAAAGCTCGGCCTTGGCCAATTCATGATCTTGAGGAAGTCCCTGCTGTGAGGTGAAGTCGAGATAGACTGGGAATATTGGAAGTTGAAGAGCACGCACAGTGAAGCTGAATTGTCGCTTAGTCATAATCGAGGGGAATTGAAATCACATGGCAGCGTGCATTTTTCGCGATCTGCCGACATCTCTCTTTACGAGGCATGGTTAATCATATATTATGCCCCCATGTTACGTCTATATCTTGTCTAAAAGCTTGAAAGTATATTCTCGGTTAAGAAACAACGTTTGAACTATGTCCTCGCACTTTGGGTTTATATCCATCTAAGACCTACCAGCGGGAGCGTCTCACTCTCGCCCATCATCTCTCACATTCCTGCACGCTCTGTTACACAGCATCCAGAAATGGCCGACCTGATGGATCTGGATACGGAGCCGCCTCGAGGGACAAAAAGAAAAGCTGATGATGCTGTTCCGATTGTTACCGCGCCAAGGAGGATCAAGGCTCTTGATCTGGATGTTGTCAATAAGATCGCGGCGGGGGAAATTATTGTGGCACCTGTCCATGCTCTGAAGGAACTCGTCGAAAACGCAGTCGATGCCGGTTCGACATCGCTGGAAGTGCTTGTCAAAGACGGGGGCTTAAAGCTTCTCCAAATCACCGACAATGGACACGGAATTAATGTAAGTGATTTCGGGTTTTCCGCACGCACCACTGACAGCACTCTAGAAAGAAGACCTTCCGATTCTTTGCGAGCGTTTTACAACATCGAAGCTCAAAGCATTTGAAGACTTGACATCTATTGGGACTTACGGTTTTCGTGGCGAAGCTTTAGCTAGCATCAGCCACATTGCCCATCTCACTGTCACTACCCGAACTAAGGACTCAAATTGTGCCTTTAGAGCTCATTATGATAGCGGACGCTTAGCACCTTCCAAGCCAGGTCAGAGCACCGATCCGAAGCCAATTGCAGGTCGGCCAGGGACTCAAATCACGGTTGAGGACTTGTTTTACAATGTCCCTACTCGCCGTCGTGCATTCAGATCAGCATCGGAGGAATACAATAAAATCTTAGATATAGTAGGCAGATACGCTATCCACTGTGATGGTGTTGCTTTCAGCTGTAAGAAACACGGAGAAGCCAGTACCACAGTCTCAACTCAAGCAAATTCTTCGACCGTTGATCGCATTCGTCAGATTCATGGCAGTTCTGTGGCTAACGAACTCGTAGAATTCACTTCCTCGGAAGTGAAGTATGGCTATCGTGCTCAAGGCTGGACTACCAATGCCAATTATCATGTCAAAAAGACAACCCTACTTCTTTTCATCAATCATCGATCGGTTGATTCAACAAATATCCGGAAAGCTATTGAACAGACTTATTCGACATTCCTACCTAAAGGCGGCCATCCGTTTACCTACCTGAGCATCGAAATTGATCCTCAACGTGTTGATGTTAATGTCCATCCTACTAAACGAGAAGTTAACTTTCTTAATGAAGATGAGATAATTGAGAATATATGCGTCGATATTAAGACAAAACTCGCAAATGTAGACACAAGTCGAACGTTCATGATACAAACCCTTATTCCTGGAGCCCGAGTTCCACTGATTTCTTTAACTTCTGAAAATTCAGAAGCTTCTAAGTCTAGTACTGGACCTCTCACATCCAAAACCAAACCTTACGAAAACAACCTAGTTCGGACCGATTCCAAACTTCGCAAGATTACTTCCATGCTCCCGTCTACTGTAAGGAGAGGCAGCGCAGAAACTCTAGGACCCAGCGACCCATCACCAGACGGTGTGGAATTCGAGACTTCAGACCGTGAACCGGTCATATGCCGCCTAGTAACCATAAAGGAACTTCGTGCCGAAGTTCGTGATGCGATACACAACGAGTTAACAGAGCTTTTTGCAAGTCACACTTTCGTTGGAATGGTAGATGAGCGGCGCCGTCTTGCAGCCATACAGGGTGGTGTCAAATTGTATCTGGTAGATTATGGCATGGTTTGCAACGAGTACTTCTATCAAGTTGGCCTAACAAACTTCGGAAATTTCGGCGCAATTCAGTTTGACCCACCTTTAAATATCAAAGAACTACTCGCTCTAGCTGCGGAGCACGAAAAGTCATCAACTTCCTCTGCTAGCGAAGAAGAAGATTTTGATATTGAAGAAGTCGTTGAGCTCGTTTCTGCTCAACTTATCGAAAGGCGAGAGATGTTGCTAGAATATTTTACAATAGAAATATCCGAGGAGGGAGAATTGATCAGCATCCCGCTCCTTCTCAAAGGGTACATGCCAAGCTTAGCCAAACTTCCTCGTTTTCTTCTCAGATTGGGGCCGTATGTGAATTGGACATCTGAAAAAGAGTGCTTTTCAACCTTTTTGCGAGAGCTAGCATCATACTACGTTCCCGAGCAACTTCCACCAGCTCCTGCGCCAGGAGATGTAGAAGACGGACTGGATGAAGAGATCAAGTCAAGAAGAGCACAAGTTGCGAAGGCAGTGGAAGATGTTTTGTTTCCGGCGTTTAGAGCAAGGTTGGTTGCTACCAAAACGTTGATGAAAGGAGGAATTGTTGAAATCGCGAATCTCAAAGGGTTGTATAGGGTTTTTGAGCGGTGTTAAATGATGATAAGTTGAGACATATAGCCTTGAATTATTGGTTGTTTTAAAAGGAATGGGCAGGGTGTTACTGCATTATTTGGTGGCTTTTACCATATTCTTGGAGGGGTTAAGAGTTAGCATCACAAGAGAGGAAGGGTATTTTCTTGAATCTAGTCTCATGCTTTTCTGAGTAGCTATAATATGAAGAACATCATTGAAAGCCTGATATCATCTATTGATTATAGATGATTTCCGCTCAAAGAGCCTGGGTTACTCCTATTATACAGTTTATGTCATTCATTTGTATTTTATGCTCCTTTAGCTCTTTCCATCCTCCCATTCGGGGTTCTGTTCTATGAGTAAGTAAATGTGGGATAAGATATTGATTTCACAAGCTCACCTTTCTCAATATCACCAGACCTTCAAGGTTATTTGTCAGTGGAAGATATTGTTCATCTTCTAACTCCGCGCGTTCCCCATACGCCAACAACACAGGTGTGCTTTGTGTCTGCCATCCAGTGATTGTCTTTGGTCTGCCTGCCTGTCCTACTACATCCACAGCTTGTCCAACTCTTACGTTAACAGTAAGAGGTTTGAGATTTTCATCTAGAGTAACTAAGAATCTGGGATGCATAGCCGTGACGAGGAAGTATAGTAGATAGTGGGATTTGTCAGTGACAAATTGCTTTGCATCAATCATGGCAACGAGGACAGATAAAAGACCGGCAGTCGACACCCGTGAGAGAACTTGTCGGTCAGTGTGAAATGGGCTGATAGACATTGTTCCTTTCCCCATATGAAGAAGACCTTGTGCAATTCTGACCATGAACAGAGATTCCTGGTCACGATGGTAATAGCTGGCCAATTGTCTGAGGAGCTGAGCTAGCCTAGCATTGTTAGTACCAGCACCCAATAGACCCATGGCGAAAATGGCATTGATAGCAACATCGTTATCATTGTCGTGACTGTATCTTGATAATGTATCGTAGACTTTCATCTGTGGATTGCTGGGACTGAGAAGACCCATTGCCAACGGAACTGCTTTTCGGATGTTCGCCTCACCATAATGCATGAGATGACCGAATTGCCTCAAAACCATCTCCTGCCCAACATCTTCACCCATCGCAACCAAGCCCAGGCCAATGACGGCATAAGCTTGGAGTAACTCATCGCCCTTCTTGTCATCACTATCTTCGATATGATCATTGCAAATATGCAAAAGTTCTTGAAGTTTCAACACGGTTCCAGTGCCTGCCCAAGCACAGATTTCAGCAAGGACTGACGTTGGCTTTGACATTGGATGGTCAATAGCCTTCAAAGTTTCCAAGATGACATCAACCTCCTCTTGTCGGCCGAAGAAAAGAAGCCCTAAACCGAGTGCCATAAATCTTGTCCATTTATCCTTCAACTGGGATTTTCTATCATCGTCGAGGAATGTTTGTACAATGGCCTCGCTGACATCACTGTTTGATGAGCCAACGAAAATCATACCTAGAGAGAGCGCAGCCATGGCCGAAATTTGCATGTCCAGAGAAGTATCACCCACAATCGGAAGTAACAGCTCTAAGAGGATCTCCTTGTTCGAGCCAGCATATGCCAATCCAAGGCCCATGATGCAAGCAACTCGGATCATTGGGTTCTTGTGATTCAACTTATCTTCATCACCGAGAAGAGCCAATGCGGGCTCAGAATCGATCCGAACGCCAGAAGTGATGATCCCAATGCCTAACATGCACCCTGCAACAATCTGCTCCTCAGGTGCATATGTGTATCTGTCGATCTTATCCAAACCGCCTTCAACATCCCAGAGTAAGAGCATTCCCATCGAAGCCATCGTGGACATCATGCCTTCATCCTTTGTTTTCCAAACCCAGCTTGCCTTCTCTTCGTCGACCATCATCATCTTGTCGTTTCCAAAGCCAGCATTAACAAAGGCGTTTACGAAGCCAGCAGCTAGATTATGCCGGGCTGAGTCCAGATTTGTAAGGCCTGCCACACGATTGCTTTCGAGATGACTCTTGTAGATATCTTCAGTGCTCTTAGGGTCGAGAATATTCAGTTCTTTTGCTAGAGCTTTGAAATGCTCAGGCAACTTTGTATTGTTTAGGCATTCGGCAATTTCTTGTTCCTCTGGGGTATCTGTGGGAAGATCTAACACAATTTGTTGTCTTGCGATCAGGAAAGCCATCTGCTTCTTGAGCGCAACATCCTTTGTTGAGTTGAAATCAGATTGGATTAGGTCAATATCATTGAGACGGATGGCGAGGACGATTGCCTGAGTAAGCTGATTATACTTCTTGTAGATGTCATGTGCAGTACGAAGAAATTGCTGGTCTTCAGGGTATGTGAGGAGGTTGACCATGCTAACCATATAGAGGCATACTCGGGGGTAGGTATCTTTATCCAAGAACTTTGGAATATCTTCGATTATCTCAAGCTCGCTCATTAGATCAACAGCATCAGCTTCGGCATTACTCTTCAGAAATAATGGAACGAGGACTAAAGCCAAATCAATAAGGTCCTGGTAGTGCTCATCTGCTTGTAATCTCTTGGTAAAAGTCTCTCCAATTTCCAATGCAAGATGGCGCGTATACTCATGGCCCCACGATCCAATGTCAGAAGTTGGAGCTAAAAGCCTGAACTTCAGGGTATCTTGGCGGTCTTCATCCGAAAATGTCATGCCAATAACGGAAAGCACGTCGGCGAGAGAGGTCTTATGTTCACCGGCCGGCCATTGCTCGTACAACTTTATCATAGGTTCGTAGTGTGGTCGTAGGAATTTGAGAGGCTTCGGTACTGCAGTCATCGACGATGTGGAGGTTTTGATAGAGTCTTTGATAGCTTCCAGGGCAGATTTGTAGAGTGTTGTATCTGGCTCCTTTGGCTGATCAGCATTCATCTGCAACTGTAAGTGATGCTCACATACCGTCAACCGCTCAACAAGCATGTCCAGCTCGCTTTTTAACTGCTGGTCTTCTTCACTAAGCTCTTCCGGTGCTTAGATAGATTGTTAGCACTGTCCTTCATATTACAGGTTAGAAACTCACCCCCAATCACTCCATCTTCCTTTGTTCCGTTCAAAAGAGGCTTTCCATCCTTATCCTTCTTGACTTCCTCAGCCTTATTCGACTCTCCATCCACAGCCTTTCCCTTGCCCTTGTCAACAGACTTTGGCTGTTCGCCATCCTGCGCCATCTTGATTTCTCAGCTAGAAATATCGTTGGAAATGGAAGTTGGTGGTAACTAAAAGGAGCGTCGAGTGTTGAAGTAGGGATTCTGCTTCGACAATCTGGCGGAGGCTGGTTCTTGAAGTTGTGGCAGAGGTTTGTTTTGGTTTTGGTTAATTTCCATCAGGCACCTCAAGCTTCCGCGTCAAAATATGGTCGAGCTTCAATCTGCGAAAGAGGCTTAGTGATCTTTTTAGCGCGACAGGGGTACCCACCGCAGCATCATTTTGGCTGGCAGAAAATACATTTTAGGATTCTTGAAAAATATTGAAAGTTCAAATAACATCGCAAATATGAGACTCGATACCAAGGCAATGCGATATTTGACTGCAGAGGACTGGAGAACACTTACAGCAGTCGAAACGGGCTCAAGAAACCACGAGGTCGTACCTACAGCCTTGATCGGACAAATTTCAGGCTTGCGAGGAGGGGTGCACAAGAGCATATCTGCGCTGGCGAAGGTCGGATTGATAGCTCGTCTCAAGAATGCAAAATACGATGGGTATCGCCTAACCTACGGTGGGCTGGATTATCTAGCTTTGAACACTTATCGAAAACGCAATGATGTTTACAGTGTGGGAAATCAGATTGGCGTTGGCAAAGAGAGTGATATCTTCGTGGTTGCTGATGAAAAGGGCGTTCAGAGAGTGTTGAAGATCCACAGACTCGGACGAATCTCCTTTCGAACGGTCAAAGCAAATCGCGACTACCTACGAAATCGTTCTTCTGGTTCTTGGATGTACATGTCTCGATTAGCTGCCCTAAAAGAATACACTTTTATGACTGCACTGCGAGAAAATGGGTTCCCGGTCCCTGAACCTTTATCACAGTCACGGCATACTATTGTTATGTCCCTAATCGATGCTTTTCCCATGCGTCAGATATCCTCTGTGCCAGATCCAGCCTCACTTTATTCCGAACTGATCTCCATGATCCTCCGACTTGCTCAATATGGCCTCATTCATGGCGATTTCAATGAATTTAATATTCTAGTCAAGGAAGAAGTCAAGAAAGATGATCCAAAAATTGAGACCGAGACTATCACTCTGACTCCAATACTCATTGACTTTCCGCAGATGGTCTCGGTTGACCATACAAATGCAGAATACTACTTTGATCGTGACGTCAACTGTATCAAACGTTTCTTTGAGCGCCGTTTTCATTTTACTAGCGATGAGAAAGGTCCTTCTTTTGCGGAGGCTCGGAAGCTTGTCGGCAAAGATGGTGTTAAACGGCTCGATGTTTCAGTCGAAGCGTCTGGATTTTCGAGAAAAATGGCAAAAGAGCTTGAAGCATATATGAAAGCAGTGGGCGTTGATGGAGATGGAGATCCTGAAACTGCCAGAGGCGACGAAGAATCCGAGTCAGATGAGGAGAGTAGGGAGGTACGAGATGATATGGCAGAGGATGGTGATTCAGGTCAAGGCGGAGAAGAAGTCGAAGACAGCATGTCAAGGCTTCAGATTACGAATGAGACATGAATCTTCCTAAATTCGAATTTTTCAAAGTAGTCAGACATCTGAAATAGGTGGAATACCCACCATCTTTAACCAAGCTACACTTTGACGCGACTCAATAACTTGGAGCCAAGGATGTAATCTCATAACAAATTTCAAAATATAAATTGATCCAAATACTTCTTTAGCTCCAACCAAAGTTGTCAGGGCTGGTCTAAACCTACTGCGGCAGATTTATGGAGGAGACTTCAGCACAAGCTGATCCAAGATAGGCACGTTTAATTGTGATACGATCAATTAAGCTTCACAATAACATCTAATGGTTGTGTACGAGCCCCTGTAGCAAGAGAAAAGAAATATTTACATTAAAGAGCGCAGTGCTTTTGATATCCGTCCAATGATCGACATAAAGTGATGTTTTGTACCAAACCAACTCCATATGCCATACCTTGCTTGAAAATACTTCGAGTGGTTCCACATGTGGTGTATCAGTCGTAAGACCCGAAAGATATTGTTATTGCCCTGAGTGTATGCGATACAACATAGGTATGTTGACAATTTAGCTATGTCTGATTGACAAGTATGCATGTATGATGAAAATGAAGTAGTTCGTAAAAGGCGTTGCGGCATGTAATAGCATAAATGCATCAGACAAGAGCATTGAGTTCGTGTGATAGAAGAATTCGTGAAGATAAGGATTCAACTCAAGTCAATGTGATGAGCTGTCGAAAACTGCCTGGAGGATATTTTACACCTTGCGAACCGAAGGAGAATGGGATGCACCGCCGTAAGCAACTGCAGGAGAGTCATTCTGAACGGTGACACCATCATCTACAGAGCCATCTTCAGAAACGGTCGGGGTGGTGCCAATAATCCTGTTTGAAAGAATAAGTGTGTTGTTTTTGCAAAGGAAAGCTTGGCCACTTACGCATCCTTGGGCTTATGGGGACTATGCTCGGCAGTAGAGGAAGATTTCGCCTGTCGATCGATATCCTTGAAACTAGGAACCGATCCAGCAGAGCTGCAAACTAAATTAGTTTTCATCAACTCATGACAGAGGAATATATTCTAACCTAGTACCAAGATGCTCACGCTTCCAGGAACCGCTGGCGCGAGATCCTCCACTTGGAAAATGGCGAGCGATCTGAGTTGCGCGGGGTCCAACTGGAGATGGAATTGGAGGAGAGAGAGCTAATATCTCAGCAGGGTTACCGTAGGCACCAACATTGTACTCCTGGGTGCGGAATTGGCGGCGCTCAGTGGTAATACGCTTGAGGTCCTTTTGGGCAGGAGTATCAGCATAGCGAACCTGGAGAAGAAGACCTTCCTCGCCAATAGGTTGACCATGGAACTTGCGAATGATCTCTTCGCAGACATCTCGAGACTCAAAGCTGTCGTTGCGTGTTAGCGAAACGTCTTGAAAATTGCGAGCAGCATACCGTGCAAAGCCTACACCACGACTGTTATTCTGGCTGTCACGCAGGATTCTGCTGGACTGAACAGTGTAATCCATGAAGATAGCACCAAGCTCCTGTATATATTGTCAGCTCAGATGGTATTGTCGAAAGAGGTAAAAATCGTACAGATTCGGTCATGTTCTTTGGCAGATTGGATACATATAGATTTGTCGATAATTCGTCACCCTCGGCCTTAAGGCGAGAGTTGAAAGACTCCTGTAGCTGGTTAGCTTGAAAGTGGTCAAAACTAGAAGTGACCAACCCTAGCAAAACCAACTTCATAGCCAAGCTTGTAGAAACCACGAATGCAAAGCTCCGAATCACGCACGTAGTAGTATTTAGCAAAGCCAAAGCTTGACAAGATTAGCCAAATCACGGCATAATGGGACTTGACGCTTACCCTTTGCATGCTCCGGTGGAGGTGTCAATGATGGCCTTGGAGGTTTCTACCTTTCCAAAACGAGCAGCATAAGCTGCAAGAGTTTCATCGTCGGTGTTTGGGTGAAGTCCACGAATGTAGACGTTGCGGTTGTTGGGAATGGGGTTGGACAAACTCTGGTCAAGAGTTCGCATGCTCTCACGAGGCGTGAAGACAGCGGGAACAGCACGAGGAATAGCTGGCTGCTGGACCAAAAGACCATCAAGATCTACATTGATTGGAATTGTCTTGTATAGGAGTGGCTTCACAGTTTGCTGCTCAGCATGCTGGATAGTGAGTTGTTGAGGGGAAGGGGTTGATCCAAAAGGTGACCGATCGACTGCAGCAATCTGAGCTCCTTGATCACGATGAGACATGATACCATAGTGAGGAGTACCTGGGACGGACTCATTGGTGGAGTAAGAGCCTCGACGATTTTCTAGACCCGGGACTTCCTTAAACAGCTGGTCAGCTCGGTCAGGGTAATAACCTGATCCTGCGCGGTTTGGCGTGTAAGGCATTAGAGGAAGACCAGGAAGATAGCCAGCATAAGCACCACCAGCGAAGTAAGGTAGAGCTGTTGGGTAAGAACCATAAGCGGCATCAGCAGATTGAGTTGAGCCCAAAGCCTGGGCAGGATAAACACCTGGTGCAACCAAATAAGTATTATCGGCTGGGTTGTAGTAGAATTGGCTTGTCGAAAGCTGAGCAGCGCTAACAGCAGCAGCGGAAGGCATGCTGGTAGCTGGCAGAGTCATACCGGCAGCAGACATGCCTGCGAATTGGCTCATCATGGCAGCCATAGCGGCATTCTCATTCTGCGAGCTAGGGATGGTGGATTGGGTGAACGCAGCTGCTTGACCTTGCGAGTCGCGGGGGATACGAGCTTGGCTTTGATTGTACATGTTAGAGGCAGAACGGGCGTGGAAAGAGGTTTCGGTGGGATTCGTTGCCTGCTGGTAAGACATGGTAATCTAAGGTTGCCAGAATTAGTTTATGATGGAGAAGTAGCGTTGTGACTTCAGATTGCAAGTGTTGGAGGGGAGAGTTGGACTGGGTGAAGAACTGGTGGTCGTGTTTTTCGTCTTTAAAAGACAAAGGTGAATTGATGAAACTTGAAAGGACGGAGAGTCATGAAGTAATAGAGCGTAACAGACGCTCGCGAATCAGGTAGGAAGGTTGTAAGGGCATGGGCGCGAGTTGTAGAAGACCATAGGACAGGCGATCGACTTACAGTCACAGTACTGTGTTGAAATAGACTCCCACGGCAGCTGGAAGCAATGAGACTAAGTTTTGAGGTTAGCAGATTGTATATGGATAAGGGACAGAAGGACGAACCTTGGAGGGCGTGCTATATCAGCAGATACCTGCTGCAGCGGGTGGCCAAAGTCGTAACTTGATGTTGCGCTCTTCTGTCTGGCCAAAGTGACAGGACTGCGAGGTAGGAAACAAGTAGCGAGTGGTGATTCTAGAAGATAGGTAGGAAGCTATCAAGCCAGATGGATCTGTGAAGTAGAGATTGTGATGAACTGCTGTTGTTGTTTATCTTGTTTGGAGACGGAAGAAAGAAGAGAAAAGGCACTTGAAGGAATCTTTAAAGGCGTATCCGAAGATTTTCGATTAGGAAGGGACTGATGGTGAATGTGTTGACCAGAAGTGGCAGTCACGAAGCCGAGTCCACGAAGCCGAAGTAAACAACAAAATGGCGGGCAACTGAGAATCAGTCCGACACAGTGCACTACCCACAAGCAGCAAAATCATACATGGAAAGAAATAAAATACCTCAAGATGCGTATCTTCTACAGCTTGAGGGTTTGGATTGAAGATACTGATACTGATGTGCCAACAGCTGCAGGTCTGGGGACAAAGACGCCTTTATGACTGTGCGCAAGATGGACCTGATAAACAGCATCTGCAATATGCAGCATTCAAAGGCAAGGTACTTTGCCACAGTAAGATCGCTGCTGCACCCATTGACCATCGGGAGCAAGGAACAAGGGAGCCACGACCCACAACGGTTGCGATCTTGCTGCACTCCCCCAACTTGAGACGATTTTCCTTCTGCGGCCAACAGCAATAGAAACAGAAAGGCAACCAACGGCTTGGTACCTACATGATTCCGTCTGCAGGGTCCAATGGACAGATGAGGTGGCTTCCGAAGCCTAACAAGGCAGGATAGCCCACCTGGGAACTTGAGAACTGATAAAAGCTGCATGATTCAAACTTCCAAAGCTGACCAAACTTGTTCCTTCAAATATCTCACTTTGAAGATATCTCCGAGTGCTACTCATAGCCATCGAAATCGAAAGCCACGGTACGTCTCGCAAATGCCGGAGTCCTTGAATGAGTGGCCCTGGTAGGTTGAAACCCGGATCCTCGTGATCTCCGTAAAGACGAAGATACACGGCGCCCACGCTTTTGGCCAACTTCCAGGAATAGGTGGACACCCTCATTGGCAGATTCCGACAGCCGTGAGATTCTGTACTGGGAAAAGCTTCCCGCAATGAGGCGGGGAGACTCCCTTGATACCCAGGGTTGAGGCCAACTGGTCATATTGCCCGCCGTTTTTGAGGGCGAATCGAGTGAGAGTATCTCTCCTCTCCGCCAGCTGCGCGTAGTAGCGAGGATATTTCTCGGCAAGGCTTGAGACAAGTCCGACCTGGAACCTCCTTGCATGGGTGAGGTGTTCCTCTTCATCCTGATGTTGGAGCTCAGTACACATGGAGAAAAAGCAATACGACTTTATTCAGGATGTAGGAAGTCGAGATTCGACTGCACGATCACCTCAAGTATGCTAGGGACGACCTTTGACAGAATTGGGGGCTTCAAACAACTACCATTTTCCTTGCCTGTTGCTCTTCCTCTGCGGACACAAGGTGCTCAAGGCAGAGCCGATCGTTAGGCAAGTAAGGGAGTGAGGTCTGTTGTCAATGTCGACGATCTTGCATGTGGGGGCCGTGCACTTTCGCAGCCCAACCTCGACGACATGGGGAAACCCCATGGAAATCAAATTGTGACGGTCTAGAATAATTCTCCAGCCTCAGCTTCTCGTGCCAGTAAGAGCAGCTTGATCTGACAGCCATCTGCAAACCCTTTTTTGCAAGTCAGCTGAGATTGGGGATTCGGCTTCCTCCCCTGTCCGGCCATGCGAGTTCCAGTTCCCAAGGCCCCTATCCCATCCACTTGGTTCTTATAACACCTCGATATAGCTTCAAGAGACCTTTCCGCGCTCTCTTCGGATTGCCCTAACAGTCTTCCCTCATTTCGAAGTCACTATCTTGCTGATGGGTGTCATACGATGCATTGATGCAAACAAGGGATATGATCACCCCGTCTAAAAAAGCAAACAGCTCGAGACCCCCCTGCTCCTCCGATTTTAATTTTCACATCTTTCCACACACATCGAATTACAGATTCTGGCCGTCAGCTTCACGCAGAGATCTTACGCCCTGGCTTTGCGCAACTTCTAGGTAGCGCGGCAACCGATGACCCACATATTATTGCGTTTAAACTGGTTCGCAAGCTTCTCCTCCCGTAGATACACGCATCTATGCAAGTACTTTTTCTCCCAACGGCCGCCGAGGAAACCCTATCTTAAGCGTCGCATTCATATTTTGGGCTTTGCAAAACTTAGACTTTGAGCGTTAGGCAGCCGTCGGAACTTTACTTCAGCCTCTCAATTATTTAACTGCAGGCGACGTTGCATTGGGTAACAACTCCCGACAAGTTCTCAAAATGGAAGAAGCTTCTTCCTTGATCCCGTAGCTCCCAAGCCGCATCTTCCTTAAACGGTCATGACTGAGTGACTGTAGGTCTCTTTGGTTATTAGCTGCCCAAGATGCTGGCTGTGCCTAACGGTGTTTCAGCAGTGGTAAAGTTTCATGATATCCTAGTAACATTTGAAAAGACCCAAAACTTCTAAGAGCGAGTAGCAAGATGCAGTTTCCCAAATGTTTATTGTATGCTATATATTACCAAACTCGTGTCTATGTAAGTAGCCTTTGCGCCAACCTGACCTGGCAAACCTTCACCTGGCTGGATCACTCATGGACGGATTCATTCCCAAAGATGGCGATCATTGGCCAGTAACAAATATCACTAATTCCACCAGAATGCGGAAAGGAGATCTAGTTCCCATGTAATGAAGGGAATTTCGGATCTGTCGGCTCCTGCTAAATCGAGTCTGCGTTCGAAAATGACGGAATTTGTTTGCTTGGCCTCCGTTTATGACCATACGTCCTCCTATATGGGAGTGTGATATTAATGACTGTTTGCTTCGGCTCGCCTCCACTGCCGTTTCTCGGTTCGGAAACCGAGTATGGCCAGTTGCAGGGTCAAGGACTCGACATACCTGGTATTGGTTTGCGGAACGCATGCCTTTTACAATCTCCTCTGCCTTGGACTCGGGAATTCCCCGCTGCTCTGCCATTATCTTAATGAGAACCGCGTTGACTTCTCTTGCCATATTCGCAGCATCTCCACAGACATAGAAATATGCCTTCTGAAGCAACAGCTCGTTTATTTCTTTGGCCTGTTCTTGTAACCTGTGCTGAACATAGACTTTCTTTGGGCCTTCACGAGAGAAAGCAGTGACGAGAGTAAACTTGTCACCTAACGCTTCTTGATACTCCTATATTTGGGTAAGCATAGTAATCTGTGGGGTCTCCGTGGGGGCTTACCTTCCACTCATCAGCATAGAGAAAGTCTTCGGATTGCTTTCTACAACCGAAAAATAGGATTGTGCTGCCAACATCCTCTCCTGCCTGCGCTTGAGCCGCTCGCTCTTGGACAAAGCCCCGGAAAGGCGCTACACCCGTACCAGGGCCAACCATGATGATGGGTTTTGAAGGATCCGAGGGGAGCTTGAAATTGGAGTGTCGGACATGAACTGGCACATGAATTCCATCGTACTTGTTTCGAGGTCCAGTGATTTCATACGTTAGCCCATGAGGATCCGGGCTTGGATCTCCATGCTGCTTCTGCTTCAATGCTAACAAGTAATTGGTTGTGACACCCTTAAGAGCATCAATGCGGCCAGGAATATGCATCGACTCAACGACAGCCGTTATTGAGATTTTATTCTTCTGGACTAGTGATGATGAGGAGATGGAATAGTATCGCGGCTGTATCTTATTGACACCCTCGATAAATGCCGAAAAAGGGATCGCAGTCCATTTCTCTGTGCCGCAAACATCTTGCAATACCTGCGCGATGTTGAAGTATTTGTTGCTGATCTTTGCGTGGAAGTAGTCCTTGTCGCTACCTAGTTTTGCCATCTCGGCTTTCGCCTCTTCCGTCGGGGCAAATGGAGCCAAAGTTGCGACAAATTGACGAGAGACAGGCGCACAAATCTCCATGTGATACCGAACAATAGTATCGTAGGTCGTGGGAGTTGGAAAGGGAACCTTTGCCGTAGGATCTAGAGCCTTAACACTGACAACACTGCCTTTCTTGGAAGCAAGCCCAATAACACTGAGGAATCTGTCCACCTCTTTCCCAGGATTTGTTGGCCAAATTGCGATATGATCTCCAGTCTGGTAGCTGAGGTTAGAGGCGCTAATATCAATCTCCATGTGCAGACAGTTGCGATCCCTAACGGTGAAGAGTTCCTTTGATTCCGCGATGGGCGCAATATATGGGTTATGAGCATTAAAGGGGCCTTTGGCACTTCCATCCAAGTGCATTTTATTAGGCTCTCCAAGGTATACTTCAGGGGACTCTTTCGTCAGATTGTCTCTTTCAGTGATTGCGAAGACTGGCTCATAAACAGCTTCCCGTTCGTCTAACCCCATCTTCTCCGCCAGAGCAGTCCACATGGGATCTTTCCAGGCAAGAAAATCTTCTTCCATCGTTCCAGCACCATCATCACCTTCACCTGCTGCACCAATCCTGGTTGCACCAGCTTTCTCCAATGCCTTGGTAACATTTCGAACCATGGAGTTATAATGTTCGTAGGTATTGTTGCCGAGGCCAAAGGCAACAAACTTCAAACTCCCAAGAGGAGGATCCGCTGCCTCTGAAAAAGCCACATCTTCGCCTGTAATGAATTCGTAGAAATCAACGGCATTGTCGGTAGGCTCTCCCTCGCCATATGTAGCCAGAACGAACATAGCAACCTTGCCTTCAGGCAAGGTATCTAGGTTCTCGTAGTCATAATCCTCCAAATCTGCTACCATTGTTTCTAATCCAAATCGACTCTTTCCCTCTTTGGCTAACCGTGAAGCATAGTCCTCAGCCGTACCTGTCTGCGAGCCGTAGAATATCACACAGTTCTTACCAGACTCCTCCATCTTCTCCACGATATTTCTTGTTTTGCCTGGCTTGTTTCCATTTGCAGCCGCATAACTTGTCGCATATGGATCTTTAGTTATTCCCCAATAAACCCCTTTCGTGAAGTATGCAGCGGTGCCTAGAAGTAATACCGCCAGCACCACTATATCTAGGGTATCGAGTTGCGCCATAGCGGACGTTTGTGTCTGGAAAGTAATCGGAGAGATGAGAGTATTGTCGAGTTGTGAGCGAGAGGTTAAAAGGTAGAATTTCGGAGCGTTGGTAAGTGGCCAGATATAGATTTCGTTGCCTGACTGTGTTCGCTGATTTTACAATACGCTGGCGAGCGAATAATCTTCACTCTTTCTAAGCTTGAAAAATAAGCCGAAACTGTAAAATGGAAAGTGGCCGAGGAGGAGGAGCGGAACGGCGACAGAATGGCACTGAACAATGGACGCGAAATTATATGCTGCTAGAGGGCAAAAGAAGCAGTTCGAATCTCGCACGAATTTCGGTTTTCCGCTCTCGCTTTCGTTCGGTTTCATGAGGCCGAGAAGGAAGGATCCCCCAGCGGTCCTTCTTCCGCTCTGCACGCCGCCACCACAAAGTGGTTATGTTTTCACATGTTTCTACTCTTCATTCCGTCATTGTCAACATATCTTATGCTTCGTATTATGAGAAGTGAAATAGCTTCAACTCTACCAGCAAACACCCTCCGCATCCTGCACTACTTAACCTCAAGGAAGATACGGTTCGTCTTCCCATCGTGTTTGAGATTCGACTTGGAACCTTTTAAGCCTGCCCAATCCACTTCTTTTTTTCCTATGTCAAAGTATATCTTTTCTAAATTTACTTCTTTAATTCCGTCATTATTCCTCTGTCCTGTCAAGCTCTTTCTACATGTTATGAGGGTTGCTAGACTTGTCATGATCGGCAGTAAGTGCGGTAGTTCAGACAATAATGAAAAGAAATCTACCTACAGTTCGCTCGCATGTCTGCGCCCCTTGTGGAAAGGTCTGCCGCCGAAGCCCATGTGGGTGTGGTTTGCGGTTCGGCGTTCAGACTTTTGATGTCTTCTTTTTTAGTCTTACAAAATCCTTGGATTCCTCAAGGTCTGGTGGTATTGGCTGCTTTGGTATTTGATACTCAATCCATACAGATGGCAGAAGCCGTAAGATAACCTTTAATTAGTCTTCTTGAAGCGCGGTGCTTGGTTAAAATATGATACCCAATGGTTCTTTGACCCTATTCGAGTATTTCAGTGCTCCAGCGGGGGACTTGACTAGGATCAGGCGCAAAGACTGTCTCCTGGCCTCTGCTGAATATCGTCGTGATTTTATCCTCAGTGCGGTGAGCCAGAAACCTCGAAGGAGGGAGAGAAGAAAAAGTCTCAATCGCAGAGCATCACTGCATGTCCAACAGGATAAAGCTCATTTGTATCCAAATCCCCAATCATTGTCTCGAAATGAAGCAATAGGCATGGCACGTGACAATGAGTATGTCCATTTTCGTCCCTGCGTGTCTCTTTGCTCAAACATTTGAGCCTCCCTTATCTGGTGCACACCCATGCTAACGACGTCTCGAAGCTCAATCACCAGACAGCCTGGACGAAAGATTGACAACCTTTCCCCCCCTAGACTTCGACGCCGATATATGGAACACGAAACCTTCCACAACTGCCACGTTTTCCCGGTTCGAAGCAACCGCGCGGGACACCCTCTCGAGTCAGACTTCACCTGTGGGCTACACAACCAGATTTTCTCCTTCAGAACCCCAGACTCAGTCTTCAAATAGTTCCCCGCGCTTTCTGGGAAGTGGGAATAGATTGATAGAGTCAAAGGCACATCACAGACAAACCAGTATTGTCCAGTGAGTATCCCCGCTCTTTTCTCTCAACGCAACAACTTGCAGCAGTGTTGTATCTCACCCACTTTCGAAACACATTATATTAGGAAATGCTGACTGTCTGGCCTTAAGTGGATATCAGCATTCTAGGAATGGAAGCTTTGCAAGTTCTTCGTCAAGTCCGCTTAGCCCTGAGATGATAGCAGCAGTTGGCGGGGCAGATGCATTTAACAACATGGCAGATTCATCATTCATGTCCACTTTGTCTAGTATGGCTAGTATCAATACATCCTTCAATTCGAGCAGCACTGCAGTGCCTTCCGACCGACCCTCCACCGGTACTGAAAATAGCAGCTATCACTCGACACAGAAGCGGACTGAGCGATTGCACAGCGGGAGGAGTAGCAGAGACCATCGTCACCATGGTTATTCGCATTCCAGGCACCACAAGGAGGAGCTCAAAACCGTCGGAGAATACGCATTGCATGTGCTATTCACATCAGTCAGTTTTCCCAGAAATCCTCCTGCAAAGACGTTTGAATAACAACGATCCAGTTCATAGCTCAGGCCGAAGAGAAAATAAATCAATGCATTACTGTGCCTCTAGATCCTGAACCCCAGATTGACCAGATATGCGGGCCCGGCGTAGATGAAACATTTGACCAGCTGATTTCGGCACTTGGTCATATTGCAAGTCAGAAGCCTAAACCTTTGATCGATTCTATGATGTTATGGCGAAAGACCAAGAGCGATGCTGCTAATGATGCGAGGAATCAGCTACAGCAGGTATGATCTTGCCCAAAAAGTAAATACTGCTTATTGCTCACTCTCAGAATAGTCGCGAACCAATGCTCTTCCTGGGCCAATGGTCCGAAGAAACACTGAACCTCCACACATTCTCCCAGAAGATGCTCTGGCTGCCAACAGTCAACCTACAATCGCAGCTCGCCAGGAGTTCGTCGCTCAAGCTGAGCGCCGCTCTACAGCTTCTATTTACATTTTATGTCGTGTTCTGATGGAGGTTATTGGGCAAAGTACACTCTCTTGCATAACGCCTGAAATGGAGGAGAAGCTAGAAGGAATCATTTTTGGCCAACTGAAAATATCAGATGCAGAGCAGCTCAGCACTTCACCATTGAAGATGGCCAACTGGTTTTTGTTCGGTCAATTACTAGGAGTAATGAGCGAAATCAACTTTGAAAGCGTAACCGACCGATTCATCGCGGATCTTGAAAGATCTCAAAAGGAACTGGTGGTGAAAAGCCCTGCAAACCGGGAGACAGAAGGGAGAATGGAGTTGGTACTTGGAGGCATGAAGCATCTTCGCCTTAAGATATACCCGGAGAGTGCCTGGGATCAGTCTTGCGACTTCATGATATCGTTCAGCCGGTTTTTTGCTCGTTCCCATGGCCAACGCCTCAAATATGCGTATTGCCAAGCTCTGGAGACCCTACTTCTACCAGTCGCAGCTAAAGCAAACACCGAGCTGAACACCCAGAAATGGACCGAGGTACTTGCTGCTATAGGACCTCGCCTTGCTTCGATGTTGGTAAAACCTCGCCACTGGTCAATGGCGTTTCCTATGACTGCTACTTTGCTATGTGTATCTCCAATCGATACCTTCTCAACCCAGTGGCTGCAACTTGTACTCCCATTGCAGCCAAAGTTCAAAGACCGTTTTTCACGACCAATATGCTTGCAAGTCATTTCTAGACTACTTTGGACTTACCTTTATCGTAGCTCCTCAGATTCTCTCAACATAACCATTAAGAAATTAGAAGAAGTCTTGCGACTTATTCTACCACCAGGAAGACGGACATATATCACAACTGACCCTTCAATCGCTGAGCCATTAATCCAGATAATTCGCATCATCGGCTTTAAACATCAAGACTTCTGCTTGAGGACGGTTGTGTTTCCTCTTATTAACGCTGATTTATTTGCTTCCGGAAGAGAGTTGAAAGTGGAGCAGCTTGAGCCCGAAAAGATGGTGATTGGTATCAGGGCGTTCCTTGCTATCATGTCAGACCTTGAGAAAGGGGAACAAGGACGACCGCCATTCCCACAACGCTATCAGGCTCTCCCATTTTTTGATCGAGTACCAACATCGCCTATAATGACTGCACCTCGTAGTCCTACAAGTCCTCGAACTGGCGTGCGGTCTCAAGATGATCGTCTATCTCGCCCTGTCCTTACGACTGTCCTTGGTGATGTTGCCAAAGAATATTACGCAAAGTTCTGCGAGATCTTGGGAAAGATCACAATCATTTGTGACAATACCTTTGGTGGTCAAGCAGTTTTAGATGAGAAGTTTAACAGTCCTGCGCCAAAAACACCTTTGTCCGAAAGTTTCAATTTTGCGCGTCGCGATGATCACCAAAGCCCAAATGATCAGAAGCAAGGCTTTTATGAGCTTCTCCATGTTGCTGTTCAAGCCCTTCCCCGCTGTCTTTCTGCCGATATTCCATTCAATTCACTAGTCAATCTTCTTTGCACGGGGACGGCTCATGTGCAAGATAACATCGCAGAATCATCCGCCCAGTCTTTAAAGTCCATCGCTAGACAATCTCATGCGCAACAAGTTACAATTGGCTTCGCAAGGTTTATTTTCAATTTCGATGACAGATATTCCACTATGTCAGAAGGCGGCATGCTTGGATATCAGCATATTGAGAGTACTCTAAAGCTATACGTTGAGCTCCTACAGATTTGGATCGAGGAGATTAAACACAAGACGAGAGAAGCAGCTGCTGATTTTTCTGAGGAAGGGAGTCCGGACAAACGCGGTGTCCAGTTGGATCTTTCTGGCATTTGGGCTCACGTTGATGAGGTCGAGTCGCACGGCCTTTTCTTTTTGTGCTCACAATCCAGGAGGGTACGAGCATTTGCCGTCACGGTGCTTCGTTTGATAACCGAGTTTGATACAGCGCTTGGCAAAGACAATGCCAGAATTATCCATATCCTCGAAGGAGATTCCATGCGCGTGATGGATTTCAACGATGATCAACTATCTGTCGCCGAACGTAGCAGATTGCAACGAGGACTACGTAAAAGCAATTCTCAAAATGCTTTAATTGAACTTTGCAGTAGTGAGGTATCATACGACACAACCCTGTGGTTTAAAATATTTCCCAACTTGATTCGGATTAGTTATGATCGTTGTCCCTTTGCTGTCACGCTTGGTCGAGAATTGATCTGCAATCGCATCCTACAGATGTACAAGGGCATTGTCGCAATATCAGAAGTGACACGGGGCCCGCAATATGGATCATTTGACAGATTCGAGACCGGCAGTGGTCGCTTTCTAAGGTCATCAACCACCCCTCCTGAGTTTTTGATTGAACAGTGGAAGTTATATCTTATTGTCGCATGCACAACCCTTTCTGACAAGGGCGGCCAACAACAGTCGTCACCTCCACCACAGCATCTTCGTAAAGGATCGAAGCAAGTACAGACTCAGGAGAAGATTACTTCTGCCCGGATTCTCTTCAAGTATATTATTCCTTTGCTTTCTGTTAGCTCAACTTCTATACGTGACTCGGTAGTTGTGGCACTTGGATCGATCAATGTCAACATCTACAAGACTTTGCTAGAGGAATTACAGAGTGCTGTGAGTAGATGCAATGATGATGCAAGAGCTCGAATCCACCAGCGGACCGCAAGCAGCCCCAGGAGGAACAGAAAAACGGACCTTCTTCGAACGGAGATTACCCATGTTTACAGACTTACATCGCATTTCCTTAAAGAGCCCGAGATCCACCAAGATGATTGGATACTTAATAACCTTGTGGTTTATACGAAGGACCTCAAATTGTTCCTCATGGACGGGGAGATACAGATGGATTGGGAATTTCAAAAACTGCGGCGACATTACTGTGGATTAATGGAAGAGCTTTTTGAGGGCATTAATCGCACTAAAGATCCTTCACGATGGATGACATTTGAGTCCAGAAAGTCTTCCTTCGCTTTGATGGAAGACTGGTGTGGCTATTCACCTAATCAAAACCAGATCAGGCAACGAGAAGATAGTATGCGACAATCCATGATTGACCAACAGTCAATCGGGGAACGAGGTACTGTGACTGCAGCAATGGAGATCGAAAAAAGGAACCTCCGCACAGCTGCTCTCAGTGCAATGGCTGCACTTTGTGGTGGCCCCCTCAGTATTACAACCGAAAGCCGCGCAAATCTTCAGTTCGATATCAGACGGATGCTTTCATGGATAGACACTATTTTCAGTTCTGGAAGCGACAGAATGCATGTTATAGGAAGACGCGCACTCGAAAACCTTATAGTGCATAATAAAGACTTTCCTTACTTGCTCGAGTACTCAATCACAAGGTGCTATATGGCAGAAGTATCAAAGGTACTAGAGAGCTACTTTGAGGTAGTCACACGGGTTCTTCTTGAACACCCAGACTATCCAATGCCGTTCTGGAGATTACTTGGAATTGGTCTTTTCACTCTTGGGAGCGAGTTAAGCGAGATTCGATCTAAATCGGCCCATGTATTGCGCGCACTTGAGGAGAGACAGCAACGAAGCTCGAAAATTCAAGATTATGATATCAGTATATCTGATAAGACAAAAGCTGTCTATAAGCTCGCGCAGTTCGAGATTTCCAGGCGGCTCTCAAAACAGCATTCCGAACTAGCCTTTTTCATCTTCTCAGAATTTACTGCTTATTTCAAAGATCTTCAAACTGGATCACAGCAGAACATGGTTGCCGCAATATTACCGTGGATCCAGATTATCGAACTCCAGCTTGACCCAAATGGCGGGCCTACCGCTCAATCGTATGTTCTTCTAGCGAACTTATTTGAAATAACAATCAAATCGAGCAGTGCTCTTCACAATGAAGTTCAAGCGTTGTGGCAAGCACTAGCAACAGGTCCACATGCTGGTAACGTTCAGCTTGTATTGGACTTCATCATGTCACTCTGTCTGGATCGCCGTGAACAAAATTTTGTGGAGTATGCGAAACAGATAGTCGTTTTCCTCTCAAGTACACCTGCCGGAGTGAAAGTTGTCGAATTTTTATTGATGCAGATAACGCCGAAAGCCATGATACCAAACGAGAAGCGCGAGCTTATCCCACCGCCACCAGATACTGTCAAATTACCGTATGTAGCGGAACTATCTGAAGCACTACCTATCGGGGCCAAGCAAGCCGGGTTCTCCCTAGGCCAACTCTCCTTAATACTGTTGGTCGATTTGATGGTTTCTCCAGTGCAGCTCGCAGCAGAAAATGTACCGTTACTCCTCCAGGTAGTTACTGTTTTATGGGACCACTATATTCCGCTAGTGCAGGAACAAGCTCGAGAAATGCTTATCCATCTCTTGCACGAGCTTGTCATATCCAAAATCGAAGACGATGAACAGACAATGGCCACAAAAAAGTCCATCGAAGACTTTATCGAATCTATTCGACGCCATGACCCGAAGATTGTCTGGGCATATGAAGACAACAATGGAAGAGTAGATGATCAAGATAATAAGGTGCCTGGGGGGATGGAAATTCTTGCCACTGAAGTTGTGAACCATTTCGAAGTTACATATCCTGGAATCCAAGAACAGTGGGGCAAGTTATCGTTGACATGGGCAACATCTTGTCCAGTGCGACATCTTGCCTGCAGGTCATTCCAAATCTTTCGATGTATTTTGACCTCTTTGGATCAGCCAATGCTTGCAGATATGCTAGCAAGGTTATCAAACACAATTGCTGATGACGATTCTGACGTTCAAACATTTTCAATGGAGATTCTCACAACACTTAGGACTCTTATTTGCAAACTAGACCCTACTGACCTCATCACATTTCCACAACTATTCTGGACTACATGTGCCTGCTTGGACACCATTAATGAGCGAGAATTTTTGGAGGCACTCGGAATGCTAGATGAGCTTTTGATGAAACTGGATATGGGTGATAGTAAGGTGCGAATGCTTCTCGCAGAAGGGCGACCTCCTCGATGGGAAGGTCCTTTTGAAGGCCTGCAAATCTTGGTACACAAAGGCCTTCGCTCCTCGAACTGCCTTGACGTAACGCTCAAGGCCATCAACAAACTTGTTCAACTCCCTAACGATGACCTAATTGGTGATGATAGTCGACTCTTATTCGCTGTTCTTGCCAACTTCCCAAATTTTCTAGAAGCAATAGATCAAGAATCAATTAGCCCAGCAACTGCGAAAAATGCAGCTATGCTTGCAGAAATTGCTGACTCTCAAGGCTATACTGTTATTTCGAGAGTCTTGCACGGATTTGCAGCCTCGCGGTACAGAACAAGTATGGACTTCTTAGCTCAATTGGTCTCTGCTATTCGTGAGTCTTACTTACCACGATGGGACTTTGCAAGCCTTACCTTCTTGATGGGGCTTCTGACAAATAGCCTTGCTCCGTTTAAGCGCAACACTATGCGCATTCTTTGTATTCTCATCCCAGATATTGATATGAGAAAACCTGAGATCGCCTCCCATGGTCCGGATCTCATCTCACCTCTGTTAAGGCTCTTACAGACAGAGTTCTGCATGGAAGCGTTAGAAGTCCTAGACCAAATCATGACAATGACAGGTACTTCAATGGACAAACACCATTTGAGGATGAGCATGACTCGCTCGTCTTCCAAGGCCATCCGGAAAGAATACGAACGCACTCAAAGCTTATTTGGTATTCCGGAAGAGTCTGGGTGGTCTATCCCAATCCCAGCAAAGCACGCTGAGACTACCCGTTCAAATGTGCATGCGGCGTTCTATATGTGTCAAAGCGCTGAAAATACAGATCCCGAAACCTTACCAACGCCAGAGGTTGAGTTTCACATTGATGACTTCCAGTATGGATACTTCCCAATAACGGAAAGAACCGAGACCATGATGTCGGATGAAGCACGTGGAGATGGGAATATCGACAGCTTGGTAATGAAACTCGATAGCTTAGATGATTTCTTTGAAGATAACAACAATATGCAAAGCCCTACAGCAAGTGATGGTAGGTCGTCTAGAACGATCACGGAAATCGGTTTCGCAGCTGGAGATTATGATTCAGGTGCTCAATTGTACGATGAGCAAACACTGCCTATCCTTCATCAATCCCTTGGCAGAACGTCAAGCACCACATCCTTCCAAAATGGCTTTGCAGATATGCGCCCCAATGCGCCATCTCGAGATCCACTTTCGAACGCGATGAATCCGGGCGCATTCAAACCTAGGTCCAAGCAACCAAGCATGCATCTCCGCTCTATCACGTCACCATCCGCCCCGGCTTCCTTTCAAAGCAATGTGACTACGTATTTATCTGATGATGATTATGCCGAAGAAGTCTTCTCAGACGGCGACGAGGAGCGTGCTACTGCATCGGGAGGTGGTTCGTTTTTCCTAGAGAGTATGATTAAACCTATAGCGCAAGGCACGCGGAGATTGACAGGTGGAAGATCAAGAGAGAACGACCGTATGAGAGAAAACCTCCGAGTGGAGAGGCGAGGAATGAGTCAGCCTCCCAAGAGCCCACGAGTACCAAAGGTTCCAAGTGCATATTTGACGAAGGCCACGAGTCCTGCAGAGCAGTAGATGTGTCATATATTACAAGCTCCCATATAATCTTAATGACACTCATGTACGTTTACGAGGTGGTAAAAGTTGATTTACTGTTTGAATTTTGGCGTCGCAAGATGTGCCTGTTGTATACTAGAAATTGTGTAGACTTATCTGTTCACGAACTGCGAAAATCTGTGTACTAGGATGTCGGTGTTGGCGTGGAACAAGTGGAAGGGTTTCTGACAGCAACAACATAACTTAGTGTATCCCATTATCTCAGACTTTGAGTAACACTCGGGACTAAGAAATGTACCAACACAAATTTACTTCTATATTGGGATAACAGTCGCACCGGTGCTACTTGAAGTGTCGCTCACCCTTAGCCTGCAGCTCTTCTCGTCCATGTTTACTGTTTTTTTCTATATACTTCTTATCATGCTGCGCTCCACAACTTGGAAGCACTTGAGCCTTTCTCAACAATTTGTAAAAACGTGGTACACTAAATTGTTCGTAAGCCTTCATAGATTATGTATTCGAATGGAGTTTTTAGTGGCTCGAAAGGATCGTGTGTAACCAAAAGCGGAGTAAAATACTTTAATTACCACAATGGCATATCTAGTAGTCCTATCTGCATTTCATCACCTGGGACCAACTGTGTGATGCAAGGAGCGAATAGGTGCCGGTTCACAGTGTGCAACAAAGCCAGCTGCGGCGCTGTTTCGGGGACACAGTGTACCAACTCGGATGCCCTTCAAATCGGAGAGCCAGCGTATATGTGGCAAATATCAGGATGGAACTACATGTATGCTACGCCCGGAACTCAGAGCATATATTTTGATCCGAACGCATGCTAAATGGTAGGTCTGAAGACTTGCCTCGTCCGTCATTAAGTCGAGGCTGACGATGTAGGTCATTTCACTTCCAACTTCCAAAGCAGAGAGTAGAAGTTGGGCTTTTGATTGATCTCCCGCAGGGCTCCGCTATATGAACCAAACTTTTCTATTTCTAGGCGAGAATGGGTTGGATTAAATGTATGAGGAGCGCGAATAGTGTCCAACTCGGTTTCGACGGCTCAGATCTACAAACATGGCTTCTCTAAGCATTTAACATTTTGAAATCAGCCTCCAGCATCCCATTTCCCTTTTCATGAACTCATTTATAGCTTTTGTGAATGTTGTTGGAGTGAATTGAAAGCTTTTCCGTCCTACCTTAGTCAGGTACCAATCCGTCGAAGCATGTGAAAATGACGTGTCTGGGACTTTTATCTCCCCGGTTAAATAGGTCTGTCGCTGGTTATTTTCCGCCACCATTTATCCAGCCAGCTCACCTTTCTGAACGAACTACGTATGGATGCGTTATCTTGCTATTTGTTTTTCTCAGACTTAGATATACCTTTTGAAATGGAGTTGGGGGGGGATGTTTGGCGCATCCGAGAGTGTCTTCTTTAGCAATGTCACTCACCAGCACCGCTCCAAACCACCTCCATATTCTTCAGAACGCCTCACTCATTATCTTATCGGTTTTATTCTGGCCCATATGCACCTTCATAGCACTAGCCAGTCATATCATTGGTCCTTATTTGAAAGTCTCAAGACATATTGAGCATCATCGACGATGGAGGGAAATCTCATCTTCAACGTTCAGACCTCGGAGTGTCCTAGTGACTGGGGTAGGGATGAGCAAAGGGCTTGCCTTGGCTCGAATCTTTTACCGTGCTGGGCATAGAGTTATTGGTGCCGACTGCGAGCCATATTTAATTCCAGTCGCTGGCCATCTGTCAATTGCTGTTCAGAAATTCTATCGTCTCCCAATGCCGATGTCGGAATCTGGATCGGCAAGATATATCAAAGATCTGATCGAGATAATCAAGAAGGAGGATGTGGAATTGTGGATTAGCTGCTCTGGAGAGGACAATACAATCACGGATGGCGAGGCAGCAGAAGCCGTTGAGAGGGAGACAAAGTGCAAAGCGATTCAATTTGGTTTGAATCTCACAGAGACCTTGCACGAAAAGCATTCATTCATCTCTCACACCAATCAACTTCACCTCAATGTGCCCGAAACGCATCTCATCACTTCAGAAACAGAAGCTCTCGTTGTTCTCTACCCGGAAAAACCAAGGTCGGCCTCATTTATCATGAAAAGCGTGCGCTTCGACGGTCCAACTCATGCAGACATGACCATACTTCCTCAGGCTTCATTCAAAGAAACCGGCGCACATATACGGCGGTTAAATCCAACCCCGTTTCGACCATTCGTTCTTCAAGAGTATATATCTGGTCCAGAATATTGCACTCATTGTCTTCTCATTAACGGGAAAATACGTGCCTTCGTTGCCTGCCCATCAGCAAATCTCCTGATGCACTACCAGCCACTTCCAGCTTCCTCTGCACTCTCCCAAGCCATGCTCCTCTACACTGCGATCTATGTGCAGAAAACAAGCCCAAACATGACCGGCCATTTCTGTCTCGATTTTCTTGTCGAGGAAAGGATAGCTAGAACAGCAGAGACAAGAGTTGGAGCTTCAGAGGACGAAGTTCGGAAATTAATGGCTAAAATCAACCCCATTGAGTGCAATCCCCGCCCTAACACGGCGGTCCTATGCTTCTCAGATGTTGCCGAGGATCTAGCCGATGCTTATCTTTCCATCTTACCTGATCATAAACCAAAAGGCATCTCAAACGGACATCGATTTGAAGCTCTAGTAGTTCCGAAACTGGAAAATCCAGGTTACTACTGGGTCGGACACGATCTCGTCACGCGAGTATTTCTCCCACTCTTATCCTTTCTCAGATTTGAGATTGGAGCGAAAAAATTGGTGGGGAGCTGGATGGAATTCACGAAGCACGTCTTATATTGGAGAGATGGGGTTTTTGAGGTCTGGGACCCTTGGCCAGCGTGGTGGTTTTATGTTGGGTATTGGCCGTTGAAATTTGCGGTGGCAATCTGGAAACGCAAGTGGTGGTCTAGAGTAAATATTACGACCGGGAAGATGTTTGGATGATAATGAGCTGAGAGATGATAATTTATATGCAAAATTGATATAGATAGATTGCTGGATAGAGATTAAGATAATGAGCAGATTTGGGCCCGGGAGTATTCAGATTTTATAAATTTATGCATAATAACACCTGTTCTGGGAACAAAAGATTTCCAATCTTCGACTTTGATTCAATTGATTGTGTACTTCGAGGCAACAAGTTACGCAGGTACTTGCAGCGAATGCTTGCCGAACAGTCTCAATTCCTAGTTGACTCTTTTCAAAAGTCTGGTTACTGAGACATTTCTCGTTCCCATAGCAATTGATCATATCTTGATGTCACTGACTTAGCAAAGGTATGCTACCCTCCCATCCAGGGCTTCTTCAATATTATGCATGATATCTTTCGCAAATTGGCTGCAGAGAAACGCAACACCAAGCTCTTGGCTCGTATACCAACTTGCTCTATCCATATTGCCACTCCCCAATACTACAACTTCCTGATCGACAATTGTACACTTAATATGACTCTTGACTGGTTCTTTATCTGACCCGTTTTCTCTAGGATGATAGTAGCCGACTTTTAACTCTCCTGGGTTGTCCATCAAATTCTCTGGATCAGATCGGCGCAAAGTTTGAAAGTAAGTTTTCAGCAACTTGTTGTAGCGACGGCGTAAGTTCCATACTTCAAACTCGGTAATGGTGCCTGCTGTGACAAGTTGTTCGAGAATCATGAGCTGGGAGCTAACAACAATTTTGATATTAACGCCGCGAGATAAGGCGTCGAGAAGAGCGGAGATGACGGGGGAGGATGTTAGATTTGGGGTTTGCATATATACGCTGCTTTTGGCTTGAGAGAGAGCTTGGAGGACGAATGTATTAAGTGGTGTAGGAGGTGGTTGTGGAGTTGAGAAGATGAACCGAAAATTCGGGTTAATATGGTGAGGTGACGGGAGGAGAATGGTTGTCTGCGAGGAAGTTGAACTTTGAAAAGTTATCTGTTTGATAGAAGGAGGCTCTTGAGGTGGCTTGAGCGCTTCAGGTTCGATATTGAGCAAAGGAGGAAGTGCTGGACCTCCATCGGACCAAAAAGCAAGCCAAAAGTTAAATAGCTGTTTGGTTATCTCGCCTCTCATTTCGATACATCCCTCAAACCACTGTTCCCAGCTCACATTGCAGGACGGCATGAAAGCGTAATTGCGATCCACAAGAATAAACTTGGGATGCATAACGCTAAATGGACGTTGAAAAATACTCTTTACCACCAGATTAAGCCCTGTAAGCTCTTCTGGGGAAGGGAGTCCTATGTTGGTCCATGACGACGGAGGATAGAAGCGTCCCTCTGGATTTGAAGTTTGGAATAGCTTCTGGATTATGCTGATTGATGAGAAACATAGACGGACTTGGATCTTGCGATTCTGAGCCAGTGCTTTAGCCGAGAGCTTCTTAAGAAGTGAGGCAATAGCTTCTTGGGATGATGATTTTGCCCAGAAGCAGGTTACTATGATAAGTTCCTGTTGGGTTGCTTCACATCTTGGTAGCACTGAAGACCAGATTTCACGCCCAGTTCCGATTGTGAATGAAATAGCTTGACTTGATCCGATGAGACTTCGAGCATCTCCTGCCCAGTAATTGGGATCATCTTGGCTATTATAATTCTGCTCCTGAAGCTCCCGAAGCCAACCATCAATGAGTGCTTGAGAAGGAGGAAAGGCCATTGGATACTGTTCAGCTCATGATTAACAGCAATCGCTATCCGAAGTGTTGCCAGCAAGACAGAAGGCCATTCCTGCTCCCGGTAAACATATCTCAAAACTATCTTAGTAAAAGCACAACGATGGTTAGGTACAATTATCACGAGGTGAATGATGCGCACGGACCACCGAACAGTTTTGTCTTGGATCTAATAAGCTGTTCAGCAGTAAACAAATATAAATCATTATTGCTAGTAGAAATTGACATTGAATCAGAGCTATTTGGATTATTCGCAGGAGAACCTTGAATACCGATTCCTCGTTCTACCCAAGCTTCCGGTATCTCCAGGTTGTGTATAAGCCTCGGCTTCGGAGTCGCGTGTATTTCGGATTGGTGATCGCCACTAGTCTTCCTCCGCATTCTTCAAGCTTCACACAACCCACACCAAAACTTATTGCACATCACGAAATTGGTGTATTAAGGACCCTTGGTTTCCTGCACAGTTGAAACCCACAGGAATAGGATGGCACCGGTCAAGGCTGTAACCCTTCCTGTGATCCCCTTAGCAAAAGATACCGTCCTGCTCCCTGGCATTGTCCTCCGAATACCGGTAGCGGGTAATCGACCTGATATCCCAGCACTACTCTCGAATGTTTATAGCCGCGCCGCTTCGAAAACACATACTCAAAGGCTTGATAGTGTTCATATCGCGTGTGTTCCGCTGAATTCGCCCCATCTCAGCCAGAATGGCCAGAAGATGATATCCCAGGACGAGAGGAGTCCAAAGCCGAAAGAACGTCTTGAGATAAACCCTACCAATGCAAAGAAGGAAGATCTTTTTGGATATGGCGTTGCTGCTAAGATATCTGGGGTGGAAGGGCGAGGTGCCTTGGGTGCAGGAGAGTTTGCTTTGTTGGTGGAGGGAGTGGCCAGGATCAAGATCGATAGGTTGACTCAAGAGCGACCATTCTTTGAAGCAGAGGTGACATATCTTTATGATGAAAGTAGGTGATATTTGAGTTTCATATCTGAGAAAGAGCTAACATGCAACAGCAATATCTCCTGAGGATGTGACACTGCAGGGACTGTTTGCACACCTCAAGCAGCTATCCCGTGAGCTCTTGACTCTTTTACGCCTTTCCTCTCTCCTTCCTCGCCCCTTGGGATCAAATGCTCTCTCTCCAGTCATTGCACGACGCCTCGAGCTTTATATTGCAAGAAAGGGACTTCAGGACGCTGGCATATTGGCAGATTTCATGACCAACATCGTTGGGGCATCTCTGGAGGAGAAATTACAAGTTCTAGCGGCAACAGATGTCCGGGAACGGCTACAGAGAGCAATCGAACTGCTCTCGCGGCAAATAGGGAATATCAAAAATAATGTTAGTGTCACCGCTTATACAAGCACGATTCCTTCAAATATCGACCTAGATCAAATGAACAGCATCAATGAACAGAGGACGAGAAGACCAGTTGTTGGAGGCCGCATGGCTTTACCACCGAGTATTGGAGGTCCTGAGGATGAACAAGAACCCAACGACATAGAGGAATTAAAGAAAAAAATTGACGAGGCGAAGATGTCCCCGGAGGCTGCTAAGGTCGCTGACCGAGAGCTCAAACGCCTCAAAAAGATGTCTCCCGCTCAAGCAGAATACCAAGTTACGAGGAACTACTTGGAAAACTTGGTGGAGATTCCATGGTCAGCTGTGACAGAAGACCAGCTCGGTGTGGATACGTTAAGCAGAGCAAGGAAACAATTTGACAATGATCATTACGGTCTAGAAAAAGTCAAGAAGAGACTACTGGAGTACCTTGCCGTCCTCAAACTTAAGCAATCTATCAACGATGATGTCAATTCCCAGATTGCCAGGGCAGAAGAGGAGAAAGCTCTGGACAAGATCGAAGTATTAAAGAGTAAGAAGATGGTTGACAAATCTCCTATCTTGCTCTTAGTTGGCCCACCAGGTGTTGGGAAAACCAGTCTAGCCAAGTCGGTTGCAAACGCCCTAGGGCGCAAATTCCATCGAATCTCTTTAGGAGGTGTTCGGGATGAGGCCGAGATTCGAGGTCATCGTAGAACTTACGTTGCTGCTATGCCGGGATTGATTGTCCAAGGGTTGAAAAAGGTTGGGGTTGCAAACCCTGTTCTCTTATTGGATGAGATTGACAAAATTGGGTACGTAATATCTTCATCTGTTAGAGGTATCCAAGCTGATCCGTGCCGTAGTATTTCTAACTTCAATGGGTATGCGCATATTAACTCAAAGCTTAGCTTCTAGCTAATCATCTCCAGTGACCCTTCTGCCGCTATGCTAGAAGTGCTTGATCCAGAGCAAAATCATACCTTTACTGATCACTACGTCAATATTCCAATTGACCTCAGCAAGGTTCTCTTCATTGCTACAGCCAATAGCCTTGACACAATCCCTCCCCCTCTCTTGGATAGAATGGAGACGATTTACTTGTCAGGATACACGACCTTGGAAAAGCGACACATCGCTCTTCAGCACCTCATCCCGAAGCAAGTTCGGACAAGTGAGTGATTCCTAGTCCGAGTTTACAGAACGACCTGCTAATATTGAGAAGATGGGCTCGGGGATGGGCAGGTCAAGTTCAACCAAGATGTCGTGTCGAAGATAATTGAGTCATATACCCGTGAATCAGGTGTTCGAAACCTTGAAAGAGAAATCGGATCCGTCTGTCGTGCAAAGGCAGTTGAGTACGCAGAGGCCAAGGATTCTGGCCACATAGGTAAGTTGTCCTGTGCAGGATTAGGAATGGGTCCTGACTATGTGGCAGAAAATTATAAGCCTCAATTGTCTGTGGAAGATATTGAGAATATCCTTGGTATTGAAAGATATGACGAAGAAATTGCCGAGAAAACAAGGTAGTTATATGTTGCTCCTATTCATTGCTCCCGGCGAAACACAAAATCTCCGAGATGCAGTTATTGTTATAATCTACTAACTTTATTTACCCCAGCCGTCCCGGAATCGTGACTGGTCTCGTGGCTTACAGCTCAGGCGGTAACGGGAGCATACTTTTCATTGAAGTCGCCGACATGCCTGGAAGCGGAAGCGTGCAGCTCACAGGGAAGCTTGGCGATGTCCTTAAAGAGAGTGTCGAAGTCGCACTTACTTGGGTCAAGGCTCATGCATACGAGCTTGGTTTGACAGCTGATCCTTCCGAAAACATTATGAAGAATCGAAGTATCCATGTACATTGCCCCTCCGGAGCTATTCCCAAAGTACTCCCATCCTTACCTCTCAATGCTATACATGAATCTGACAGCTCCAGGATGGGCCTTCCGCTGGCATGGCACACACCATTGCCCTTATCTCCTTATTTTCAGGCAAAGCTGTACCTCCCACGATGGCTATGACTGTAAGCCAATTCTAGAATCCCTCCTAACCAGTTTACTGATAGCTTTAGGGTGAAATTTCTCTCCGCGGCCGTGTCACTGCGGTTGGAGGTATTAAAGAAAAGCTTATTGGTGCACTTCGAGCAGGCGTCAAGACAGTGCTCCTCCCAGCTCAGAATAGGAAAGAGTATATTCTACTTCAACAATTAGTTTGGTTAGGGCTGACGGATTTTAGCGCTAAAGACCTGCCCCAAGAAGTCAAAGATGGGTTGGAAATCATACACGTCAGGTAAATGTTCACGCAAAGTCCACGTTTGACACTACTAAAGATTCTCAGGCATATCTGGGAAGCGATGCGTCATGTTTGGCCTGAAGCTCATTGGCCTGGAGAGCAAAATTTTGCGGGCATTGAAAGTCAGCTATAATTATGTTGACACTCGGTCAACTATAGCGGGATAATAATCTAGGATTTTTGGTTCTTGACGTACTCACCTCCTGTTTTGTACATTCTTTCTTTTTTTTTTTTGGCTTCAGCTCAGCACAGCGTGCATGGTTAATGCGAAGGTGTCCCGGCGCACAAGAAAGCCTTTGTGTATCTATCTATTTACATATCTCCGATGAATCATATACCTCGATTTAAGAAAAAGCCCCGCTGGTTCATGCATCGGCTCGTTCTCCCGTATCATGTACTTATCTACCTGCATTTACGAACGTCGCACAACATAAAATCATTTCATGTAATGCAAGTCATTCTGAACCTTGTTGTAGGTTAGACTCGGGATGGAACGAGAGGTGTACGGGGACGTTGCACCTTCTTTTCCATTCCCGAAGCAAGCATTGCCCTTGCCGCTCTTGGTTTGTACTTCCCTCTTCGTTTTGGATACCACAAGTTAGATTGGTCCTTCTCCTTGGTTGACTATCATGAATTTTGGTAATGATCAAGGAATGGTTGACAAGCAATCCCAAGATTAGTCGTAAGTGTTGCTTAAATCATTACTTGGAAAACATGGGTCAATCTTCTCTTCAATTAACTTGATTACTTCCGTGAGAGCCTCAATTCATTTGTGGTATCAACATTCGTCCTCCTCTTCATGTTGCGCGCACGTCATTCAACTGGCGGTGTCTCTAAGCTAGTTGCAAGGACAGTGTTGGGACAGGCTTCACAGCAACTTCCATCTTTGGTGTAGGGGTGAGTATTCAGATTCCGCAACTCACTCCAAAGTTTCATCTCTTCGTCTTCCCTATCCCTAGTGAACGGTTCCTCGTCATGGAGGATCAGTATCTCGCGCCCAAATAGTTCGGTTCTCAATTCTTGTAGAAGTCGATACAATGTCTCTGCAATATATCCCACCCACCCGTAAATGAACGTTATACTTTCAAAGACACCTTTTCCCACGGTGGTTGCTGATTATTTCTACACCCCATCTCAATACCCATTCTCCTCCATGTGACGTTCTTTCTCACCCAGGATCAGCGGTTGCTATCACCGCCTCTTGAAATCCAATTCCTCGTCTTCCACTCGACCAAGGATGCACCGCCGGAGCCAGAATCGACGAGCAACATCTCCTCTGCAGATGCCTAGTGAAGCCTCTCTGTTGGATGACGAGTCAGTCAAGCCACAGTCCAGGCTACGTGTCATTCTAGGCAATGTCAAGTCAGGCGGGCCAAACTCAGATAACGCGGAGACGGGAAAACGGTCTGAGTATATCCTTTAGTAACCTAGACAGGATAGTCCCGCACCGAGTCACCAAAGCCATTCTGGGGGCAGGTTATTCGATTGGTTTTCACGTTTGCGAATCTCGGTTTTCCATCATGCCTCCCACGCACATCTTTGCACTTGGCCTTTGAGAGAGAGAGAGAGTCGCGCTTGGCTCGCTGATGACCCGTAACCAAGACAGCTGTCCTCGAATCATAACCAGCACGCTCTGGGTAGCTGTTTCCTTCTACAGACCTATCTTGAGTTCACAGGTGGTAAGCCCATACGCCAACCAACGTTCGTTTCCTTCCTCTCGGATTATCCTCACACACAATTAGCTAGATTCCAGCATGTCAATAGCGGCTTGACAGCCACTCCTGACAACGTCCGGCATACCCGTACCAGCCCACCTCTCCTCGCGCTACATCCCGAGTGAGCCTCCCCTGCCCGGTCTCTGCGTGAACTCTCCTGATCCAACTGAATCCCGGCCACGCCTCCATCTGCATCTCGGGCTCCACGCTAGCAAGCACTCGCCCTCGCCTCGGAAGCAAGCGCTGTATCACATCTATTTCTGTGACTGAGATTGTTCACGTCCATGGCACACTCGCCACGACTGGAGAGAGGGGAGCTGCTTTCCCGCTCCGGATGGCATCTCGCGGGAGGACTCGACATCGAGGGGTCATGAGGGTGGGATTCTAAGGGAGGTGCGGTTATCTTGACGTGAACAAACCGTGAGACTGGATCATCTTCCTACTTCAGAGCTACCTGCTTCGATATTTTTGCAGTCGACATAGAGTGTCCTGCTTTAGCTGTTGCAGTTTGTAACCATCCATCACGATTATGTTCTGCCAGTGCCAAACCACAGAGGAGATTCTTCATCTGTGCCGTACTTCCACTCCCTTCTTCCATCTTCATCTCCTTCTTGTCATTGCACCTGCCTACGAGGATGGGTTCTTCCAGGAAGAGACAGCACTTAGCTGTTATACTTATGCGTGAGACCAGCGCCTTTGCACAATGGATATAACTCCCTCCTTGATACAGCTCCTTAACGCAAGCCATCCCACATCTCTCTCCCGCCTCTTGAGGACCTTTCATACATACCGCAAGAAGCTGCACACCTCCTAGAAGAGCACCCACACAACGTTACGCTGGTTCTGGACTCGACCACACGAGGCTCTCTCTCCTGCGGGTCACCAAGATCCGGATCGGGTAGAGGATTATATGGGAAAGCACGATGTCTCCGTAGATAAAAGTAGAAGAAGAATAATATTACCAAGACGCAAGGCAGGAGAATGATAGGATGAGACGTAAGAGGAGCAGCTGATAAGCTTTGGGCATCCTCATACACACATATCCACGTCTTCAAAATCTCGGCCCAGAAGCATCCCACTCCAGCATCGCAGTTCCTACAGACTTGCCATGACTCCCGCGGATTGCTCACCCTCATCTCCCCTCTCCTCCTCCTCCTGTTACATAACCTCTCCCATCTATCTCTCTCGGAAATTGTGGTTTGGGTTTGACGTGGGACTTGTCTATCTGCTACAGGGACACCCCCAAGAAAAAAAAAGAAAGAAGAAAAAAATCCTCAGACGACTCCTCGTACCAACTCCGGACGCGCTCAGATTTTGAGGTCCGGGAAGAGATGGACGGAGGCCGCTTCGGGGGAGGACCGGGGGAAGAATCGCAATCGGGGTTGATAATTTACACTTCGTCATCTGAAAACTGGTTCTGACAATCCTGAGACTCCCGATTTGCAAGGGACGGATTCCGGGAGCGACGATCTCTGATCTTCAAGCGTAGGGGATAATGACACTGAGGTATTTAAGTAATGCCATTTATAGAATGTTAGGTCTTTTCGTCGGCCCTGCTCTCCGGCTTACCCATCACAACGCTTTCACACCCGAACAATTTCCCGAGGAGGTGCTGCCCATGTAACCACCTAACCTGCCTCGCAATTGCTCCCTCCGGAGGTGTATCACGTGGAGGGCATGGGTTACATCGTCCCTCGTGAGTATACAATTACAGGACCGTGCAGTGTTTGTGTACACTCACCACCTTGCAGCTGAATCTTTTCAGATTGCTCTTGCAGATGCGTCGTCACTAGCCACGCTACATCGCACCGCATGAGGTAGCGGATTGATTGGCACCACAGAAGTAGTAGCAACTCCCGAGGGTTCTTTTGCAGGAGAATCTCAACCTTGACCGACCGGCAGTGCTGCATGCAGCTGCAGTGCGAATGGTGCAATACGTAGAGCTGGGAAGTTGATAGGTTCATGCAGTCTGCCGTCTCAGAGCCGAGCAAGGGAAGACTAGAGATGGTACCGAATGCAGTGATCCGATCGGTAGTCATGTTTGTTGAGGACAATATTGAAGATGTTTTGAATGGAGGAATGGCCAGGTCGAATTCCACGCCACTTTGACATCTCGGGATGCGGCGGAGGAGGATTCAAGCACTCGCGCAAGGATGAAATGACCACTGATGCAGATGGCGTGGCATGGCTTCCTGGCTCCTTGCATGCGCTTGTTGAACAATGAGGCAGTTCGTTCGGAGTGCTACAACCTTGGGATCCTCTGACCTCTGTCTTGCTCTCCATTGTTGCGCTACCCCAAACTGTGGAAATCAATAAAAATCCAGTAGGCCTTGTCAAAGCGCATGATGCGACTTTGGCATAGAAACGCGAGAGTCGGACCACTGGATTTTACCTCTGTATCGTTAGTGTTCACTGACTGAGAAGCCACCCAAGCCTACCCCACCAGTTCGGGCACACCAGGCACACTGATGTGTTACCGATCGGGCATTTTCCGCCTTCCGCATTGGTGTTGCAGGGCTTGTTCCTCCCTCATTGCATCCTGTGGCGTGACACTCACCGAGCAGTGTCTGAGAAGGAACCCCCCGAACATTTGGATCATACTTAGCGGAGAAAGTAACTTGGCTTCTCGGCTTTAAGCACTACATCAAATGTCATTCTCTGAAGAATAGTGTGGCTTACAAGGATTCCTGCTCCATTGGCGAGATGCATTTGCCTATCTGGGTGTGATGGCATATCAATGATGTGTAGTTTTGCACTTTCACAAGTAATACGACTTCGCAATTCCAAATCATGACGCTCGTGGAGGTAGTATGACATCAAATTCATCCATGCAGACAGGTCTAGAATGAATCCAAGTGTTGTGAGAAGCTATAGAGAACAGGATAGACTTCCGAAAACCATTACAAGCGTTTATGCCTTTAACACATCAAGAAATAATAAGTCCAACAATCAATGACATAATATTGAATCAAATTTACTCAATAAAAGATGTAGAAAAAGAAAGGCAGAGTGTTTGCGCATCGAGCAAGTTTTCCGCTAGAAAATATTCTTGATGGGAGAGCCACCAACTCGGAACGATCGCCCAATCAAGCACAAAGCTAAAGAAAAAGAATGGTCTTAGCGACCAGAGATCGATATCAAATGGATGCCAAACTTTTGCATCTGAGGTCTGATTATTGATAGGCGGAGTTCTAAACTTCTACTCAGCTCTAATGAACTTGGTTTGAATATGCAGATGCAACGGTGGAATATGATCGAGGAAGGTGCTAAGCAAGATGAATACTTGCTGCCACTCCTCTTTGTGGATGTAATGTACTACAGGAGTCAAGGATTGAAACATGATTACTGATCCTGATGCGGAGCTGGCCAGACATCCGAACGGCGTAAACACTAGCTCGACGATGAGACTAGCCACTGTCAAGCAGGATGATCGAGACCTGCTGCCGCGTCATGGTTTTCGATTTTCGGTCAAGCCAGAATTTGAAGGTTAGATAGTGACATACCATAGTGATACTGAAGCATTACGTAAAGTAGATTGAAATCTCCAAGAGCAGATGCTTGGTTATTGTAGACAATCTTTGCCACTCAACGTCTGATTGAGATGCTCAGCTGAACAGGGGGTTATCATCACAAGCTAGGAAGATTTTCACCAAGTGGGAATCGGCCAGAATTTCCGAGAATTCGTGTGCCTCATGATAACTAACGTCTATCAACGCCCGTAGCTAGTAGGATAAATTCACACGTTCGAACATGTGACAATTTAGCATTCGATAGTCAGCGGGACTTGTGTCCCGTAACAAGGATTCAATCGGGCTGACCTGGATTTCATGCAGTCTTAAAGTCTGCACGCTTCAGCGTTATCACGAAAACATGGGTTCAAATTACAGGCCTGAGGGTTTGCAAACTCTCATAGGATTGTGTTAATGAAAAGCTGGGCAGCAGGAGATTCGATGTTCGGTGATGAGATTAGGAGACTTCGGGTACTAACCGGGGATGGAAGGATCAGGTAGTTCTGCGGTGTGTTGAAATGGTTTAGTAGCGGAAGATGATTACCATTAAATCCGTTAAGACGCTATGTTATTTGATGAAGAGGTTGAAATTAACTTAATGTGAGCCTGAAGCGCCAATCGTAACCTTCGGTTGGAAAAGAGATGGAGAAGCATGAACTTTGTTGTTTCAAGAACCCGGTCTTCCTGCTTGATGTGATAGGAACGGCGCTTACCGGGACGACGGCTAGCATTACGTCGAATTGACTGATCAAGTAGGCGACGTGCATTATAGATGCGATCCTCAAGTAGCATGTACTACCTCACGATCGGGAATATTGGTACCTTAGTTTCATCACTGCCGATACGACGGAGGTACGGAGTAATTGTGCTGTCTCCAGGCGTCCATGAACACGAAGATTGTTAACTTGTGGGGGTATTGTACTTTGTATAACCGTGAGTAGTCATCTTTCCTCGGTTGGAAAATGTGTCCTGCCTCTCAGGCTGAATCCAAGCTCATCCAAGTGGCCACGATACAGGGAAGTTCGGAGATCGGATAGATCGCCGAACGATTGGGATGTGTGGAGTCGGAGGATTTCGTTGACAAGGACTCTCGGTGAAGAGCGACGAGCGATCGAGACCACGGCTGCCATTTTTTTCTCCCTCCGAGACTCGTAGCTAACGAGTTCAGCTCAAGTGCCGTGAGGACCTGAGACAAGAGCAAAAACTGATTCAGATCGGTGGTTCCTGTTGGCCCATCTTCCCACAAGTGCCACTGCATAAGCGCGCAAAACTTTGTTCAGTGCGGAATGTCAGCTTGGGTCATCCTAGGCGTCTGTGCCGGGATCCCCAGGCTGGAATGCAGCCTTATGAGAGTGAGCAAATAGGAGTGGTTGCTGAGGATCTGCCACTCAGAGATGTCCTGGGGTCAACAGACGTCAAGCGACCGGCACTTTTTCACAGGTATGTCATGGGCGATTTCAGTCGTTCGGAGCGCTCCTCTTCGAGGCCGGCGTCCTGGCCATGTAGCATGACTAAGTCCGGCCCCGGACTCGTTATTGGTGGCATGATCATGAATCATGGAACGATAGCGTTGAATCTGTGGAGTGGGCTAGGCGTGCGAGAAGTACCGACTTGGCTGAGCCTGGGTCTCCTCAGACAGCAAGCCATGCGCCGCCCTGTGCTGATAGAAGCACTGTTCACCAAGAGCCCGGCCCATCGGCAACAGATCGATTGATCCACTGGCGAGGATGATATTGCCATGGACATGAACTATTGTCCAGGACCATGAGTCGATGTCCGGAGCTCTGTGCAACCCACCACCATTGTGAAACAGGCAGCCTTGGGGAGAGAAACCCAACCATCGTTGATCGACAGGTACGAGCGGGCGAATGATCTACAGCTGCCGCCGCCGTCGACATCGCATCTACCTTTCAGCCCGGGTTGCCAAAGAGCGCGACTCGTATTGCGACGGCTGTCCTCCAAGAGAAGCAAAGTGCAAGAGTTGCTCTGAGCGACGACCTCTACGTAAGTGTCGGACTCTCCACGCAGCAAAAGCGCCGAGCTTCTGCCACATTGAAAAGAATCGCGAGTCTCGATCAGAGTCTAATCTCAGGGCGGAAACGTTATTTTATGCGACCATGCGAGTAGGAACAAGAAGTGTTACAGTTCAGTTTGGGTGTTTGATGGTAAGATATGGTCGTGTTACGCCAAGTAAAATGAAGGCATAGATCATTGAGATTTCGTCCGGTGGTCTTTTCTCATGCAAGTTGCAACGGCTGGACATGACGGGACGTCCTGGAAGATAGATGACTGCAATCGCCTGACGGCTAATAATAAACAAATATATGATCTATCAGATAATGCCTCTTGGGGGGGGAGAGAGCAGCCAAGGTCGGCAGGTGCAGCTCCGCGAGCGAGAATGTGCGATTGGGTGCAGCTCAGGAAGTTCGGAGGCACGAAATGCGGGAGGCCTTGGGCACCCTGAAATTGAAATCGTCGGTTCGTTCCGAGCTTTCAATGGAGCACGTGCGTCCCGCGCTGGCAACAAGGAACCTGGTGGGTAGGCAGACAGGCAGGCAGGCAGGCGGGCAGGCGGGCAGGCAATCTTCCCCAGTTCCTTGAGCAGCATGTATAATGATTGATTTAATTATGCTATTCTCGTCAGCGATATCATCCCATCCTCCCCTCCCCCCCCCGGCTTCATAACACCCAGTCCCGCGCAGGTGATTGGGTTCCAGTGGCGCCTCCACACACATTGGCCATTAGGGTGGAGGTATTCCGTCCTCCCTCCCTCGACACCGATGCAATTGCAGATGCACACGCGGGCGCACCGAAGTGCAGCTGCAGGTCGATACCTCTCCCGAAAAGCGCCAATAGTCGGAGCCTCTCCTCAGATAGATTGCTTTTCCTTGGGGAGGCGGCGGTCCTGACTCGCTTTTCAGCCGAAAGCTCCGATTCTATGTGATGCATAAACTGAGAAGGTCAAAAGGCCAAAGCTCCCACCCAACCTTCTTTCTCCCACCCGTCTTGGTGGAGTTCTGGGAAGGGAATGGTGTGCATGATAGTTCTGCCCAAACTAGCCACCGCGCAGTCTGTGAGTGGTGGATCGGGTAGGGGAAGCACCGGATCGGTCCCACCAGATAGCGCCAGTACCGCCGGATGCTGCTAAGCATGCTGTGGTGCCTTTTTGATGGTGGATGCTGTTGGTGGCTTCACAGCAACAGCGGGCCTCGGTCGGTTGGGTGCTGATGGTACAGTATGGCCAGCGATGTGGAAGGCAGCATCTAGAGGAGATGAGATTGCCGATCGTGAGGAATGAAGCTGGGAGGGTTTCCTGCCCACCACCGCGGTGAAGTTTGATGATCAGTCAGAAAACGATCCGTTGTCTCTCTACACCTCAATTCTCCGGAGGTTGCGGACGATCCAAGCCATGATTCGTCCACGGATGTACTGTAGAGTGAGCTAATCTTCCTGCCGGGCGAGTATCTGCAATCTTAGATCGGGTTGGTTCGAGAAATTGTTGGTTCAACGGCAACGGTTTCACGGCCGCCACCACTTGACTCGTCTAAAAGTTAAAAACGCCGAGAGACTCGATCCATCTTAGGGCGTCTGCCAGGCGAGCGTCGTCCAAGTCGCGCGATCAGATGCGTGGCCTGCACTATTGCTTTCCACCCGCCGTGTTGCTTTTGGTGATTCGGGAGGCAGCGTGGAAGACATTCATCCTTCATACTTGTTGACGGCAGGCAGATTGAGCGCTCCCAACCATCGACCACTGGCTTGGGACTAGCCATGCTCCCTGCACCGCCGTGGCCTGCAAGTTGACATCTCATCTGATGCGCCGCCTCGAGGCCCGTGAGTCCGTAACGCCTTTTCCAGTCGCGGTCCATCGCCACAGGAAATTGCAGGAAGGCAGAGGGGCGCGATGGAGCCCTGGTCCCGACCATGGCGGAGGTTTTGGAGAATCATTCCACGCCGGCTAACTGCTTCTGGCATCGGAGCAAAAGACCTGGTCGCCTTCGGACAATACTTAGGCGCATTGTTGCTCATGACGAGATCGAGGTTCGCTCCGTTATGCACCCGCTTCGGATTGAGTGTCTCGAGAGAAAGAGGGACGGCGCTGCAGATGACAACATGGATTGCCGTTCAGATCGAGCGAGTCTCTCCCTTCCCGAAGAGCGCTAGTAGCAGCTGGGTTGAGTGCAGTGTGTCGGCCGGGGGAGCGCACAGTAGATTGCGGTGCTGGTTCGATGTTCGGGATACAACGTCGCCTTTCATTGGGGAGCGCTGGAATCTGGGTCTGGGTCTGGGAAGTTTGGGACCGCAAGGATCTCAGAGGCCGCTGGAGTCTTGACCTCGTTTGTGGCGTTTGCCGTGGCTGCCGAGCAGATAACCTTACCCTCCTGAGCAGCCAGTACGAGTAATGGCGGGTTGTTTGGGGATCATGACACGGACAGACGCAGCTCGCCCTTCTCTTCTCTTCTTTTCTTGACGTTGGTGCTGGTGCTGCACGTCAGGGTCTGCTGCTGCTGCTGCTGCTGCTGCTGCTGCTGCTGCTGCTGTTATTGTCGGGAAGAAACTGGGTAGATGGGTCGTCGTTCGCTAGGTAGGTCCCTGGGTCCGAGGCAGAGAAGGGGAAGTAGGGGAAAAAATAAATAAACAGGGTTTATGCAGCGCTCAGCCACATTATTCAGCGTACATTACAGTACAGTAATTCTACTTCACATCACAACGTACTCCCTCCCCCCAACGTCCAGCGAGGAGGACTACTGAGGGACACAGGCAATCGTGATCGTGATCGTGATCGCCCGGATTACCTGATACTGGGCAAGACCAGGAGCTCCTCCTGTCTCCTCGGACATTGACCGAGATGGGGAGCTCTCCCCCCCCCTGCGGACCGCCGTGGTGGGGTAGTAGTGGTGGTGTGGCTCTCTGGAGAGGAATGAAGATGCTCTCAGACTTTTGGGGTCCCTCATTTACCTCGCAAACCTCTCCCAATCTTCTTTTGATTCAAACCGCCGCGGGTTTGTTGCTGCTCAGCTACGCGAGCGTTTGAAGCAATTGCGGTCTGACCGTCGAGAACAGCAAGTGGAAGCGCAGCCCGTCAAACCTCGCGTGCTCAGAGATGGAACATGTCACTACTCGAGGGTCATTCAGCCAGGAAATGAGGTGAACATGGTGTTTGATGTGCAATCGGGATGTCCCTTAAAACTCCGGTTCATCTTGCCCACGATGCACAGAGTGAGGAACAGATGGTCCTGTGTAATATTCCTGGTGTCCGCATCGGGCCACAGGCAAGCGTAAGAAGGGTGTGTTTGCCGTGGAAAGCATGAATTCCACTTTGATCACCGACCAGCTCTTGCTTCGAGCCTCCGGACTTGGGACTAACTTGGACGACGACAGCTGTGACAAGGACGTGTATGGCAATCTAAGAGAAAATCTTCTGCATTGCACGCTCTCCAAGCAGGACTTGCCGTAATTATTGGGGCCAGCAAGCGCAGACGCGATTTCGAGCAGATTTGTAGTATATATTGATTTGAGCGGCCCTGCCTTCCCAGCACCACCAACATGGAGACAACTGGAAGCGATTCTGGGATCTCTTTGTGACGGGGACGCGTCGGTTGGTACAGCTCACCGTTGACGCTGCTTGCACGTCCTCCTTCTCTTTTCATCCAGAGAGGGCCCTTTTCCTTTTTTTTTTCTTGTCTCTTTCGAAACCGACCAGGTCCCTCTGTACCTATCTACCTACCTACTGTTCTCTCCAGGACACGGCTCGGCCATCGTCGAATTCGGCAAGGCACAACGGTGGCTCGACTCGATACCACAGAGGAGGAGGTCCTTTCCCGCCCTCCTGGACCGCTTGATCCTGACCACTCAACCAAACAAAGGGCTTGCGAGCGTCAAGGTATGTACGGTGCTTCCATCGCGTGTCCCTGACAGCAGCTCCTGGGGGGACCACGGCGCTGGGTGAGGAGCGACGAGTGCAGCGCCGTCTGTCTCTGACCGGCAGAGTGTCGGCACTGGGGGCAGGATGAAGGTCGCGGCCACCAGCCTTCACGTCGCCCCAGGTGGCTTCCAATAAAATCATCTTCAGCGGGGATGGGGGATCGCCAAGCGCAGATGTCCTGTTCGTCTCTGCTGAGCGATGCAGCGGCTGTCGAGTGCTGTGCTGTGTTGTGCTGTGCTGTGCTGTGCTGTGCGGTACGGTACGGCAGCGTCTCGTCAGGACCGGACAAGCCTGTGAAGCAGTTGCAGCAGTTGCAGCAGTTGCATCAGCCACGGGCCAGCGTCCAGCGCTCCGCAGGCTGTGGAAATAGGATCCAGAACCCGCAGCCATCGGCGCCTCCAAGCCCCCCAGAAGCCCAGAAAGTAAATCTCGGAGAGCTAACGAGACGTCAGCAGGGTTCATCCAGGACATTCGATCACCCTTCCCCTTCCCCTTCCCCTTCCCAGCGTCCCTAGTCCAGCAGGCGGAAGCACGTCCCACGACCTTTTGGATTATTTGATTTTTATTTATTTGGCTTTCCCTTCTACCACCACCACCACCACCACCGCCACCACCGCTGTACAGCCCTCGAACCCTACCGTACCGTTACCCGTACATACATACCTACACTTACTGACCTGCGTTCCTGGACCTCTTACCCCCCCCCCTCCGGCCCCTGCTCCTGCTCCTGCTCCTGCTCCCACCTCCACCATACCATCCCATTCCATACCCGTCCTGACTCCTCCCCTCCCCACCTGCAGCGCAGAAACTTCGGAGCAGCGTCGAGTACTTCCTGCCCGGCCGGCTTGCCTGCCTGCCTGCTGGGATTGTTGTGTTGTCTTGCGTCGAACGCCAGCCCAACCTACCTACCTACCTGCCTACCTGCCTACCTACTTCCCTCCCTAGCTAGCTGAGCTTTTGACGAACGAACCTAAGCCGTCATTCCTCGCCGTCACCCACCACCACCTCTAAAAGTGATAACTACCTCCACCACCCCCCGTCACCAACCCACTAACCACACCCACTACCCTCACCACCTCACCGACGAACCTCCACCACTGCAATCGACGCTATTCCTGACGGAGTTATAAACGACTCGACCGGGCAATTCAACGCTGAGGAACCAACACCAGCCCATCCGCCGTCACCAGCAAAGCTAACTATTCTCTCCCTCGTCGCCCTTCTTCCCGCTCCAATTGTTGAAGCTGCCTGCCGACGACGACGACGACGACGACGACGACTGTGGTACGACGACGACAACTGCAACTCTCTCTCCTCCTCCGCCTGCGAGAATTTCTCTCCCACTCGACCCCAAACGTCCCGTCCATCGTGCCTGTGCGGACGGGGCTGCATTCAGTCCTCCGTAACGTGTACCCTGAACGGGGACTACTCTTCTCAGCCCGCGCTTGCACCACCAACCCAAAAAGTGCCCGCCATATCCCTCTCCACTACGCCTTCGTCCCATCGTACGCAGCTCTCCGGTATCCTGACGCTACCTGCGCCCTGGACAAGCCTCACCCATACCTTATCGAAACCTTGTTTAGCTAAAGGAATAACCTTCTGGGCTACCCACCTTACCCTGTCCCTATGAGCTCGTCTCCTCCCGACCCCAACCCGCACTTTAACACCTCTGTCTTTCCCATCATCATTGCTCGGCATCCTGGCAAACAATTTTCCTGCAAACAACTCTCCTCCAACCAACAGCTCACTTCCTGACACTGCTCGCCTGAGGACCAGCACCTTGCTGCCGCCGTTCAAAGAGTGCGATTAAAATTGTGCTCGACATCGTTCACGAAAATCCCGGCCGGGTTAACGAGCTCTGTGTCGCCGTCGAGCTCTCCTCCACGAATTTGCGGCCCATTTCACACGTTGCACATCCTCCAAGTTTTCCAGCTGCAGCTCTCCGACCACGTCAGTTTATCACGAACATCTTGTACCTGTAGTATTACACTGCTGTACGCGCCTGGCCAAACTTGTTCCAGCGTGGCATTGGAAGTTGTATAAAGCTCACGAGTGACTTGCTCAACCGCCTGGGCGCGACTGTGGAGCCCACGAGTATCAATCCGAGGTATATCTTCAAAGTCTCGGTCCGGACACCAGACGACGAAGCCACGCTTGTTGTTTTCTTGACTTTCCTGATCTGAAAGGTCAGATACTTATGGACACTCCGAGACGACAAATTCCTCACTAAACACTCTCAGGTCCATTCGAAACTCGAACTGTGTTTCCGTTGCTGCTACCCTCCTCGCACCCGTCTCTTGAGCATGCAAAGCTCGAGATAAAGTGTTGTTCTGGCAGCTTCCCAAGCTGTGTGACAAGATCTTGGAGCGTCGAGAGACCAAGCCACATCTTGGACCGCACCGGTCACTCTTGATCCTACCTTTTCCATGCAATCCTTAATATCTCACAGCGACAATCTGTATACTCCTCTCGGCGAACGTCGAGGAAAATCAGATCTGGATCGGTTCTCCCTCGATCTGAGCTGGGCGAGAGCCGTGTCCGACAATTCTCGTTCACGGGCATACCCCTCTCCGCCCATGTCAGGGTCGCCACCAATTCCACCCAGACCAAATCTCGAGTCCAGCGATCGTGGTCATGGAAATTATGGATCAAGTGGGCAAGGCATGTTTAGGGGACTACAAACACCTCAGATAGAACATGGTGAGCAGCGTAACCAGCCGCTCCGAGCATTTGCGCCAGATTCCATGCCTCCAATACCATATCCAGGGCCGTACAGCTTGCACAGTATGCCACCGATCCCAACTCAGTATCAGCAACTGCCCCAGATACCCCAACAACAGCAGCAACAAGCGCAGCATGGCGATTACCCCCCGCACCTTCCACAACCTCACGCGCCATTTGCAACTCCGGACAGAACACCTGGGCGAGAGCCTCCGGAATTTAGTTCCCCGAAGCAACAGCGGAAGACCAAAGGACATGTTGCGTCCGCTTGCGTTCCATGTAAAAGGGCGCATCTTAGGCAAGTCTTACTCTTTGGTATGAAGATGGAAGCTAACCGAATCAAGGTGTGATGGTACGTTGCCTCAGCTATGATCTCTGGATCGTCTTCCCATCTGAACATTTCGATATTGGAGTCGTCTGTGCTCTTTGTTAATTTGCGCGGCACGGTTGTGCGTGGTTGGAAAGTTCGACCATGCTATGCCGGGCGTGATTGGTGCACCGAGGAAGTCCGCGGGTTCCTGTGCCAGCTGTGTGAAATGATGGTACAAATTTATGTGTTCATATTATGATTGCCCCGCTCATCCGACGACAATTAGTTTTCTCGCCGGGCAACGCCTGTCTCTGGTTCTTTGCGCCGCACTAGGTGCTCGTACTGGGCCTCCTTCTCTCCATGGCTGACTGCCTATCTACCTGCCTACTCGGTAGGCCCATCCAACGTACAAGTTTGGTTGGGAAGTGGGAAGGATCGATCTTGCGTCGTCGCATCAATTGAGAAATTCTGATTTTCGATGCGGCGCCGGGCAGCCAGCGTCCGATTGGCGGACTTATAAGCCTGCGCTTGTCGACCTTCCAGTTCGGCGAAGGGGGCATTAGCGGGCTGTTTGAGCGCTACAGCTTCAAGCTACAGTGGAGTCGTCGCCGGTGCTGCTGGGTGGGCCGTGGGCATGGTGAGTTTCTATTCTGGGCGGCGAGCGGTGCCTAGGCAGTGCCTAAGCCGAACCAAGAAAGAAACTCCCCCTCCCGCGCCTCGAGCGGCTCGGGTCCACGCAACTCCCTCTTTCCTTTTGGTCCCGTCCCTGTCCCCGTCCCCATCTCCTCGCCTGCTGGGCGGGAGTATTCCTACCGCCCGCCTCGCTTGAAACTCCTCCAATCTCCGAATCAGGATGGCAGACTGGAAGCCACCTCAGCGTCATGCGGCAGATCAGCATCGCTGATCGATCTGCTCCGTCGGTGTCGTGCCTCCAGGTCGGACAGTCGTACCGTGTCCTGATTGGGCGACGGCGACGGGAGCCCAACCCTCCAGCCGGGTGCAGTGTCATGCTCCTGGTTCTTCTTTCCCTGCTGTTTGAGCCCTTTGTCGAGTCTCTGCTTTACTAACTCGGTCGTGTACAGCACAGAGACCATGCTCACGTTGCTTGAGCAACGGCAAAGAAGATGCTTGCGTCGATGTCCAGCACAAGAAGCGAGGTCGACCACGCTTACGAGACGAGAGAGAACCGCGATATGAAGGGGTCACTCCCGGTTATCCAGCACCCGATCATTCGATGCGACGTCCACTCCCTCTCTACACACCAGGCGACTCTTCACAGGCCGGCTCTTTTGGCGACCATCTGCATAGGACGGGCGGGTATAGAGTCTTGAAGTCCCAAGGTCCCATGGGCAGTCACATGCCTCCTCGATATCTGGACCATGCGTCGAATTCAGATGCCAACATTTATAGCGCACCAGTGATCTCAGTGCCACGGGCTGCACAATCACCAGAGCAAGCATGTGCATTTCTAACCATGGAAATGCAGATCGTCAAGGCAAGCTCGAGCTTTGGAGAAACGATTGGTCTGCAATCAATCATATCTCGGTTGTTTCAAGACATCGTTATCGGCAGTGATCGAGACAAAGTTACTCGGTTGCAACGAGGCTTCGAGGATGAACGCCGTGAACGAGAGCCGAATTACCTTCCACCCATCTATCTTACCAAGTATGAAGAAGATCGTGTAATCCAAAACGTCGTCTTCGGCTCGGAAGAGATTGGGCAATTTAGATCGGAGCGTCAAGAGATGTTTACATTCCAGGCACCTGATGGACAGCAGAGCACCTTTCAGGTTCGCCTTCGCTTGGCCAAAAAGGAATCGACGTATTATATCGTTGTTGCGCTCCACATCCCGGCGACGCCTCAAATGTTCCAGCCCGCTCCGTCACCGTATTCCAGGGAATCTCATTCTCGTGATTCACAATACGGGTACCAGACAACTCAACAGGGTTACGTCCAGAACCCAAGTCCGTCGTCATATGGTGGTCCCACAGGATTCACCGAGCCTCGTATGGATATGAACCCATACCGAGCACCTAGTACTCTCAGTTCAACGACTCCCTCCAGTGCAGCAAGTATGTCGAGCTTCGCTCCGCCGCAGCCGAGAACAGATTATGCTCAAGGTTCGGGTCCATATCAAGTACCTCGAAGCGAATTGCAACCAGGTCATCAGCAGAGGCAGCATGACCTTCAGCTGCCACCCATACGGGATCAGCGTAGTGAAGCACCCTTGGTCCGTCGGGATGACCGCGCTGGCCGCCTTGATATCGGAGGCCTTCTCGAAAATTCGGCACCAGGCCAACGGAGAATTTGAGGAAAGACTCTTGCCAATTGAGAAGATTCGGGGTGCTGATGAGAGATGTTGGGACGAATGACTTCTTTTCCCGACAGCTATGTTATGGCGCTGATACCCGTGCTATCGCGCTGACTTATCTTTTTCGATTCATGTACCATATTTCAGTCACGGAATTCCGGTTATTTCCTTGCTGTAACGATACCATCTTGTATACTATCATAGCAATTGTTTTTCCTCCTTTTTTTTTCTCTCGGAGTTCTGTAAGGGTCACATGCATGACACAGGCGTTTTGCATGGAAGTGGAGACTTTACTCTCTAAGCGTTGCTGGAGGTGTGTTGTAAGATATGAATAGCATTGATGACGATGAAAAGTTGAATGAAAGGATCGCATTATCGAACCGAACTTTTTGCACGCGTTTCTGGAGTGTCTGCTTGATACCTTGGGTGAGGCAGAATGGGGTTGAAAAGCAATTGGAAAAGCAGGTCAGGTCGGCAGTGGCAGTGGCGGTGGCAGTGGCAGTGGCAGTGGCAGTGGCAGGAGGTAGCTTATCAGGTTGGCTTAGCTCAGCTATATCAACAATCAGAAGACCATAAAAGGGTGGCATTGAAAAGATTTGCATTCTCTTGATGAAGCTGCTTCAGGCTGCTCGGCTGCATCAGGGGCAGCACTGGAAATGCCCCTTTTCTAATGGGGACGTGGGCGGCCGGCATGAATGCGCCAGGCCAGCCAGTGCGATCCTAGACGGGAGCCCGGGGAGGGTGGAGGTTTTGTTTGCTAGGGCTGCAGCAGCACGCAAACAAAACCTCTACACTTTCTTCCCTCGACGGCAGACCAGGGCCTCTGCCTCTGCTTGTGCCTGGGGGTGGGGTGGCTGCTCTGATGGGAGGGAGGGAGAGATGAGATGGGGTTGGGTGGGGTGGGGTGTTTTCCGATCATGCTTCTTCTTCCTTGGGGGGAAGATGGGATGGGATGGGATGGGAGAAGAGAGAGAGAGAGGGAGAGAGAGAGATGTATACACATGTACCTGTGTACATGTGTATACATTGGTAGGCGAGAGAAGCGACCCCACATTCGACGAGACGAGCGAGACGAGCGGCAGATCCCTGCGTGCCCATTCCATTATACCGAGTCCCCCGCATCTCACGTCTCACGCTCATGGCCGTCGACTGTTTCTGCTCTTCTGCTCTTCTGCTCTTCTCCTCTTCTCCTCTCTTCCTCTCTGTTTCCTCTCCCTCCCTCCCTCCCCTCCCTCTCTCCCAGCGCTCTCTCGACCAGCACCACCCAGCATGTCCCACTCCTCGTCGTCCTCACCACCCCCCGCCGCCCTCGCCCTCGCCCTCTCCCTCTCCCCCGACGACGACCACCACCCCGTCACCCCATCTCAAGCACGCGCCGCCCAACTCCCGCTCCAATCCTTCTCCCTACCAACCTTCCCATCAGAGGCCTTCTCCTCGGGGCTCCAGTCCCTCATCCTCACCGCCGACATCGCCCTGGATGAGTACACCTCGCTGCTCAACGCTCCCTTCTCCATCCCCTACCTGCCCACCTCCATCACCTCGTTGACCCTGGAGATCTTCTCCCTCGGCTTCCCCCCCGGCTTCCTCACCAAGCTGGGGTGGCGCCTCCCCGCGCTCAAAACGCTGACCGTCTACTCGGGTCTGCTGTGCGGCACGACGGCCGAGAGCAGGCGCGACGCTATCGCCTTCCTGCGCGCCCAGAAGGAGCTCCGCGAGCTGCACCTGCTCGACGTCTTCGGGCCCAGGGGCTTCTTCACTGACCTCGGCAGCGCCCTCACCGCCGACGTCCGCTTCCTGGAGATCAGCTTCACGTCCCGCCCCTCGGACACGGCCTTTATGAACACGCTCCCGCGCGGCGACGAGCTGCACGGCTTCGTCAAGACGGGCCTGCTCGGCCTGACCATGCGCATCTCCGAGACCGAGGTCGAGGAGGAGATGGACGAGGACGACCCGGACGGCCGCGAGGAGGGCAGCGCCTCGGCCCAGCAGAAGGGCGGCGCGGCCGTGGCACAGCGCGTCGCGGATGCCGGCGGCGGCCTGAAGGTCCTGGATCTGACCATGTTCGAGCTCGGCGCCGGCGACGTCGCCAAGATCGTGGCCGCCTGCCCCGACCTCAAGGTCCTCAGTCTGGGCATCGCCATGGCCGAGGGCTGGGAAGAGGTCTTTGCCGCCCTGGTCGGCCCCGACGCGCCCGCAACCGGCGACGTCGAGGTCCTGGAGCTGGTCGGCGTCCCCGGGAAGGCGCTGCTGGAGAAGATCAAGATGGATGGCGAGCCGAGGCTGAACGACGACTTCTTGGCCAGGGCGGCCGAGAGGTGGAAGAAGTTGCAGAGGGTCAAGGTCAGCGTTTTGAGAACGGAGCTGGAGCAGTGGACCAAGGAGGGGGAGGTGTGGAGGAAAGAGGAGCTGAGCTGAGCTGAGCTGAGCTGAGCTGAGATGAGATGTCGGTTTTGATTCAATCAGTTTAAAAATGACCGAGATCTGGCCGTTCTGAGGTCGGTTTGGTCTGTGGTAGGGGGAGGAAGAAAACAAAAACAACGGTGGGATCCATGCAAACCTGGCGCAATCGGGTAAATACCAGTGGGGAAGTGTTTTGGGAAGATATCAAGCTGTTAGGGCAGTGAGGACTACCTATTTCACGCTTTGACCATGGGGAGTTGTTTGTCAACTCTTAGACTTCTGCCTCTATTCCAAAATCATGCGTGAATTATAGAAGCTAAATAACAAAGTCATCCGCTTCAATTGATCATCTGGAACCACGTCCCTGCCAAATACTATTATGGCTTAACGCCTTTGGCGTCTTGGCCTAAATTTGTTTTCGCTGACGTCATGACTGATGAACCTATTATTCTCTCCCGTCCACTGAGTAAAGTGCAGGACATGCCTTCAGGTGTAGCGGGAGAGGTTGGCATCAAAGGCGATCACAACAGCCTGAATGTCGTAAAAGCCGAAGTTTGACTCTCCTGAGACATTGCAACCAGATGATGGAGTCGAGGTTCACTAATGTAATGCCATATGCTTTTCGGGTTCCATCATTATGCCCATTGTCAAACCCAAGTTCAATATGAATCTGTCGCCTCGAGCTCTTTAACCCTCTCGCCTACCAACCCCAAGTCCGCGTGGCAGCTGTATACGTAGGTGGTCTCCATTGAATCTTTGATGGGTCAAGATATCGTTTGGGCTTAGTCTTTTGTCTCTCAAGCATCGCCTCATGCTTTTTAATAAGGTGAGTAGGCAAGATTATTTTGTGCTCTCCCTTGTGATAGACTTGCATTCTCTGCCATTGGAGGGTATGTTCCACATCCTGTTCGGTCATCGCGAGGGCTTGCGAAAGCTCCTGGATACTAACTCCTTGCTCCGTCTTGTTTTTTTCAATGAGGATTTCGACAATGTTTTCTGTCCAGTATTGCCGGTATGAAAGAAGACCCAGATCTGACAATGGCTTTTCTGGAGAACCAAGCCTTGCCTCGATCGAAGATAGCTCGTAAGAGAATTGTATCAATAGACGACCATATCCTTTCCGCTGAAACTGTGGTAAGGTGAGAATACAAGCAACATTGTACCCATCAGCACTCTCCTTTTCTTTCGAGAAGTACCCGACGAGATGAAATCCTTTCTCATCTCGTGAAGTCATCACATAAAACAGAAATGGGTCAACATCGTAGTACAAGGTTTTGTGATCCAAAAACATTTTAGAAAGTAAACAGAGGTTGCGACACCACGTACGTTGGCGCCGACCGTCGATTTCAAAAAACGAAACATAATCGTCCCGGTATATTTCGTTCCCAGGAGGATGCTGTAAGGTGCATTTATGTCGATGTCTGCTGAAAGCTTTGAGATCGCCAAAGTAGCTCAGACAGAACTCGCAAATATACATCACATCCTCTTGCGTGAAGATTTCGGGATACGGAGAGAAATACCATGGATAGAGGTCGTACTTGCCAAATTGCACTTTGGAGATATTACGTATCCGCGATATCTCCGCTTGGTTTTGTGTCATGGATCCTCCGACACGAAGCTTTTCGATCTCTTCTTCTCGGCTAAATTCCTCGGGTGGTTCTGCCATTGCCGCTTCGGCCTGAGCCTTAACCTCATCAACATCCATCGCGTCTTCATCCTCAGCACCTGGGCTAGCATCGAGATCAAGAGCCATTGTGAGTTTCTCCTCCCCTTCAGGATCAGGTGTCGCCTTCTGGGACTCCACAAATTCTGTCCACGGATGTGCGCTACCTTCAGAAGCTATTGACGCCTCGCGTGTGGGAGCAGACCTCTTCTGGCCCTTTTTCAGGGCAACCGTCTTCTTCGCTGGAGGCGGCGCTTTTTTGGTTTCCTTTGGCTTCTCCAAGCTTGGCCATTCCACATCTTGATTGAAGTCTATCCTGGCGACAGGAACCCATTCGTCGAGACGCTTATTATAGTTGTCGAAATTGCAATAGAATTGGCGACCGCTTTTTGTCTCTTTGATACTTAAGATTTCGGCTTTTCGAGGCGCGCCATCCTAGACATGTACATTTAGAATACTGTGAGCAGTAACAAGAAAGATTAAGCCGAGCGCGCGTGATTCAAAAGACACTCACTTTCACTACCATAGCTATGCATCCTATTCTTCAGGACCATTAGCAGACTGGTCGTAACCCAGAGCCTCTGAGCACTTACTTCAAGGTATCGACAGTGGCCTTCCCTTTCTGTTTTGGAACCGGAGACCCCACCGCAGCATCCTGAGATGCTGCGCCACCAGCCATGATGTAATTCGCGATGAAATTGATGAAAACAAATTGTGTTGTGATGATTGAAGAATTTGAAGGTCAATGTTTCTGAGAAGTGGCGGCTGGCGAGGCTTTGAAACCTAGACTTCAGCCTTGCGCTAAAAATCCAGTATGGTCCGTGCAACTTCCAGACTTTCAACGCCATTTTCTTAATCTTATGTCAACACAACAACAGTACAAAATGGCACCTGAGCTGTCAAGCAACTGGAGGAAGCTACAAGCTAGTCTAAAACTGGAATCGGCAGCTGGTGCCGACCGCAAAAGGAAATCTGCACCAACAGAAAGGCAGCAAAACTCAATTGCGAAGCGCATCAGACTCGAAGGAGGGTCAGTGAGGGCTAGCGCTTCTGGAAAAGCAGTCTCGAAAACGAAGAAGATGGGGAGCTACTTTAGTTCTAAAGTGGAAGAATCACTAGAGCCGGTGTCACCAAAAACTGCACCTTCAGCTACACTGGCAACATGGGCAGAAGAGAACGACATATCTGCCAAAGACTTGGCTGAGGCTTATGGAGGAGGTTTGAAGGATAATACTGTTAAGGGAAACCACGCCGATGTTATCAACGGAGGCTTACTAAACGATGTTGAGATTGGAAAGTATGTTGCGATCGACTGCGAAATGGTAGGAGTCGGTGGGGAAGAGGACCGATCTGTTCTAGCACGAGTTAGTATTGTGACTTTCCATGGAGCACAAATTTATGATTCTTTCGTTAAACCGAAAGAATTTGTCACGGATTGGAGAACGCATGTTAGCGGTGTTTCAACCAAAGATATGGCGACGGCGAGAGAATTCGAGGACGTCCAACGAGATGTTGCAGAGATAATGAACGGTAGAATCATTGTTGGCCATGCGATCAAGAACGACTTGGCAGCCATGATGTTAGGCCATCCCAAGAGAGATATTAGAGACACCTCACGATTTTCAGGTTTCAGGAAATATAGTGCTGGTAGGACACCGAGCTTACGCAAGTTGGCCAAAGAGATTCTAGGCGTGGATATTCAAGCTGGCGAGCACTCGAGTATCGAAGATGCTCGTGCGACTATGCTTCTGTTCAGACGTCATAAATCTGCTTTCGATGTTGAACACGCAAAATATTTTCCGGCTATCACAACTGGAACAGCCAAATCAAGTTCGAGAGGGAGGAAAAAGAAGAAGGGAAAACGCTGAATCAACCAAAGATGATTGTAACTTGCTTCACAAAAATCTTATCATATCACAAAGACGGCCGAAGAGAGTAATTAATTCGATCTCCATGGTCTAAATTATTCTAAAATCAGAAATTGGCCTGGACTGGATAACATATGAGAATTATGATCGTCAAGACTCCAACGCTCAGGTCAAAACGCATTGTACGCTTGCTCATAATCACAATCAAAGCGGAACCCCCTCCATCAACTCCATTGCGCCCTCACGACCTACAGTAATGATAGCGTCACCCAGAGTCTTAGTCGCAAATCCAGCTTCACAGTAGACGAAATAGTATATCCACTTGCGACGGAACACTTCGATCTCCTTCTCGCTCATGTGCTCGTGCTCCACCATCAGAGCTGGTCTGATACGTGTGTCGAAATTTCTCATAAACGCCTCCCTCCACAATCGCAGAGCCTTGGCATAATGTCCACCGATGTTTTCGATTCTCTCCACTACCAGTGTCCCTTCAGATCCTTTACTTATACTCTCCACGAGCTGGCTGATGGATGGCAGGTGACCCCCAGGGAATATATATTTTTGAATAAAATCTTCTCCCTTGGAATATGCTTCATATCTTCCTTCCGGCATCGTTATACATTGGAAGACAGCAATGCCGTCTTTTTTAAGTAGTCTGTGTATGCAAGAGAAATATGTTTCCAGATACTCTCGTCCTACTGCTTCCAACATCTCAATAGAGATCACTTTGTCATATGGTACTTTCGGTGTTGGAAGTGCTCTGTAGTCCATGAGCAAAACCTCGATTTTATCTTGGAAGCCTGCAGCTGCAATTCTTTTCTCGGCTAGTTCCTTTTGTTCGATCGAGAGAGTGAGTGATGTCACACGGCAGCCTGTCGTTTTCACTGCTTCTATGGCGAATGAACCCCATCCAGTCCCTATTTCTAACACGTGATCAGCGGGCTTTATGCGTGCGCCGTCGATAAATCGATGGATTTTAGTCATCTGTGCCGCCTCTAGTGTTTCTTCGTCTTCTGCGCTTGAAGCGGTCTTCCAAATTGGACAAGAATAAGTCATATCGTCTGACAAAAATGCCGCGAACATTTCGTTGCTAATATCATAATGAGCTGAGACGTTAAGCAGCGAGTTTGATAAAGTATTCGTACTCCTAGCAATTCCAGAAATCGTGGTCGCGATTGAAGAGGTGAGTGTTGTTGCATTAGCTAATTTGGAACGGTTGAGGATAAAAAGCTATTCAATTAGTACCTTGCTGAGCTTTTGATAGAAGCTCGTACCTCAAAAAACGATGTTAAATTAGAACATTCAAATTCACCAAGCATCCAGGCCTCGGAAAATCCCATATCAGCAAATAAAAACAGTCGAACCCAAAAAGCTTCCTTCTTGATAACCAACTCCACTTCTGGAACTTGGTCGAGTCCTTTGTAAGCGCCATTGACGCCGTTGAAATGATTTTTCACAATCTTTTGACCGTATTTCGTTGTTTCGCCTGTCGTCTCGTCTACAACTACCAACTGACCAATTTCGATACGTGCGAGGAGGGAGGTGACGGTTGCTTTCGAGAGAGACAGTATAGGACCCCAGGAGATTCCACCAAGGGCACCTCGCAAGAGATCCGCGCCATGTACCAACGGTTTCGTGACTGCCTGTGGGATGTATGAGGCCATATCGAAAAATACAGACACACTTATCACGAATACAAATGAAAATGAAGATGAAATTCGATCGAAGTGACAAAGACTACAACAGTCAAATAGAGAAGTCTAGAAAGTGAAGCTTTGCGCGAGATCGCAGGCTCGCTCAATGGCCAACGCACTCCCAAGAACCAAAACTCGGTACGAAGGAGATATATAGGAAGAAAGAGAAAGAAATGTCCAGCGGTCGAATCAGAGCAAGTTTTCTAGCGATTGGAGGTCGCTCACGGACGTATGCCCGTGACAAACGCCATGGTGATATGCTTCAGAGCCAAAATGCAACGGGCAAGGGAGGGGAGCGTAGCATTCTACCCCACTACTAGCGCAGTTCCATTGCATGGTTGATTTAGGGGTCATATTCTGCCCGACTTGCATTTGGGACTGTCAGTCGCGCCATGGAAGGATTGAGAGAATTCCCAGAGTTTGTGAGGAAAAAACTCATTGAAACGAGCAGAAACCCTAACGGCTACATAGCCTGAGTATTGAGATTTATTTAGCCGACGAAAGACTCACATCTCCTAAAGGTACCTATGAATGAAGTTGAGCATATCTACAATGGAAGCTGTCCCAAGAATGCAGGGTCCGCACTGTGACGAGAGGCTGATAAATCGATGCTTCCGGAACAGCCTCCGAAAGTCTTGACATCACCACTCTACATTTGGATGCTCTTGGAGCACATTCTCAACAGAAGATTGTTGAGGCAAATACTTTATCAAGAACGTCCACTTTGCTACAGTGTTGGAGAGAAGCGGACGAAAGTTCAAGATGACTTTCCATGTATATGTAATCTACAGGGATAGATGCGCATGGGCTTTTGTGAACGGCGTTCCTGGGGCCAGCTCGACCACAGTAAATGCAAAGCGCAGCGGTCCGGCTCAGCAGCTTCCGAGGTCGCAAGAAAGCTTGTCGTTGAAACGACAGGGTCCATGCCAAAGAGTAGGAGCGGTGAGGACCTGGCTCAAGTCTGGCGTTGGTTGGGCTTCATCATGCGAGTGCGAATGCGAAATCTGTTCAGAGTCATGGGATTCAGATAAATGTGGTCGATGATGAGGAAGGACGGCAGACGTTGATTTAGGGCCGATCCGTAGCCTTTCCATTTCTCAGTGAGATCTGTGTCACGAGCTGAGATTGGCGAACCCCTAAGGGAGTTAGTCCAGCCGCGTAAAGTCGCGTCGTCCTCGAAGAAGTGGCGTCCGACACCTATGTTGAAGTCAGCAATTCAACTTTAAGATCGAATTCAACATGCTGGCAATTGAAAAGAGTAAAAGCCACCGAGGCAAATGTACGCCCAACGTTCTACCCTGCAGAATAAACCACAATGGGGCCGTTGACACATCAAAAAGATATTGGAATCCAACTTCCATACCAGGTACGTCTTCGCCTCTATACTATTTCCAGAGTCTCATATCTTCGTAGATGGTAAAACGGTAGCTTATTTCCGAGGAAGAAAGCTTCATGGCAAGCAATTAAAGCTTCCAGCGGGTTATCGCGGGGTTGTAGTCTCGAAGACTGAGAAAGTATTACCGAAGCGTCAACCAGCCGATGGAGCAGCTGAAGATGACGAGGAGGTTGAGGAGGAGCCAGAAGTGAAGATTATGGAGGAGCAGTCCGAGTTTGATGATGTAATGGTCTGGGGACACGAGGCACTCCCGGATGAGACTGCCGACCCTTATGTACGGGGTATTGATGAGTGGATTGCCTTTGCGGAACAGGTATGTACAAAGAATGATGTCTAATCACCTGCTGATATAAGTAGATCCATTCGTATGACCCGGACGAGAAGATGGTGTCAAAATAGAATTGGCTTTTACGAATTAAATGGCGTTTGGGAAATTGGTTAGAGAGTCGGGTTACACAATGTTCTCCGAACATGAAATTCGATACCCATTTCATGGATCCTCTTAGGCTCAGATTTCGATCAGAGATTCAATATTCAACTTTACCACCCACCCTCAAGTCACCCTCCCTTTTCCGCCTTCAGCCACTCTTTCTGTTCTCTCACAAACTCCTTCTTAAGAGCCTGATACCCTTCATGCTCTTTACACCTCTCCCAGACAGTCCTAAATATCCTACTCGCCTCTTCCTTCTCCTCCATTCCCTTATGGCCTAGACTCTTAGGGATCTCTTTCTCGTCCCTATACTTTCTCCCACCTTTATGATTCGCATAACGCTTTGCTCGCGTCATACCCATCTGGATGAATTTTCTTGCCATGTCCATGCCTACAAAATCATCTTGTTCGTAGAACTCTAGGAATTTCGTCCAGAGTGTTTCTGAGGATGTCTGGGCGATAGGCACAGTTCGAAATCGCCAGAGAGGGAGCAGGTAGGACTTGTAGGGCTCGTAGGTCAACACTAACTGCTCTCCGCGACCGATGCGGTAGCTCATCAAATGGGTCTTGGAGGGCTTAGTAAAAGTTGTCATTTTGTGTTGGGATGCGATTGAGAACGGATTTTTAGGCTTCTCCAACGCCTGAGACTGGTAACCCAGGGGAATTCATGACGTCGACAAGCCGAGAGCTGAAAGCAACATTTATTGAGTATGAGTATCTTGAGATATATGTTGAAAGAAATCGAAATCTAAATACACAGATAATTCAGAGCCTTAATTCTTCCTTACTATATAACACAAGACCGATCTTATTTCTCTGTGAAATGTTCACGTGAACAGATTCCCCCTGGTGAGGAACAAAACCACTTTATTACGGCGAACCATAACACGCAAACGCGCAGTGCGCGACGCGACTCGCGTTCTGGCTCTCCGCTATTTTCAAACTCCTGAGAGCGCTTCCAAAATACCGTCAACACAATAATTTCCCGACACACTCATTCAATTCCAACTATGGCTTCAGTGATGATGTCCGACGTAATGTCCGATGCTGGCCCTACGACCAGCAGAGGTACTACTCCTGCAGCTCGTCGTGTGCAAAGAGGCTCTTCAGCTAGGCCACGAGGTCCACCAACTGAAAGTGTCGCGGGTCCTCAGAGCGACGATGAAGGTTTTGCGGATGATCAGATTCCAGTGGGAAGTGGTCGGCCAAAGAGGAAAGACAGAGCTGTTCCAAGAGTCGAAGATGCGATCGGCCAATATGTTCAGCTCAATTTTGAAGAATTCCTTGAGACGTCAGTGACTTTGCTCTCAATTCTCCTAATGTAGCTAATATGATCTCAGATTTGTTGAAGAACCATCTCCTTCCGCAGCTCCGACTTCGAGCGCTGTATCCGACAAATACTATGTTGCCCAAATCCACGGCCTGAAGGATTTATCGCTGTCAACACTTTATGTTGATTTTACACACATCTCCCAATACAAAGGGGGAGCTCTAGCAGAGGGAATTGTGGAAGAATACTACAGGTTTTTGCCTTTCTTGACGAAAGGTCTTCAAAATATGATTGCAAAGTATGAACCACAATATTTTCGAGAGCATCGCCAGCCTACGACTTCGAGTAATCAAACATCCTCTGGAGCCAGCAACGCAGCTTCTGCTAGCCAATCGAACCCCAGCGAGACCCTCAATCAACAAACCGATAAAATCTTTGCCTTGGCATTCTATAACTTACCTCTTGTCTCTCGCGTCCGACATCTTAGGACTGCTAATATCGGTCAACTTCTCTCAATCTCCGGCACTGTCACCCGAACATCTGAGGTTAGACCAGAACTTTCGCTCGCGACTTTTATCTGCGAGGCTTGTAGGAGCACGGTACCGAATATTGAGCAAACCTTCAGGTATACTGAACCAACTCAATGTCCAAACGAAAGTTGCATGAATCGGCAAGGATGGAGATTAGACATCAGACAAAGTACTTTTGTAGATTGGCAAAAAGTACGAGTTCAGGAAAACAGTTCAGAGATCCCAACAGGAAGCATGCCTCGGACAATGGATGTGATCCTGAGAGGAGAGATTGTTGAAAGGGCCAAAGCTGGAGAGAAGTGCATTTTCACGGGTGCTTTAATTGTGGTTCCGGATGTCAGTCAGCTTGGCCTTCCAGGCGTACGGCCTATGGCTGTGCGAGACAGCCAAAACAGAACCGGAGATGCTAATGGTGTCACTGGTTTGAAGGCTCTTGGTGTTCGAGATCTCACCTACAGGCTCGCCTTTTTGGCTTGTATGGTAGTGCCAGATACGACAACAACTGGGTCGGCTGTGAGCCAGCATTTGAACAGCAATGTGCTTGCTGTCTTGAACCAAACTACTCCGGTTGACCCTACAGATCCTGGCAATGATGCACAAGATGCCGTTCTTGCATCCATGACACATGCAGAAATTGAAGATCTGAGAAAGATGGTTCATAGCGACCATATTTATTCCCGTCTTGTAAACTCACTGGCGCCTATGGTTTACGGTCACGAAATTGTGAAAAAGGGTCTTCTCTTGCAGTTGATGGGCGGCATTAGCAAGCAAACGCCAGAGGGTATGGCACTTCGAGGAGATATCAATATTTGCATCGTCGGCGACCCTTCAACCTCCAAATCTCAGTTCCTGAAATATATCTGCTCCTTCCTGCCTCGAGCTGTCTACACATCCGGAAAGGCATCTTCTGCAGCTGGTCTTACTGCAGCAGTTGTCAAGGATGAAGAGACCGGAGAATTCACAATTGAGGCCGGTGCTCTGATGTTGGCAGATAATGGTATCTGCGCAATTGACGAGTTTGACAAGATGGACATTAGTGATCAGGTTGCCATCCACGAAGCTATGGAACAACAGACCATTTCAATAGCGAAAGCGGGTATTCAAGCTACTTTGAATGCAAGAACCTCAATCTTGGCTGCTGCAAATCCTGTTGGAGGCAGATATAATCGGAAAACAACACTTCGAGCCAATATCAACATGTCAGCTCCTATCATGTCTCGTTTCGATTTATTCTTTGTTATTCTGGACGAATGTAATGAGACAATTGACCGACATCTTGCGGAACATATTGTTGGTATTCATCAGCTTCGTGATGAAGCCGTCCAACCTGAGTTCACAACTGAGCAACTTCAGCGCTACATTCGTTTCGCAAAGACTTTCAAGCCAGAATTTACACCTGAGGCTAAGGAGATTCTTGTCCAGAAATATAAGGAGCTTAGAAGCGATGATGCTCAAGGCGGTATTGGTCGAAACAGTTATAGAATCACAGTCCGTCAACTTGAATCGATGATCCGTTTGTCGGAAGCTATTGCTAAAGTTAACTGTGTCGAGGAAATCACACCATCTATGGTCATTGAAGCCTTTAACTTGTTGCGACAAAGTATCATCTCAGTTGAAAAGGATGATATTGAGGTTGATGAAGAAGATGAAGCACTACCTACGAATGGCACCAATGGCCGCTCCAGAGACAACGACGGTGACTCCCCAATGGCGGACGGTGACGACGATGATGAGGATGGAGATAATGGCCCAGATGGAGGTGCCGGTCCAAGCAGCGCCACTCCTGGACCCGCCAATGGTGATAGCAGGAAGACGAAAATCACTTACAATAAGTATATCAAGGTGGTCAATCTACTCGTCCAAAGAGTAAATGAAGATGAGCAGAGCAATGGAGAGGGTGTGGATGGCGAGACGCTTATTGAGTGGTACCTAGAGCAGGCTGAAGATGAGCTAGCTGGAGAGGAGGATTATCATGCTGAGATGGCATTGACTAAGAAGATTATCAAGCGTATGGTTAAGGTATGTTCTCTTAAGCTTTACGTTGAGAGTAATATTCTAACAGTATATAGGAAAATATTCTCATGGCTATCAGAGGCCAAGGATTAGTAGGCGAAGAGGGCCAAAGCAGCTCGGCAGATGCGGCTCAAATTGTTTATGTACTTCATCCTAACTGTGCGGTTGAGGAGTATTGAAAAAGAAGTTACATTGGGAATGTTTGTATGAATGATGTCTAAATGGAAGATTAGCTGGGAGGTTGGTTGGGAAGGATACCAATAATATCATATGGTTGGCGTTAGTTGCCATTAGAGCCTGCTTATCAGATGTATTGCAGCGAATGTATAATGAAAGTTACTACGGGAATCCATACAAAGGCTAGAGAGAAATAGACCACCTTCCCTCGTAATTCTGTCTGACCATAATACAATTCTACTGCCGAGATTCTCAATTAACGTGAGGACAAATTCTTTCCTATTCGACTGAGTTTGTATTCAAAAAGGAACTTTTACAGCATGAAAACATTTCTCGCCAAAATGGCAATACATTCCTACCTGCTCGTCACTGGGACCTCAACCACATTGATTTCGAAGCTCTTCTTCTTGTTTTGATTTCAGCTGCATTCATTAAGCTTTCATACGCAGCTCCGCTGCTATAGCATCTTGTCGTTCCAAACACCTCAGCGCCGCTATCATTACATCTCATGTCCCAATCTAATAATCCGGCTACGATGCCTCCTAAATAGTCTAGTCGTCTGGTTCGCGGTCCTTCTCCCCAAATGTCTGTCTTCAATATCAATCAGATTCCGCCACCTGGTAGGATAGATGTCAGCCACATTAATAGTTAAACATGAATAGTCTCTTACCACTTCGTCCAGTAGCAACAGAGTAGTTGATCTCCTTGGTGCTACTCTTCTTGGCAGCTTCACTACGCTCCATCACCGCCCGCCACTTGAATCCTATGAACAGAGCGCCACCGCCGATGAAGCTGGCTATGAGTAAAGGAGTCTTCTGGCGACTAATTTGAGGATAAGCTATTAGCAACCTGTTTGTGAAGAGTAGGCCTGGGACTGTTGCTTACGAGAAGATAGATCGAGGAGGTGCCATGTTGATTGCCTTCTTTGACAGATGGTCTCTTTGTTTCTTTTCTGCAGGCAATATCCAAAACAGAACGAATTGAATCGCAATAGCACTGAAGCTTGAGATCAAGAGACTTTTTGTTGCGAGCAGCAGCAAGAGAGTATCAGAAGCATTTCAGTGGATCAGGGCAGCTTGCCCCGCAATTTTGCCTCTGAAAAGCTAAGCCTATTTGGGTATGTGTATCCTATCATTTTGCGAGCTGTTGACAATTAAGAATTCTTCTGAACCTCGTTGAAGCAATAAATATGAACGAAAGATTTCTGCACCAAAAATGAAATATCTGGATACGTCACCGCCAGCCGTCCAAGTCGCCTGCATGAATCCGATGATTCCAGATTAGCCGACTGGTTGTACTCAGCAAAATAATGTCCCGTGGATAATTCTAACTCTCTTATACATTCAATGATAGAGGAATATTCGATATGCTAAAATCCCCTTGTGATTTTGAAGCTTGTGTTGATATCCAATGTCGGGATGCTGCTCCCATTATCATCTACTTTGCTGTATCTTTAAAGTATCCTGCTCACTGTAATTATTTTTACAGAAGTTTTTGAATGTAAAACCATGTCAAATCCTTTCCATCTATTGCAATCGAGTTTTTGATACTAACAGCCATAGCAGAGTCTTTGTGTTGATTTCACGCTCTCTTGTGAGTATATTTACTAGCCTCAAGGCACATCAGCCCCTTTTTTATACCCCATCCCTATCCTCCACCACTCATATATCTCATCATTTCTCTCCAAGAATGCCCCAAGATCTTGCATACTCGTCAATTCCATGACTGTTCCGGGTGGTATATCAAGTCTACGTTCTCCTACCGGCTCCTTCTTCATCAGTTGGTAATCCTTATACCGAAGCTTCTACAAAATTTATCAATAAATTGTGATTGAATCATAATACCAAATACATACCTTAACCACATCAAGCCATTCCGAACCCCATTCTCCCTCTGCAATCATGATCCCTGGTGGGCCGCCGGTCTTCAAAATCACAGAACATGAGAGGCGTTTTGTAGCTTTGGTGATGGCGAGAATCTTTTTACGAGAGGTCATATGATGGGTTTTGACGAGGATTCGGTGAATTGGTGGCATCTAGAGGCTACATGTCTTTGTTTCCGACGACAGGAGAAGGTACTTGGTTGTTACGGTCTTCATAATTTGAAGGTTCAAGAGGCTCACGTGACAATTTTATCCCCATTTTCATCACGTGTCAGTTCTCCGACTTTGTTCCCTTCAACCTCACTCTACATTTAAACTCATTATTTACTGATAACGGCAAATAAAAAGATGGCATCGCTGGCTTCAATGCGCACAGCTCAAGCGCTTGGAATTACAAGTGCTGCTTTTCTCTCCGGTTAAGTCGTCCCTCCCTCCTTCAAATAATTACTACTGACAAGTGGTTTCAGGTAGCATGTTCTCCGTCTCCATCATGGCTATCCCAGCTTTTCAGCTCGCCCTCCCTCCGTTTCATTAAATCAGTTCAGTAATATCTACATACTCGGAAAAGTCACCAGTCCCCCAGCTGTTCTGCTAGTCTCATTACCGTTCTTCTATCTCTCCTATCAAACATACTCTCATGTTACACACGTATGGAAATTATACCTCGTGGCCGGTACACTGTTATGGGCAGTGCTCCCGTTCACGTTTGGGGTTCTGGAAAGAGTAAATTGGAAGTTATTGGCGCTGGCGAGGAAAGAAGTCCAGGATAAGAGTGAGGTGAAGAGGTTGTTGGAGAAGTGGAAGTTATTCAACTTGATAAGAAGCGTGATGCTTGCATTTGGGACTGGAATTGGAGCATATGCCATTTGGCAATGAATGAATCAATTTCCAATTATACATGATGTTCGGTCAAATAACACACCTTGCCCTCCGCCTTTGTCACGTTTCGAGCTGTACGTATTGCTCATATAAGCAATGAGTCTTTTGAATGAGAGAGTATAGATCAACAGGTATATTGATCAAATAATAAGGTCTTGTATTGATTGGATTAAGTGATCTTCTCAGAAAGTGATATATATTCCGCTGATCTCTTCCCTCTTGCACTGCTCCGAGATCCTCTGCTTTTATGCCCTGATATTCTCTTGGATCCTCCACTAGCTCATTTCATTGATCACGTCATTGCTGGTTATGGATTCTGCTTTCGGAAGTTCTTTGACTTGATTTCCTGATCCGGCTATAGGTTCTTTATCTGAGCTTTATTGGCTGCTTTCAGCCGGTCGAATCCTTCCGCTTGCGACAGCCTTTACTTCTAATACATCGTACTATCCCTTTTCATTCTCTACTAAACAGAGCACGACTTTAGTTCAATGGACACTCTTCATATAGCGCTCCCCATACTCCATTTTCGAATGTTTTACACTCTCCCATACTCTGCACCATATCAGAGCCAGTGCATTCTGAATTCTTGCAGAATAGTGGGTAACTCCCAGCTGGTTTGTTAGCCTGCATCATCTGTCTTTTCGGGATATTAAGGAACTAACCGCAGTTATCGCAGTCACAGTTTGCGTAAACGAAGAGCATGCTCCGACTTCCGTAGGGGCCTCCAACAATATTGGCTTCTGGAATCGGTGATCTGCCTACCACGCCATGAATTGGTGTGGGAAAGCTGTGTCCGGCATACTCTTTGCAAGCTTTGTCGTAATAGCTAAATGCAAAATTAACAAAATATGGAGGGAAAAAAGGTTAAGGAAATGCTTTCCGATAAGGAGAGAATGTGATACGAACAAATTAATTTGAGCATATGCTGCCGAAGCCTGACCACCTCCTGCCGTCAAAGTCACAGCAACAAGACTTCCGAGCTTTAGTAAGAAAGACCTCATGATGTGAGTTATATAATGATAGTACTTCAAAATTGCTTTGGAAGGTGATTTGAGTAAGTACTATTAAGAGGACTCGAAAGTTTATATAGAAATCCTTTTTTCTTGAACTATTCTCCCCTGGGAAAAGAATCGGCCGCTTGCATCCAAAATAGTGTTAGACATCACAGCTTTGCTCCCTGTCCGCAATCCTATCCATAACTCTTGGCCCCACTGCGAAACCCGGCTCAGGAACTCCAAATCCGACCATTTAGAATCCTTTTTGCGCTTCCTCGATTAGGTGAAAAGTGCCCTTCTCAACCTTTAATGATTAGTAACCGTCACCCGCAATTTCGTTTAAGGCCATCTGTGGCGTTAGGAAGTCCAATACGGCGAGAAAACTGACCCGTTTTTCCGCGTTGAGAAGTCTGTTCGTTCGGCAAGGAGCCTTAACCTGGCTGTTGGAATACCCATAGCGGTTGAGAATGACGCTAATCACACGCTTTTCTAAAAATGGTAATTCATGAGAAAGAGAAGCGGGTAGACTTCCGAGAAGGAATATTTATTTCACATTTGCTATTCGAAGTGATTTGAACCTCTTTAGTTAAGGGAAGGGAAGTGAAACAAAATTCGCGGAGTGGAGTTCAAGTAAAGTATGGCAGACTATTTCAGCGAGCTCAGCTCAATCTCAACTCCTAAGATATTATGCTCGACATGAAATCAATAAAGACTTGAGATTACGGGTAACTGGCCCTATCAATGATGTGTAGAGCTTCAATGTTCAGCACTTTCCCCATAAGAATGCCTAGGTGGAGTGTGAATAAACCCGACAATATTCAATCACAGGATATCAACAGCAACATCTTCTCGAGAAACTTCATAACATTGCGAGAACAGTGCCGTAGATTCATTTTTAAGCCTACAAGCAACAAATCTTCCCAGTCTATTCAATATGTCTATAAAAACTAGCATCTTCCCCTTAATCTCTATCAAGCGAAAACCCGCCAACCATATTGATCTAAATAGAAACACAATTTCCCAAAATCCAGATGTCAAAAACAATATAAGCTAATAACATGCTAGCACTACTTGTAAGTAGATGAAAAAAGGTGATAATGAGGAGATAACTGTCAACCTCGACAAGACAGAGGACGTCCCTATCGTCAACGACGCAAAGGGGGGCAGCTGAGCAAGGCTCTATTTCTATTCGGTGATACCAACGGCGATAGAAAAGATCTACAGTGATAAAAAGTGATAAAGATTTATTTTGAGGTCGCGATTAATAGGATAGTTCTGCTAGTCTCTTGCTCGTCGGCCGGCGTTAAGTTGATGTGGACGGAATGAAAAACCCAAATGTTGGATATAGACCTCGTGGATAATTAATGAAAACAGGCTAACTATAAATTATTTCATCATATTGCGTGCATCAATACATCATGAGTCTAGCTCATACTCTTGCTAAAATTCCACAGCGAAGTTGATTGAGAGTACTATCGAGCCAATGACACCGGAAGGTGTAAACCAAAACAATTAAATGATAAGGAAAAAAAGTTGACATACGAATATAAGTCTGTGTCATTTTGAGTTGTCTTTTCCAACCAGGGATATGCTTCGAGGAAAATTTTCAACTTCTACTGTTATTTGCCTCATGGCTGGCATATATGCAACTTCATTGGCTCAGCCTCAACAACTGCTTGGCAACCACGTCAGCCGCGCGCCGCGCCAGCATTCTTCGTCACTCTGGTCGCCTGAGGGATAAAAATCAAATCCATAAATAGTAACCTGATCTCTTTTCTTAAGAATAGAGGTTATCCTTAATCACAGAATTAACAAATATGCCGATAGAAACCAGCGAAAATTCAAACCGGTGGCGATGGACCTGCTGCGCTTGTAACAGCAGGGAGATACAACACTACCTTGAGGACTGCCCGAATATTTATTGTGTGCACTTTAAGTGTGATGATTGCTCAATAGAGCATTATGAAAAGCTCAGTCCAAACGGAAGAACATTGATAACTACACCATTGCCGCCGAAGCTACCGAAACTGGCAACGAGCGATGATGAGGGTGTGGGAGAGACCGCATCTCAAAATTCAGACTTTCAGAAGCAGAAGGAGAAATCAGGTTATACTAGCAGAATGAGAATTAGTACTAAGTCTATGAATCAAAATACCAATTTTAACAGGTAATCCCGGGAACAGACACGAATTAGAAAGTATCTAACGGCCTCGCAGTCAGTACCAAAGCATCTCTGTCTAGGAAAGAGAGAATAGCTTGCTTACCTATTCATGGGGACTCGGAACCTCTAACCTCCCAAATATGACGAGCTCTGGATAGTGGGTCTTCAGATGGCTGTTTGCGGTGTCAAGAAAGCGCCGATACGACCGACGACTACAGTAGTACTCGGCGTGTCTGGAATTCAAGAGAAAATGCTCGGAAACAAGAGGCAATTTATTTAGTTGGTGGAGTGGCTAGTTGAGGGAAAATACATGTCATATTACACCTGGTTAGGAGATCTCAAGAGGTTCGATAGAATTTTAGATTTGAAACATCAATTTAAAATAGCTTGACATAGTCCTAGTCTGGGGAGAGTAAAGCATAAGAATTAACTCACTGGAATAAAAGATCAGACTGGATGATATCAATACATGGTTCTTGCAAGAAAAGATTGGTTCAGATACAAACAAGACTCAAAACTGCTATTTCTCGTAAGAGAAAAGGGAAAAGTACAAAGGAGGACGGGTCAGACTTGAGTCGATGTCACGAGATTCCGAGACAAAGAACTTTCTTGGCAAAACAGTAGTAATGTATTCATGTGCCTCTGTTGAGGCATTTACAAAAAATCATGAAAATCATCATTATCTTCAGGCCCACTACGCAGCACCTAACTTCTGCGGCACTTCCTCCAAGTCATCCGCAGAATCAATCTCGATGACTTTGCTTACCTCGGCGGTGTTTCTCATTAACTCCTTTGCCCCTGCATACAGCATTCTCAATTCTGCATTGACGGTAACTGGTAGATAGTATAACAGGACATAAGGTACCGATAACCTTCCAGAAGGCTGGATTTCATTCTCAGTATATCGTTCGAATACGCAACATTAACTCACCAGAGTTAATGGATAGCTCAATAGCACAAATCTTGGGGAGTGGTCGGGTAGATCATCGCCGATATCTGCTAGCTGCTTGTAGACGGTGTTTTCCTCGTCTTGCTTGATCTCGAGGGTATGCTTATCGATCATATCTGCTACTGATCAGATCCGAACTCACAAAAAAATTGAAGGGGTTGATAGTGAGACGAACATACAAATGACAGCTTGAGGATCATTCGAGCGCGAGGTTCCAAGTCTGAATTTACGCAAGTGGTCCTTAGACTCTTGGCTAAATGTGTAGAGACGAGATTCGGAAGCCTAGGTGTACAAATTCAGCTTGTATTTAAGTATTCCCACAGTGAAAATACCATATTTGGTCAGGTCATAGCACAGCTGTGGTGTTTGACAGATGAATGGAACTTGGACTAGCCGTTGTCAGCCATATAGTTGATCGTACAATGGAGGCGGGGTTCGGCCGCTAGCGCGCTATTGTATCTTATCTAATCAATCTGGTGATTTCTGAAGTGCCCTCTGAGTAAGAAAATAAACAAGAAGGATCTTCTGTTGTGTTCTGCAAGATGTTAAGGGGGTTATTACTGTCTCTTATTTTGTTCCTTTGGCTCTTCCTATGTCTCTTCTTCAACAGAATGTACTTAAACTTTGCGATATCTCTTTTTACTTTGTCTTGCCTTCACCTTTGCAATGCTATTGACAATACCTTTGAGATCTCCGATTCTCAGCATCATCACAACTTTCGACAATCCTTTAGAATTTTTCTTGGTTGTTAACGCTACACAAATATTGACAATCCAGTCTCATCTTTCTCACATTTTACCGTTACACAACTTTTCGACAATCAAGTTGTATCTTTCTCTCCTGGTACTATGGGACAACTTTCCACAATTAGGTTGAATCTTTCTAACTCCCCCTAACACACAAATATCGACAATCCCATTGAACTTTCCTTAAGTCTTCATACTCTGCAACTATCAACAACCCTTTTCAACCTTTCTCAACTCTTCCAATCATACCACTTCATATTCTCTCGCTTCTATCAACATACGCTTACTTTCTTTGATGTGGGCTTTGAGACCTAAGCAAATGGATTACTTTTGATCACACCTGTCTTCATCTCGAGATCATAAATTACCAACAATCCTATGAGAGTTCGTCTCAACTCTAACCATTGCACAACATCACAATTCCTCTTCTCTCAACATAGAATCACCTCCTCTATTTCGCGCATACCGCTGCAAGCATTTGTTTTGCTTGTTACTACCTTGTTTTCATTTCAAAAACTACACAGCTATCATTCTTCCTTCACCACAAACCTTGTTATATCCGCTTCCCCACATCGTTTTTTTATCGATAACGATAGTTGTTCATGCGGACGATACTCAAAAGCTCGCAAATAATTATTGCGGGTACCTGTGCACCTTCAAGTTATCTTCCTGCCTTCATTTTCAACCTTACTTTTACCTTTCTTCGTTCATCTACACCGAAGTCTGGCTTGAACTCAACTTTCGTCCATGCCAAGGAAGCTACACTATCATAACGAGGCAGAATTACTCTTTCAAATAACCTCTTCGTCTTCTTCCGTACCCTTCTACTCTTATCTTGAACCTTCCGTCATAGAGATTTGAGCTCTTGATCCATTTCATAATGCCGGACCACGTTATTCAGAGAAAGCGCAAGAATATTAAACGGTGGGTCTCACTTTCAATCTAAATTGCTTGTATTTCTAAAGCGTACTTTAGCTGGCTACATGCAGGAGTTTACAGGGGCTCGAAGGGCAAAGTCCGCAACATCTGGTACGCTTTTCAAAAGACGGAAAAGAAAACGACGAGAAAAGACGAGAAAGGCAAGGAGAGCGAGAAAGAGTTTAGGAATAAGAAAAACGTTAAGATTGTCTACGCTGCTGATAGATTCGGTACTCACCATGGACAATACGATGTTGGCCTTAACAAGAGATTTTTAATTACCTGGAACAGCTGTTATCACAGAATGTGGAGCAAGTTCGTCGACAAAAGAGGAACCTGGCGATCAGGCCAAGCAACTGTTGGAAGAGCGCACCAGCGAAAAATATTACTTGAAGCGTATAGGAACCCTAGATTTAACGACCCCTACCCTCAGGGAATTGACGCTAGAAATATTGGACCACGCGTCAATGTAATTCATGCTCCAGATAAAACTTCGTCTATTAATTTTGAGTCTTCGGGCGAAGAGGACGAGGATGATAACCCGCTTCAGGTTGGATCTCAGTCACAGGGAGATGAACCAATTCAGCTTTATCCTGGAACAAGAATCCCTTATTCTACAGCGAGAATTAAATGTGGGATCTGGAAAGAGGTTCATTCAAACCCTATCGAGGTCTTGAAGAAATTTTTCAGGGGCGATCTTGCTGCTGATACTCGCCATCCTGCATTCTACAAGAAGCAGATCGACATTATCGAATCACTGTTTCTCGACTTTGGCTGGCGGGTTGACCGTGAAGCTGTAAAAGGCGCATATGATGAAATTTGCAGAGGCGAATCTGGAAATATTCTTCAATCAAGGGCCTGGCAAAACGCTCCGCCATTTCGCGTTGATAAGTACAAAGGTGACGAATTGCAGAAAATTATGGAAGAAATGGCCGATGACGCAGGAATACGTACTCCGTTTGGAACCTCCAATGACGAGGCTGATAGTGAAGATGATGGTGGAAAAATTTCGGGACGAGATGCATTATCTGCTAGGTCTTACAACAGTCACAAAGTTGACAATGAAGACGAAGACATCAACAACCGGAGGGGAAATAAATTCGCTATGAAGCCAAAGGCTCAATCTAGGAACAACAGCTGGGATTCTGTTATAACCCTCAGCAGCGACGAAGACGATGACTGGGACGCAAACGACCTCTCCCGCAAATCTCAAGTCAAACGCAAAAGAGCAGTTAGACTTGATAGCTCAGAGGATGGCAGTGAGTCGAGTATGAAACGGAAGAAATCTGCTGGACAAGGTGATGTCGATACAGACTTCGACTCTGATTTTGACTTCCGAGACTTTGGAAATGGTAAAGAATCTTCAAATACGCAAGGGAAGAGACTTTCTAGCACCCGAGTAAACAGCGAAGATAACGTCATCGAGATTCCTCGCGGCCCTTCCTACAGAAGGGTCCATAGAGAAGAATCAGTAAGTTATATCCCTTGCAGTATTGTGTTCTCCACTAATATAAAGTAGATTAATCTGCTTGACTTCGGCCCTGAGTCCTCTATACAGAAAGGCAAAGATAAAATAATTGAGAAGCCGGAAGAGCCGCACTTAAGCCCAGACATCGTGATCGGCTCTGGTAGGTCGAGTCCTAGATCAGACCCCTCAACGGCTAGTTCAAAGAAACTATTTCGGTTCCTAAGTCAACGCATACTAGACACCATAAGGGCTTCTATCCACCCCCGTACCGCACTACCCTCTTCTGTACTTCCTTCTATCGAAGTCGATTCTCTGGATGATGACGACGAAATCGCGATTGTTGAACAAACTCCTCCAGATGACTCCTATGTTGAGATTGTAAAGAAACGGAGTGATTCTGCAAGAAAGTTTTCGGCAAGCAAAGGCCCCGAAGTACCAGAATCTAGCACCGGCAGTGAGACCACTGATAGCACTCGTCGTCCTATGATTGCCAACGTCATAAACAATTTGGAATTAAACAATTTCTCTCTTGCATCCCCAACAAAAAGACAAGGAGGACAGCTAGTTTCCAACAACGGTGAACAGAATGCCCAAGTTATCGATCTTACCTCGAATACTGGCCCAGACCTCAGTACGATCTCAGTTACAGGTCGCTGCAGCCTAGCTCAGGAATCACCCTCAGATTCAAGCGTCGTAATCGATCTTACCGGAGATGCCGAGGACAGTGACGATGACCTGTTCATAGACGAGAAACGTTCTAGCCTTGCTCCACCAAAGGGACTGAAGAATGAACCTAAGGCTGAGATAATCGAGGTTTGTGACTTCCTTTCCTAATAAGAGTGTATAACTAATCGTTTCTTGGGTACAGTAAATATGATTTAAGGATATGTACAACAGGCACCATTTATTCGCGATGATTTTTCACAACGATTCAACAATTTTACAAATGCAGAGGAATGCAAATCAAAATGGGGTGAAGTTTCGAAATCTCAGTGGATGCAAACACGATATTGATTATTCGCGAAGGGAATATTTGAGAGATTGAAAGTGCAGGGGCAAACTTCGGGCTATCGTGGCTTCTAAGAAGCTTCCTGACACCTCCCTCTCTTAAAGAGTTCCAAACAAGATAAAATTCATTTTTTTAACTTAACAAACGAACTCTGGCTCTGGTATAAATATTACAATAAATTTGATCCTGTAAAATACTTGATATATTACAGCAAGTTACAAGAAATAAAAGTACCGACTCTCTTTCGATACTAAAGTAGAGATCACTCATTATCATCGCCAAGAGCGTACCTAGAAAAAGTATATCGTCCTGGGTATAGCATAGGCTTTGAATCTGGATCTGGATCTGGTGAGGAATAAGTGCTATAGTGCTTGACATTATGGTTCCTTTTTGATGTAAATAACTGAAGTGAAATGTGGCGTTCTGTCGTCTGATACCTTGGAAATGGATGCTGTCGAATCGAAGGAGACGTAGGTACTTCTTGTTGCAAAGATACTTGCCCACTGCCCTCGATCTCCTCGCTATGCAATACAATCGGTGCACTAGGAATATAAACACTTGGCCCCGATCTCCTTACTTGTGGATTTAACATCCGCTGGCCTTGGCCAAGGATTAACTGTAACCCAGAGCGTTCTACAATATCGGACAGAATTTCGTCAACTGGAGTAAATAGAGTCACAGTTGCAGCTCCTTCTCCACATCGACCCCATAACATTCCGTAAACGCTATTCTCATGCTCGTCGACAATCAAAGCGCCACTGTCTCCATCAACTCCTATTCCTCCTTCAACCCAGGAACGAGAATCTCTTCCAGGTCGATTGAGAACACACCATTCCTGAGTTGTATAGTTCTCATGAAATATAATGCTCAAAGTATTGCTGATTTGCCCAAGTCCATATCCGCTTGTCCTCCCTAAGGATTTGACAAGCGCTCCAGTTTTGAGGTAAGGAGCTATCAACAAAGAGTTTAGACCCGAGACTGAAGAAGTATGCGTTCTGGTCAGAATCTCTTTCAAGTTGAAAGGATGTGGGTCCAGGACTTTGAACAAAGCCCAGTCCATTTCTCGTGCCGTACCGTCGCAGCTTCGATAGCGGCGCCATGATTGGGAATGAAGAGATCCTAGTGGGGTGGCTTGAAAATGCATCAGATCATCAGAGAGTAATTTCTGCCGAAGCTCTCGATGTAACGCACATGGATGAGGCGAGTTTGAGCTGAAAACGGAAATGAAGAGTTTCCACAAATCCTCGTCGTAAAAATTCCCGTTTCGGAAACAGTTACACTCCAGACATTCTTCTTGACAAATATACGGCCTTAAGTTTGATAAACGGCGGGCTTCAGAGGCTAGTATTGATATCTCTAAATATTCTCTGTCCTGCTCTGAGACGTGTGTGATCTGTGAATCGGCTCTTATCGAGTCTGGTGGAATCAAATGATCAACTGTCAAGACAAATGGATCAGACCCATCCATAAGATAACACCCAAGTGTTGCGGTATCTTCGAGACTACCAGAAATCCCTATAGAATCGCCTGTCTCCGGGAATGTGTGGACATGTAAGTTCCTTGGCTCACAAATCGGCGGCTGGGAGGAGAGGACGGAGCGGCGGAGAAGGCTCTGCTTGAAAGTCATCTGAACTGACTCTGCAATAATGTTGCCGTTTTTGAGACATGCTGATATTGTAGCGTGCAATTTCAATTTGAGTGAGTCTGGGGTTGCCTTGGAGAGGTTCACAATCACGGTTGGAATAGATTTCTCCTCATCCAGTCCCACTCTAAATAAATGAATCGAAGCTAAAGTTGAGCATATTTTTTGACAAATGAAGCTTAACTCTGGTAGAACTCTATGCCACATTTCAAGTAGAGCTGTGTCCATGGGCGTTCTAAGAATATAAATAGGATCGTTTGAATCCACGATCTTAAGAAGAGCGTTTGTCGTTTTGGTGCTTGAAAACCATGGATCTGTTACATTTGAAACATCAGAGGCGATAAATTGATAGTTCGGCCCAGATAATACTCTAGGCTCTGAAGAGCTAGATGATGGTTCTTCATGGCCTTGAGCGGCAGCCAACTTCAATGCACAGGCTTGATGGACCTTCTCTTCACTTGTCGATGTTACCGCAGCGTGAGTTTTCACTTCGCAGTTCCTACACCGTGGATGATCGTCGTTTGTACAATCCCCAGTGGTCATGGGAATGCGTGGCTCTCCGCATTTGCAGCAGGTCCATAGTTTCATGGTTGAGTTCCCAAATAGCGAAGCCATCGCGAATATATAGTAGGCTTATGTATCGAAAAACTTTGGAGCATGGAAGTCCGAGCAAGTGTTGAGGTTGGGCTTCCAAGGCTGGTAGGCAATTATTATGTTCTTAGATGAGGCGAACGGGTCAAGACGGTAAGAGGCTGGGCAAGTGAGGCAGATTGGTAAGGCTCTGAGGATATCATCATTGAAAATTAAAGTATGTCTCGGCATCAAAGCCCGAGTCTGCCTGCTTAGTCTAGAGGGCGTTCTTTCATGATGTGCCGTTGCCTCGTACCTTGCAAGGGCTAATTTCGGGATGTTTTCACCCAGCGACATCACCCGGAGGCAACTATACCATGGACTGATCGTTGACTTGCGATTTTGTTTCGCGAACCGTTCAGTCATCTGGTAGTATGGTTTTGGAATCTAAACCAATTTCTTCGCCAACCTTCCTGACCACATCCTTGAGCGCAGTACATGCAGGGCTATCTGGCCACGCATCGAAGAAGCTCTCTCCGTAATCGCAGGACATGCCTATTCTCGGATCTAATGGTACTGCACCAAGAAATGGTATGCTCATCTCCTTTGCAAGTCCTCTTGCTCCACCAGTTGTAGCTCGAAATATTTCGCTCTGATATGTGCACTTCGGACAAACAAAGCCAGACATATTTTCAACAATTCCCAAGATTTTGATCCCCGCTTTTCTGCAGAAATCAATTTCTTTGCGCACGTCAAGTAGGGCAACTTCTTGTGGAGTTGTAATGATTACCGCGCCGTCAACGCCGCTCTCTTTAAGAAATGAGTTGACGCTAAGATGCTCGTCACTGGTGCCTGGAGGTGTATCGACAAGCAGAAAATCCATATCGCCCCATTCTACGTCTTTCAGAAATTGCTTGATCAATCCATTCTTCTTTGGGCCTCTCCAGATGACTGCATCGTCTCTGTTTGGCAGCATGAATTGCACACTCATAACCGCCAAGTTCTCTAGCACCCAGACAGGACTCCATCCTGCGCCACTAACATGTATTGTCTCTTCTTCTACACCCATCATCTTTGGTATACTGGGTCCGCAGATATCGGTGTCCATTATGCCTACAGTACTCTCTGGGTTCGTGGCAAAGGCATGAGCGAGGAGCGTGGTGAAAGTTGATTTTCCAACCCCGCCTTTGCCAGAAAGTATCAGAACCTTGTGCTTAATCCCAGACAAACGATTTGTGATGAGTGATATATCGGGGTCAGGACCTTTCGGAGCCGATGCGCAGATGGCTTGGTTGGGACATCCAGCACAGGAATCTGCTTTTCCAGCTGCTTCTGATTCTGGTCCAGGACAATGTTCAGGCTCAGGTGCAATAAGTTTGGGTGCTGCTTTGAGTGGGTTGGAGAGAACATCCTGTACATTATCTGGGACCTCTAAAGACGGTGCCATCGTGATTTTGATCGAGAGTCAATGAGAGGAAATATTGTGTAGAGAATAGTGGGACAAGTGAAGTGCAGTATTTCAAAGCATGCCAACGGATTAATACAAACTCCGACTTCCGACAGCGTCTCTATTAGGTGCCTCGCATACCCAGTGCAGGGCAGTTTCGATGGCCTCTTCTTGCAGGTTCGTCTGCATTGAAAGAGCTGGAAAGCTTTACTATGTTCCCTAATTCTATCTTGTATGCTAGGCTCTCCTTAAAGTCCCCTGTTAATCTGACCCTGAACGGGGATGAGGCGTTTGCCGGTAGCGAGTCATCGGAGAGTGAGGCTCACCGCAACAAGCAAACTTCATTGAATATTACCTTATGCAATTCCTACGCTTACTTGTCTCACCTCCTCCATCGGAAGGCGGGACGAAGAAGAAATGCCTGCAAATTTTTGCTCCTTTGATTCTAATTACGCTTCTTAAGATGTTTCTTAGTCTGTGGTGGGTCAAGTTTTTGATCTTTTCGTCCAAGCTAGGTGCCACATGTAGAAAGAGCCGGTGTTTCTACGATTCGGACACCCCCCAAACAGCCTTCTTAGAAAAGTGAGGCCTCAATAGCACCCTCTATTGATTTGTCTCACCAACTATACTATCTACCGTGTGGCTTAGAACTGCCCTCAGCCGTAAAGGCTTGCCAAGCCCACAGCCTTTCTTCTTGTCACTTCCTGAGGCCATTCGCATCTCAAAGGTTGATTAAGCCATGCCGCGTGAGTCATTTAATTAAGCATAAGTCTTTCGTACTTCTCTACATAAGAGCTCCCGCATCCTGCTGCTTTCGATTCAAACCCCAACTCAACTCAAGACCAACACCGACTTCGCAATCTGAACTTGAGGAACAAGTTCGTTCAGCCATACTTACCATTAGAACTCCTTTCAAACTTTTACACTCCTTTCTACAACTTGACACTCTTTAATCTCGACCTCCTTGAACTCCGCTGGTAGGATTCTCGCGGAAGTCACCCTCTCACCAAACTTTCATTATGGCCGATGCACTCAAGCAACGACTTCTTCAAGATATTGCTGAACTTCAAGCAAAGCCTTATCCGAACATTGCACTACACGTTCAAGATGAAGATATCACAACAGCATGCCTTATCCTCACTGTCAACCGGTATGGGTCTCTGCACATGACGGTAGAGTTTCCCGGTAATTACCCTCTTGGCCCTCCCAAAATTCGGATGGATTCTCAATGTGATCATCCGAACATCTTTGGAAGCTATATCTGTGCCTCGATTCTCAATACAACTGAGGGGTACACGCCAGCCTACACCCTCAAGAGCATCGCCATTCAGATGTTGAGCTTCTTTAGTAGCGATAAGGTCGAGCAGGTGGGCAGTGGCCATGCTGTCGACCTTAATGAGTATTTTAGCTCAGCTTCTTACTACTTTGTGCCAACCCACAAATGCGTCAAATGTCGATACGGACTTTCCGCAAATAATGCACCAGTATCATCTGCTAAGCAAACGCTCACTCTTGTTCCTGATAGTCCTCCGCCCATGGTCGGTGCCGAGACTGATATCATCTGGCCGGCTCTCCAACAGAGTTCCCCCAACGGCCGAGCCTCTAGACGGAGAAAAGGAAAACAAAATCGTCATGCCGACTCCAATATTCCTCAAGACCAAGCGGTAGTGAGCTCCAAGATAGAGCCAGTGACCACTAAGTTTCGAGGCATTCAACATATGAAACTGCCGGATGAGATCCTACTGCTCATCTGTGAAAATTTGGATACAGAAGATTTGATGACTTTTGCTCAGTCATGGGATCAAATTGGCAAGGCATTGACGACATATGACATTATCAGAACACGAGAGCTGCAATGCTTCTGCCTCAAGCAGGATTACAAAACGACTACTCTCGGCATTGGCGTTCAACTCACTCATTCTGGAAAGTTTTCTTCGTTCTCATCAGAGTTTGACCTTCTTTCGTACAATGGCTTTCACACTCACGGGATACGCCGCTCGGTTCACGGCCTACCTTTTCAATACTTCCTTGCCCTACCGATTTCGCAAGGTCACTGGAGAAAAGTTAGGGAAAACATGACCAACAGGCTGTCTACTCTTGCTGTAGCAGCCAGGCTGGGCAATGTGGCACCTGTTCAGGTTATTTTCCATTTTATGAACGAGGTTGTGGTTAAGCTCAATAAATCTGTCTCAGAAGCAATCGTCAGATCACCCATCTACCCATACGAAGAGCAAGCCAAGAGTACACTTACTCACGCCTCTGAGAAAGCCATAGAGTCATACTTTCATCTTTTTCATTTACTGCTCTGTCTGGCTACTGAGCAGCCATCTATTGTTCGAGATGCAAATGAACAATTGCGGGCTTTCGGTAGAGGTGCAAACTCAAAGACCGATTGCCCTAATCTTGGACACTTGCTAGTTGCGGCCTTGATTAGTGACGTGGAGATGAGTCACGCCATGCTCAAATCTATCATCAAGGAAACAATCACCCGCAATGTAGTATGGATGCTCGACTCCAAGGGTTCAAATATGCCGGAGCTCTCTTATCTCGAGCCTAGCGCAGTGTCTGAATATCGCCTGTCGAAGACTTTTGAAGCTAGCACTACTTCTTACCGCCTTCTTATGTTCTTGAACCTCTTTCGAAAGACAGCCGTTGGTAGTCCTCGCAGGCCGTTAACCCAACTGCGCGATGAGGCATTTGATCGGCATGGGGCACCTCCAAGAGGCTCTGCCAAGGGACTGGCAGAGTCTATAAAGCGTATCCACAAGGTCTCCAGTTTTCCTGATTTCCTCATGGTTATGGGAGTTGGTAAACCATCAGCTGCGTGGTTTACAACCTTTTTGAAGGAGTGTATGGAGGCCAGCGTAAAGAAGGGTTACTCGAGGATGCCACTCAACCAACAACAGGCTCTCTGGCTTCGACAGAAACGTGAACCCAATGTCGCAGTAGCTCCAGATCAAATGCTGATGCAATGCGATATCTCGAGATTGTCATTCTTTCCTGGCGCTGGTCGAGGTAGTCCGCAAGCCGGTAGAGGTGGAGGAAATCGATGGCGTTAGGGAGAGCAATCCTCACCATATTCTTGTCATAGACTACGGTGAAAGTGGTCTTGGATATCTTTGCTCTTGGGATAATTTGGGACTAGGATATTGGGGAGGTTGGTCCAGGCAAAACCACGCATGGCTTGGGCAGATAGGGCGCCTTAAGCATCGGGCTAGATAGTATGTCTAAAATAATATTAATTTACCCACCAACTACTTACTTACCGTGATTTATAATGGGTCTTCTGAAAATCAGAGCTATTGCGCACATGAATTGTTAAGGGGCTCTTCTTTAGAATTGTTCGTGTTGATGATTTCTAGGAAAGTGACGATTAACATGTGATTGTGCTTGTGCTCTTAAACCTCCGATAACCGGGAGCTGGCACACTAAGGGCAGGGCAGGACAGGGCAGGACAGGGCATGGCGAGGCCTGACAGCTCATCTACCACCCCGAATCTCATGTAATTCGTGGCCCAATGGACTCATGTGCTCTTGTGACCTCATATATCAAGCACTGCATTCGATATATGTATGTGCCCACCAACAGAAAGGTCACACGAGCAGTTTTGCCCTACTTTGGAGAACCGCACAAGATTAATTGTATGAGTATAACTGGGCATTATGTCCTCACCGTCGCCCAACAAACTTATCTGCTGCTGCTGTGTAAAGTGAGACATACGAAAAGGTGGTCCCTTGACGATTAGGATAAGAATGCCTGCGTCCCCGGGCCCTTGCATTCGCAGATTTGGATAACGTGCATAATTTCATTCGCCAATTCTTTCCCCACGCACTACAAAGCATTTGTGGAAAACCCCATTCACTTGTGAACAAAAGTCTCGAGAACCTTCTGCGCGTATGGCGCGACAGGACGCGACAGGTCTGTGTAGCTTTGATATCCCGGCGTAGCACATTAGGCGACTTTGCCTTTTGAATTGCGACATCCTTTGTTACTTAGATTCCCATACATCGAATCTTTAATGACACCGCGGATTCAACACCGCGAACAGGTCGAGATGGCTGCTCAAGCTACCGCAGAGACGAATGAAGGCCTTCGCGAACGATATGTTGCCGGGAATGTGCAAGAGAGCGATTCCTCGGGAGAGAGTGCGGGGCGAACTACGCCTCTGGAAGAAGAAGACATGGCGAAGGAGCAGAAGACATTTGGAAGAACACCTGATGGAACTGGTAGGTCTTGCTTCGAAACAATGAACTATACTAGTTGACTTAGGTTAACGTATTCTCTTAGTCTTCAATGTTCCACAAACCCATGATATGGTCTCGCAGCTGCTCGACCCCCGACAGCCAAAGAATTGGTCAGATGCAGTCGTTCTCGCCATCCTTGGCCTACATATCCTCACCCTCTACCTCCTCCCGTCGTCCCTCAAGCAACCGGTATTTGCCATCATCTTTTTGTTTTGGCGGGGCTGCTACAATGTCGGCATTGGCTACCTGCTCCGCATCCAATCGAATCAGCGGAGGCTGATACTCTGGGCGAGAAAAACAAGCATATTCGAAGATCCAAGCACCGGCAAGAACCCACGTCCATGGCTGTACAAGCTCATAAAACGAGAATTGGAGGCCAAAATTCCAGACGACTACTCCTTTGAAAAAGCACCAATTGAATACAATACTTGGCTAGTCTTTCGTCGGGTGGTGGATTTGATCTTGATGTGTGACTTTACTTCATACTGTCTTTTCGCCATTGCCTGCGGAGGTCGTCCAGCCGGAGAAGGTTTTGTTATGTCAGCAACCCGCTGGGCTATAGGATTTGCTCTCGTAGGCTTCAACCTTTGGGTCAAGCTAGATGCACATCGGGTCGTTAAAGACTATGCTTGGTATTGGGGCGACTTTTTCTATCTGATTGACCAGGAGTTGATCTTTGATGGAGTTTTCGACCTGTGGTACCATCCTATGTATTCAATTGGATATGCGGGGTTTTATGGAATATCCATGATGGCGGCGAGTTATAATGTGCTCTTCATTTCGATCGTTGCACATGCTGCCCAGTTTGCGTTCCTCGTATACGTTGAAAATCCGCATATTGAGAAGACGTATAATCCACCACCACCTAGAAAACGAGTGCACCATCCAAGTCCAAGCGACATCGATCGAGCTAGTGCCGTGGCGGCAAACCAGGAAGGCGCTGAGGATAGCGTGAAGTCCGAGATTGTCCAGAACAATTTTGAACACCCAAAGGCTGTTCATGACATTATGGGACTGAAGAATCTCGATTTGTTCCGCACTACTGATTTCTCTGTAATACTTGTACAAGTACTGATGATTGCTATAACAGCAACAACACCATCAAGTCCCATTGTCCAAGCACTGTTTGTGGCCAACGCTCTTGTCTGGCGGTTGTGGTTTTCTCTCGGACTGGGAACGATTCTTGAGAAGCAATCAAGTCAGAAGATGTGGACTAGGCATTTTGTCAAGTATGGAGATAGCGCAGATGAAGCCTGGAAGCAGTGGAAAGGAATGTACCACTTGAGCATGACTATGTGTTATGCAAGTTTCATCGCAGCTTCCTGGAAAATGTATTCTTTGCCAGCAGACTGGGGCTATGGACTTGTTCTATTGAAACATGTTCTAGGATCTGGACTTATTGCTCTCCAAGTCTGGACTGCAGTTAGTATCTACGAGTCTCTGGGAGAATTTGGATGGTTTTTTGGGGACTTCTTCTTCGACAAAGGTTCGAAGCTCACATACAGTGGTATTTACCGCTATCTCAATAACCCAGAGCGAATCATAGGTCTTGCTGGTGTTTGGGGAGCCGTTTTGATCACTTGGAGCCCAGCCATTTTCTTCCTTGCACTTATCAGCCATATTCTCACCCTTGGATTCATACAATTCGTTGAAAAGCCGCATATGCAGAAGCTTTACGGGAGGAACCTTAGACCTGAAGCAGGATTGACTAAGAGCCTACGGAATTCGCTACCACCGCACTTTAAGAAGTTCCAGGGTAGTGTGGACAATTTCTTTGGCGAGACCACTCACTTTGTGGAAGAATTCCTCCACGCAGCAAGACCAAAGCTTGCTGCAGGCGTTTCGACAATCGTACGTGATACTACGGCTCTCTTTAGCCAGTACCCGGCGCGTATTACTTTGACGCGCCTAGCACCAGACTTGGCTGGATATGATCCAAGAGATTATTCCATCAACATTGAAGGAACGCCTTCTACTGCCCCAACAGAGAGTGGCCGTGTCACAGGTAAAGAAGGTCTTTCGGCAAGATTTCCGCAGGAGCGAATGGACGAGTACAGACCCCTGATGTTCGAATATGGCGCTCCTCTTAGAGTCAAGTGGTCCGCCCCTGTACACCATTCTAAAGGCGACTGGGTTGGACTGTATATGGTGGCCGACAACGCTTCTAGGGAAGTTACTCGCGTCTCATCTGCTGGAAGATGGGTTGCTACAGTACCAAACGAATACGATGATACGCCGGCGGATAGTGGTATCTTGATATCAGATCAATTAGTGAAGCAGGTAAGTCTTTCATTGTTGTAGTTAAAAGTTTGTCCTTGAGCTTGTCTATCGAGTTCTACCACGCCTGAACTTTTCATAAGAACTGGAAACTCGGTCGTACATGGAAATCTCATAGTTCCTGACAACTTCAGCCGTACTCCTGAAATGTGCATGAAATATCCTGACACTGAAATCTTAAACTAGGGTGCAAAGAAAGATGATGACTCAACATCGGACTGTATGCAAGGGGAGATGGTATTTGAAGGAGACAAGCTCTGGTGGACACAAGGTGTTTTCGAGTTCCGATACCACCATGACGGCAAACACAATGTCATGGCTATTTCCCTACCATTCGAGATATGCATCGGACGTGTCGATGAAGAAGACCTCCAAACGGACTCGAACGGTTTGGTTTGTACTGCTGTGGAAAACGCTCTTCTACCCGTTGTTAGAAACTGTTTCGACCGAGACCCTGAAATCGCCCCCAATACAGTGGACGAAAGTTTTGGTAGTCTGGTTGAGAGGGATGGTAAATATGCCAAAAGAGTGGTCTTTGCAGTTCAGCAGATGTTTGGTCTTGAGCTAGCACCAGCTGTGGTGCTTGCGGATGGAAATGTCAAGAAATTGGCATGGCGAATCTGTGTCGCCAAACAGGCGTTGGTATGAGTTTCTTTTTCCCTTTTATATACCTTGCTATGATGTAAACCAGTTGGAGTACTGCTGCTGGGTTGGACCAACAGGTTCTTGGCAGCAAGACACGAATGAGGGCATTGCCTGTTGGTTGAAGTCTGGTAATAAACTTCTTCTGGAATTAATTTACTGACTATTTGTAGGCACCCTATAGCATGTCACGTTCCAAGGGAACGAACACTCCTCATTGATTTCGTCGCAAGAGAGAATGGAAGGATTCAATAGAGGGAAAAGGAGTCCTGATAATACCCTTTGAGTTTGTGCATCAGCATTTGAGAAGCGGCGAAATGTTTGCATTGGACAAGAGAATGTAAATCATATCAAATGCGTTCATACCAATTAAAGCATTGCAAACTTCATTTTCACTTGTTTTCATTTAAGATTTGAGATTTGTGATGGCTTCCACCAAGGGTGCAAAAACTCGTGCTAACTCCCGTGTTCTCTAGTAGGAGCCGAATGCCCATAACTTACGAGGGGAACGACTTGAGAAATTCATATTCATTATTTACACCGGATTGTTGAAACCCATCCGTTTAGAAATCATTTAATTGCTTGAGGGTGATCATCAAAATCAGATTTGTTTAGCACGTGATCTCGCTTAATTGAGGTTTCCTCGACGACAAAAGGAGAGAGTGCCAAATGAAACAGACACCATTTCGGCTTCACAGCCTCCAGCCCTACAATTTTAGTTATGAAATTGATTTTGTAAGTTCTGGAGTTACTACAGATGATATGTTTACCAAATACCCAAGAAAGCTCAAGCTCAACATTCACTCAGAGCCTTTGTTTACTTTCGTAAGAGTTGATACTTGGTGCATTACTCGTAGCTATTTGCAATGAGTGCAATGGGTTGATGGTAGATACTCTTGTAATTATCAGGGAATGTATTCAATTTGAAGCTCTATTGTTGTGATCATATCAACTTCCATCCAAATACTTGACACACCCGAGCACCTGTTAACTACGTGCTGTTTTGACATTCATTCGTATTATTGAACATCATTTTGGATTGAAATTGACACTAATAGTGGCCTCATATTATCAGGCGAGCATAGAGTAACCATATACCTCGAAGGGAGCTGCAATGGTATTTACCAAGGACCAAAGGCCGACTTCCAAAGTTTGCAAATGTATACAGTGTTTGCTCAAGGCTTCCCCTCCAGCCTTATGAAAGTATATCTCGCTTATCCAGGAGCCTCGCCGATAGAGGTTTACTTATGGAGGGTTATTTTCTTCCGTCGCGAGACTTCTCTACCCAAAACATTTCCACCAACATCTGCAATCATGACTGGCTTAACGCTTCCAGCTATTGCTGCTGATAATCAAGGTCAGTTTCGAGTCGCGACTCCATTTCTTCCCCTATTTTGTGCTCTACATCATATCCTGTATCACAATCTTGTTTTGCCTTTGGCAGATCTTGCTGTTCTACCCTGTACACATGCACCTCTTCCACCCACCACTACATATGCTTCTCCTTCACTCTCCGCATTGGATATTGTGGAGTTGAACTTATCGTAGTATTTGGGAGTTCTTGCTCTCGATTTCATGCATCTTACCCCGCCATCATACTCACTTCCATCCCACTTCCAATCTATCTGTTATTCTCTTCATGATCACAAGCTTCCTTCGTCTTCATGATTATATTTCGTTCTATGCTTTCGTCTTTAAAATTTCACCTCTGAAATTTTGTTTTCACACTCACCTTCGCGGTCACCTTTGCCTCTCGTTCAATCTCACTTTCACTTTCGCCCTTGACCTCACCTCGTCATCCGGCTCTACCTCATTCTCCACCAAGATTCGTATCACTCTTCGCACTCTCTACTTGTGTTTGTTCTTCTGCTAACGAAAGCTTAGATACAGCGACAACTGAATATCAATGGGATCGCAGACTACAAACTCTCGTTCCAGCCGCGGCAGAACTGAGCGCTCGTCAGGGTCCGACTCCCTTTAATGATACTTCATTGTCATTCAACCCACTTGGTATCAACTCGAACAACATGTTGGCTCCTTCCTTCATGGAGAATACCGCAATGGAAGGCAATCCCAATGACTTAGTGTCTGGCTCCTATCCTGCCCAGTCCTACAACATGAATCACTATGCCAGCAACATGGGTTCATTCAATGCTTCCATGACCTCCGGTGCACATTCTGCCCAACTATTCAATTTGAACGGCTTCACCGATATGGGCTCCTTCGATGCTTCTATATTCCCTAGTTCCTTCTCTGGCCAGTCCAACAACATGACTTCATCTAACAACGCTTCTATGAACCCAGTCTCTCTTGCTGGTGATAAAAACAGGCTTGTTCTCTTCAACAATGTCTTTGAGTCACCCTCTAGCATAGGCCACAACATGATGGAATCCACTCACTCTGGATACATGAATAGTGATGAGGGTTCATCTCATCGTTACTTGTTTAATCCGGATGGCAACACGATCATCTTTGGCGGCGATAATAACATGCTGGCTTCTAATAACTCTTCTCAAGCAACCGCGACTACTCCCCAAAAGGGTACTCGAAAGAGAGCATCGAAGAAGAGCCCTGGACAACCTATAACTCCTCCTGCCATGCTCAACGGTATCTACGAGTCTCCACTTGGTAGCACATCGACCAACGATTCTCTATCTTCTCCTGAGAAGCTAAAGAGAAAGAGATCACCAAAGAAGACGGTTGAAGCACCAGTACCCTCTCCCGTGATGCACAACTATATGACAAACGATGGTGGCTACCCTGCACATCACGGTATGCAAAATAACGGTGGACTGTCTTCGCAATATCCACCTCCTATCAATGGTGGATTTGCTTTCTCGTACACTCTACCAACCAACGGTGGTTTCCCAATGCCAGTTAACAATGGAAATCTTGTTGACTATAACATGGCTGGCGACAATGACTATTCATCGCCCAACAGCTCGTCATCATCTCCTTACAACACTGTATCCGCCAATAAGACCAACGAGTCTCCTGTTTCGCACACAGAAAAGGCGAAGAAGAAGCGAACATCCAGGAAGGCTTCTACATCTTCTGCCGGCACAGTTCATGACACGTCAGCAAATGGTGGCCATGCTGTACTTTATCAGATGCCTGTCAATGGTGGTTACCCTCCAGGACAAATACCTAGCTACACTTCGGTTTATAGTTCACCCGTGACCAAGAACTTTTTTGAGACTCCACAAGGCTTAGCCCAGAGTCTTGGCCTCCAGGGTGTTCAATTCAACCTCCAACAGCCTTCGGGACATGCTGAAAATCCTAACGTCTACCCCTTTCAAGCCAATATCCACAATGCACCTTTCAAAAAGCGAGATGTCATTGAAATCTTGGGAAACACGGTCACAGAGTTTTTGGAGTTCAAGTTGTTACCTAAGAACGTGCGCAAAATGATCTGGAAGCTCAGCTTGCCGGATGCCCGCATTTTCGAGATTTCCTTCGACAAGAAAATCCCATTCCACCAACATTCAACCATGCAACAAAATAGTCAGGGAATCTGCACTCATGATCAAAAGCTCCCGGGAGTGTTCTTAGCTTGCAAGGAATCACGTTGTATTGCTATGAAGTCCAACGTCACTGTTAGACCAAAGTTCATGACTACTTCAATCACTTTCGACCCAAGCTCGGATATCATATTCTTTGCAAACTTTGGTGTCTTGACCTCTTGTATGAAGTACAGCCTCATCGATTGGAAAAAATATGGGATTCAAAAATTTGCCGTTGATCCTACGTTCTCTAAGACTTTGGAATTTGCTCAGCCAATGATTTCTGCTATGACTCCTCAAGATCAAATTCAAGTCGCTATATCTATTCATGGCGGCCAGGATGGACATATGGCAAGCCTGGGAAAGTTTGCCGTGCACTTAGGATCGAGCTTGAAGGCTATTATTCTTGTCTCTGAACCAAAGAATAACGCTTTAGACTACTCAGCTGAACTTCTGAGATGTTTCCAGGAAACCAAAGCCAGACAAGAGGAAATCAGTCTTGCGTTCCCCGACTTTATATTTGACTCGTTCATGATTCCAGCGGTTGTTCTATCGATCTATCCTTCAAAGGTGGTTTCTCAAAAGGTAGCACCAATCTCGCGCATATCCAACGCCGAGCTTCAAAATGGATTGAGTAAGCCTCTCGTTCCATATGTCCTACGCCATGGTAGTCCCAAGTCCAAGGATGTTCTTGTTACTCAGATTCCCGAGGCACAAAATTACACTGACGATGTGATTGCTATCGCACGAGAACTTCTTCGTGCCAATTTCTCGGAGGCCGACATTTCCAAGATTGCTGAAGTAATCAAGGCCGGTCTTACGACGAAGGACATTACAGTACTTCGGCATGTCTCTCGAATGCTTAAAAGCACAACTCGCGTGGGGTTTTGGGCATTTGCCCATCGCATTGCCGGAGGAAATCCCAATCCTGAGCTTGGAGTTACGGAAGAGCACATCAAGGTGGCGAAGAAGGTCGTTCAGCTTGGACTCACAGATGATGATCTTACCAAAGCTCAAACTTTTCGTCAGGCAGGAGTCACAGATGATGATATTGCTAAGGTTCAAGCTCTCCGTCAGGCAGGAGTCACAGATGATGATCTTGACAATGCACAAGAGCTCCAGCGGGCAGGAGTCACGGGAGAAGATGTTTCTAATGCCAAAGAGTTCCATCGGGCAGGAATTACTGAAGACCATGTCAAAATGGCACTGGAATTTCATCAGTCGGGATACAGCCAAAAGCATCTTGAAGTGCTACAATGTCTTCATGATTCCGGACTTGAGGATGAGCAGTTCTCCGCTATGCTGGATTTCTTCAAGGTAATTAAAACTCTTCCATTCAATGGTTTTGATGAATTCGCTGGTGGCTTCACGACTGGCACTACCTATCTGAAGGCAGCTTTCAAGCTTGCAGGAAGCAATCCTTTCCCACCAGGACAGGGATCCTTTGGCCGTGAGGACTCTGAAGTTCCACTTTCTCTCGAAGCAATGGAGCAAGCTGATGAGGAAGCTGCCGAAAATGATGAAGCAGAAGAGGATGCTGATGTTGAGGAAGACGACGAGGTTAACACCTCTATTGATGGTGTTATCAACCAGAGTGGGGAGGAGCCTTTTGGGCAACTCTCCACCGAGGTTGATACATCGGGCGATGAGTGTTCTTCCGACGAGTCTGAAGAGCTCTGATTGCTTTGCAATCCCTTTCTTCCGCGGATAATTATAAAATGTGACGCGGAAGAAGGGGAATGTAAAGCAATCAGAGATACCTTGGGTGATAATTTGGAGACTATTGTGGAGTGAAATTCATGGCAACCCTGTATCTAGATTAGATACTAGCAATGACGTCTTCCAGTAAAACATCCTCTAATTACTTGTTCTTTTGTGACCTACTGACTCATCTTAGAACCAACCTTGAGAAAATAATGCTGAGAACAAGTAAAGTGCCCTCTTAGAATTTATTTTCATCAGAACAAGGCAGTGCAGAACTTCAATTGATGGAGATTAGTAAGTAGCTGGGTTATCCAAGTCACTAAGATCATGAAAGTACATACTCGCAATTGAAAATGACATCTTCTTCCAAGAGTATGGTGAGTCGAATTGCCCTGGAAAAATGAGAAAATCTTGACATGGAGCTGTTACCTGCAAACCGAAATTGTCGAGTATCTCTCGATTAAAACTACGTAGGATCACACATTGAGTGTGCAATCAATTAGGCGTTAATCATTACATTATCTGATACACACTCAAGATCCAAGTGCTTTAGAATATCCAACTTCTTTTTTCAATTGAATATCAAAAAAAAGCAAATATTATCGCTTCCTCTCCTACAACAACCATGTTCAGACTCTTCAGTGAAAATTCAGGGGCTTAAGCGAGCTGTTGGCCAGTCAGCATTTTTCAGCAGAACCCATCGTGCATCCAAAACAAAGAGTCAAATTATTATTTATATTACGCTTGATTCCAAGAAAAAATGAGCTGAGTAGATTTCATCACCGGTATGGTTATTGTGAAGCTCAATGCTCAGATACTGTAAATGCAATTGACTATTTAAGTTCTAGGGTACAGCACCTTGGTCTATAACATTGTCCACTCCTCCTCATCATCATGATCTTCGCTATGCTTAAAATATTTTGATTTTAGTTTTGTTGTGTTTTTCCTTGCTGCTCTTCTGGGAGTCTTTCTTGTACCTTCTGCAGCGGATTTGGCAGGCATAGTAACTCTTCTACTTGCTGCCTTCTTTCTTGGTTGTGGCTTGACAGGCTCTTCTGCTTCTGATTCCGTATCAGGCGATGACGAAATATTACCTATATCTTCTTCGTTATCACTGACAGCCACTAGCTCTTGGCGTTTTGGCGGCATGATCCGTTTTTCAGGTGTCTTAGTTTCGGTCTTGGTTGGTGTCGTCGGCTTCGGCTTCAGCTTCGGCTTATTACTGGCAGGCCGTCCACGTTTTTGAGATTGGGGAGCATCAAAATTTCCTAGATGTACATCCTCCATTTCAACATCTTCATCCAGGATATGGTTGGCCCATTTTTCTTTCGTTGAAATTGAGGATTGTGGTGTTGTGTATGCTTCGCTGGTGGAAGGTCTTGCTGGCTCTTCATGCCCTTCTACAAGAAAGCCACTACCTTCCTCTTCATCTTCTTCGTGCACAACAGGGAAGAAAGTTGAATCATGTTGCGACTCTGGCTCTTCAACATTAAACCCTTCAGGTAGGAATCCACCAGCCATATCCTCATCCCTCTGATCCATAATCCTTTTCTGAGCTTCTGCCTCTGCATCCTCCTTTCGGATTTTACCCTTATTGTGAAATGGATTCAACATATCAGCATCATCATCAATAACCTCTCCATACTCTTCCCTAACTCTCTCCACAATTCGTAAACCCATCAACATCTTGCGCCACATGTTTACCGCAGCTTTCTTTCGTTTTTCATCTTCTTTCCTTACCCGCTCAGCTTCGTCTTTGTGCCACTCCTCCATAACAGTGTCGTAATGCTCTTCGGCTATCACGACTCCTTCAATTACAGGCACTGCCATTCTGTGTCCAAATTCAAATCCTGTGACCGCTTCTGCATAATCAATTTCAAGACGTTTGCAAATCTTTACCGTACCTCTGTAGGGTATATGGGCAGCACCTTCTGGGAGCATACTATCAACGTACAAATCAATATTCCCGAACGAATTCTTTGGTATAATACCATTTTCGATTGGCGGAGGGATGATCCAATCAGTTTGAGCATGACTGAACAGAGGCTGTAGCATTTTCTCCCCACTGGCATGCTCTGCTTCAGCAAGTTCACGCTTCCTGTTTGTAGTTGCTGCTCTAAATGGAACACGCTTCAAGGATTCTTCGCCCGTTTTGGGAGCTCTGCCTTCCTTATGCCAAGTCTCAGTGCTCTTGCAACTGACAACGTCCTTTCGTAGGAAGACTTTCTCGTTTGTAGTTGCCTCACCTTTTCCTACAGCGAACAATTTTACATGCTTTGCTGTTGGGATAAGCGCCTCTTCTCTTCGAAGGTGTCTCTCAAGAACGTATTCAGAGGACGTTTTGTAATACTGGAGTGTTTCCTTTCCCTCCTCTATCTCTTTCTTTTCGCGTTTTGCCGGCTTGAGGTCTGTGGCTTCTTCATGGTCATCGATTTCGGTTCTAGGACTTTCCTTATTCCTTCCTCGAACATACCCACTCATCACTATCTTAAACCAATCTCTCTGCTCGTAGCGCTTGATTTTGCCATGTCGATCATGAATAGCTATCCTTTCGACGGGGTACCTGTTCGCTTTCGTCCGACCCGGCCATAATTTCCCTTTTAAATAACGAGTAGTTACATCTTTGGCGGTGCCATCAGAAGAATGACCAACAATATAAGTAACAACTTGTTTCGCCTTTTCTGATTTTCCACCGCGAGGTTCAAATTTCTCAAGTAGCTCCTGGCTGTTAGCCACAATATGTAAAACAACGGCGTCTACTGGTACATAAGCATTGGTGAATGGCGAAAGAACTTCAGTCCAGTAGTGAGGGAATATTAAGTCTTTGTCATAGGACAAGGATGGTAGCGTTCGTCTTACAACTGGTGTTACATCAACCACAGACTCATTATCACTAATTGAACTGAATTCTTCGGAATGATATAGATCTATTGGAGCATTCTTTAAACCACGCCTCCCAGTTTTTGGGGATGATTTGGTCGCAGGTTTTTTAGCTTTACCGGAGGGCTGGCGCACTGCGTTCTTCGAAGACTTCGAGGTCAAATCTTTTTCCTGCTCTGGTTCAGAGTCATCATCATCGGATAAATCTTCTTCGACCTTTCTGGACTTGGGTTTCTTCAGAGCTCGGGGATTCTTCTCTGACGCCTCTTCATTCTGGCTCCACCCGAAGCCGACTGGCTGTAGACTTGCAACCATTCTAGCCTCAAGACCAATGCCTCGGATTAATGCTGTGAAAAGTTGTGCACCGACATCACGGCTTCCTTCCATAGCTCTGGCGCTTGCTTTGAAGTCATCAATATGCCTAAACCGCTCTCCATGACGTTCCGGATCATGCTCATCGTTTTGGAAGCTCTTCAATTCTTCATCTAAACGCTGCAAAGACATATATCCCACTTTCCGCAGTCCAGGTGATATAATCCGAAATTTATGCTTCCAAAACTCAACGAGTTTTCTAAGAAGTTGAGGGAGAAGGTCTTCACCCTCCTCAAGCCTCGATGCATGTTCACCCCAATCTCGTTGACTTCTCGCATCGACCGTTTTTCCTTTCGTATTCTTCATTTTGCCTTTGCCTTTATCTTTCCCGTTCCCCTTGGTAGTATCTTCCTTTCTTGTAGCAAGCCCACTGTTGATTTTCCACTTTCCAACTGCGTCTTCGATATTGGGTGGAAGTTGTTTGGCTAATATCTCTTGTAAGTCTTTATCACACAACCAAGCATTCCGAATAGCGTTATGGAACATAAGCAGCTGCACATGGCACTGGTGAGTAGATATCCGAATCTGCCTCTCAATCTTGCTTGGCCCTTTCTTATTTCCCATAGGATTCGTGATTGAAACTCGTGTGTCTTTCCTCAACGTTAGTTCGAGATCACCAGCTGGTATGCTATCGGAAGCTCCTAGTACAGTCGTCTGGACATCTTCGAATACAATATCCTCATCCTCGTCTGACGCCACTCCCTGTCTATTTGTATTTGGCACGATTTCGAAATCATCCTCAGATAGGGAGGAAAGAGAACTTTCTTCATCATCAGTTGCCACCAGCTTTTCTAAAACTGCCTTTCGATGATCTGCATTCCGTTTCGTTCCGGTACCAGCATCGAGATCTTCAAAGAGGGTCGGTTTCTTGGGAGGCATGGGTAGTGCTTTTGCCTTGCTCTTGCCCTTCTTTCTGTTAGTGCTAGCTTCTACCTCTGTATCTGGCGATGAGGAGCGCAGACGCTTCCGTGGGAGAAATGGAGGCATTCTGTATCATTGTACGGTTGAAGAGAACATAGAGACACACATACGGCAACAAGAAATAGACGCGGTGACAGCTTCACGATGATGATCTCAAGATGATGTAATCAGCCTAGCGCAGGTACGATCTGGCAGGGATAACAAGCCATGGATATGGAGGGGCATTAGGGATGAGGGACAAAGGTCTCGAATGAGAATCTTCTAAATTATCATTATTCATGAAACGTCGCTCGTACATATCGCATCTTCAGAAAATTCGAGTCTCCTATACGAAATCTATGCCCAGTTACTTCCAGAATGGCTAGCAGAAGCTTCAGTTTTCACCCTTTTCGCAGATCCAGATCGGTGACCGTGTTTCTTTCGCCACAGTTCGACTCCTTGGTCGATTTCGTCCCTACTCATACCATTGTCTACAAGATACATCGTGACACCCAAGGTTTCGACGTTTCGATTGCGTGACTCGTCGTCAAAGAAAAGCATATCCTCGAACCTCAATCCTGTGCTGTGTTGCAACTTGGTGAAGTGTGTAACTTTGTTCCCTGGGTAAATCTCAAGGTAGTCGAAATATTCGATCGCTTTCCTCTTCTTTCCCTCTGCATCGCTTATATGTAAGAGCTTCAGCATTTCTTTGGCCAAATCAGGCGCGGATGTTCGAGATGCAGCACCGACTTTGATGCCCTGTTCTCGAAGGCCTGATAAGATGCTTGGTACATCGTTGTAGAAGGAGAAACTCTCGCCAAAGCGGTCTTTTGCAGAATCGTGGGTCGAAGACGCCTTCAGAGGAGGTGTGACATGAGTGTCAACCCAGAAACTCCAGAGAGTGTAATCAAGGTCAAAAACCATCATCTTGGGAAGAGCGCCGCCATCGAGGAGAGTCGACGGTGGCGTTGAGTCTGTGTCACTGATGTTTTTCCCCGCTTTCTTGCCCATTATGATGACCAGAACAAGAACAGCTGCAAGAGATCTCGAGAACCACAGCGTGGTATGGTATATGACGCTAACTTGAGCAGTCTAGCAGGAAGTGGCAAAGAAAAGGAGTTTTCCTTTGATAGTTGTTGGTTGCTGAAGAGTCGGCAAGGCTACTGGTACTCTAGCTGCAGGTCGAAGTCATTGCGGATTGCAGGGTTGGTCTTGCTACGGTTGCCGAGTACCATCACTAAAAGATGGTGCCGGCTAAAGAATGTTACTTAATTTTTCTCCCGGGAAAGAGTCATTCATCCCTCCCTTTCATTATTAAAGAAAAGAAGAAGACGTTCGGTTTTCAGAAATAGAGTGCAAAGTTTCTCATTTTTATCGCCATTTCACTATATCCTACATCTACTTTCCTTCTACATGGATTCCCTCTCTATTCTAGCAGCGGCAGCGGCGGTAGTTCAGCAACAAGAGCACGAGTCGATCCTCCGGTACCAACAAGCTACGTTTGATCAAACTTTAGAACCAAAAGATCGTTCGATCCCAGACTTTATCATCCGCAGAGGTCAATACTCAGATGTGCCTCTACTAGCTCAAGTTGAGCGCTCTGCTGCAGAGAAATTTCGAGCCGTCAAACTAGATTTCCTTGCCAACGGCGAGACAATACATCCAGAGAGGCTATACGCAATGGTGGAGACGGGGCATTTGTGGGTTGCCGCCGACAGATATGGACCGATTGGATTTCTGGGAGGAGAAAATCTAAGTGGGAGCTTCCACATCGCGGAAATATCAGTCGCGCAAGAATGGCAAGGGAGAGGTGTTGGAGGGGCGTTGATGGCAGCCATGTTCCAACAGATCACTTCGGAGCGTATATATCGATCGGTGACCCTTACTACTTTTCGAGAACTGCCATGGAATGGCCCTTGGTACGCAAAACTTGGTTTTCACGAAGTAAATCCTCGCCTTGTAGGAGGCCATTTTGAGCACATTCTGGAAACAGAAGAAGCGGAGCTTGGCGTCTCGAAGAACGATCGATGTCTCATGTTAAAGCCTCTCTATTCGTGATTTCAGACACTTAGCAGCGCTACGCCGGGAGATAAGCTCGGCGTAAATTTGGGTTGGACAAAATTATATCCCCGAAACCCTTCCCGAGACAATAACGGCGGTGAACAGTATGACTTCAAACGCAATTGTACGAGACGGCTCATGACTTTCAATAAGAAACAAACACTATATCTCATTGTGTGGAACTCTGAGGGAAATCAACATTACCGAGGCCTGATCGATCGTTAAATGGTCTTGTGGTATGCCGTCGTGGAACTCGATCTGCTTCACAACGCTCCAAGGTGGCAATTCACATCGGAAAACTATCATCCAATATAGTTGAGCGTCGGCGATTACGATCGTGAGGAGTCGGTTGTCACTACACAGTAGGATTCCTGTATTGATGCTGTACAACATGCTGTTGTACCGAGTATGACTTTCTTAACACTATGGAGGCCATGAGGCTAGAGCGAGGTTAGCGAGACTTAGAGTTGTAAAGATATTGTATGGAGGATACGTTGTACTATCACCTAAGTCTAATGTCTACTAGGACGCCTTATCAATCTGGGAAGGTTTCTTTGCGCCTACTGTGCTTCAATGTGTTATTTGCGGGTTCCAGCGACTTTGAAACTTTGGTGACATATAATTAACACCCTTCTCACTATACAATACCTCTGGGCCTTGACTATTGCATAGATACAATGTATAAGTATTTTACGAAAACTGTCAAAGATTATCGCTGTGCAAACTCATTGTTGCAGACATTCTAATTGTGAAATTCTCTAATTTGTCCTTATCAATTCTACCCAAGCACACCACAACCTATCAATTAAGCAATTAGTATGATGATCTTGGAATAGCCGCTTCACCTCTACACAGTGAGATTATGTGGGATACAGTTATGTTGATATTTTTATGAGAATACTGCGTAACAAATATCTTGTTGGGATATCGCTGCATCTTGTATTCATTATCAAGCTGTCTCTCAAGCCCTCGAGATTTAAATAGGTAGACGTGTCACAATTGCATTGCAACTGTGCTACCGAGAACTTCAAAAAAGATATCCAATGACCTCAAATGTTGTGTCTTTGCTCTAAGTGGGCATATGGAAAGCCCTTGCGTGTCGAGGAGATTTAAGCCGTCAAAGCTTCACTGATTTTGAGTGACTCCAGGTATCATTTAGACTTGCCTATATGATTGTCAAACTCAGTTCTATTTTCTCTTCTCACACTCAATTTATCCTCTGAACTTCTTTTTTACTACTTCTTTCAACCTACTAAGGCTTCGTCTTAAGGCATGAACCCTCGGCGTACCTTGCATCAAGGTACGAGCTTCTCTTCAAACTCAGAAAAATGCACATTGTCTAATAAGGACCATGAAAATTGCTTGATGGAAATCAACGAGACCGGACATGTCCAAGGAGTGGAAAGAAACCTCTCTCTTTTCTCAATCTACTCTGTTGGCATTGTGACGGGTAATACATGAGCAGCTTTTGGCGGCTCCATAGTCGTAGCAATCTCTAATGGTTGTCTTCCAGGGGTCCTTTACGAGCTTATTGCCGTCCCGGTTTTCTACTGGCTTGTTGCGGCTACGCTCGCTGTAAGCGTTCAACTATATTTGATATATTCGAGATATAGCTTACACCAAATCGAGGAACTCGCTTATTCTATGCCAAGTAGTGCGGAGGTTTATGATTGGGCTTCAATTACACCTGGACCAAAATACGGTCGAATTTGCGGCTGGTTTCCTGGATAGTGGAATACTTTCGCATGGATATGCACCACCAGTAAGCTCAAAAACTCCCACTGTTAGGCTCTTTCTAACAATGGTAGGCACGATGGCTTCAATTAGTAGTCAATCAGCTAAGGTCTTCCTTTCCAATCGCTGAAATCCACTTCCAAGCAACCATGTCTATCCCTGCTACCATGGGATTTTTATTCATCCTCTTGTGTTGATGCTCTGTTGTTGTATCGGAACATACATCACAGCTGGGCGCTGCCTGTGGACAATAGCCCGTGATGGGGCAGTTCCGTGCTCTGGAACATTAGATGTCATATCAAAGTATGTTGTCATGTACCAGAGCTTCTATCTAGCCAACTAATGATTTCAGACGTTTCAAGAACCCTTTCAACACAACCTTCTTCTGCGGCATATTATCCACCTTCCTGGAACCGTCTATGTTGCTTCCTCAACGATATTTAGCGCCTTTGTTGGATCCTTTGTCGTTCTCTCCACATTATCATATATAGTATCGATTCCCCCCTCATTTTCACTCGCCCATACTCCCAAAAACATAGAGCCCCAGGCTCTTTTATCAATGGTATGCAACCAGTTCCCTATCAAATGGGTCATAGGCTGGGCTATGCGGTCAATATCCTCAGCTGTCTTTATATTCTGGTCTTTATCATTATATATTGATTTCCTTATTCGATGCCAATTACTACTCTTTCTATGAATTATGCTTCTACTATCGCGGGTTTGATCAGCATTGCTGCAGCAGGTTTGGTGGCTGGTCAAGGATTCCAGTTATGTGACTCCTAAGGCTTTGACTTGTGAGGAGGAAAAGATATCAAATGATGGATTGGAGGTTTAGAGTTACATTTGTATTTTCATGATACCTTTGGTACAATTTAGAGGATCAGACATGATCTTACGAGAATACGAATTTATTTCATTGAGTTTCAGCAAACTAGACAGAAACTCATTTAAACAATGAAATATATGGCCACAACCCACACGCTCTTGATTGTCAAACTTACTACCAAGGAATTTCGGCTCCATCGCTCCCTAAAAAGTGTCCAGAAGTAGTTTCCTTTGTCGCTTCATCAATCTGCCATATATCAGCATTCTTTCATCTCAAACTCATTCCTTTTTACTCACCTGCTTCAATACACCCCTTACGCTCTCCTCCACTTCCGTTGGCGGACCTGCTGCGTAACCTAAACTCTCCGCATAATTCGTTCCGTTTTCCGTCTTGACCCATCCAGGATGAATAACAACGGAAATGATGTTGCGGAAATCGAAATGGATTTTGCGAACTAGATAGTTCGCTGCAGCTTTAGACATGCCATATGCGAGAGTATCACCTTCAGAGGCGCCAACAGCAAGACTACCTAGGACGCTGGAAATGAGGATGAACTTGGGAGTGGGTGAAAGAGTCAGTAGTGGATGAAGGGTTTGGAACAGAAGGAGGGGAAAGAGCGTATTGGTTTCGAAAGTGGATTCTATAGTCGTAGCCGTCGTGGTAAGGACGGGAGTAAAAGATGAAGTTCCAGCGTTGGCAATTATCGTGTCTATTTTAGTGATTTGGTGAGATTGGAGGGTGTCAAAGAGGTTTGTTGTTGCCGCTGGGGAGGTGAGTGTCGAACAGATGAGGGGAATAGTGATGAGCTTGCTTCCAACGGCGCTGGTGAGGGCATTGAGGGCATCAATAGAGGTTTGAGAAGAGCGGATGGTGGCTATGACAGTAGTGTTGGGGCGGAGGAGGAGGTTGGTTGTCAGTCCAAGACCAATTCCTGAAAGGTGAGATGAGACACGTGATAGGGAATAGGGGGCATACCTCTGTTTGCTCCAGTAATTAGGTATGTGGTACTAAGGGCCATTTTTGACTGTCTCTGGGAGTTTCAGGATTTTTGCTTTCTATGGTGTGGTGTAGTGTGGTTTTAAAATGTGAAAATTGATCAAAATATAATGAGGAGAACGAGGGAAGCGAGAAAGAAACGAAATTCTATTTACTCTCGGAATCAGGATTTGTCATCTCTTACTGCTTAAACCTGTTTTAGAATGGGTTAGGCAGCCATCGAAATAAATCGTTGATCGAAAATTATTTGCTAATCTTCGGTCTCAGTAACCACCTTCCAAAAACTCGAAGGAGAATGAATCTCTAGCAACAACAAAAGACGGGAAGCAAACCATGCAGACTCTTGATATATATGTTTAATATAAAAGTGCTTCTTCAGCTTTGAGATATCGGAGAAAGCCAGTTAAAGGAAGTGTGTGTAATAAACAAGCAAATCAAAATAACACCACCTGATCTATATATCAACTTATGTCCTCGCCTCTCGATCTTAGTACAATAAGATTATCTGAACAAAATTTATATCCAAAGAAGAGAGAAAATTGATAGTAAATGCTCGTCGGGCCTTTAATTTCCTCTTAAAAATCCAAGTTTATTGTGAAGAGAACATCTCGTGTTGTCTCAATCAAAGCAAAGTCTTCTCTCACTTGATTACTTGTGCTAATTTGGCCTCCAAACTCAGTTTTCCAATCTTGAACATCCCATTTCAGACCGTGTGTGGTAATGACACTCGGTTCCTTTAACGGGATGATGCCAATAATCTTCCCTAAACCAGGGCCTTTAACTTTGATCGAATGTTTTCCTGATTTGAGTACAAATGTTATCGACTCAGTAGAAAGAAGGTACATTCGTCCAGTAGGATATCCAGGTTCTTTTTGGAACATGTAGAGGTGGTGCAGGACAGAAAATCCTTGATCAACTCGACCTCCGAGACCACCAATGACGACAACATCGAGGGCTTTCCTGCTGTCTATTTCACGGATATGTGTCATGGCTTTGGTGAAGTCTGTGGAATATTGGTCTGGATCGTGGATAATTGGAACTCCTTTCTCTTCCCAAAACTTCCGAGCTTCAGGGAGAAGAGAGTCAAGATCTCCGATGATTGCATCGAGGCTCAAATCGTTTGACGAGCTCGATTTAACCAAAGTATGTAAGCGGTTGGCGCCACCATCTGCTCCTACGATATAGGCAGCATTCGAAAAGACCTGACTGTAGACTTCAAGCGGCAGATTCAGAGCTTGATTGAGGACGATGACAGCGAACTGTTGTAAATGGCGTGGGCTGGACGCCAGTATATTAGCTGGTTCCCATGTTTGGCTTTGAGAAATGTCGCCCATAATCCGTAAAATTTGAATATTGTGTTGGTGAATACAGTTTGCACTCTTGAGCCGGAATAATTCGATGTAACTGGATGCTCTACTTTACTGGCTGAATATGACATTGAAGCCTGTATACGTAGTCAACAGAAGCTCAAGCGAATCATTATGATAATTGTTGACTATATCACTCAATTCATGCCCATTGGGAGTAAAGATGATAGGCTCTTAAACAAAGCATGCAGATTCGGGCGTGACGACACTGGAGAAAGGACGATTGAATTCGCGCGGTCACGTGGTCGCGATTTTCGGACGAAAATATTGATGCTTACAAAACATTCCGATTTAAGCTCGAATGCCAACATCTACCCTTTCCTTTGTTCCACTATCCTGTAGGCCGAATCGCTTTCGTTAACTAGCAGCTTTTGAAGATGTTCAAATCCGCTGTTCGTGCTGCGCCGCGGCGAATCATACAAACCCAGACACTCCTGAGCAACTCCAGAAGATTCCTTAGCACGGCACCACTCGCGCAGAAGTCAAGAGGCTGGAAGAGCAGCGCATTGAGGTGGGGATTAGTTGCTGGAGGCATATACTACTACAATACCAGCAATGTTTTTGCCGAAGAGCCGGAAGGTAGGGTCTATAGCTTGATTGTATGGACTGGAGCTAACAGAATCCAGCTGCTATCAAACGACTTGACGAATCGATACACCATATACAAGAATCCAGGCAACCTACGATAGATGCTATTGTGGAAGAGAAGAGACAGCGGGAAGCTCAACAGCTGTTGGATGAGGAGAAGAAGCACACAACTGCAGAGGCAGCTGCTGGAGAGACGGGTGGCGAAGATGGCGAGTTGGAGGGTTTAGAGGAGGAAGCCGGTCAACAAGGAGCTTTCAACCCAGAAACAGGCGAGATCAATTGGGATTGTCCTTGTTTAGGAGGTATGGCCCATGGTCCCTGCGGCGAGGAATTTAAGGCTGCATTCAGCTGCTTTGTTTATTCCAATGAGGAGCCAAAGGGAGTGGAATGTATAGACAAATTCAAGTAAGTTTCCGCATGCATGGAGAGGACGGCTTACTTATTCCAACAGGGGCATGCAAGATTGTTTCCGACAACATCCTGAGATGTACGGTTCTGAACTCGAAGACGACGAGGATCAAGTCGAAGAAGAGCTTCAGTCGAGAGATGATGCACCATTAGCTGCTGAAGAATCAACCAAGTCAGAGTCCATAATAAAAGATCAGATTTTAAGTAAGCCTGTACCCCCAATAGTAGAAGAGAAAAAATCGAAGGAAACAGAAGACGATAACAATGCGGCAATTGCCTCAGCATTAAAAAGGGTCGAGGTTGAGGAGGAACAACTGGTTCCTAAGGCGTCGCATAATGCCACCAAGTAATAGCCTTGATGGACTATTGTACAAGATGTATTATGTATCAATAGAGACATAACGAGGTGTCATGTAAAATACAAGAATAAATATCTCCCAATCATTATTGTTCTTTTTTAGTCAGAGCTCCAGAGACTTTTACCCTTTTGAACGCTTAAATGATGCAGTGTAATTACTATAATCACTGCAAACTAATTCGTATTCCATAACCTATCTTTATATCTTCAAAGCACCATTGTGAACCATATCGCATCCCCTTCAGCCGCCTACGTCAACCATTTAGCGAGCAACATTGAAGCTAGCTCCACCCGCCCAGTTTTGCTTCCAAGGTCCAGCCTAGCTAGCCAGGTTCACATGCTCGGGAAATCACACGACTTGCCATTCAACATCTCTCTCAACCATCTTCACACTCTGCCTCATCCATCAATCCTCTTCTGTGGGTGTATTCACGAGACGATTATCTATCGCAGGCTAATCAGCAGCAGCTCTACCCCACGATCACGATGTCGTACGCAGCAGCTGCCGCCAAGGGCCCGAAGCAAACAGCTGAGGAGGTATGTTTTTTTTTCATCGTTGCAAGATAGAGATCTGCATGGATTTGTCTAGAACTATTTTTGCTTCATGTATACCGGGAACAAGTACTAATAGCTATCTAGAAACGTGCTCCAGTCCCACCCCAAGTCGAGATCACCGAATCCCCATCTACCTCTTCCTTAATCGACGTCGGTAAGAACCCCATTCATTAGCTACAATTTATCTCTCAAATCCTTAATACAATTTCTGAAACCCTCAATCATACTATGCGCTATCTCTCTCTAAACTACGAAACCCAACTAACCCTTCTCAAGGCACCGACAGCGTCCACACGGTCCCCTCAGACTTCAGTTCCCAACCCATTCAAACCGAGACCCAACTCGACCGCCTAGAGCACGAAGCCGCTGCAGCTGAAGCCCGAGCCAAGCAAGCTTTCGCCGCGAGCAAGGAGAAAGCCATCAAAGAAGAGAAGGCTGCCAAGGCCGCAGCCAAGAAGGCAGCTGGACGCTTCGAAGCGAACAGCGATAACCCTGTGTATGTAGGAAATGCGATTGCAGTGGTGGCTTTGAGCGCTGGACTTGGTTTTGGTGCATACAAGAAGTATGCGGCTGGAGAGCTGACCTGGAAGGTGGTGGGTGCTTGGACCGCAGTTGTGGGCTTGTTTGCTGCCGGGGATTATTATCTATCACAGTATGTTCTAAGTTGAGTTAATCGGCGGATTGGAAGCTAATAGACCGTAGATACTTGTTCAAGAACAAGTACCCCGAGAAGAAGTAAAATATCGAATTGGGAGGTGTTTTATTGGCGCATGCGTGGTTGAATGGTTTTACGAAGTTTTTCATACTCAGTTGCAAGACTCTCAGCTCTTGATTCACGGCTCTGTTTCTATATTTGTGGTCTAATTGATGCATGCGTTGTTATGGGTTGTAGATGAATTAATGCAACATATCCATAATTCATTGCTATGTATATTTGGCTGGAATAAATATCCCCTTTGCATTTTCATTCTCAGATCTCTCTTGATACCTTGCGTGATTTCTCGTCGTTCGGACTGCTATTTGGCAAAATAAATGATACGGTAAGTTCGATATTCCCCTTGCAAGATCTGATGATTCAACATGCAGCATTGGATGAGCTGACATGATGGTCACGTCAGGTGCTTCGGTTGCGGTACTCCTCACCGAGTGCGGCAGAACTTTCAATCCTCTTACTATTGCGTTCGGGTTGGCATAAGAGCAATGCACTGCGAGTTAAGGCCATGCTCATGATACGAGCATAGAGGTTCCTGTCGCGGGTCAAGCAGAGGTGCTACTTGACTTCCATTAGGAATGATGTGTCGAAGTATATCAACACCATCTTCTCGGAGCGGTGGATAATCACGCCAGAGCTCTTTAAAGTCGTTGTTATTATTCGTACCAGACTCGGAAGCGACAAGAAGCCAAATGAAACATTTCGACATGAAAAGTCGCAAGCCATTATCAACTTTGAAAATCTCGACATACCTTTGGCCGCTGCTAGAAGTCTTGCCGTAGAAAGCTTTATAATCTTCCTTGCTAGGCATAATATCCCATTTTTGGCAGATTGCAACGAGTTGAGTAACAGCAGTATCCGCAAGATTCGGCATTTCGATAAGCAAAGCAAGTGAATGGAGAGATATAGCTGTGGAAGTTGCAAGACGTGCCTGGTCCTGGGTCTCTCTACGTGTTCTGCTTTTTTCGCAACTGGCCAAGCATTTCGGGATAAGTTGGACTGAATCTGTATAGATGTATTCGAGGAACTTCGTAACTACTTCGATGCTATGGTTTGGAAGTACGAATACCTGATGGACATTTACTTCGCGGTGCAAGTTGTGTTTGAAGTAAGAAGATTTGTGGTACAGCAAATTCCTATGGGCCGAAATTTCTTCTTGCTGAGGTCCAACTTTGAAGCAGATTTTTTCAAATCCGATATATCTTATTCCATTAGAAAAAGGTCGAGGCTCTGGATTCAAGACTTACTGAATAATCCGAGCTGTATCGAGGTTAGAAACACCGGTAACCCCAATACTGATCGAAGGATCTTCAGCAACGTCGGCGAGGACCTGAAATGAGTTTGCACCCAATGGTAAGTTATCGCCTTCTTGCATTACAACATCCACAACATCCCCAGTTTTCTCAATAGTCGCCACTGGTGCTGTCATTGTGACTGTTGCAATTTCTGCAACTTCTACTGTCTTTGTGGTTGCAGGTCTAGGTTCTGCTGCACCTAAAAAGGGTTTGTCTTGCGCTTTGCCAGCTACGTTTACCGATTTTGGTAGACTGATTCTTGTTGATGATTCCGGCTTTAACTCAACTGTTAAGTTTTTGGGTGTACTGCTCTGTTCTTCTTTCAGTATTGTCTCTCCTGTCTTTACCACTTGCTCCTCTGGTGCTTTTACAACTTCTGCTTCTCTGGCAGACACCTTTGGTTGCTCTCGTTCTGATGCTGCCATTTCTGCTTGTCTCTTCTCGAGCATTGTGACTCGGTATATTCGATATGTGAAAACTATAGTAGAAGCATTGCGGTAGGACCAATTAAACGCCGGCCATTTAACTCTGCATTCTGCGACAGAGACTTTCCGTGAGATACCAATTCTGTCTTTATTATAGATGTATTTGCCGTGCGTGAGGGTATCTGTCCGTGATCGCCTTTGCATCATTTCGAAATTTAGTCTTGAATGACGATATGCGAGGACCTGCTTGATGCTCAAGTATTGAAAACTTCAATCAAAATCCTTGCGCACTTAATCTGTAGAGGTCTTTCGAGTGACCCGAGGCCAATAGATTTGAAGCTGAGAGTATCAACAAGGAACTTGGATATTATCTCGTGTTTACCGAACTTGAGAGCTTCAAAGATGTTCTCAGAGATCTCGATGCTAAAGATGATCCTAAATCAATTATCAATCTTTAAAAAGATCGAAGATGCCTGAGAACTGTCTTAATTTTAAGGATTCTGAAGTTGGTGTTGACGGTTATTGACCATGATATTTCAAGAGGAAAAGGTATGTTTGAATAGCGAGTTCTCAATTCAAGGACTCGAGCAGGAGGTTAGTGCAAAGTTGAGTGGTCGTGCTTTGCAGGTTTCATATCATTGGTAAGATGGATAAAGTTGGAAATGTAAGGAAAGAGGAAGGAAGTTGGGTAGTAGAGCTAAATGCTTTGGAAGAGGATGTGAAACGAAGACCCTTCCTAGACTAATTGAGACCTGATACTCTGCTTTCTTGTCGAGAAATTGAGAGTCGCAAGTTATTGATTATTTGAAAAGTAACAGGGCCAAGGGAAGTAAATCTTTGATGAGATATTTGTGGTGAGTAGTTGAGTTTAATATCGGAACAAAGTTTATGAAGAGTGAGATGATCGATGGGAGAGAAAGGCAGGTGTGCGGTTTGAATTTGAAAGGGAAGGCTTGTGTTTAAGTGTGAGGAAATTGAATAAGAGTTTGGTTTAAGTGGAAGAAAAAGGCGGTTACCAAATAGGTATTAGATACGAAAAAGGTTAGGTGGGTGAGGATGCAAATGGAGAGTAAATCTTCTGGTGAGAAGTTTTAATACCCAATTTGGGTTTTGATTTAAATTATCAAACAAGAAAGAGATACATCTAAACATTGGTCGGAATCGACGATGATGACCAGTAAAGGGCAAGAAAATGATTACCCTATCTACAAGAACAATTGACTGGAAGACGGGAAGCTGCTCTCCTCGATGTGGACCCCTGTCAAACTAACCCCTATCTAGAAATAAGTGACGACACCACCTCGACTTTCAATTCCATTCTCATCGCAACCTCCTTCACTCTCGATCTCTTTACTTGCAATTCACAAACCCTACCTTTGCATCATAGATCATCTCAAAATCATTTCCATATTTGGACATTCAGAGGAAGTAAACAAACATATACTCCATTTCCATTATGCCTTCTGCAAAAGGAAAACCAACGAATCCGAAGTTGAGGGAGAAGATTGTTGACGGTATGGCACGCTTCTCATTTATATTTGCGATTGCGCTCCCTATCACGCCTATACGCCTTACATATTGCACCGTTTACTCTTACGTCTCATTTCACCTCACAATGAGATATACCGAGAAATGGCTAACAAATCCCACATATAGAAGTAAAACAACAAACCAATAAGGACGGTTCAGGAAAAGGCCAAATGGCAGCATGGAAGGTGAGCCTTACCATCCAACCAAACTTAACAGAACCTCCCAAATAACATAACTCTTCCAGGCTAGCAAAATCAGCAAAGAATACGAAGCCCAAGGTGGTTCTTACGAGAACGAACCGGGCTCCAAGGACCTGCCGGAGAAGGGTCCACCAAAGAAGAAAAGCGAAGTGCAGAAGAAATCCGAGCTAAAAAAGAACCAGCCAGAACCAGCGAAAGACGCTGATGAAACAGAAGAGGAGCAAGCCAATGAGACAGAAGAAGAGAAAGACAACGAAACGGAAGAAACAGAAGATGCCGCCGAGCTAGATGAACCCGAGAGTCCCAGCGAAGGAAAGCAAAGCGGAAAAGCCAAAGCCAACACCAAAGCCAAGGTCAAGAAGATCGACCCCGAGGCTTCTCCCGAAGAGAAGAAAGGCAGAAGCCGACCCAAGAAGGCCGCCGAGGGGGGAGCAGCAAGAACCAAGACCAAAGCGGCCCCGAAGAAGGAGAAGGCCCCGAAGAAAGAGCCCAAGCAGGGCGAGAGAAAGAGCGGACGACAGGCTGGAAAGAATGCCGAGAATGAGGGCCTGGGCCAGAAGAGGAAGACTGCAAACCCAAGCGAGAAGGAGGGAGCCCCGAAGAAGAAGGGTAGAAACTCGGAATGAGCGCGTGGTAGGGTTGGGCTGGAGTCGAGGAGTATATGAATATGGTATGGCATAGGAGGCGGCTTGAACGAATTTGAGCCGTTTTATTGGTTACGTGCGCATGGTCTCATACTGAATTTCCACTGGTTGGTGTAAAACGAAGTTCTGGTATGGTGTACGGTATGGGGTATGCGTAACAGAAAAAGATATATAAATACCCAGACTCAAAGTCAGCAGAAATATCCAAAAATTACTCAAATGAGAAATCACAGCATGAGAGACAATTGACGGAGAAGCTATTGAATATCTTCTAATGCATTTTTATGCGCTTTTCTCATTTATTTCATCACTTTGTGTGATGTTTTATTTTCTTCAGTTCTCCTATCTAAGGCGTGATGGATAGTCCCCAATGCCAGTCCGTTAAAAAAGCTTTGTACAATAACCTCCTCCCCATTCGCTCTCACATCATATGCTACAATCCCTTCTTTCCCCCATCTACCAATGCTAAAAGATAGTGCAATGCAAACAACATTAGATCTAAGATTGATGCGGGGCCATTCCAATCGAGTTGTTACCCCCGTTGAAAGCGACGAATTGCGATTTGAACATGATGTCTCCGTAGATCTGGAGATCTTGGGGAGTGGCTTGGAGACCGCCGAAGCAGGCTGGATGGTGCGTTAGTATGATTTCCTGATGTAAAAGAGGATAGGAGGTAAAACTCACTCTGTCCAGTAGCATCCACCGGTGCGAAATTCACATCATCACCACGGATAACCGCCATGTAATTGCCACCCACATCCACCTTCAAGTCGGGCAAGACGGCATTGCAAGGGAAAGTGACACCGCCCACGGTAGCGTTGTTCACAGCACCGGTGACTTGGCTGTAGTATGCGTTAACAATGGCGGAGTTGGCGAGCATGAGGGTGGTTCCAGTGTCAGCGATGGCTTGGCCGCCTGCTACGGTCATCGTGGCGCCGTTACCGACAGCAAATTTAGAGGAGGAGAATTGCCAGAAGCCGTTGGTGGTGTTGACCGCTGCCCAAGAGAGGGAACCGTTGAATTTGGTGCTGTCGATGGTGCCGAAGCTGTAGGCCCCGTTGGCGTTGTGGCGGAGATCGGCAGTGAAGACAGGCTCAGCGAGGGTAGGGATGGCGTTGTCAAAGAAGGTCTTCTGTTGGGCAGGCTTGACAGTATTCAGTTTAGAGAAGGCGAGACCGACGAGACCGTTAGACTGAGTGTCAGTGATGAAGGAACCGGAGACGGCGGTTGCAAGCTCGACGGCTTGTTTGGTGACGGTGGCGCCGCCGATGTTGACCGTGTCGGTACCGACGTTGCCTGCAGCTCCGGAACCGTCACCGTAGGAGATGGAGAAGGAGGATCCACTAAGCATCTCGAAAGTGGAGGATTGGCTGGGATCAAAGTTGGTGTGGCCGGCTTGGTCTTTGGCTGGGAGTTGGGTGTTGAAGACCCAGAGATCGGAGGAACCACTGTCGAAGTCCATCATGATCGTCTGGCCACCAATGCTGATGGGAGAGAGATACTCGATGTCTCCTGACTCGGGGGTATTGATAACCACGCCAGTTCCTGCTGCGGCGGTGCTGTTGGAGGAAGATGACGACGAAGATGTGCTGTTCCCGGAAGTGGTTTGGCCCGCTGTGGCTGTTGATTGAGCGACTGCTGCAGTTGTACTGGTGGCTTCCTTTCCTCCCTTCTTCTTTTCTCCAGCTCCACCAGCACCAGCGCCGAAGACACCCTCCAATGCTGCGAGAGCTCCGCCTGCACCACCGGCGCCACCCGCCGCTCCCGCCGAGTTCATGGCATCGAGAAGGCCAGCGGGGAGAGGGACACTGAATTTCCTATACGCCTTCACCAAGGCCCTTGTTCCGGCTCCAACACTCCTCCCCTTGTACGCCGGATTAGGGATTCGTTCGACAATGAAGCTGCGCTTCTGCACATGGTTCGGTGCTGGGGCGGCGAGGGCAAGGGCCGCTAGCGCCAAGAAAAGAATGGTCTGTAAATGGAATATCGAAGGCATGTTGAAGGAGGGTCAAGAACCAAATCCACACCAGGTGGCAGCTATAAGAGAAGAAGAAAGAGAAGCAGACTAGACAAGCTCAGGTGAGGGAGAGGCGTAGAGAGGGCGAGGCGGTCTAATATAAGAGAAAGATGCTCAGCACAGAAAGGAAGAAGGAGATGGAGATGAAGAAGAAGAAGGAATCCCGGCCCAGCTCTACAGAGGAAACAATATAGCAGAAGCAGAAGTACAAATAAAGAGGAGGATGAAAATCGTTTAGAGGAAACCGAACGGGAGCCGGCAGGTTGAAGGAAAAAGGCGCGCACTCAGATGTTTGACGCATAAATCTCCGGAGCTTGGCCATAGGGAGTCCCTTGCCACGACCCAAACATAGGAGGGACCGATGCCAGACAGAGCGTGTGGCATGATGGTGGGGAATGGGACTCTCAATGCGGCACTGGGGATTTGCAGGCGGCGGAAACAGCGCTGTTAGGGCATAGGAGCACGGTGGGACGAGCTTCAGGGCGGAGTCAGTGCAGGCCAACGGGTGTCTGTGAGTGGATGACGGCGCCATGAGCACAGGATCTGGGGAGGCTCGTAGGCCCTGAGAGTCCGTTTTGGGTGCATCTGCAGAGCGAAGGAGGTTGAAGGTTCAGTTGTGCTGCAGGCGCCGGTGGATGCGGCTGACGTGGATCAAGAGCGACAACGTTAGAGAGAGAGAGAGAGAGAGGCTGCCCTGGTCCCCACTGCTTTGTCGCCCTTCCAGGCCTGTGGTGCCCCTGTGCCGCCCGCCAGTCTGACACACTGGGAGGACGCCAACCTTAAGCGACGGGCCCCGATGCACCAAGGAAAAAGTGGTGACTTGCGCCTTGAATCAGACGCTCGCCAATGGCCGCTTCTGCCCAAACGAAATCTTCACCATCTGGCACTGACAGACTCATCACCACTTACAAACTCATCACCACTTACAAACTCATCACCGGTCTCACCACCAGGCCCTGCCGCTCTCGTCGCTGGCTTCCAAGACTCTCGGCGAAATCAGCCTCCTTGCCCTTTCTCCCGATGCAACTCCCTCTCCACAATGCCCAAGGAACACTGCCATGGTGCCCTGCAATCTTGGCAACGTCCATCTTGGTTTGTTTCGCACATCCATTTCCAAGCAAGTGAAACGGGCTGTGGATCGACGAGAAGACGCCACAACCGCTCACCCTTCCCAGCGACGGGAAATTCGAGATTCTCATCTTGTCCGTCCTCCAGTCTCAAGGACAATGCTCTTGCCAGCAGCCAGCAGCCAGCAGCTCAATATCCATCCGCGTCCCACCGTCTGCCAATTTGCAACTCGAATCGTCTCCTCTCGCCTTCAGAATCTCGCTAAGCCCCTCTGCCCATGATCCGAGATTCATCGTTCATTGTTCGCACTCGCACAGGTACCTGTTGTTTGACGTGACTCCCACCAATCGCAAGCCGCGCCTCTCGTTCGCAAGAATCGAAACGCTTCAAAGCGGGTTTGGCCGTCCTGAAACGGGCATCGGAAACATCCCTATTCGAAGATACCCTTCGGTCCTGGTGCAGAAATGGATGGTGACATTCTCTTTGCGTCAAACGAGCATCGCGTCCCGATGGGATGTGGACTCCCGATTCTAGATCGAGCCTGTGCACATTCCGAGGTTTGTTCTCCTCTCCTGGTTTGTTGATTGATGATTCCGTGTGACAATCTCTTGGGCACTTGCTTCACGTAGGTTGTTTTGCTGGCTCAACTCCAGCTTGCGCTCCATCGAAACGGTTTCCATCTGCCTCACATTTACACCAGCGCAGCCAGTCACCCGAAATAGCCAATCTACAGTGCACACGCAACGTTAGAACTAAAAGACCAGCAACCTTAATCCGACGCCCCAAATCACCGATGCAATCAATGCCCTTCACCAAACTCCCAAATCCTCGCATGATATCTCATCGTCTAAACGCCTTCCTCCCTTCCTTCTGCAATCCACCCGCAATCCGCTGATCGACACACGATGTGATTCCCAGCACCCTACCTCATTCCGTGCATTGTTTACCCTCGCCTCGCATCGCCATGATTACGCACAGTACACCACGGCACACCAGCACAGCCAGAGAGGATCAAACGCGATCGCCCAAATCCCCATCCGTTCATATTTCATGCCTTGATCCCCACCATCACGTGACCCCCATCAACCCACCAATCAACCCCGATCAGGACCCGCAGACAAACCATTATATATCCGAGGCGCTGAGCACAGCCTCTCGTTGTTTAGCATCCGTCTCTGCCCACGTTTGCTCCTCTTTCTTTTCCTGGGTTTGGAGTAGACTGGCTTCGTTTCGGCACGCCTGCTTAGGTACCTACTAGGTAGGCAGTAACATGGTACTGATGTACCTGCTAGATGAGGAGGGAGGGAGCGTTTCATTACCGGTGGTTCGCGCATGCCGGTGCATAGAGATGAGATGTTCCGTTTAGAAAGAGATCCGGACATCTGGATATCTGGTCCGTTGTAGGTTGAGTAGTGATCTGCTAGAGATTGTTTGTGATACATGTGGCAGGTAATCTATGCGGAGAGGAAGTTTCAGAACGCCCGAGTTTCTCAAATTGCCAACAAGAGAGTCAAGTCTAGAGCATTGGTCACCATCATTGATTAGAGATCATTGAAGCATACATTATTTCAAATATGTGCATGTAAGATGCCGAAGAATATACAAAGAACAGAACGTGACCTGTGATTCCATCTCCACAAGGGATTACTGGTCCAATGCCAACCAAGACTCCAAATGACCGAAATGCTGTCCTCACGATTCAAGAGAGATCGTAAGGTCATCGTATGATGCCAACCAAGGATATCACCTTAAAACTCGTGCCTCATGTGCCGTAATGTAAACGCCGGATATGCCGAGAAATCGTCTTGTATGTACGTAAAGTCCTCGGAGTCTTGCTAGACTCTGCCAGTTGCTGTTCGCCTTGGACTCGTGTAATTCAATACCAAATCCTCCTCGTCGCTACTCGAGTCACCCATCTCGTCTAAGAGTCGGTCTATGGCCTCACTTCGAATCCGTGCCGCCGGGGCTACCTGGAGCTTATTACTCCGATAGTCGAGAGCACCAAGCTCGCTACTATCCGCCCTTCTCCTAGTGGCTGACTCAAACTCAACTCTCCTGGCTTGTGAGCTTCTGGGTTGAACGTTAAACTCGGCACGGAGCGGACTCTGTTGCGGTGAAGCTTGGCTCCTCGGTGGTGGAAATGTATGGCCCATATTGCCAGAATTACCTGGGCTACTCATGAATAGCAGCGTCTCAATGGCATCCTGTTCTTGAATTGTCTTCTGTGACGGCGAGTGCATCACGCCATTTTCTCGGAGATGATTTTGACGCGGTGTTTGAGGAGCTGAGGCTCGGTGAGGCGAGTGCGATCCTTGGGTCGGTATAGTTGGAGGCTTCGTAAATTTTGGCGTAGACGAACGCCGAGAGGATGGGGCAGGACGAATATCAGGGGGGGGAGCTAGTGCTTTGGAAAGAGGTGGCGTAACTCGAGCATTTGAGTTTGATTTATGTGTAGGATGGCTAATAGCTGAGTGATCGCGCCAGAATGATTCGTAGGTTCTAGAGGGTTGGTCGGATCTTGAATAGAGATCGAAATCTGCGATAGGAGCTTGGGCAATGGGTGACATATTGCTCGTTTTGCCTTGAACACTTGCAAACATAGCAGTACGTGGCGAGGTAATGGGTTCACGGCGGCCGTGTATTGTTGATGAAGATGAAGTTGGGGAACCTTTTTGAGATGCCAGAGACTCTACCTCGTCGATCGTTTTGGACTGCCATCCATTGTTTACTTTGACCATAGCATAAGAAAGCCGCGCGCGAAGTTCGGAAGAAAGCTGTAGGAGATCAGGACGTGACGTGTTTAAGGAAGTTTGAGGCCGTACCTCTCCAATTCTGCTACTTGCCGCCGAGACGTTGCTAATTGCACTAGCACTTCTGGAGTGACCAGCGATTCGTGGGCTCTCAGGAGAGATTGATGATGCAGATTTGACTTGGCCGTCTGCAGTTCTCTTATGCCCAGCAGTCGAGATGGGTCCTAACTTCGCTCGCGACGTGGATGCATTGTTCAGCGGTTGCTGGGCGGCTGCAAGTTGCGAGAGCTGTGATAATTGAGACAGTGGTCCCTCGGTATTCGTACTCTGTGACGAGAAGCCATCTGAAGTGGACGTTGGTGGTGTGAATGCATCGAAGCCATCCGTGGTCGATTGGGAATTCGATTGCGAGTTGAGGCCATAACTCGGATTTTCTCGACCATCCTGCCTTCTCCCGGACTGAGACATTGCTAAAACAAGTCCTGATGTGACCTCCAACGGTCGGTGGGTGTTAGCAGCGTTATCGACCGTCGTGTTGTTTGTTATGCGGGATCCCGATGGACGTGATAGTTTATCCGTGACGCTGTCGCGATGACTCGTACTCGATTGTGCAACTCGACTGAGGGCCGCGATTGCTAGTTCGTGAGGTTCCATCAATAATCCTCCTCCTGTCCTTCTTCTCCTCCTGGTATTTTTGCCTTGCGAAATGAGATCCGGATGTATCTGGAAATATCTTCACAACCTGTGACAGCGCCCGCCGGGACTAGAGCGCGATTGATCGGGATGGTGCAGCCACGCGTCTCTCAGGCAGACGTGTCGAGGGTCCTGGATTGAGAGTTTTGAAGTCGCGAGAACTCGACAATGTGAGGACTCGCGAGTTGGAGTGAAAGCAATAGCGGAATAAGGTGGTATGGGCAAGAGTCGTGGTCGCTTTCATCCAGACCGTGTTATAATAGTCCCCCACTTCCCTTAGCGGTGTCTACACACGATGTCACGAGGCAACCCTTGCACCTAGCTTTTCTTCTGCTAAAATTTGCCTCTGCGATGTCAGAAATGAGCCATCATTTTTCACGATGACTCTATCAATGAGTTCTGGTCAAAAAAATCCATATCACGTTCTTTTCTCAAATTATGGCTTTCGCATCTATTTCCCCCCTAATGTAGTTGATCTTACTGTCCGAACAGAGACTTTTTCTTTGTGGACAATCTCGAACCACGTCACATGAAGTCAAGGGTATCATTATCCTTATTCAACTATGTTTGATTTTAATCCTATTCGGAGATATTAACATTTACTGAAAACCACTTGATTGACTAGCCAATATTATATTTAATTGGACTATGAGATGGTTTAAAAATGTATAAATGTTATACATTGCAATATTTATCTTAGTACGAGCATGTCTTGTCCTATGCCAACCCCACAGCAGCCAAACTTAATCAGCGCAAAACTGCGCCTTCAAACTTCATTCTTGTCAAGTGTCTACTACCTCGAGAGGCCAAGTAGAATATTTATTCAAGACTTCATATACCAAATTGTACAGATCCAATTGCCACTGCATGATTCGATCTTATCAAGTCATCCTTGTCGTCTGAGAAAAGAGAGGACTTTATATTCATGGACTTCTCTCTGATTTTTTCTATATTCTACGACCTAATCAGGTTTTCGTGACAAGCTTTTATATATCTCTCTCGCGCCATGCTCATATACCAATTCAAAATGACCGTAAATTTTCCTGCACAAGCATTACTCATAAGACATTAGCTACAACTGTCTCGGCTCTCTACATGTGATGGCTGAGGCTTTGACTTGAGACGATCTTAGCAATTGCGATATCTCGCGCTAGTGTCACAAATTCCCAAAAGTTGGTGTTGTTTTTAAGCCCACTTCCAAGCTACGACAAAGCGGTGAGGCTATATTCTGGAGGTTTATTACTCAAGTGACATGCCTTATCCTGAACCTTACCATGAGATAAGATATACTTTAAAGTTTCCAGGGGTTGTGGCTTGCGGCTTGCGACTTCCATCCTTGACACTAAACTAGTTACGAATGTTTCTGTAGAATCCAATCTTTGTTTGCACTCCATCATCTGACAATCGAGATTCCAAAGGTCCTCTTTTCAACGACTATATCACAAAAAAGAGCTGACTTCCTCACTAAAGACTTCAACAACATGTCTTCCAATACAGACTCCTCCAATATGCCCAGCCAGAATATCTCTAGTTCAAGTAGCAATTCTACTGGCTATACACCATACACGATTACATACAGAGGCACCAACAGCCAGGTAGCATTTATGATTGTATCCTGTACCAAAATGTGATGCTCACACTTTTTGAAGGGCAACAGCTATGACAACCGAACTCAACCTTGTGGAGAGGGCTATCATTATAGTAACACTGGTGAAGAACCCCAGATCTTGATGAGATTTAGGCTCTAATATTGAAGTAGATGGGTCTTATTACTACAAGAATGGCGACAATTCTACTTATCACAACAATGACCGGGGCACCGAAACTGTAAGTGTCTTGAAGACTTGTCGTTCACCAAGCGACATCATTCCGTTCAATGGCCCTAACTTACTGGCATAGTATACCGCACCGAATGGAGCCGTATACCGAAGGTGGTATTAGAATATTCCCTCTATAAGCTTGTGTCAGTTATGGAAGGATGTTGGTTTGAGTGAAAGAATACGGAAATACTTATGGTGGACGAGATACTTATGAGGCGGTGATGCTTTGATGGGTAAATAGATTGTCGGTACCTCAAACCACCAGCCATCAATATCAGAACTCAAAGCTTTCACGGTTCAGGCGTGCTGGAGTATGTTCTTCTCCTGCTGATCCTCTCTGGAATTTCTATGTTGATAGGATTGAAAATAGCCTTTGTGGTCAACGAGTGGGACCTCAAGAAAGAATCTCCAAATCTCCAAATCTTCAAACATTTCTCCAGTCCTGCCTTGAAGATCCAGCGACCACTACAGAGTTTGGCAGGTAATGTGATCTGAGAATCTAGTAAGCTGAATACCTCAGTGGGCGAGACCTGAAGTATCCAGAGTAGGAGCTTCCCGTATTGAAAATTTTATACTGTTAAAGCGAGTACCACGAATTCATTAGCAGCCTTTCCTCCTTTTTGACTCCTTCTCTAATTATCGAGAGGAAGTGAGCTCTAGAACTCCGAGGCTAGTGCGCTCGAAAGATAGAGAATTGTCAGTCACAATTTCTCGAAACTAAATTTAATTCAAAGCCCGCAAGACGGGAAATTGTAAGTTCCTGCTATTTTGACCTGTCGCAGCGATGTCCTGCAAAGAAGATACACTGAAGCTGGGCACTTCATTCTAAGTGAGTATGAACAAGCAAGGGAACATAGCGTAATTTTGCGAGGAAGAGAAAGGTTATAGCAATGGTGCGGGGCGGGGAAAGAGGTTTGAATTGTCTTCACAAAGTCGCAAAACCCTCTTTTCTGAGCTGCTTGGCTATGCGGCGAATATCCCAGCGAGAGTTAATTCGTTGAGGTCAAATCGCAGGCTGAAAGTAAGCAAAAGGTTCCCTTGAGGTGGAGGTATTCTAATGTGGAGAGAAAAGTTGAGTTTTTAAGCTTGTAGTCACGGAATGTGAAGGCTAGGTACTCTTGTATGCTTGTTGAAAGGAGACGACTTTAATTGACAATAAGCTTAATGGATAGATCTGAAGACTAATAAAATTACGATGACAGAGCCATTAGTTCTATTCAGCTGTATTCAGCTGTATTCCTGGGGTGTTCTGCCATTTTGGGAGACTGCCTCGCGGTCAGCCTCGAATGTTGCATCTCCTGCACCGCCTCAAAAGAGACGGCTGGCGTTAAATAACCCCACCACCACCAACATGTTTCCCCCCTCAGCCCCCCCAACACTCATTTATAAGTATCGCTTCCATTTTTATACTTGGTACTCTTTCCCGCTCTATCGTTTAAGAGGACTCCCGAAGAATTTCCCGAGATGCGACCCCAAACGCAAGCCCCAGAGGTGCGAGAAGCCATGCTCAACCTTGTCAACTGGGCAACGTGCCCTTTCAAAAAAGATGACATACCAGATGGAAATTGGAGAGTGAATCATCTGGTGAGCACGTTCATTTATACAGCGAGAGATTTATAAAGCTCACAATGATATAGGGAAACTATCATCTCTCTTGTGCGGGTACGTACCCTTCACCAGGATAAGCGAACAACAGCTCATACTTTATAAACAGATAATTCCTACTGGTACATCAATCTGGATGGTGGCGTTTATCATAAAGATGGAGACGAGAGCTCTGTCTACGCTAGTCCCCCCGGCGAACGATACTACACTCCACCACAACCCTTGATAACAACTGGGGAGTTCTTCAATGGAGTCGACTCGGAGACTAGGAGAGAGAAATTGTATTGGAAAGATAGACAAGGCCGAATTGAGTTGTCACTTCGAAAGAACCTAGAGGGAAGCGAACAAATGGAAATAGCAACCAGGGAGATTACTATCATTAGGACTGGTGCTGGAAAAAAGGGAATCGTCGAAGTTGAAAATGACGATGAAGATGATGTAGAGAGTCTGGACGAAATGCTAGGTGACCTCCGGCGCCGGAGAGTATTTGAAGATCAGGGGAGGTGGTGCTCTGTGGATGGCATGATCGAACGCCCAGAATCTCCTGACTCCGAAGGAAACCCGGCATCGACTAGAACACATGCCCACACACCATTTGGGTCACCGAGTAACTCCGACAATGAGCTGCAGCTTCAAGATAAAAAATCGGACCCACCCATGGAAGATCTCCATTCAGGTACCCACAACCAGATCAACGATGAAGAGGAAGAAGCACTCCCTTCTCCCTCGCAACAGTCTCGCAGCACTAAGCGAAAATCGATAAGGTCTGATCCAGAAATTAGAACTCGTGCTATGTATCGCCGATCCGGATGGAAACTTACAGACGGCAAGGAAGGCGAGATGCTTGCAAGAAGAGTCTCAGCGCGGCTCTCAACCCGGATCATTTGAGAGTCCTAGAAGTTTATGAATATATACAGCTATTTGTTATCTGAGTCGGTACGCATTTTCGGAGTTTGGAAATACCCAGCATATAAATTTTTGGGCTACGGATTTCCAAGTCAAAGCTTCTTAGAAGAAAGAGTTGAACTCATGACTTGTCCGGTGGAAATGGACTCGAATCTTTGTGAGACGAGATCTGTCTGTGACAAAAAGATTTTTGATGCGAATATTATCTATCCATTGCAATAACTTGTGCCATTTGAAGCTCAAACCTACTTGGTTTTAGTAGATTACTCAATAGGTTGCTGGCTAAAGCATGAAAGTCAACAATAGGAACAGGAGGTTACGCTAGGCCGTACTTATGTTGGCAATTCTTATGAATGACTCCCAACATGAGTTGAGATAGCATCTTGATCAAGGCTCTTCATAATCTACTTGTTATTACAAGTGCGGAGCGTAAGTAGTACGGCTGTTATTGAGATTTGTTGGTCGCTAGCGTGGCTCCCTGCGTCTATTCATACCTAATCAATCCTAACTCGACTGTCGTATTGTTTTCAACCAACGCCATACTCTCAACCCAAGTGATCCATTAATAGTGATCACGTTATCCTCGAAACGCCTAGCAAAAATAACACTTCGTCTCAAGTTATTCCGAAGTTTGCCATGGCATTTTCCTCTATGTCTTTTCTGCCACATGCAGTCATCTTCCCACCTAAGCGCTAACCTAGACCATGTGCTGTGTGCCTCCTCATGATTTCCCCTCTCAACCTATACTAGCAACTTCTTCTGAAATCCCTGGCTCCCCTGATCTTTCCTTGAGAAATTTCTTCTGGTACGATTTCTGTATTCTTGCTCGCTCCCTATTGCCATGGATCTGCTCAAAGGCAATATACTGGAGGACGAACATAACGGCTGTGTAGCTCCAACACAGAGAATTGTCGCTGTGCATATCTAAATATGGCGAAGAGCCAGCAAGTGGACCAAGAATTTCCAAGGATGGATGAGGGCTGGATGATATCAATGGAGGCGGAGGATGGGCATAAGAGGCGTAAGTATTGATGAAGTGAAGGACGAAAACTGGGTTGAAGAAGACAACAGGGAGGTAGGTGAAGGTAAAAATCCATTTGACCACTGGCGATATGTTAGATATCAAAAATAGAAGCAGCATAGAGAGACAAACAGTGCAATAGTAGTTGAGCCATGATCGGCTAACTAGAAGAATCGATTCGATGTAGCACGTGAACCCCACTTCCTATTATTGCCTCCTCGTAGAAGATGACGGCTTGAAGTTCAATTTTAGTCAAGCAGGTTTGCAATGCCCTGCGTGAATGGTCGAGAAATTATCGTAGAGCGGAGGGCTTGTAGGATTTTGGTAGTGTAGGAACGAATGCCATAAACAAGAAAAAAAAGGTAAGGTATCAGGACGTGCAGTGTAGAAATACTTATCGAGGATCAGTTCATCAGGTTGAGCAAGGGCAAAAAGTTGGTAAATCGAAGGAGGCCAACTTGTTAATGAAAGCTGAATCTAGAAGGAGCTATTATTCAAGGAGCTTTTATAAAGAAGAAGGATGACGAATATTCAAGGGAAAAGAGAAGGAAGCTGTTGAGGAGTTGGAGAAATTGCACTTGCGCAGCTAGTTGTAAAACTCTAAATCATTGTCGAATAATCCACTTGAATTGGCGATGTGTGATATATATGTATTCAACTTATTTTGAGCGGCCTACAGGCAGAAGCAAAATCCTTGACGTTTTGCCAAGACGAGAGGTACAGCCACACACGACACTGTGGCCGCCACATGTGGCTGAACGAGGCTTCGGTGGCTTTCCTGAAGACACGACATTCCAAGAGGACACTTCAACAACTTCATACCTGGGACTGGGAGTTCTGAATAAACATCTCAGATTATTCAAGATGGTAGCCAGTCCTATTTATTTCTCTCGGTATTTATCAAACTAATTTGCGTCTAGAATACCCTATTCAACACTGCCCTTAAACAATCCACCTCTCTCAAGCGCGACCTCTCCTCCACGCCGTCCGGTCAAGCGCTCACTCCCTCTTTCCTCGGTCAGATTTCTGCCTCCCTCACTTCTTTTTCTCGGACCCTCGATTCTTACGCCGAGCTCGCAAAATCAGAGCTCAATCCTTCCAAGAAAGAAAAGGCCGATGAGAGAATCAAGTCCTTCCGCGCCGAACTTACTTCCTTTAGAGAAGAATTCAAAGAACTGAAACTTCAATCCGAAGATGCTCAAACAACGGTCAACCGCACAGAGCTGTTAGGGAGGAGACCGCACCACACAGCCACGCCAGATAATCCATATTCCAATGCAACAGTATCGTCTGCACCGAGCGTGCATTCGCCTTGGGCGCCAAAGGAGGGATCAGGTAGCTTAAGCATGGGGTCGGGAGATTATACGAGAGAGACGCATGCTTTGAGGGAGCAAAATTTCTTTGCAAATACTCATACTGCATTGGATGAATATCTGGCGAGAGGTCAGGCGGTATTGGGAGATTTGGGGCAACAGAGGGAGATTCTGAAAGGCACACAAAAGAGACTCTACAGCGTAGCAAATACGCTCGGTGTTAGTGGAGACACGATACGTATGGTCGAGAGAAGAGCAAAGCAGGACAAGTGGATTTTCTGGGCCGGAGTGGTGATCTTCTTTGGATTTTGTTGGTTGGTGCTGCATTATCTCCGATGATTATATACGGTCTATAATGGTTTATCTATGGGGTAGCGAGGCGTCGGGAGTTCTAGGGAATCGTTGTCACAAGATATTAAAACGGATATCATAAAACGCCTCATCTGTTAATCCTGTTGCCTGCCTGTCCTTATGCCTAAAAGGGCATTGTGCATGCCACTCGACGTCCCCGATAACCTTCTGAACTCGAGTCGTACAAGCGTGGGGAACCAAGAAGAGTTTCAATCCCGCATGCACCATTCAAGCAGCCTGCCTCTGTGCTATAAATGTGTTTTTCGATGGCCACAACAAACACCGATCTTCAGAGCGCCGTATCAAATTTGATTCCGCCAAGGCCAGCGTATCGCGGTTCGAGCGCATGAACCACTCGTGTAACCACAATTGAATTGGGAATTGCAGAAAGAGAAGTGTAGGGGAGGTAGAGAAGAGAGCGACGATTCCTACAACAAGAGAGAGGATCCCTTTGGGCTGCATGATGGAACATGCCTGTCTCGCTTGCAGATCATCAGCAAAAAAATCTATGGATTCTCTTACTTGAAGCACTCGTCGAGCTATTACATCATTTTCTCGAAAGCATTATGCTCGGGTCCATATTCATGATACTGCACGAGACTATTCCCTCTCCTGGCCTCTATAGTTAATCCCTGTCTATAGACGAACCAACCCCTTTCATATTAATGATTGAAAATGGCATATTACCTTCTTACAGGTGTATAATCAGTAACAGCGTGCTGGAAAATGAAGTTGAACTCCTACCCTATCAATACTGCTTAGACTTCCTACCCTTCTGTGACTATTATCGGCTTCCCCAATCAAGAAAAACAGGACCGGAAGTCACCTCCGTCGAGACCATCCCAGTAATTTCCAGAAGCCCGGGAGCTTACACATGTGGCATATAGCATACGATCACGATGCCATGGTCCCGCAGCCAAGGAGCCCAGAAAGAACCCGCCAGATCCCAAAGTGATTGGAGATAAAACCCGAACCTGATGGGGCCTTTTCGGCAAGGGCTTGGTCACGCGGATTCATGCCCAGCAGCATGTAACCTTCCTCGTCAGCCCTGTGAGGAAATCTCAGAAAGCTGCGCTAATTAGTAGGTGCAAGAGGGAACGAATGGTTTGAGCTCAGACTCCGCAGCGACGAGTCAGGTGCGGTGAGCATGTATTTTCTACTTGTGGGAGGCAGGCCGGCAGCGCAGGGATCGGGATTGTCGTTCCTTGCGGCTATTGCGGCGGGCTCGCGTTCGGTCTGGCCTCGTGGGGGAGGATTTCCCCAATCAATACATGGCTGCGGGATGAAGCCGAAGAAAGGAAGATTGGCCCTAACTTTGCGGGGGGGTGGATTGAAATGTGGATTATAATGCCAAGTGGATTGTACTGGTGGAAGGGAGTGGGGTATTTGGAGTGTTGAGAAGGAGAAAAGAATGGAAGAAGGGGGGTGTGGGTTGTTGTGGGAATGGAATGGTCTATTTCTATACTTCAAGTTTTGAGCTTTGGACGATGAAGGGGGAGATTGGGCATTTGTAGAACTCGCAAAATATGGGGAGGAAAAGGAAATATTCTAGAAGCTCTGCTAGGAAATTGCTACCTAAAACTATACGAGAAGGGAAGGGACTATCTCTAACGGACTATGTTGCAGATCCTCGCCAAAGATGCCTCGTGTCATCTTATCAATTTTTCGTAAGTTTTCCCATTATGTGTTATTGTTGGAAATATGCCGGCGCACTTATAGTATGGCAATGAACACTTGAAGCTTGGACGACGTGACGTATTCATTGCCTGTTAATTATCTATGGCATAGGCAAATGAGAAGAACAAAAGGAAGCATTCAAGCGCCGGTTGAGCAGAGCTTGATTTATCGAAGCAGCCGATGAATATTACTCAAGCTCAACTCTTGGAGTTGAGTTACTGGAATTTAACCCTTGAACCTCAGATGGCCAGATTTACAACTACTTTACCTCCCAAGAACAGAGTTTGTAGGTAGCCAGCGAATCTTGGTTCTAGAAAGAAGACGGTATTCGTTTGAGATGAGAGAAGGATGAATGAAGGTAAGGGTAAAAGATATATAAATGAGGAATAAGAGCCCAAAAAAATTGTGGGTACTGGGCTTAATCAAATTACAAATTAAGCTTAATTATACGTGGTGGTCTGGAGGATCTCCAGGATGAGGGCTGAGTTTAAAGTATTAGAAGTTCAAATCAAATGCTCTTCAGGCAACTTGCGGTCTAACATTTTTTCTTAGTTTTGGATAAGTTGAGTTCAGAAATGTTGTTAGCGATCCGCTGTGAAACGAACCTAGCTTGTTCAGCAAAATTTTTTCAGAGAAGGCATAAACTTTATGAGAGACAGCTTGTCGTTTCAAGATTCGTTGACAACTTACAGCAGGATTATGCAATTGTTTGCTGAGCGTAAAGCCTAAAGCCTAGAGCCTAAGGTTCATAGGAGTTGTGATTTACTTATGAACTATGGAATATGAACGCTATTAATCCCGCTTTGAAGAAAGCATATATGATATTTATGCTAAACAGATACGCGGTGAATACAACACCTTTACGGTTACAAGCCATATTTTCTTGCTTCAATTCCAGATAGACTATATGACGTTCATCTAGCGAAGTCTAGCAACTCGTGCAATCAGCTTTTTGCCGTAGAACAAAAAATTCTCTAAATCATGCGAAACTGCAACATGAAATGGTTTGTCCATGTGGAACTGCTATCGCTGGGAAGACTCTTATATCCTAAGACCCTGAAGAAAATTTTTCTCCTGCCTGTCACGAGCGCAAGGATGTCCGGACCATTGCCTCGAATTGTGAGCCGACCCGACCCGAGTGTCAGAAGTGAAAAGATGAACGGACTCTGAGTTCGGCTGACCGTAACGGGAAGAGCAGTTTCTCGGAATGAAGTTTCAGATGAGATTCAAGCCACTGAGACCCGTGTTCCGTAAAATATCCGTCATTGGAGGAACTACAGATATACTTGAATGAATAATTTTTGAAAACCCTCTCAATAAATCAATAGCAATGCAAATCGGAAGCAAAAGTTACCATGGTTATCAAAAACACGGAGAGCAAGAATCAAGGAAAACATGTATCCACGGTAGCATGTGAAGAGGGGAACCTGACGCTTTCTAAGCCGCAGCCATGCATCTTGTGCAACGGCGGGTTCGGGAGCGGAAAGGTATTGGGTGCGAATACGAGAATCAATCGATACCAAGAAGTAGAAGAAGCCACCGCTGTCTTTCCGTCAGACCTTTAAGTAAATGCCGGCAGACAGACAAGGTTGCCACGGGTAACAAATCTTTTCGAGAAGAGTAATTGTAGCGATTCCCGGGCCCGAGGCTCTGATCGGGATCAAAACAAGTTCTTTGGATAAATGCCATCTGGCACGGCTCTGTATGCGACGGGTAATCAGCGAATTCATCCAGAAGAATTACGCAGAGATCAACAGCGCATAGATAGGTGCCACGCACTTATGGAGGAAGGTGTTGAGTGTCGACTCCAGATTGTTGCCAAGACATGATGTTGAAGAAACAACGGAGGAACCAATCTGAGACGTGGAATGATATGAGATGAGGCTGCAGGTTCATCTAAATTGAGATCTAGCCTGGCCGCGTAAATGCTCCCGCCTTCCCGATATCCATCGACCAGACCCTATATCATCGTATACAACTAATATACTCTGGATGATGTTTCCTTCGCTCTGCGACATCAGCTTATAAGGAGTGTAGTATTCCTGCAGATCTTACTTGTATGGCATATATGTTTGACTTGAGATGTAGACTGAAAAGAGAATGGATCTATTCTTCTTGTTTCTCTTCTTCTTCTTCTTTTTCTTCTTCTCGCTGGACTTACTCCAATTGGGAGGTTCAAATTTAAAGTCCAAAATGCTAAGGCTTCAACACCCGATCTGATATCGGTCAAGTGATTAGAATGACGAATTTAATGATACAGCGTGGTAGTTAAGCTGAAGCTCCCATCATATGAACAGCAGTTGATATCTGTACTTCGACTCGCCGAGGCCACGAGTTATGTGGATTCGCAGCCAGGCGAGAAGGAAGTTTGGATAATGGAAACTGGGAAGCGCGGATGTACGGATACAAAACCAAGTTGAGTGTTCTCATTCCATTAAAATGATAGAAACGTATATTTCACATCATCTTGTTACACCCGAGCACTCCTGTCAGTTTCCATAGGAAGTCGAATATATGCGAAGAAGAAATCTTAACCCATAGAACGTAGTGTTTGGGCACCCACAATACCAAATAAGGTCACACAAGCGTGGATGATGGGATTTCAGCCCAGGCCACCCTTTCAACGCTGGACGCGTGAGCCGGGGAGGAGCAGACAGCATCAGCCCAACAACCCGCACCGCTTGGCTGCTTAGTGTAACGGTCGATGGACGATTTGTAGATTAAAAATCTGAAGACCGTGGGGTATACGTGGGGCAAATAAGAAGCAAATGCAAGCAGCTCCATGCCACCCTCTGTCCTGCCGTATCTGGTTGTCGATGATGTCAAGTGCAGAAAAGTGGAAGGAATTGACCGCTTCTCTTGTCGAGGCTCTTGTTCAGTCCCGCAGTCCGGACTTACCCATATCATATACATACGACGAGTCTGAAATAAAGGGAGTGCTCTGACGGCGTGCCAGATGCTGATTGAACTCTCCAGGGCAACGGCTGGGTTGCGAGTTCATCCGACTGGCCCAAAGGGCCTATGAGACCGGTAGTTGGTGCATTAAATGTGTCCCATCAGTCCTGTGAACTGCTTGGTGGAGGGTTGGTGGTGGTTGGGCGAGGGTGTGTCAGGTACGAGAGATGTGGTTGCCCAGTACGACATCAGGGCTCGGGGGTCACAAGCGAGCCGTAAGGGTTGCTTTTTGTGTGAACGGCGCCGAATGACGGACGATCTGGTTGCTGGAAGCCGTTCAAAACAGCCACAATCGTGGTAGAGGGATGGGACATGAGCCAGCCAGGTTCAAACCGGGCCGTGGGATGAAGGGCGGATGGCGTTGTAAAACACGCCTATAGTTGGCTGAAGGTGGGTTGATACAGTGATGCTGAGGGCGGGAGGCATGTCCCCTGTATCGAGGTTCCTTTTGTCTCGAGACTGAGCTGCCAGTTGAGGATCGACGCCGATGCGAACCGTATGATGCTGGTGCAGAGGGGAGGCTTTTCGGAGAGCAGACGGCTTTTTCGGGCGGTATTCGCGAGTGTGGAAATGTCGAGGACTCGAGAAGGAGGAGGAGGAGGAGGACGACGAGGAGGAGGAGATGGCTCGAACAGAGCCGGACCAGATCCTGTGGATGCGCCGCCCACGCCTTGGTCGAGAGACCCCACCGTCATCTTGTCCTGATGCTCCAGGTGAGGATTGCCCGGTGCCAAAAGGAAGCGTGTGTTTGCTGCTCTTCCCGCCGCTCAGTGCTGTTGTCGGCGACGAACTCGGCTCTATGCTGGGCAGGGAAGGGCGGACGGTCGAGGAGCAATCCTTGACAAATCCCGCTACATATTGCTCCTCATATCATATTGCTCTGGTTCTCATATCGATGCTAGTATCTCGTCTGCATCAACTGTCCGGAATCTTTGCTCAACCTCCCAGCCAGGGAAGGGTGCCCAACCGCCCCACTCTCCAGACGGCTACATCCCCGTAAAGTAGCGTAAAAGGATGGGCATGTACCTCCCAGAGGAAGTAGGTCAAGACCGTAGTATGTTTTAGTCGTGAGCACAGGACTGGACTGGTAATATTGTAGCTGCGAGCTACCGAACCTCACAGCACATCATCCGCTGCTGCATAAAGGGTCGAGACTTCCCTTTTTTTCTTCAATCTTTTCTTCTGGTCATGCTCTCCCTATCTCGACCACTTCGATCACGTACTACCCCAATTCGTTTTTCCCAAGAACTACTACGCCGCTCTACCACGCGCAACTTTACACGCACAACCGCAGCAATGGGTGTCACCAAGCTCATTCTTCAAGAAGGCAAAGGCGCAATCCCCAAACCTGGCGACACGGTGACCATTGAGTACACGGGCTACTTGAAGGACACAAACCAGCCTGATAACAAAGGCGACAAGTGCGTTCTTCCATTGTACATGGCAGACGCGGCTAACTCTTCTGCTCGACAGATTCGATTCCTCTGTTGGCCGTGGCCCTTTTGTCACAACCATTGGGGTTGGCAGGGTTATCAAGGGTATTCCCTACTCAAATGCCATTCGCGAATAGGGTGCTGACCGCATGCGCCAGGTTGGGACGAGGGCGTTACCACAATGAAGCTTGGGGAGAAGGCAACGCTAGACATCACAAGGTACCTGGGAACCATTGGATCCTCTGGGATATCAAAAACTAACCGTATCCGTAGTGATTTTGCATATGGCTCCCGGTAAGCAAGACGCATTCTCCCTTCCTCTACGCCACTCGAATCTCGTCTGAGGCTCAGCACCATCTCCAATCCTCTTGGTAACTAACTTGCATGCATAGCGGATTCCCCGGTCACATTCCACCAAATGCTGCTCTCCTCTTGTAAGTCAATGCCGCCACTTTGGCTGGCCTCTGCAGCCTCGGCTGACTATAATTCCAGTGACGTCGAGCTTCAGAAGATTAACTAGCCGGTGGCGTAAACAGGTGATCAATTTCCCAGCAGACATGGATTCTAGGAAAGGGGAGTTCCGGGGATAGTTGGGCAGTGATTAGTAGCAAATCAATCTGCAATACATGGGAAACTTCTCCTTGATTCTTGCACATGCTTTTTGTGACGGCGTTTCTTTCTGCAGGGAAGTGATGCTTGACCTTTGGTACAGCAAGGAATGAAGTAGTGGCTGAACCAACTTTGAAACTTAGAACCGCCGTAACTGGCGTGAGTTCTCTGTATTGATTTTAGGCAATCTGATATCTCCCTCGTCATCCGAAAGCGCACTGCGGGGTGTTGATTTCCCCGAAGATTTTCCGTGCAGTGACTTTCCCCTCCACTGCGTATCAAAGGCGTCACAAAATTGAGCAATCTGGTCTGAACCTTCTATTTACAGGACATGGGTTCCAGTAAACGTTCCGTGCTCTTAACCTCTTGGTTATTCTTCCTTAGATACCTAGCTCCCTTAGCTACCGGACATTCCCCAGGCAAGGAACAGTCACATACACGTGACTGGCGCCTGATTTCAAACGGCTTGCTATGTCATTAGCGCCTCAGCTCTAGATGTTTCGATGCTGCATGCTGAGCCTCAAACACAGTTGCCTGTTTGCATGATACATCAAAATAATTCACTCCTTTCCCCGAATCTGCACCCTCCACCTGCAACGCCCTTTACTCCGACATCAACATTTACACCATCTCCAAAAATACCCGTCTGCCAACGTTAGACTCCGTTGTGCATTACATCCCGGTGCCTTCCAGAACCCCACACCTCTACTTGGGACATCGATCAAACGCCACAATTCCATCACTGGAGGTAACGGACGGCAAAGGCCAGCCGAGGAAACGAAAGCTGTCCAGCGCGGACACTCTTCAATCACTCAAGAAAACCATGACCGTAAGTTGAGCTACCCCTCCACAATCTGCCTAGCTTCACGCGAGCTTTAGCTTCGATTTACTAGCTTCTCTTGCAAACCAAAGTGACATACTAACGAGATCGTATGAACAGGAATCCAAGGATATCGATATGGAGACCAAGATGCAGGTCGACGAGTCAGTGGTTGGCAAAACCGAGATTGACGAATCTCTATACAGTAGACAACTTTATGTCCTTGGACATGAGGCTATGAAGCGTATGGGTGCTTCAAACGTTCTTATCGTTGGATTAAAAGGCCTTGGTGTTGAAATCGCAAAGAATATTGCACTGGCTGGCGTGAAGAGCCTTGCACTACACGATCCCGCTCCCGCTGCTATTGCAGACCTCTCCTCCCAGTTCTTTCTACACCCCGAAGATGTCGGAAAGCCAAGAGACACGGTGACGGCACCACGAGTAGCTGAACTGAATGCATACACTCCTGTATCCGTGCATGAGTCAGCTAGGTACGTTGAATATTCCCTTCTTGGCCCTTCCAACATTAACGTCACTATAGTTTAACCTCCAACCTCTCTCAGTTTGACAAGTACCAAGTCGTTGTCCTTACAAATACCCCACTCAAAGATCAAATTGTGATCGGCGATTACCTTCACTCGAAAAACATATATCTAGTAGTTGCAGATACGTTTGGTTTGTTTGGATCTATCTTCTGTGACTTCGGGAAGCAGTTCACTGTTATTGACCCTACCGGAGAAGCACCAGTCAGCGGTATTGTCGCTGGAATTGACGAAGAAGGTCTAGTATCCGCCTTGGACGAGACACGACATGGTCTCGAAGACGGAGACTACGTAACCTTCACAGAGCTGGTTGGTATGGAGAAATTAAATTCTGCCGAGCCTCGAAAAGTTGCTGTAAAAGGTCCATACACGTTTTCGATCGGTGACGTGTCTGGGGTTGGTCAGTACAAGAAGGGTGGTATTTTTACGCAAGTGAAGATGCCTAAAATTATTGACTTTAAACCTCTCTCTACCGCTTTGAAAGAGCCAGAATTTCTCATATCAGACTATGCAAAGTTTGACCGCCCACAACAACTTCATGTTGGATTTCAAGCACTACACGCATTCGCAGAACAACATCACCGGTTTCCCAAACCAATGAATGAAGAAGATGCCACCATCGTATTTGGCTCAGCGAAGGCATTTGCCGCCCAAGAGAAATTAGACGTTGAAATTAGCGACAAATTGTTAAAGGAGCTAAGTTACCAGGCCACGGGCGATCTCAACGCTATGTCAGCCTTTTTCGGAGGCTTAACAGCACAAGAAGTGCTGAAGGCCGTGTCTGGAAAGTTTTCCCCTGTCCAGCAATGGCTTTACTTTGATTCTTTAGAGTCACTTCCTCAAAAATTCACAAGATCAGAGGAATCGTGCAAGCCACTTAACTCTAGATATGATGGCCAAATTGTCGTGTTTGGACGAGAATATCAGGAGAAGATCTCAAATATCAAACAATTCCTTGTTGGAGCCGGCGCTATCGGCTGTGAAATGCTAAAGAACTGGGCAATGATGGGACTAGGAACAGGACCTAATGGCAAAATTGTTGTGACAGATATGGACTCTATTGAGAAGAGTAACCTGAATCGACAATTCCTATTCCGCCCAAAAGATGTCGGGAAGCTAAAGAGTGATTGTGCCGCCGCCGCTGTGCAAACAATGAACCCCGACCTGAAAGGTCACATTGTCACCATGCGAGACCGAGTTGGTGCTGACACAGAACATGTCTTCAATGAGACCTTCTGGGAGGAGTTGGATGGAGTTACAAATGCTCTTGACAATGTTGATGCACGTAACTATGTCGATCGTCGTTGTGTCTTGTTCAAGAAGCCACTTTTAGAGAGTGGTACTCTTGGAACCAAGGGAAACACTCAAGTCGTCATTCCAGACATGACAGAATCTTACTCTAGCTCTCACGACCCACCGGAGCAATCATTCCCCATGTGTACATTGAAGAGCTTCCCGAATAAGATTGAACATACGATTGCTTGGGCCCGAGAACTGTTTGAGTCTAGCTTTGTCAAGCCTGCTGAAACGGTCAATCTTTATTTGAGCCAGCCTAACTACCTCGAGACTACATTGAAGCAGGGTGGCAATGAAAAGGGCACTCTTGAGACCATTAGAGACTTTCTGGTTGATGAAAAGCCACTCAGCGTTGAGGATTGCATCAAGTGGGCGCGTCTTCTTTTTGAGAAGCAGTACAACAATGCAATCCAGCAGTTGCTGTATAACTTTCCCAAGGATTCAAACTCTTCCAGCGGGCAACCTTTCTGGTCCGGACCGAAGCGGGCCCCTGATCCATTGAAGTTTGACCCTAAGAACGAGTTTCACTGGACCTTCGTTGTTGCAGCTGCCAATCTCCATGCTTTCAACTACGGTATCAACACCAAGGATCTCACCTCTGCCACTATTGAGAAGGTTTTGGAGAACATGATCATCCCTGATTTTTCACCAAATTCTTCAGTAAAGATCCAAGCTGATGACAGCGAGCCGGTAAGTTGAGCTTTCAATATCTATCAGTCATATACTTACAATCTAGGATCCAAATGCGGGTAGTTCTGCTTTCAATGACAACGCTGAGCTCCAAGAGATCACCGACAAGCTTCCAGCACCAAGCAAGTTGGCTGGATTTAAGCTCACCCCAGTTGAATTCGAGAAAGATGATGATACCAACTTCCATATCGATTTCATCACCGCCGCAAGCAATTTGCGAGCAGAAAATTACAAGATCGAGCTCGCAGATAGACACACGACAAAGTTCATTGCTGGAAAGATTATTCCTGCTATTGCTACTACGACGGCGCTTGTTACAGGACTTGTCATTCTTGAGCTGTACAAAGTCATCGATGGCAAGACCGATATTGAACAATATAAGAACGGCTTTGTCAATCTGGCTTTGCCATTCTTTGGGTTCTCTGAGCCTATTGGAAGTGATAAAGGCAAATATATGAGCAGGAACGGCGAAGTGTCTGTTGATAAGATCTGGGGCCGCTTCGATATTCAAAATATTACATTACGGGAATTGATTGATCACTTGGACAAGCTGGGTCTCAAAGTTAGTATGCTCAGTTCGGGAGTTAGTCTGCTCTATGCAAGCTTCTTCCCAGCTGCAAAGGTCAAGGAAAGATTTGCCATGAAGTTGAGCGACCTTGTAGCACACATCTCGAAGAAGTCGGTCCCTGATCACCAAAAGCTCGTTATCTTTGAAGTTGTTGTGGAGGATATGAACGAGGAGGATGTGGAGGTGCCTCTCGTTTTGATGCATATGTAGATGAGGAAACAAAATATTGATGAGGGATGATGATGAACTGGACATTATCATGTAACGTCTTTATGACTTGGGATTAGAGGCGATGAGATCATAAATGCATAACATTTTCAGACTCTCAATTCATACTAGCAGAATTAGAGAATTTCGTGAAGGCCTCTTCCAGCTCTACGCTTGTGAAAAGATTCTCCTCTTGGCGCTGCATCACCCTTAGTAATGATATTTGGGTTGCTTAAACACTCTCAGCCTTGCATAAAGGCCTGCTGTTGGTGCTGTCATCATTAGCAAGCATCCCTGCAAGAATTATCAACGCTCTGTAAGGAACCCCGCCTTTAAGTACTTGGAAATCAACAACTTACTTCTCCTTGGTGGTTATTTAATGCTTTCTCTCATCCGCCAAATCCCATCTCATCTCATCACCAACTCCAAATCGAAAACCCGTCTCTTCTCCTTTACACAGCAAGCAAAAATGGTGGGCGAACTCCCCCGCCATTGCGAAGAAAATGACACTAACGACTGCAGGCCGAAGAAAAGATCACCAATTGGGTCGCGCCTGGCGACAAGACTGGCGAGTTCAAGAGAGGACAATCGCAATTCCGAAACTTCATCCAAAAGGGCGGAGAATTCCCACCTGAGAAAGGGCGCTATCACCTCTATGTAACCCTACTACTATCCCCTCTATCAGCCCGCCTATCCTAACCCCTCTAGGTATCCTACGCCTGTCCATGGGCCCACCGAACGCTCATCGTGCGCAAACTCAAAGGCCTCGAGGACATCATCCCATTTACTTCGGTGCATTGGCATATGCAGGAGAAAGGATGGCGATTTGCGACGGCAGAGGATGCGGATGCGCCGGGCGAGAATGTGGTTCCTGACCCAATCAAGGGGCATGAGTCGTATAAGAATCTCAGAGAGGTTTACTTCCAGGTCGACCCGGAATACAAAGGACGCTTTACGGTTCCGACATTGTACGATGTCAAGCAGGGGAAGATTGTGAGCAATGAGAGCAGTGAGATTATCAGGATGTTTTATACCGAGGTAAGTGTTCTTCTTGACTGGAATGTGTGACGGGATTAATGAGAGATAGTTTGACGATATCATTGAAGAGAAATACCGAAACATAGAACTCTTCCCTTCCTCCCTCCAGAAAGATATCGAGGCCACAAACGACTGGACCTACAACGATATCAACAATGGAGTCTACAAATCTGGCTTCGCAACCACCCAGTCGGCGTATGAAAAGGCCGTCAAGACACTCTTCTCTTCTCTTGATCGCGTAGAGAAACATCTCTCTGAAACCGAAGGCCCATTTTACTTTGGAAAGAACATCACAGAAGCGGATGTGAGATTGTACACCACAATTATCCGCTTCGACGTGGTCTATGTTCAGCATTTCAAGACGAATATTCGCGATATCCGCAGTGGATATCCATATATTCATAAATGGCTTAGGAATCTGTATTGGAATGTTCCGGCGTTTGGGGAGACGACGGAGTTTACGCATATCAAGAATCATTATACCAAGAGTCATACTCAGGTTAGTTGAATCAGTGTTTAGATTGTGAGAGGGAAGCTAATCAAGGATAGATCAATCAATTCAGTATCACGCCCGTTGGACCCGAACCCCCGATTCTGAAGGTGGATGACGAGGTCCCAGCTGTGAGGTTTGCGTTGGCTGCGGCCGGGAAGAAGGTATAAGTTTATGTGAGACAGGCGCGCAAATCACTTGATTGATTCCCAGTTGGCTTTGTATATAACTCTATTCGGGCTTGTCTTTAGTAGTAGTTGTGTTGCAGACAATAGAAGTGTGGAACAGCACATGATGCATCAGGCAAGACACGTCAAGATGGTCTGTTCAAGTAGCTTTGCTCAGACCACGAAGTATCCCCGGTAGTTGTACATCCGAGGCATCTTCCCCACAAAGCCACCAACTTAGGGGTGTTCTAGTCAGCATTAGCTTCGACGGATATGTTTTTCAACTTTGGATTACTGTTGTGACACTAAAGACGTCCGGAGACAGCACTGGGAAGTGGATATCTCCGAGTGGAGAAGACGTTATTAAGCATTTCTGCCAAGTCAGACTTGCAACAGACGTCCACAGAGATGGTACACGACAGGCGAGGATCAGATGGCCAAGAACACAACCGTCGCACGATAAGTAACAACGAATGATTGCGGCTGAAGCTTGTTTCTCTCGGAAGCAACGCAGGCTGGGACGCCGAGAGTGTGAGAAGCATGGAGAATCCAAATGTCTGTTCAGGTCGCCGGACGAGCGTACAGTATCCATGGGCTAACGGAAGCCCCGATGAAGGAAGAATGCTTCCCTGTCGCTGTTGATGTTGTTGTTGTTGTTGTTGGATCGGCTCACGGCATTTGACGGCCTCCAACTGAGGAACATACTCGTAGGCGTAACTGGGGACGGGCTCTCAGCCACCAAGCCACAATATGAAGCCACCCGCGACAGAGATTGGTCCAAGGTGTTTCCTCCAAAATGCGGGGATCGACGACGACGACAGCAGGAAAAGTCGAGCATCAGCTGAGGCTTTTGTTTGGTCGAGGAGCAGGACGAGGAGGCGGAATTCATTCCTCCCCATCTCCCTCTTGACCACAGGGAGCAGAGCAGAGCTATCCCGGCAAGTGACTGTGCAGGGTCACACTTTCCTTCGATGCACCTTCCCTTCCTTCCAGCCCGTCAGTCTATAGGACAAGCGGCCGGTCGGATTAGAGACGATAAGTAACTCACGTCTCGCCCGCTTCTTCCTTTCATCCTCCCTCCTCTTCAATCTGTTGACGCCCACAGATTTCGGGTTTGTTGATCACTTTCGCCGTCTGAGGACGATCGCAGATAACATACATAACTGACGTAAGTGAAGCTTCCAACTTTTATCCACCCCGCAGGATTTCCCAAGGGGGCGTAATCGTCGTCACTCTTTACTCAACCCCGACTTGCACTTGCTAACATCTCTATCAGTTGTAGAACCCATCTCCTCAAGATGGCAGACCACTACGGTGACGAGAAACCAGGCGCAACGCATCTATCCAGCTCCCCTGACCCAGCCCTCCATGAATCTCACGCCCCACATCAGATGTCGGTGAGGGAGTATGCCACCACAAGATTCAGTACTCTCAAGCCGCCCATGAACAAGGCCCCTAATCCTATTACCCTCCTGCGAATGCTGAGTGGAAAGCAATGGTTATTCTTTCTCGTCGGCTTCTTTGCCTGGGTATATCCAACCTCAACTTTCAACGAGAGAAAACTGACACGTGATAGACTTGGGATGCTTTCGACTTCTTCACGGTCAGTTTGACCGTGTCGGATCTGGCCGAGACCTTTCACAAAACAAATACTCAGATCACATGGGGCATAACCCTCGTGTTGATGTTTCGATCGGTTGGTTCCATTGCTTTTGGCTTGGCCGCAGATAGATATGGACGGAAATGGCCCTTCGTTGTCAACAATCTTCTTTTCATCGTCCTGGAATTGGGTACCGGATTCTGTCAAACGTACAAGCAATTTCTCGCTTGCCGTGCGCTCTTTGGTATTGCAATGGGTGGTCTATATGGAAATGCTGCAGCAACGGCTCTTGAAGACTGTCCAGAGGAAGCACGCGGAATCGTCTCGGGCATGCTTCAACAAGGATATGCTTTTGGCTACCTTTTAGCTACTGCCTTCTCCCGAGGTCTTGTCAACACAACCTCTCACGGCTGGAGACCTCTTTTTTGGTTTGGTGCCGGTCCTCCGGTTTTAATCATCATCTTCCGTCTCTCTCTCCCTGAGACTGAAGCTTATGAAGAACGTGTCTTGGTTCGAAATGAACGTGGCAACATCGGCAAGACTTTCATCGCCGAAGGAAAAGTTGCTTTGAAGAGGCATTGGCTCCTTCTCATTTACCTCGTCCTTCTTATGGCTGGCTTCAACTTTATGGTAAGCTTCCCTGATAAAATGTTAGACCTTTTCTAATGTATCTCTTTAGTCTCACGGATCTCAAGATCTATATCCAACTATGTTGACCAATCAATACAATTTCAGTCCCAACGCGGTTACCGTCACCCAAGTCGTAGCCAATCTTGGCGCTATGACTGGTGGAACATTGGTCGGCTATTCCTCTCAAATCTTCGGTCGCCGTTTCTCAATCATTTTCATCTCTATCATAGGCGGTGCCCTTCTCTATCCATATACTTTCACCTCTTCCAAAGCCGTGATCGCTGCCGCCTTTTTCGAACAGTTTTGCGTTCAAGGAGCATGGGGCGTTATCCCCATTCATCTGATGGAGTTGTCCCCAGGCTCTTTCCGTACTTTTGTAGTGGGTACCTCCTACCAACTCGGCAATCTCGTCTCCTCCGCCTCCTCAACCATCGAATCTACCATCGGCTCACGCTTTCCACTCCCACCCAAAGGCAAGACCAAGCGATACAAGTACGGTCTCGTGATGTGCATCTTCATGGGTTGTGTTTACGCTTATGTCATTATCTTGACATTCGTAGGACCAGAATACTTGAAACGGAGCTTCGATGTGAGCCATGATGCTGATTTGAGCGAGGCCGCAGGTCACAGTACCATCGAGGCGGCCATGGCAAGGATTCACAGGAGAGAACAGATGGGCATGGGTATCACTGAGAGTGATAGAGAGGATATTGAGGCTGTGGAGAAAGGCACGAGAACTGCTCAATGAGTTGCAGAATCGATATCTAAATGAATAAAACGGTTGGAAAGCAATGGCGTCAGGTTTATTTCATTATTGAAAAGATGATGAGAATGGATTATCATATGATCTCAGATAGGATATCATGTTTATTGCTAGTTATGAGTGTAAGGACTTGAATGAAAATATTTTACCCAGCTTCAGTTCATAATTCATCCCTTCTTCCTCTCCATGCTGACTTCCTTTCTCATGATCCATAATAGCAAAACCTAATCAACGGTGAAGTATGAACGATTCACCATAATTTAGAGAGAGAAGTGTGGTCAATGGTAGGAAGGGAGACTAGCAACTCTTAGAGTTTTTGGGCAGGGAATATAGAATTTTGTGACCCATATCCTGTAGCCATATTCACCAAGAATATATTTGGATTTGGAGAGTCCCACACACTCCTTCACCCATCCCCTCCGACCACCCCTTCCCCATCCCAGAATCCACTCATCCCCTCCCCACACGGCTCCCACTCACCTCACCACTACCCCAAACCCACCACCGATGGAAACCCGCCGACCTCACCCGGATCGAGGCCCCTGCTGCTGATCGTGCACGTGTCGCTCTGTGGTCTTGAGTGCGCGGTCGTTGATCGTGGCGTTGATGCGGAGTGGGTGCGTGCGTGCGTGGGGAAGGGGAGGGATGGGATGGGATGGGAGATGAGGTTTGGAGGCGTTGTTGGAAGTGTCGGAGTTGTGCGAGTTGGATGGGCTGTGGGAAGGTCAGGCTGGTAAGATGATGGAGATGATATCAGGTCGGATGTCTATCTCGTAGGAGGAGAAGGAGCGGGCTGAGAAAATATGTTGGGAGATGAGCGTCCGAGCAAGAGTATCTATCTATACGACGGATGAGAGTCGTTCTTCCTCGTCTGCTTCGTGAATCATCTGGCCGAGCGTTGATGGAGAGCAAGGACCAGAGAGGTAAAAGAAAATGCGGATTTCAGAATCGACAACGGCCGGAGGTGAAACGGCGAAAGCACTCGAGGCTCTCATGTTTTACCTACACCGAGAGCAAGACATGCGGACAATGACTTTATCCTCTCTCGTATCATCTCCTTTGACCCTCCTCCGAAACCCAAACAATCCCTCTCAGTCGCCCCGTCTACCCACCGTCGTTACAATCGAGATGAAAGAAAGAGAGAGTGCATATATACTCTCCCTCTGTGCGGGTCCTCAGATGCTCAACACATACACATCATTCCTCCCTACTTGTTCATCTATCAGACACCTCGATTCATTTTTTCTCTTGTTTAAAAAAAGGCCATTTTTTGTTCAGATAGCCAACCACCAAAGACTCCGACCAGGTCCAAGACATGCCCGATTATGGTCAGAGACGCAACAGGATGAAGGAGGAGGAGGAGGAGAGGGAGAGGAAGAGAGAAAAGGCGGAGAAGGAGAGGGAAGCGCAGAGGGAGAGGGCGGTGAGGAAGGAGCAGCGGAAGAAGTGGAAGGGTGGAAGGGGATAGGCTGTTCTGCTGGTCAGAGTTCAGGTGATGCGGTCTGAGAATAGATAGGTCTGTTGGTTACTGGAGAAAATGGACTGCATAAGACCAGAGAACTTTACAAATAAGTATCGTAAATGTGACAAGCAGACAAACTACTCGCTCCTGTTCTCAAGAAACAATTGTGGTTTAACAGGCCCATATTTCAAATGATGGTAGAACGACGGAAAAGAGTATAGCTTGAGAAGACTGCGAATCACACCTATCAACTCTGTCCATGCGAGCTCATCTGCTGGATAGCCGAGGGAAGCGGAAGAGGATATTGTCGAGGTAGTTTCTGTGGCTGAGAATTGTTCTCCTTTTTGTTCTCGTTTTCGAGGAGTCGATAAACGTTCCAGTAAGAGAAGGGATTCCAAGGTTGGTGTATTGAGGTTCGGTGGGAAATCAGTGCTCAACTACCCTCCATGTCTGTTGTGAGGCTTCATGTGGGCCGTTAAGTCTTCCTGCGGTACGACCGGTGGAGGCACAGGCTGAGTAAACTGTGGTAAAGTTTGAGACTTGGAGAGGCTTTGAGATGTGCTGATTACAGCTGATAAAAGCTACAAGTATCTTCTTTGAACGACTTGCGAGAAATAAAGGAGTGTATAGGATAGGAGAGAGGAGAGAGGAAACATGGCTTGAAAAAGCGGACCGGGATCTTCGTCTGCAAACACCTCCCTCTTGTTTTGGTAGCTGGTCAAGAGACTCAATAGGTTGACAATATCCTGCTACGGATTACAAGCACCCTGAACGTGATACCAAAGATTAATAACCTCAAAGCCAGTCGCCGAAGAGCGAGGGAAAGACGTCGAGAAGAGAGTAAGCAGCACGTGGTCGGCATAACATTTCGCCGACTACGACTCGGAACCTGCAAGTCGGCCTCTTTTTCGTTCTTCTCCAGCACTGAGCTGAGATTGAAATTGACCCGCACCATTCGGATGGGGGAGAAGGATCTCTTCCGATGGAGAAGTCTCGCGTCTTGGGGGGGTGGGTGGCGGTCTTTATAGTGGGATCCCGAAAGTCTTCGGGGTATTTCTCCCACCGCAGGGCGCTCGACACGAGTCGGCCTATTTTCACCATCTCGTCTCTTGAGAAATAGGTCGTGTCGTGCCACTTTTCTTACAGGGCTACGTGATACTCTCTGTTCATGCTCTGCTTGTGCTTTCATGGATTTATGACGCTGGCCTTCACTTCTCGAGCTTCGTACAATCCTCTCGTCACTCCAGCGCGACTCCGTGGATGATTACTTTGACGCCACCTTCACTTGTACGAGATGCCATCGTCCAGAAGGACAGTCGCTATCTTCGGCGCAACCGGTGGGACCGGCCTCGCAACGCTCAAACGCTGTTTAGACGCCGGACATAGCGTCAACGTCCTCGCGCGCACTCCCTCCAAGCTCGCTCATCTCTCAGCCCAATACCCAAATCTTCACATCGTCGAAGGCAACATCCACTCGCTCCTATCCGTCAAATCCACCTTGATACATGGCGACTCAACCGTTGACGTGGTCATCTCCGCTATCGGTATGGTCCGGCGTTGCCGCATGCCCAACATCAGCGAGAACGCTCACATCTGCGAAGAAGGGACGAAGACCATCCTAGCAGCAATCTATGAGATAGAGCGTGAGCAGAAAGTCAGATTCCCTGTCTGTGGCCCGGAGATGGTGCTTCTTAGTACGACTGGGATCAGTGATAGAGGGCGAGATATTCCCGTCGCCATGATTCCTCTCTATCACTGGATGCGGAGCACGCCGCATGAGGATAAGAAGAAGATGGAAGAGTTAATGGTGCGAGGAGAGGGCAACATGAGACCGTGGGTGTTGGTCAGACCCAGTCTGCTGTGTGATGGTGAGAGCAAGGGATTGAAAAAGTTGAGGGTTTCGACGGAGACTCCCAGTGGAAGGATGCTGGAGAAGAAAGAAGATGGAAATGTGGCGATTGGGTATTGTGTTACTAGGGAAGACGTGGGACTTTGGATTGTAGAGGAGTGTGTGAAGAAGGATATTGCAGATTGGCAATGGAAGATGGTGACTTTGACGAATTAGGCTAGTATTTTGTACTTTGACGAGCGCGTTAACTGGTAGCTTCGGCGTTTGGTTTTGTTGTCGCGGTGTGGTTTCCAATAGGTAGACATCGATGGAAATGGTCATCCGTCAAATTTTGCTGTTCTTCCGTCTTTATTTCCCAAGTGAGTGTAAATGGGAGATTTGCAACCTAGCATCTCAGCTCGGACTTATCCATGGATATGAGTCGAATACTGCTGCTAAATTGTACGCCATGTAGTAGAGAATCAAACGTCTTCCACCTTACCTAGGATTTTGATATCAGTCATGTGACAGATATTGCGAAGCCTGAGAAGAAGTATTTGAGATTACAGCCTCCTAAGTCAGATAGAGGGAAGCCTATCTCTATTCAGTAGATCAAGACTGATAAATCTGGAGTTGATATCTGGACTTATCAGTTGCGTCTCGGCTTCACCATCTTAGTACCTAAAAACATCATGAGATATCTCATGACACTATTCATTGCCGTAGACTTTAGTGAAACAAAATGGTAGCCACAAACAAAAAAGCTATGAGGTTGTTGTCCAAGTACACTTAGAACAATAATATATGGTATATTGTACCTGCATTTTTGCCAAAAAGTGGCGCAGATAGCTCTGAAGCGGGCTATCCGGCCTGTCACGCCCTGCACGTGCGTGACTGAGACGAGAGGAGAGCGATCTCGATCGTGACCTTACCCAAGATCCCAATCCCACAATCTACCAGAGGACTTCACCCGCGGGAACTCCATACAAACCAGCCTTACTACTTCCATTTTTGGTTATTGTAGGGCCTTTTTTTCTGATTACATTTGTACAGGGACGGATTGCCCAAAGGAGATAATCAAGCGCCTCGGAGTTAAGGTAAGAAGGGCGGTCCAGTGACACAAATCTCAGCCAAGCCAGTCAATTCGCACGAGACTTGGATCATTTGCCTATTCAGGATATTGATTGGGAAAACTGCGAAAAGCAACAAAACGCGCTGCTTTCTATAATCGTACCATTTCCGCATGGTCAAGCACATATCTGAAGCAATTGGAGCTGTGGCATTATGCATAAACTCGTTCTAGATGCTCTGGCAGCTATTCTCGATTACTCAGAGTTAATATTGCAATCAGAGTCAACCCGAGGCCAACCACGGTGAGCATTCAGTATTTACTTCTTTTCACCCTTCTAATGGTCACATTCCGCTTATGCTTCCACTCTCTCGAGCTTTGGAGGTATTTGATGGGTTGAGAAGGTAGTATCTAACTGGGAATGTACATGAACGAGTGTGGCTGCTGGAAGAGTGAACCACGTTCCGAAAAGTAGAAGTGATGAAATAGAATGTACTTATGCTAAGTGCGGATAAGGGATGGAAACGGATTTTTGGACTAGAACCTTGCTTCCGTGAAGTCTTCCGAACTTGGCTGATGCTCGCTCGTGGCTCCTTGGTTGAAAAGCATATGTACCTAACATGGGACCCATTTACAAATTTCTGATAGTATTAACTTCATAAAGAACTCGAGAACAAGGCAAAATAACGGCGAGTAAACACTGAAATTCCATCAAGCTTGCATGAATAATCAAAAATGCTGTAGATGCTCTGGAAGTTTAGGAAGCAGGCTCACCCCCTATTGGCGAGACGCGATACAGCAACGGCAAGCTTTCAGAAGTATCATACGTTGCAAATACATGGCGCGAGAAAGAGCGCTCGAGATTATGTCAACGTCAGCGATGGAACAATAGAGGAGTCAATTGGCAGTTGATGAGAAGGAGGAGGAGTGAGAGTGGACTTGCAGGGTCTCCGCTAAAGTTAGCGTGGCAGAAAGCGTTTGGGCGGTCAAAAAAATCAAGACGCAAATCGATAAAGATTCCCCGCGAACATTCAAGCGGTAGCATCTTCAAGATGCCTCATCGTGCAGCTTCTCCTGCTGTCTCCGAAAATGAATTTGATATTACCAAGTCCTTGTTTAGTGAAGGCAAGGATAGCGACGATGAGGATTTCAACTTTCCAAGTAGTAAAGAGTTGGGAAATCTCGATGCTGGTGGGATCTTGGATTTAGCGCTCGAGAGCGACGGCGATGGAGACGAAGCATTCATTGCTGGCCAACAGGCTGCTTCAAATAGAAAGGCCTCTAATTTGAAGGGTAAAAGTGTGAAAAAAGGAGGTGGATTCCAGGCAATGGGTAAATCTGCAAACAGTAAAGTCGAAGAGACAAGCTAATATTTCCAAGGACTGAACACGCATCTGCTTAAAGCTATCAGCAGAAAAGGATTTTCCGTTCCTACTCCAATCCAGAGAAAAACAATTCCTCTCGTACTCGACGGTCAAGATGTTGTGGGAATGGCAAGAACGGGGTCAGGAAAGACCGCTGCATTCGTTATACCGATGATCGAAAAATTAAAGGCACACAGCGCGCGAGTTGGTGCCAGAGCCCTGATATTGTCGCCCTCGAGAGAACTTGCTCTACAAACTTTGAAAGTGGTAAAAGAATTTGGCCGAGGCACCGATCTGAAATGTGTGTTACTCGTTGGAGGAGATAGTTTGGAAGATCAATTCGGATTTATGGCTGCGAACCCGGATATTGTTATTGCGACTCCAGGTCGATTTTTACATCTCAAGGTTGAAATGTCTCTGGATCTTTTTTCTGTCAGGTATGTAGTATTCGATGAGGCTGATCGCCTGTTCGAGATGGGTTTTGCAGCACAACTCACCGAGATTCTTCATGCATTACCAACTTCGCGGCAAACTTTATTGTTTTCTGCAACATTACCAAAATCCTTAGTCGAGTTCGCAAGAGCTGGCCTTCAGGAACCTAGCCTTGTACGTCTCGATGCAGAGAGCAAAGTTTCTCCAGACCTCGAAAGTGCTTTCTTCAGCATAAAGAGTGCGGAGAAAGAGGGTGCTCTTATTCATATTCTCAATGATCTGATTAAGATGCCTACTGGCCCACCTGATGCTGCAAAGAGAAAAGAAGAGACTAATAACAAGAAGAGGAAACGAGGAGCAGATGGCCCGAGCCCTAAACAAAGGCCCACAGAACATTCCACTATTATATTCGCAGCAACGAAGCATCATGTTGATTATCTAGCTTCCCTACTGAGATTGTCAGGATTTGCAGTTTCACACGCATACGGCTCATTGGACCAGACAGCACGAAATGCCCAGGTTGAAGACTTCCGTACTGGAATGACAAATATTTTGGTCGTCACCGATGTTGCAGCAAGAGGTATTGATATACCTGTGTTAGCAAATGTCATTAACTATGACTTTCCACCCCAACCCAAAGTGTTTGTCCATCGAGTTGGCCGAACTGCAAGGGCTGGGCAGCGTGGATGGAGTTACAGTCTTGTCAGAGATACGGATGTGCCTTACCTTCTTGACTTGCAACTATTTCTGGGTCGAAGATTATTACTTGGTCGCGAAAGCGGTGAAGGTCCCAATTATGCTGAGGATGTCATAGTTGGAGCTCTTCTCCGAGATAAACTCGAGAGCACTACAGAATGGTCCACGAAACTAGTTGGCGACAGTGATGATCTCGAGGCTCTTCGAACCGTGGCTGCAAAGGGTGAAAGGCTATACGTCAAAACTCGAAACTCAGCATCAAGTGAAAGCGCCAAAAGAGCCAAAGAAGTCGTAGCTTCGAAAGGATGGATGCAACTCCATCCTCTATTCCAAAATGAGACCAATGATGCAGAACAAGCACGGATCGACATGCTAGCCCGGATAAGTGGTTTCAGACCTCAGGAAACAGTCTTTGAGATTGGAACGCGTGGGAAAGCAGGCCACGGAGAAGCAGCAGAGATGATGCGCGCTCGACGAGAGAAGATTATCCCCAGAAGAAAGAAAGAAGAGGATGAAAAGGCAGCTGCCGGAGCCGAGGCCGAACCAAATGATGATGCTTCACCATTCTCAGACGAAGATTCTAATGACGGCTTAGAGGTTACCGTAACGGGTGGCGACTCTAATATTGATATGTCTGAAGCCTCGTCGAACGATCTAGAACTGACATTCTCCAAATCATTTCAGAAAGGTAAAGGTCGCACTCTATCATGGAAGGACTCTGAGAATTACATGTCATACACCCCAAAAACCATCAATGCCGCTGAAGAACGTGGATACGGCGTTCATTCCGGCTCATACAATACCGCTTCACAAAACAGTAACTTTGTCGAAGCAGCAAGAGGTGCAACGATGGATCTCACAAACGACGATGGTGGGAAATCATTCGGAGAGCCGGCACGAGCAAAGGGTTTAAGATGGGATAAGAAAGGAAAGAAATATGTAGCACGAGCCAACGACGAAGATGGATCCAAAGGCGCTAAAATGATCCGTGGTGAGAGTGGGCAAAAAATAGCAGCGAGTTTCCAGAGCGGGAGATTTGACCGCTGGCGCAAGGCGAACAAAGTTGACCGCCTACCCAGAACAGGAGAAGCAGAGAAGCCAGGTGCAGGAAACGGTGGTGTAGGAAGAGGTTTCGGGACGCGGTATAAGCATAAGCAAGAGAAGGCGCCGAAGGAGGCGGATAAATTCAGAGATGATTATCATGTGAGAAAGAAGAGGGTGGAGGAGGCGAAGGAGAAGAGAGTGGGCAAGTGGAAAGAGGGCGTAGGGAAGAAGGAGATTAAGACTACGGATGATATTCGAAAGGAGAGGAAGTTGGCCGAGAGGAAGAAGGCGAAGAATGCAAGGCCGACTAGGAAAGGGAAGAGGTGAGGGAATTCAAGACAAAATAAAAGGCTCTTGATACCCATTGTTGAGCTATACATTTTGGAGTACTTTTCGTTGAAGAGACAATAGCATATCAAATTCAGGGCGAATATTTATGATCTCTGACCACCTTAAGGATTACGAGGCGGTTTAGATCCTTTATTTTTGATCAGTTACTATAAGATCATAATTGATCAAGGTTAACAATCACAACAGGGAGCATCTTACATGAGTGCGTGATTTAAGTGTTCATTTGGATATCTCATTATCATGACCAAAATAAAATCGCAACTGATGTAAACATGAAGCATCAGATTTGAGGCGACAAGAAAAGTGAAACGAAAGCGCGCATGCAAATAGGAAAGTCCTGTTATCCTTTCATGTGCTGTTGGAGCCAAGTCAAAGATGCCGAGATCGCGTGCCAGAACGCCACCAACGCCCGAAAACATCCACCGTTCCCGACGTCACTGTTCCCTTGGAGACGTAGGAATTCTCCACACGATGCTTGAGTCGAATCGGCTATCCGCCTCGTAACCTCATCGTAGCCCCACCGCCTTGTTGATTGTCATCGTTCTTGCCGTTCCCCTTTTGTTCATGTGATGACTGTGTTTTATCTCCTTCAGTTTTACGTTTCTTGATTATCTTCCGGCCATCTTCGGATTCTGACTGGTCTTTGTCCTCCTGTTCGTCGTCGTTCGATTTGATTTCCACATCGTCCATATTTTGGCGTTCCTGGATTTCTTCGTCTTCTGGTCCTTGGGAGGCTCGAGAACGCTTGCGTCTATTGCTTCTAGTGTTAGGTGCTATAGAAGATGAAGGATGAGATTCCGGGGGCATGGGAGACGCAGACCGTTGGCTGTTGGGATTGCGACTATCGTTGGACTGTGGTTGAGATGACACTTCATTTCGATCTTGAGATTCTGGTGGCGAAGGCGAAATCTGAAGGGTTGCATGGTCCGTGGTTGGAAGATCAGTAAGAGGGTCTGGACCTAGTTGTGGATATTGACTGTCGTCTTCATGATTGGGTCTGGTTTGACAACGATGCCCTCCATTCAGAGTACCAGGATGAACTATAGGCAATGTATTGTTTATCACTGCTGGCAAGCTATATTGAACGACAAATATCAGATACGATTCTTTCACACGAAGTTAGGTCCAGTAGGCGAGCCAAACCTTGAAGCCACACTTTGTGTAGACCAGTTCTCATCTTGAGATCTAGGCGTCATGTCTGCTGGATCAGGGGTTGCCTCCTGACTTCTAAGGACCCTTCCACTTCGCAAAAGCATGGAATAGGGATAAGCCAATTGAATGTAAAGATCAACAGTTCGTAAGAAGCGTTTACAAGAAAGGCTCTACCATGAAGGCAAAACAAAATATATATAAGGGCACATTACAGATAGCTGACGCTGGTCAGCCCTCCTGACCGGCCAATCACTGCCTGATGATTCAAACAAAATGCATACAGTTTAAGAGCGTAAATACGCCCAAAGCGAGAATTGGAGGTTGTTGCCTCATATCCCGTCGACCCCCAGCTTTTGAGGAAGCTTGATCAAGCCGGGAGACGGTTCTGGTCTCTAGACCGAACTGCCTCAGCGCTCATAAGAAAATTTTGTCGAGTGACCTGAAAAATCATACCCCTGACGTGGTGTTGTCATGCCCGATTTCTTTGAAGAAAATTTGATCGTTAAAAAGTTGAGTTATGTAGTTTAGTGTTGTTGGTTTTTGAGGCTGCAGTGGCTGTAGAGCTGCACAGCCATGGGTCACTTCGTAACCTCGGACCTTGGTAACTTCATCGGGCAGCCTCTCCGACAAAATTCAAGCTCGCTGGAAGGCGAATTTTAATATCTGATCTGCATCCGGAGCCAGCAGTTTGGGACCTAAGAAATGCTGGTAGTCTGATCTCTGGCATGTGCTCTGTTACCGTTGCCGTCAGCGAGCTCCTAAGCCCTGCTCGATGTGGCCAGGAAGCCTTACAGCCTGGTACCGAATTCACCAGCAATTGCTAGTACCTCTATTTCATGCATCAACGGCCCGTACCATTTCCGGGAAGACTCGGCTCAGGTTGGAGATCAAGGCGTTATCGTAGTGGCTTGATCACAAGCAAACTAGACTCAAAAATTCTTAAAAGGCACAAGGCAAGAGTAATGATTCCCTAGACAATGAAACTCCCTAACGTAGCACAGCTTGTAATGAAAGCTTGGGGAGATGCCATCAACGCCTCACCGAAAGCGAAACAGGCGAGAGGGCTTCGCCATCTTAACGAAACTAAATTTTATTCATCAATACGAAATACGAATTGTCGTCTGACATGGAGTACTTTCAGATATGATGCAGGGGGAACAGACATCGGTGAGCATGCATAGCTACGCAACAACTGCTGTGGAAATGATCAGATGGAGCAGTGAATTCTAATCAATTGGCTTGAAAATGACTTCCTGAGAACCAATAACCAATTAAAGAAAATGGGAAACGGCCAAAAAGAGGAATTTCAGAGGTGGCTGGGAAAGGGATCGACACGCACACCGAACTTGGAGGCTGCCACTGGCCAGCTTCTCCGCTGACAAGCAGGAGCAAAGCTGAGATGGTTCTTGCCCATAACATGAGAAAGCTGGACACAGAATCCAGGTAGAGGTGAGACCATTGGGATTAATACGTTTGGCCGTGACGACCTCGGACATGCTTCGCCATAGCACAGCCGTAGAGGGCTCAAGACTCAGCCGCGATTTGCTGGGTGGTCGGCTGAGTCATTTGGACGGCGCGATCCCTTTCCCAGAGATTGGCATGCTTGTCATGAATGCGTAATGCACTTTTGCTCCCTCTTTGATTGTTCGAGCTTGAAGGGAAATTCTTTGCGAAGTTGCGGTTGGATTGATCGAATGGATTAGTAAGCTCGAGGACCCCAAGGCAAGGCTGCCCTTTATCGGTTCACCAGCTGCACTGCACTGCCACGAAATCACAGGCTCTCAAAATCCAATCTCCGAGAGTAAGCATAGGAAGAGTTACCGTTCACATGAGCTACTGAACTCCTAGAAAACCTCATACCGAATGATGGTGAAGAGACCACTTAAACTATACTGCTTCTAGTGGTCAAATACACTAAACCGTGGCTACCCAGCAACTGAAAACAGAGCGGAAGAGGAGGCTCTGGAATAGAGACTGTTTGCTGATTTTTGCCGTTTAGCTAAGGGGGAGGTTAGATGGTCTTAGACGATGGGATGGCGGGTGGGAAGAGATGAGTAGGAAGCAGGAGACTCATAGAGGGAGGGACGAGTTTGGATGGAGATAAAAGATAATGATAATGCTAATCTAATGAAGATTGTACTAACTTAGAAGTACTGGAAATGTTCACAGTCAGTCACCTTTCTGAATAATGTAAACTGGCAGTCACTGTACACAAAACATAAATCGAAGTAACTGTGCTAATAATTCCCAATTTTTGACTGACGTGTGAAGATTCTCTTTCTACAGAGTCCATTTGTAGTCTTGATAAAGCCTCAGCTTGGCTTGAGAATATTGCGAATATCGATTTTGTACTCCAGCAATGCAACTCCTTTCAAATGCAATCTGTGAATCTATATTCACGTTTTGATATTCAACCTCTCCTCCCATGAATTACTTCCCAGCCTTCTCCTTCTTCTTGTAAACCAGAAATCTGCCTAGATTGAGAATAACTTCGTCCATGCGTCCCCTTAGCTCTCTAAACTTCCTCTTATCAATGGTCTTTCCCATTCGCTTTAACCCCGATTGCACACTTTCAAGATGCTTGTACAGGTTATCGCCCCAAAAGACGGGGCTATCGAAGGCATAGCTCTTGTCGGCGTATATGTCGAAGATGGCGTTAAGTGCTTCAATGGCGTCTGCAGGAGGAACCTTATGTGATGATGATTGGTCAGGAGTGGAAAGCGGAGACAAAATCGTCACCAGAAAGACGCCTATAGAGCGGTTAAGTTCTATGGAGGCTGGGGAGAGCGCGAGGGTGCCGAGGACCCCAATGCATTTTACGCTGAGGGATTGGAAAGCATCAATTTCGTCCTCATCCTTAGACTTGTGAGAACCATTTGCCTGTGAAATATTTAAACTCCTGGATGCTTGATACAGCGCCATAAATTTTTGGTGTTCTTCTGGCTGAAGTTTGAGTGTGCCTTTAATGCTTCGGGATACAGCCCATGCGAGACTGGTGACTGAAGAAGCGAGTTCAATGTCCGCAGTATTGGAGGCTAAAACAGGGCTGATTATCTCGTTCCAGATTTGTTGTGATAAAGATGACCAAACTTTCAATAAACTATATAGGTGGCCAGTGGAGAAATCAATGCTTGAAATCGTCCAGGAAATATTATTCAATGCGGACAGGGCTTGACTTTGGGTAGCATTCGAATCATCTCCAGTTGGTCGAGCAAGAGGAATAATCTTCGGTACAGCAATTCGAACTAGGTTGTTAAGAGTGAGTTCTTCAGTAGGGGATTCGTCTTCTTCCTCGGGACCATCTCCAGTGACCATCTCCATGTCTTCCTCAATTTCGTCATCATTCATCTCTCCATCTCCTCCTCCGTCATCTTCCTCCACATCCTCATCGGCCTTCATCTCCTCGTCATCCCCATTGGTAGGTTCATCATCTCCGAAGCCTTGAAACTCTTTTTCATGGCGGTCTCCATGCTCCAAAGCTTCCTGAAGGCTCGTTGCAATCGACGCAGTAATCTCCAAAGCTAGTTGAAGAACCTGGTCAGGACTAGATTGTTTAGTGTGGCCATTTATTCCGTTTTTTTTGGAAGGTACCTCGATTGCTTGAATCAAGGTTGGTATGAGCATGGCATCAGATGCGCCTGGAATTGGAGTATTGTGATCAAACCACTGCATAGTGACAAAGATATTATGAAGAACTCCACAGGCTGCAACAGAATTTACACTCCCAGAATCCTTAATCGAAACAAGGCTCTCAACATTCTTAGAAATGTGTTCAACCAGCTCCTTGTTGTCCTCGGCTAGTATTGTCAAACATGAGAGCACTTCATTTTGCACCTCGATAGGTGTTTCTTGAAATTGGAGAAGTCCCGTCAAAAATGTAACTATTGTAGAAAGTTTTGATATAGCCTCAAGTATTTCATTCTCGGCTTCAGCTAAAGAGGCAAGGAGGTTGATAACGGAGCTGGTGAGATTCCAGAGGAGTTCCTGGTGAGCTTTGGGGAGCTTAGCGACGGGATTTTCCTGGGATTCGATCGTTTGGATTATCTGTCAATTGTTAGATGAGTGGCGAAATTTGGGCTGAGAAGCATACCGTCTTCACGACACCCTCGATAGCCGTTAAGATGTCTTGTCTATATAGGTGTACGCAGAAATCTGCTTCCTCCTCCAATACCAAGTTTCGTAAAATACCCCACCCATCCGTTCTTGTCTCTAAGCTAGAGTCCGTAAGTGTTTGACCCAGCAGAATCCTGACGATCTGCTCTCTCAAGAGTAATTTTCTGCATTTTTCGTCGTCGATAATGTTCGCGATTGCGCGGGCAGCTGATGATCTCTTCTTCAGTTCAGAACTTTGCAACTCTTGCAGGATAGGCAGGATGCGCTGCTCACGAATTGCAGCTAATTCTGGGTCGGCGGGTGGTTTGGTTGGCTTCCCGGTTGGATCTGCCCGATTCTTTGCTCGAATCCTGGGTTTTGACTTCCCCATCTTAGCTGGGAGCTGGTGAACGGCGATGTAGAAATCCAGTCCGGAGTCTTCATAATTTTTTCGAAATTATTTTGCGTGTGAAATTATGATGTATGGCGTTCCACTATCATCCCGCTAGCTGAAAGTCCCATTATTTCTTCTCCCTTCCACTTAGAACCTGCAAATTACTTTCATGCTACCCTTCAAGTGCGAGGTCAAGTTCTCATCTCGATGCAGACCCTGCAGACCATCACGAGGTGATTTGTATTTCCTCTGGAAGGTCTCGTCTTTGGCGGGGTCAAACCCTCCAGCCACAGGGGTGTCTCCAGAGTAAACGACCCCAGAACAATATTTTCGCTTCCGCTTTCGTTCAACGATAGTACAAAAAGGCACAAGTGCGCGTGCTCAGAAAAAGGGCTATCGGCGTCGCTGAGTTATTTTTTGTTTTGAGTGAGGCATTTCCTGGGATCTCTTAAGAAGCACTACCTCTGTCCTACAATGTCTACTACTACCACAATTACCCAGGCTGAGCCCATCACAGCCCAAAATATCCTCCGACTCTTCCCCGACATCGACACGAGCTCAGCGGAGTTGGATGGCCATGATGCGGAACAAATTAGACTAATGGACGAGGTCTGCATTGTTCTTGATGAGAATGATAAACCAATCGGAAACTTCAGCAAGAAAATATGTTGGTGTCTCAATTCCAAAAGAATTGGTCAATATTGACAATTGCAGGCCATCTAATGACAAACATCGACAAGGGACTTCTCCATCGAGCCTTTTCAGTCTTCCTGTTCAACTCGAAAAATGAACTGCTTCTCCAGCAGAGAGCGACGGAGAAGATTACCTTCCCTGATATGTGGACAAATACCTGCTGCTCCCACCCACTTGGCATACCAGGAGAAGGTGGAGCTGAGCTTGCAGAAGCTGTGGCTGGTGTGAAAAGAGCTGCACAACGCAAGCTCGACCACGAGCTCGGTATCAAAGCCGCGCAAGTTCCGATCGAGAATTTCAAGTTCTTGACTCGAATCCACTACAAGGCGCCTAGTGATGGGAAATGGGGCGAGCATGAGAGTATGCTTTCAGTCTGCTGTCGCTTGCTAGTGTATTTGCTAATAGAATAATCTCTCTAGTCGATTACATCCTTTTCATCAAGGCCAATGTCGATCTCGAACCGAACCTCAACGAAGTTCGAGACACGCGTTACGTTACTGCAGCTGGCTTGAAGTCGATGTTTGAAGACCCCACGCTGAAGTTCACCCCGTGGTTCAAGCTTATCTGCCACTCGTTGCTATTTGAATGGTGGGAGCATCTCGATGAGGGGTTGGAGAAATACATGAACGAACAACAGATCAGGAGGATGTGATTTCAGCTGCATCATACCGATTCGGGTGCATCGCATGGCATCGGGGCACATACGGAGAGTCAGTCACAGACTGTTGGGACGTTTCTCAAGACCTGCATAATAATCAAAGGCGAGGAAGAATGATGATATACCCTGCATTGAAAGCAATAGATTAAGCATTGCACAGATCCCGAGAGACTAGTTGGTCTCGGCGGTCAATCATCTCGGAAGTGAATTACTTTGCTCTTTGAAAGTTTGGCTGAAAATTCTGAATTCAACAGCTGGGCATGTCCCGTAGGAGATGGCCTCTTCAATCATGGGAAGCGTCTTGATATATAGATCCATCTCTTCAACATCTGGCTCTTCGTCGCCATGAGCCCGTCCTTACGTATTTCACCCGGTATCGTATCTGGATCCCGGGTGGTGATCATCGAGGCTGGCCCAGCTGCCAACTCGGGGTCGGTGCATCTAAAGCGGTCCGAAGACTAGACTGAGTGCGGCATGTCTATGCGGTGAAACGTGAAGAGGAACCCCACGGCTTACGATAAAGCTGCAATCGCCATTCGAGAGAGCCTCTACTGACACTAAAAACAACGCTGGACATGCGTTACCATGCACTGGCTTGGTCTGGTAGGACAAGATTGGTTCTTCTGGTACAGCTGACTCTCGCAAGCCTCGGCGACCGGGGCTGGCATTTGAGATCTGAGAAGTGCTTCCTATCAACGGCATGGCCGGTCTCGAATCGGTTGGACGCCAAATCCACGATGGCTTTCGCGTAGTGGGGTCACCCTCCAGGCGGGTTCCAGGACAAGGCGGATCGCCAGGATCTTGAACGTGTCTACATAATCCTCCCTCTATCGCTCTCCTCCTCTGCTTCTCAAAGAGGTTCAAAACACGTTGGCTTTCAAATCTCATTTTCAAATCTTCAATCCAAGACTTCAATTCTTAAGAATCAAATAAGATCATCTGCTACTCAACTCACCTACACACAATAGCATCACACTAAACAGTTCACTCTCCTCCTCATCATCATCAATCTTTACATTGCACCTTCTCCTCTGATCTGATCTAATCGCACTTCTTACTGTTTATTGAACGGATTATACAATCCGTCCTTTTGTCCCTCCATCCTTTCAAGGGATTAGCTGAACATCAACATTGATGTCGGTTGACATTCGTCAAAGTCTTAACTGTCTGCGATTTCCCTCTCGATACGAAACCGTGTCGAGAACACAATTGAGTAAAGAGCATACAGGCGATTTAACTAGACCAGCTAATAAACTGTCCCCATGTTTGTGCTACCTTCGAATTCAGTCCACATCTACTAATCTTGGTCCAGAAACGACATTGCCATAAGTGTATTCTTTTCAACCGCAATCATGGCGAAAAGTAATTACAGTAATAATACTTCCACTATTACCCTTGAGAAGAAGCGTAGCCTCTCTCCTGTATCAACTGAGGAAGTCCGAGTCCTCGGCATCGACGAGTCTGAGCAAGCTGCTCAATGTCTCTCAGAGGCATTCGCCGTTGATGAAGTGTCGAGGTATTTCCTTGATATGGATGATATGGCCGCTTATTCCGAGGAGTACAAGTGGAAGCTTCACTGCGATATCATGCGGTACATGACGGCGGCACACTGCTACAAAGGCATTGTGACCACCATCGGGCCCAACTATGACGCAGTCGCTCTGTGGTATGTATTGGCAAGCTTGAGGCGCTGATTCTCCAGGGAAACCCACACTGTCGAGAAATCACCCCGTAGAAATCCCAACTAAAAGACCCCCGTAGGATGCCCCCCGGCAAGAACATGGACGACCTCTGGACCGTCATTCGGAGTGGCCTTTGGCGCCTCTGGTATAAGCTGTCTGCCGAGGGCAGACAACGCTTCTATGTCGAGTTCATGCCCCTCCTCCATGACACTCTCCACGCTGTCATGGGCGAGCGCGAGAATGATTGCTACTACCTCGTGTATCTAGGCAGCAAACCCAGCGCGAGAGGAAAGGGATATGCGAGGAAACTGATTGAGCATATGACTGCACGAGTTCGTCTCCCTCCAACCACAAACTCAAAAGACGGTAAACTAACAAAAACAAAAAATAGGCTGACCTCGAATCCCGCGCCACCTACCTCGAATCCTCCGCCCTAGCCAATCTTCCCTACTACGAGAAATACGGCTTCGAAGCCAAGGTGGATATTCAGCTCCTCCGTGGCCCTAAACCAATCAAGTTGCATATCATGGTTCGCGAGCCCATTGCCATGGTTGAGGCGGAGGGAGATAAAGGGAAGAAGTTGTTGGAGCCGATTAAGGGCGCAAATAATATTGTGCCTTCTGCTAGGATAATGGCTGCGAACTGAAAGAAGTTAATTTTTGGTTTTGATCTGCGTTATTGGCTTTGAGATTGGGATTTGTACTTATAACACGGTTCTTCAACAGAACTAACTGGTTTGGCCGTATGCAGGCTCTTCAACAGAGTTTTTGAAATAATCGTGCTTGCTCGATTTGTCGACGTTGGATTTTCATCCCTCTTATTGTTCACAGTAGCTAGTTCACTCATTTACATCATACGAGAGCAAAAAGAGTATCTTTCCTGACACCAATCTCTTTGTGAGGCTGGCTCCCGCATTAAATAACTCGTTACTCGTCCGAAATAATTGCTTCAGTCTCCACTTGCTCGCCTTGCACCTCTTCAGTCGCCCCATCGCCATCAAATGCTGATATCGAATACATTTCCACAAGGCGAAGCTCACATGCCAATGCCCAGCCATAACGCCCGCACAGAATCTTCCTCTAATACTCCAAAACAGCCCAAGTCTCATCATCGACTGTGGTATAAATCGAACCTTGTCCAAGCAATTCATCACCCGCCTTGAAAACCTCATTGGTTGACAATCCTGTCCTCGACGCAATGACATTGACATGCAAGCCTTCATTACCCTGTGGTTCGGTCTGCAGAAGAGTAAACACCCTCTTCGCATTTGAACTACCATTCAACGACACTTTCTTCACCCCTCCACCATTCGTACCATTCGCCCCATTTGCTGCCCCTCCGGCCCCGTAACTACCCACAAACATGCCACCATCCTCTCCCTTCACCCCAGGTGGCCCTCGTGTGAAATATAGATGTACGACTGTAGCTTCAAGTAAGTGGTAATTGACCTCATTGTAATCAACCACAGGACGGATTACATGTGCTCCGACATGTCGTTTGCTGTTGAATGATTTTAGACGACCGTAAACGCGGAGGTATTCGCCTTCTCGTGGGATGGGCTTGCGTGTTGAGGGGTCGTCGTCTCCATCTACCCATTGTTTTACTTCAATCAAACCCGTACCGTCGTCAATCTTGAAGGTGGTATTGGTGGTTTGTTCCGAAACGGCGTTGATTTGTCCCACAAATGTTATCTGTGAGGGAGATTAGTGGGTTTGTATTTATGGTTAGGAGACGATTGATGTACTTGTGTTGCTTCTGTTCCATCTATCTTGAAATCAGAGTCTGGATGGGCTTGCTCGCTGCGATGAAGTTAGGTAAAGGTGTGCTTCTGTGTAACTGGGTTCCTACGATTCAAGGATTTGCTTGATTGTGACTGGTCGTAAAGTGTCCTTTCCGTATGTCTTTACGGATTGTTAGAATACTTGTATATCCTTTTGCAAGAATTTTCTACCTTATTTCCGCTTGGGTTCTCCTGACTTCCTGACTGCGATCCTCCCATGAAACCGCCTCCATCTACCCCACCTTGCGCTCCGTAGCTTGTGGTTGAATAACCACCACCATGTCCGTAGTTGGCTGGCATATCATGAGAATCTATTTCAAAACAATTACTAGAGTCACGTACCCATATCTGTAGATGTTTGAGGATTGTGTTGGTGAATTGGTTGTGAATGTTGTTGTTGATGTGACGGGAACGCGTTCCCACGCGACGGCGTAAAGTGTTTTCTGTCCAGTCACGTGGTAATCGATACTTCATTCCCATCTAGTTTTCTATTCAAACAAACCTATTTTGCCAATATGAGATATTCTTATCGCGGTTTTGAGATAACAGAAGTGTTATGTATGCTTTATGAGGGTTTTTTGGGCTCTAGATCTCGTCAACCCACGAGTATCCTCCTACGTTTTGAATTCTCGTCTCTGGTTTCTCAACCTCGTTCAAGATCATGCCGATTTCTCTGTTATTTTTATATCTAGTATTTCGAATTGCACTTAGTCTTAGAATTCTGTCAAAATAGAAAGCTTCTAGGTCCATCAAGTAGGTTATGGATGAAATCTAGAATGCTGCAGATATCACAATTAGCTTGGCCAGATTCAGGAAGTTTCTCAACTCTTAGCCTGTCATAAATCATTTCTCAAAAGGAAAAGAACAAAGGTTGTATTAGGGATGAAGTTCAACAATTGTTTTCCGAACCAGATGACACAAAAGTGTGGTAAACTGCAGGCTTCCGCTTTCACGGTGCCTGTTACGTATTACTTGAATTCTAGCGACCTATAACATCCATAAAACGCCTTCGATATCCCTTCTCAAAATACTTTATCTCCGTACCCACCTCACAAATTAGCTTTTAAGTCAAAAGTCAAAGGTCTCGCATAAATAATTCCCAAATTCAGAGTCTGTCTTGAGTAATGAGAACTATAAGGTCCGCCTTCAGAACTCACATAAAATCTAGTCGAGTAAACATCAATGTTTACGGGAAGACTGGGTTAGTGAACAACAATCAGCAGTCTAAGAGGCTGGGAAATCTCATGAAACCAATACCGTGGTATGATCCAGAGCAATCTCGAGGAAAGATACAACCTTAATGGAAGCGTCAAAGCATAGCTCTTCCAAATATGGTAAGCACTACACAGCCGGAGAGGCGCCAAACTCCATGCTCCGTCAAAGACTACGGCCAATGTAGTTTACAACTGGATTGTTAATGCAGAAGTCGCTCCTGAGAAGATCCAGCAGTCTATGACTTAACAGTGGATGCATTTAGATATTCCTACTAGTGAGCGTGAGTCTTCTGGTGGTAGAATATTATGTTTACTAACACTGTACAATTGGAAAGACAGCATTGGCATGTAATGAGTATCATAACCCCTTCCATATCCAAGAACATGTCGACTACCTCAGTCCAGGCGTCAAGCTCATTCAGAGAAATAAGATTTATTAGCGGTGGAGGATTTTCGAACATTTATCATCCCTGAATATCAATATACTTTAATCAATGGCTATTTAATATATTGTACTCTATATTCCTAAGTCCTATCAAACAGCGGATTAATTACACTTTGGTGTGTGCATACAAACTTCTGGATATGTTACCCCGAGGTGAGTGCCGTATGAGTTAACATCATGATCTACAACCGCGGCGAGCTCGGTGTGGCTAGAGGGATATCAACTGCTGCTCCCATATTTGCTTCGCTACTCAACCTAATCAACGAAAAGAGAATCACTGTTGGAAAATCAGCAGTTGAATTTGTAACTTCTATTATAGTGGGTTGCGGTAAACAAAGGAAAGCGGCTTCAAAGTAGTGCGTGAATCCTTGAAGATTCCATGATATTATTATCAGTAGTAAGTTTAGTTGTAGTAAGAATGAGTTTCTTCTCCCAGGGGTTGGGATCCCCTTACTGGGCTTGGGACACCTATACATCCTAATTTGTTGAAATTCTTTACGAGTCTTTAGCATGGCTGATAGAAAGATTGAAAGTGTTGGAGCCGATATTTGGAGGTCACTATCACTGCTTAGATAACCTGGGGTCGAAACTATTAAACTCTGCTAATAGATCATATGGTAATAGAGCAACTAATTATTTCTTAACCAGTACCTTTTGAGGTGATGTTTAGAATCGGCTGTAAGCGATAGGAAAAGGGGGAGCGTAACAACAATCAACAACAAAGCCCTTTAGGTTTTCTCATGCTGAGTAACAGACATAAATGGCTAATCACAAAAACCTATTCCAAAAATTCAGTTTCTTCAAGCCAATCCATTTTGCGAGGATTGATCATGAGCACGTGATCAACTTCCCAACGTCGACCTTATCGCGTGCATCGCGAAACTTTACCAACACAAATTCAGCAACCAACATCACAAGAACAGCGTCGCGGGGAGATATCTCTCTTGTGGTAAAACTGGTGAGATATGGCAACTAAACCCATTAAAGCTGACGAAGAAACGGATGCATTTGAAGCACTTGAATCTGAAGAAAAAGAGTATCTGAAGGTACCGATATCCCTCCCCCTCATCCTACCTCACTAACCCCAACGTCTCCAGGATGCAGAAATTGACCGAATTATGAAAGCCTTTCGTCTAGATGCGTATGTCCATCATCCCATCCTTAGACACTGTTCCTCTGCTAACAGAAACCTAGCTACGCAGTCCTCGAACTCCAACCGGGTGTCCCCGAATCCGACATCAAGAAAACCTACCGTTCCAAATCATTGTTGATCCATCCGGACAAGACCAAGAACCCACAAGCGCCCGACGCCTTCGACCGTCTTAAGAAAGCGCAAAACGAGCTGATGGACGAGAAGCACCGGGAGCGATTAGACGAGGCCATCGCCGATGCCCGCATGCTGTTGATCCGGGAGAACAAATGGACGGTCGATAGCGAGGAGCTGAAGACGGAGAAGTTTGCCCGGGACTGGAGGGAGAAGACCAAGATGGTCCTGATTGATAACGAGCATAGGAGGCGGAAACAGATGAAAGCGCAGATGCAGGAGGAGGGAAGAGAACAGAAGAAAGAGGAAGAGGAGATTGAGGCGAGGAAGAGGAAGAGGGACCATGACAAGGATTGGGAGGAGACGAGGGAACAGAGGATTGGGAGTTGGAGGGATTTCCAGAAGGGGGCTGAGAAGAAGAAGAAGAAGAAGCAGAAGCCTTTAGGTTGAGTAGAGGGCTCCTTGAGCTTTGTAGTGCACGTCTGGAGTTGCGGGCTACATGGGGCGTTGATCATAAAACTCATAGCGGCTATGTCTACAGCGTTAAATTTACTAGATTAAGAGTTCAGCTCCAACAAGTCTGAGTTGTCATCTTTCACACCTTTTCACAATCTGCAAGGGTACTTACTATTGAGTGAGATTAGGTATACTTTGTCGCACTGAGAAAAATCAAATCAATTACTAAAGGTATATGAAATCCACCCGGCCCATGAGTGTGAAAGAGAACGCATACCCGAATACCTAAGACGATTTACTCAAATATATCCATGGAGCTCTCAACACTACTATCAAAACTATTCGCCTCGTCCATCAACTCATCTTCATCCTCATATTCTTCCTCTATATCCTGAAACCTAACCCACCTGTCCCTCTCAAGATCATTCTGTTGCCTCCCAAAACCTCTCGCGTCGTCGTGTGACCCTGGCTCAGGATGGCTCCAATTATTGGGGAACGCCGCCTCATGCACGGCAATCAATTCATCCAGCAACTTCGTCGTATCCTTTTGCGCCCGCTGCCGAATCTCATCAGGGATATCCAGCTCATCATAATTCATTGCTTGAGCTGCACGTCGGAGAATCTCCTTGAGGATGACGGTTTGTTTTATTTGATTTGTGTATTCCGACATCAACCTATTTCGGAGATCTCGAGCTGTAGCCGCCTGCTGCTGCTCTGTTGCCCTTACATGTTCTCTGAATGCTTCTCGTTCGGTGGTGAGATGGGCAGTAGCTTCTGTTTGCTGCGCACGCCAAGTGTCCCGCTCAGTACTGAATGCGACTCGATCCGCCTGAAGAGCAGCCCTATCACGGGCGAGCTGCTGTGTAGCAGTATCCCGTTCAGCTTGAAGTGATGTGTGCTTATTATTGCAATCATTGAGATCCCGCGTTAAAGCTACGATTCTCGCTGCTTGTGCATGCTCTGGCAGCGCGAGCGCATTTTGAAGATCTTGAACTAGAATTATGTTCCGGTCGTTATCATACTTCAGCACCGCCTCAGCTTGTGACTTAACCTCCAACTCATGCTCCAGCCTCATATGCTCAACCCTCAACGTTTTGAGCTGATCGAGTTCAGCCCGGTTCTTCTTCTCCCACTCACTTTGGCGTTCCGGCCAAATAGGCTTTACGACATTGACGACCGTCGGTTTACTCTGTATATCTCGTGTCACTTTTGTCCCAGGGTGTTCGGCGTGGGCTGGTATCACGAAAATCGTCTTCAGGGCGTCTTTACGTAGGCGGTAATATCTCGTTACTACATCAATCGCTGTAATGCCTCGAGAAAACTCTCTTCCTCCCCGTCGCTGCCAGATTGACTCTCCCGTTGTACCCTGTCTCCTGTACAGCTCGTCAGCTTTCTCATCGGTGCGTTCCTTGCGCTCGAATTCCGAGTTGAGAAATTGCCAGACATCTTCACCAGCATTGACGAGCACGAACCGGTCTTGAGGATATACGAGCTCTCGCGGCGCGCGGCCGTCTGGACCGAGACGGGAGAGAGTTTGGAAAGGAACTGCTGCTTCGCCTGCTAGAACGTCCATAGCATTTGCATAGAGTCGCTCCAGACTGTGAAGACGTTCCACTAGCTGGTTCGTGTAGACAATCCATTGGCCTAAGATTGTCTCTTCCGCTTTCCTGCGGTCTTCGGGCTGGGTTTTAGGTGGTAAGATAGACTGAAGGCCACCTTTAGCGCTGTATTCGTGATCGAGAAGCTCGAGGACGTCATTGGCGTGTTTTATAAGCGCTTGATGTGTTACATACGGAAGAGAAGGGGCGTTGGGTGGTATTTTCGGCGCAGAATAAAGAGGGCAGATATCGTCATCGCCACGGTGATCCGGCTGAGGTCGAAGGCTGTTTAAGATGTTGGTGATAGGCATGTCATGATGAGTCGATGGGATCACTACAGGGCCGTTGTATCGCAAAGACAAATTATTGAGCCAGTCGTAGCTTTGACCATCATGGAACGGGGCTGCCCCGTCGACCCCAGAGTTCATGTTATCGACTAGAGCCGACGACGTACTGAGCGTGAGTTGCTTGATAAGAATTGTGAGTGCTTGAGCATGCTGCTTCAGTTCCGTTAAGGTTGGTGGTAGGCCGGGTGTAGAGAGGTAGCTGCAATTGACATTCGTCAACAACTCCATAAGTGCAGTTTTGGAGGGTACTGGTATTAGATTTGTAAAGGATGATCGGTAGGGACCAGCGAAGTCATTGCCAGGAATACGATCAGGTGGATTTCCTGGAGGTGGGGGCCCGATTTCATCTCCATCTCCATCTCCATCTCCATCTCCATCGCCATCGCCATCGCCATCGCCATCGCCATCGCCATCGTCATCGCCATCGCCATCGCCATCGCCATCGCCATCGTCATCGTCATCTCCACTACCGTCATCTCTACTACCATCTCCACTATCATCTGCTCCAGGTCCTGCTCCTGCTCCAGGTGCTGCTCCTCCAGCTCCTGCTCCTCCTACTCCTGCTCCTCCACCTCGAATTCCTCGAATTCCTCTGTTTCCATCCACGGTGTCTGTGACCAAGTCGTCATTATTGTCGCCATCTTTGTCGAGATCATCATCACCAAGACCTCCAGTCATCATCGTGGGATATCTTCCGGGGGCTTTTGGTGCAGTGGCACCGCAAGCACGAGACCTCGGAGGTACTAAGCCAGCCATTGGATCTCCTCTCTGTACAATTTTGGGGAACGTCGATGGTCCCCTCCACAGTTTCGTTACCTTTGCGCTTGATCTTTTGCACTTGATCTTTTGCACTAGGTGAGTTTGGCGATATATAGAAGTAGAATGTGTTTGATGAATACAACGCAAATGAAAACGAGGGAGAACAAAGCAGATTGCTTTGTATACAGAAAAATATGCAATATTTCAATATTCCCTTTTTGCACGTGAGATTCCCATACATAAGGAATGTGACTAAATATTTGGAACGAAAAAAGGGTCGTAAATAAACAAGGCATCTCCGCTTTCGTTCTTGTAGAATTCCTGGTCTCAAAGGCTGATTGTAAACATCGAATAGCGATAGTGGAAACAATACTTTAACAACAACCACTTGGTGGGCCTGCTGCCAAAGACGGCCTCAATCACCTTTGATCGACAAAGGCTTTGAAAGTACAGTAGGATCAAACTGATAACCCTCAAGAATTGAAACAGACATCTATTCAGAATTGAAAATGCGTATTCTAGGACATGAAATATGGAATACGCCTCGCCTCAGGATGCCGCGAACAATAAAGTGAAAATGGAGATGGGGAAAAAATATAAACTGTTAAAAGGGATGATTTGATGGCAGTACCTAGATTCTGCTACGAATCGGCTTCGAAGTCGACGAAATCAGGTGGTGTGCGCTTCAGTTCGATGCAAGCTAAGAGGTTATTCTAGAGATTAGGACTTGCTGCGCATTCAGGTTGTGGCAGCCTCATATTTCTGCAGCAATACAGGTGTAAAAGGCCATTCTTGATGTGAAATGTCGCCTGGTCAAGCTTCAACGGTTCGCAGCCGACGCTAAAAGTTGACAGCTCACCAAGGGTCTTTCGTCTCTATGATTCTGGAGAGTGAGATACTGTAACTTCATTGCGTCAAGATGACTTTGTGACCTCCTTCCTGTCTGATGACGAGTCAAGTTGAGCTTGTCAAGGGGTCATTTCGAGCCAGAAAGCAGAGGCTCAGCGGCAAGCAGCAGATTAAAGAACATCTAGATCTGCCCATGCCTGCTTATCGAATGCCGATTTTCCGCGGCAAATTTCCATGTCAATTTGCCGTCCCGTCACATGAAACCGAGCGCGCCCAGTCGCTTACGGGCTTTCAGCTCTGCATGGGCGAGATGGCCAAGAGGTGGAGTTTCGGACGTCTGCGACCACTCAAAACACGGCAGCCGATGCCTCATTCCTCTCATCATGATTGCTTCCAGGCCTGGTCGTGCTCCGTCAAAGCTTGGTGCTGCACCCATGAAGTTTTGGTACCGGTAGGCGTATTTTATGTTTCACTCGTTGGCACGGCAGGGTGTGCAGGCGTGCATGAGAATGCTTCCCGTTCGAATGCTGCGCATTTGTCGCCCTCCTGTATGGGGAGGCCCAGATTCCAGCGCTTCTCCGCCGCAGCAGTATCGGATTGAGCTTCGAAAACCGACCACGCTGCATTCTGTCAGATTCAGCTGGAACGGCCTCTCCCTATATCGTTTATCGAGATCTAGAAGCACGGAGCCGCTGCGAGAAAGCGCACGTCGATGGAGGCACAGCATGCGCATCGGCACAAGGATGGTGGAGATCAGAGTGGGCATCAAGCTCCCAATAGCTTCTCAATAATGACAATAAAAAGAAGGCGGTCGCATGCTAAATCCAAAAAATCTTAGACCATCTCTCTCCCTCACGAGCTTCGGGGTGTTTCCTACTCACCACAGTCAGTCCATCAACCAGTGCCGTCCGAGTCGACACCAGAATCCGGATTCATCACCTTGCACCCACGGATTGTCCGCTTTGGGCTTCTATCGCTTGGATCTTATCGTGAAGTTGTCGCAAAATAGAAATTGTTCTTGTCCTGGTGTTGGTGCAGTGGAGATTGGTGACGTACTAAAAGCACCGGGGTTCAGATCACTTTTCTTGCTTCCCGTCCCCTGCGAAGGAAAGAAGCTGGGGCCATTCCGCCCAATATTTACTTAGCTAGAGCCCCAAGACAACGAAGCCCTTTGTTTCTTTCGAGTCCTCCTTTGTCGACCAGCGAACACACTCAAAGGCTCAAATTGAGCTTCTCTTGATCTCCCGATTCCCGGTCTTCACGTCCGAAGCATCAGCCGGAATCATGAGTTCGAATCCCACCCAAAATACCAAGGGCCAGTCCCTGTCAGGCCTGATCGCGACATTGGCACCCACCTTCGTTGTCGCCCTGGTATACGTGATCATTTTCCTGCTTCTACGAAAATCACATCGTCGATTCTATGCTCCGAGAACGTATCTTGGAACACTGAAGGAAGAGTAGGTTGACTGTTGACTCTGCGTCATGCCGCGGCTAACAATCATTCTAGAGAACGGACAGATCCACTCCCCAATGGGTGGTTCAATTGGATCTCTCCTTTCTGGAAGATTCCCGATACCTACGCACTCCAGCATCAATCCCTCGATGCATACCTTTTCCTTCGTTTCCTCCGAATGACTGTTGTCATCATGTTTGTAGGGTGCCTCATCACCTGGCCGGTCTTATTCCCTGTTTATGCTACAGGTGGAAATGGGGGTTCGCAGTTGGACCTATTATCCATGAGCAATATCAAAAAGGCTGGTAATGGCAAGTACCGATACTTGGCATCCACCTTCATCGGCTGGATTTTCTTTGGTTTCGTGCTGATGCTAGTGACTCGTGAGAGCATCTTCTACATTAACCTACGCCAAGCATTCCTTCTCTCACCGGTCTATGCCAACCGCATCTCAGCAAGGACCGTGCTCTTCACTTCCGTGCCTACCGAGTACCGCGACGAGGCCAAACTTCGAAAGATCTTTGGCGATGCTGTCAAGCGTGTTTGGATCACTAGAGATACAACGAGTGTGGATGAATTGGTTGAAGAGCGTGAGAAGGTCGCTCTGAGACTAGAATCTGCTGAAGTCAAACTCATCAGGCTTGCCAATGAGGAGAGATTAAAGGCGATCAAGAAAGGAGGCGAACAAGCTGAAGAAGCACCAGTAGTTGCTGAGGGTGACGTTGAATCTGGCTCGATTGCTGCTCGATGGGTTCCCGAGAAGAAGAGACCTACCCACAAGCTTGGCAAGTTCGGTCTGTACGGACAGAAGGTCGACTCGATCAATTGGGCTCGCAGCCGACTAGAAACTCTCATCCCTGCAACAGATGCTGCTCAAGCTTCTTATAGAGCTGGAGAGACCGACACTATTGGAGGTGTTTTCATTGAATTTAAACACCAGTCTGATGCCCAATCTGCCTATCAAACCTTGTCTCATCATCAAGCTCTTCAAAGTAAGTTTTGTCCCTCGGTCGTGCATTGCACTTGCTAATACTTTACAGTGTCCCCACGATATATCGGTATCAACCCTAACGAAGTTGTCTGGAAGTCTCTGAAAATCTCCTGGTGGCAGAGAGTTGTTCGTCGCTTCGCTGTTCTTGGATTCATTACTGCCATGATTGTCTTCTGGGCTATTCCAGTCGCTTTCGTCGGTTTGATTTCAAACATTACCTATCTTGAGACATTCTCATGGCTGTCTTGGTTGCAAGATATTCCCCAAAAAATCATGGGCATTATTAGTGGTCTTTTGCCATCTGTCATGCTTTCGATTCTCATGTCACTTGTCCCCGTTGTGATGAGATGTAAGTATTTCTATAGCACTCAAATGACATAGCTAACATAGAATAGTTTGCGCCAAGCTTGCAGGCGAGCCTTCATTGTCTCGTGTTGAACTCTTCACTCAAAATGCATATTTCGTTTTCCAAGTCGTGCAAGTGTTCCTTGTTGTCACTGTTGCTTCATCAGCCTCGTCAATTGTCAAATCAATCATCAATAACCCAACAGGAATCACCGCTTTGCTAGGCCAACGTCTTCCAACAGCTTCCAATTTTTATATCTCGTACTTCATTGTGCAAGGTTTGACAGTTGCTTCTGGAGTATTGTCCCAAGTCGTTGGCTTCGTTATCTTCAAGCTTCTCTACAAGTACTTGTCCGGAACTCCAAGAAGCTTGTACACCAAGTGGGCAAATCTTAGTGCCATCTCTTGGGGAAGCACTCTTCCTGTCTTCACCAATATCGCAGTTATCGGTATGTGTTTGAGAATAACATCTACATTTTACAGTACTAACAAATATAGGTCTCACTTACTCCTGTATTGCACCTTTGGTTCTCGGCTTCGCTACTGTCGGCATGTCCTTCTTCTACATTGCCTACCGCTACAATATCCTTTTCGTGACCGACTCACAGATTGACACCAAAGGGCTAATCTATCCTCGGGCTCTTCAACAACTCCTCACAGGTGTCTACATCGGTGAGATCCTCATGATCGCTCTCTTTGCTATCGCCGCCTCGCCTGCTCCCTTGATTCTCATGATCTTCTTCCTCATCTTCACGATCCTCTATCATGTTGCCTTGAACTCGGCATTGGACCCTCTCCTCTACAATCTCCCCAAGACCCTCGAAATAGAGGAAGAGTCCCATCGTCTTCTCGCCGGAGAGGCCGGTATCCCTGACGCTGAGTTGAAGGAGAAGAACGGTGGCGTTACCGATTCGGAAGCCGCACCTCATCCTAAGCCAAACGTGCTCACAAAATTTCTCAAGCCACATATCTATTCCGACTATGCTACGCTTCGTCGTCTGGTGCCTCACAATTTCCTGGACGTAGACAACATGTACGAAGAAGCCGTCGAAGCGAATGCATACTTCCCACCATCCGTCGCTGCTGAAACACCACTACTCTGGATCGCCAAGGATGATATGGGAATCAGCAAGCAGGAGATCGCTCATACGAGCAAGGTCATCCCTATCACGGATGAGGGATGCACACTCGATGAGAAGAACAAGCTTGCGTGGGATCCCGAGGGTGCGAGACCACCACTCTGGCAACCAAAGATCTTCTTCTGATCTTAGTTCGAAATTCGCTTGATATGAAGCAATGGAACAATATGTGTACGTATTGGATGTTAATATGTCAGAAGGTTGAATAGGGTGGGATTAATATTGATTACGTACTTTTCTACTGTTTGAACGGCCAAAAAAAAAATCATGATGGGAGACGTTTTAGCGTCGGCGCGGAACCGGTTGCATTTGCGAGTTGCTCTTACGCGTGTTTGACAAGAAGAGAAGATACCCATCTGGTTTGATCTGGTTTGCTTTCTGTATGTATTTAGCTGAGTGGACAGGGTAACTCATGATAGTAGATGAAAATTAATTGATCTCTGTCACATATCTTTCCAGATTCGCCTATCATGATAATTTGTACTGTGAATTTCGCCCGCTCTCTCCGCCACAACTATACTCTCTATCTCCGCCCCAGCGGAATTGATTCCTTCAGGTACGTTAGAAATGTCTTACCTGATCTTACAGGAATTCTCATCATCTATCCTTGCTCCTGTAGCCTTCAACCTTATAAACTAGAAACGAAAAGGGATCTCAGCAACTCAATATTACTTCGATTCCATATTCCCAACGAAGCTAGTTCGTACACCGAGATGCTCGCTGAACATGTGAAGGGTCAAGGCCGAGTGGAAGAGATGCAAGATGCGAGACGTGGAATGCCGTAGGTGATTCGCGCTGGACACAATTTCTTTCTACTTTTCTGCAGTGCAAATCTCGAAGTTGAAAAGAGGTCAATAGACCCGCATAGTTATGTTCAGGCTATAGGGATTGAAAAAGATCTATTTACACAGAGGGAAAATTGTTCTTCCAGGGAGAGTCTTCTCAATCAACAGTGGTCTCACTTTGTCAAGTTCAGAAAGTCAATATGTGCATATTTGATTTGCATATTCATGATCCGACCTCTGCCAAGATGAGCTTAGATAAATCCGTCTTATTTTTCACCTACACATGGAAGGAAAGGATGGTGAAGCAGTTCTCTACAAGCAACGCAAACTCTACCTTCTTCTGGTATTGATATTTGATACGATTATGATACGCTTGATAGACAACATAAGCACATCTCAAGCATTTCCAAGGTAGCAATACAAAGTAATTCTTAACCAATTGATAGACAAGAAGGATATCAGTATTGTCGACTTCAAAGTGTCTTATGTCTCAAAATTATCTACTATCCGACTATGTTTTGTCGCCGACTTTCCATCACATGAAGTTTTCGAGTCAAAAATTTCTGATAGCAGGTTCTGAGAAATATGTCAAAGGCGATACTGGACTCGCCGCAGCAATAACTCCAAGTTGCCATCCAATATGCAAAGCTTATTAGGGTTGCTTGGGGCCCTGAGAGTGTATTGTTTTCCAAAAGAAATTCTCTCCAATCATGTTCTAGAAAAGTAAGTATTAGGCGCACATGGTGGACTTTTTTGATTGATCTGATATATTGTTTACTTGGCTAGCACACAAAGGAGTCAACAAGGTCGACAAGCTCTCTGCTTTTTTCTTTCTCCTCTTAGTCTTTCGCACAGCAAAAATCTTTAATCATTGCCATATTTGCCAGATTCTTCAAGTTCTTTGCCGGGATAATGTTGAAATTAAGGTATGGCAGATAAGTAACTTTTCCTTTATTAATCATAAACTCCTCTTCCTTGTAATTATTTGCACCGATATTGTAAAGTCTTGCCAAGATTAGAATATTACATGACTGCCTAATAGCTAGAGACTTGTTTCTGGAATTTTATCTCGTTGATAGAGAAGGACTTTACAAGGCTTTTACGTCAAGATTGTAACTGAATAATAACTTCTTAGCAATTCAAAGTCTTCCCAGCTGAGCACTTAAGTTTCACAGTACTATACACGATAACTCTAAACATTAGTGTAAGCAGTCCTGCCCACTACCTATCCAACATCGATACGATCTACAGAAGCATGTTATGAGACAAGGCTAGGGTCGAGATAAGACAAAACAGAGGGAGCATTCTTCCACTTCTTTCATAACAAATCATCTTAAAATAAGTCGGCCTAAACTGGGTTATTCTGACAAACCTAAGAGTCTTAGTGATGGGTTAACTTTTTGACTTAAAGAATATCAAACAGCTTTGAAACTGATACTTATATTGACTTAAATAATGTAGATAGCTGCATAGGGTTTATTTAGACGCAGTTAAACTGCTGCAAGATGACATTGGAATGGTTTCAAATGCTAACAACAACGCTTGGCGCTTCATGCTTACCGCGCTACACGACATGATATATTGTCGTTTCTGAAGGACTTTCTTACATTAACATAGGCTCTTTGAGCTGCGTGCCCGTCTCAACCGAACGACATGATATTGCATTGTTGTTAACTTATAACAAACTAATCCAGAGTCTTTACTCCCTCCTACATATATAAAAATTTAAAAATCTTAGCACCAAAGCATCAACCTGCTGGATAAATAAGCGCCACTAGACGTTATGTATGAACAACACCCAGCATAGACGCTCTGCATTTCGTGCCTGTCTAACTACACTGGTATGATAACACATCGTTTCTGACTAGGAAAGGTTATCAAACGGTCTTAATCCCCCTCTACATCTATTAGGAAACTTGGATCTTAAGATCAAAGCTTTGACATAGCCTAGTAGGTAAGTCCCGCTAGACATATGTGAACAATCTCCCCTATGGGCGCTCCGCGCTCAGTGCATAACCGAAACCGTGATACAATACCGCATCGCATCGCATCGTTTTCGACCAGTAAGATCCTACTAAACAAGTTTCATTCTCTCCTGTATCTACGAAAATAAGTCAGTCTTGGCATCAAACTTCGATCTGGACTAGCTGTTGATTCCTGACCGAATCAATAACTCCGCACTATCATCTACCTAATACTGACGATGATACAGTGCAAACCAAAATCTCAAAAAGGGTTGCAACTTGGATTCCATATCATTTGGGAATCAGGATTGGGTTCTAGGGTACCATCGTTTGAAAAAACTGTTCGAAAAAACTGTTCGAAGAAACTGTTCGCAATCACAAAAAACCAAAACCTCAAAAAAAAAAAAAATTCCCCCTGTTCGAAGGACAAACAACTCCAGCTGATCTTAAAGTTCTGGAAGGCAGGTCACTTTACCTGATTGGTAAGTAAACAACCTCCCTACTCCCGACAAGGTAGGGAAGAGACAGCTAGAACAGATTGAAGACTATTTTTTTTTCTCCGGTGTTTTGCTCGGCACTGGATTGGATATAAATCAGAGTTTGAACACCTTGTGCACTGTAGGCTTTTTTCCAAGTAGCTCAACATGTAGATGTTGACTAGTTTAAATATGCCTTAAGGAGGAAGATGTACAATATGTCAGGATATCGTAACGATGTCTGTATCTCAACCATTTATCACCAAATCAACCCAAAAAAAAGTGCTAAACAGGAGATCTGTCTGTCAGTTCCTCCTTGGATACTTCGATTTATCTTCTTAAAGAAGCGCGGCGCTTTAAAACTTCCAAGTTAAAAATACCTTAGTAGAAAAATCGTCGGCTTCATCGGGAAAATAATATGATCTCTGTATTTGTTCTGACCATTGAATATCACCTCGGTAAGAACTCCCGGCTCTCCGTTGGCACGTACGCAAGCCACCAAGGCTTTAAAATCACATCTTGAAAAGGCATAAGACTAGTTTGGAACAAAATCTTTCAAGTTGTTGCTGATTACAGAGCAAATTTTTTTTGATAGAAATGCTGTCTTCATGGAGGTGGCTTGGCATCACAGCTTTAGTGAAGATGTATGGAAAACTCGCTTACTAGCTTCTAATTTATGAAGGTGGAAAAGGGAGAGCAAGTAAAGAAACAGGTGCCATAAGATGAAGACACCACATAGCTCGGAACAGAAAAGGGTAAAATAGCAAATGAATTGATGCTTTCCCTTACCTCCTAGAAACTCAACTTGTCAAAAACCAAACAACGCGAACAATAAGAGTTCGCCAAAACAAGTCCCAGTCGCAATAGCTGCAACAAACTCCATTCAATGCTGATCCCCATAAGATTGGTGTACATTATACAATCTAACATCCCCATGCATTCTGATCTACGTTAAGGGGGTCTAGCACCCTTGCTATCACTACTCGAGCCCGGAGTTGACTTAAACCCCAAAATTTCTCCTACGATACCTCCAGGTTTAGGTATCGGACATTCTCTCTTGCTCGCATCTTCCTTAATACTCAATACCTCTGCCTCATCAGCAATCTCTTCCTCAATCCTCGCTTCGCCCTCGACGCATTTCCTCCTACGCCTTCTCTTCCCGTTCTCGTCTGCATAGGCAACCCTAGGAGCTGGACAGGGCAAGACATGTGGCAGTGCTACCACGAAAAAGCTCGCGAAAAGGGTGGTTGCAAAGAGGGAGGACGTGAGACGGCTTCGTGGGTGGAGATGTGGTGGCATGATTTCTTTCGGCCGTCTATGCCGGAGGAGAGGGCTGGAAAAGAAGTCAGATCACTTGCAGTGTGTCAATTGGCTTGGAATAAGATGACTTACTTATGAGGAGGAGTGCGGAAGAGAAAGTTACATGGAGGTGGAGCGTCCTAGAAATTGGGAGAAGAGGTCTTTTCTAAGAGCTTGTGCTTGGATCCAATCGCGCTAAGCGCCAAACGCGGAGCTAAAATCGCGGCTACATTGTCAAGGCTGAACGAAATATCTAAAATTGTGTTCGACGCGGTAACTCGACAGAAAGAGACGATCCGACTGTATCTGACTCGGTAGTGAGTTGCCTATCATAATACCAGGTGACAGATAGGAATACAGGCTACGAAAAACCTCATCCCCGCTTTGAGTCCGGCTCTCAACTGAATTTGGAACTTTGCGCCACAGGCTCATGCGCCTGGAATTTTGTGAATATTGAGTTAGACGAAGCTGTCCAAGAAGTGGAAAGGAGACGCATACATTCACCAATCAAATCCAAGGTCCTGCAGGACTTTTGGTGTAGGGACAGTCAATATGAGTGACCTTGATAAGTCAGTCTCCCTGATTTTGGCTAGGTCATTGTTAATAATGTTTTTATAGAGCTATTGCGCAACTGCGGGCTTGTCGACCGATCCCCGAAGCGCAGGTCCGAGAGATATGCCATAAAGCTAGGGAGCTGCTCATAGAGGAGGGCAATGTTGTTACTGTGACTGCCCCAGTGACGGTACGGTGTCTAAACAGTTAATGCTTTCCACGCTGATGGAATATAGATATGCGGTGATATACATGGACAATTCCATGACTTAATGGAACTATTTCGAGTCGGTGGCGATGTTCCTGATACAAATTATTTATTCATGGGTAATTGAGTGGTCGAACAACTGTAGAATTCATGCTGACAATGCTAGGTGATTTTGTTGATCGCGGATTCTACTCTCTCGAATCATTCCTTCTCTTGTTATGTCTCAAAGTCAGATATCCAGACAGAATGACGCTGATCCGGGGAAACCACGAATCCAGGCAAATCACAACGGTTTATGGTTTTTACGATGAATGCTTGAGAAAATATGGTAGTGCGAACGTCTGGAGATATTGTTGCGAAGTTTTCGATTACCTGGCATTAGGAGCTATTATTCTTGGCGCATCAGGCACTTTGGAGCCAACAGGAAAGGAAGGCAAGCCGAATGAATCGAATAGTCTTACCTCGACCCAGGAATACATCGACCTAGATACTGAGATAGAGATCTTGAATTCTGAAGGAGCCATCATCAACAGTGTACCGAGACAAAAGCTACAGAATGGGATAAGCAAGAGTACAGGAGGTAAAACTGGACCACCTGGTACTGGTGCGTCTTCATTCAGTCGAGGGTCGACGGGTAACAATACTGGAGCCGTTTTCTGCGTGCACGGTGGATTGTCGCCACTCGTTGAGACAATCGACAAAATTAGATTACTTGATCGCAAACAGGAAGTGCCCCACGAAGGTGCGATGTGTGATCTTCTCTGGTCAGATCCAGATGAGATCGATGGCTGGGGTTTATCGCCTCGAGGAGCAGGCTTCTTATTCGGTGCAGACATCGTTAAGCAGTTCAACCATGTCAATGACCTATCTTTGATAGCAAGAGCTCATCAGCTGGTTATGGAAGGATTTAAAGAACTATTCGATAGCAACATCGTAACTGTCTGGTCAGCGCCAAACTATTGCTACAGATGTGGAAACGTGGCAGCAATTCTTGAGCTTGGCGAGGATGGAGCCGGCGAGAGTATTATTGCAAGGAGTAATGGAGAGGTAAATAGAAGTCGGAGTTTGAGAGATGATGACGAAAAATTGATTCCTTTTGGTCCAGCAAGAAGATATAGAGTTTTTCAGGCAGCACCACAAGACTCAAGAGGCATGCCGGCTAAGAAGCCTCAGGTAGAATATTTCTTGTAGCGATGATGATGCGCTGGTTTTGTGGAGTTTCTGGAATGGGTTGCTCATGATTGCTAAACAGGAAAGAGCATATGGCGTTGTGGTAGAATTTGTAAAATACTTGCAGATATTCGTCTGATTGGGCATAGCCGACGCATACAAATGAAGGTTGTACCCTCTCAACGCGAATCCGTACCTCCTTTCTCTCGTCCCCTTTTTCTCGCTTAGTAAATAATCCAGTGTCACCACCTCGCTAATAGAGTTCTACACTTCAATCACATCTATCTCCCTAAAACTCCGACCCCACTTGTTCAGTCTCGTACATAGTCACTTTACAAAATCACATTCTCAGTCTCATATATTGCAATAAAAAATTTCCACAATTAATCCACTATACTAGCATCATTAACCCTCTCACTACAGTTCTATGTATTAACATGATCATACAGAACAAGGAAAACAAGGAAACAAGAAGCCAAAAGAGTAAATAAATTGATTTATAATGTTTTACTGAGTGCATTATCGGCATTTCTTTGAGTAACACGACGTGGCTGTACACCAAGGCCATCGGGACGGTCCATGTGATTTGTCACCCGATCGACCCAGTTCCCTGCATCGTAAATCCGACTCCTGAATACCCTCATTGCCGACTGCTCAGTGTACTGACCGTTGAGGACATGTCCTACTGGAACCATAATAAGTGTCGATAGCCAGTACTGTATAAAGGCTTGCCGAGTCCCATGCGTGGTATTATTCACGGCATCGAGATAGGCGACGGCCTCATCCTCCGTCCCCTGAAACCTGTCCTGGATATTACGGAGAACATCTAAGGCCGCCTGCCTCATCTCGTCTCGTATATCATCGGTTATAAAATCTCGGAGGTGCTTGTCTTTGCCCATCTTTCTGGAACCCGGGGAGTCTGGCTGGGCGATGGGAAATGTCTTCCACCACGCATCTAGATACGCTTGTACACTAGTGTGATAGGGCGGATTGGACAGCAAGTATTCTTCGGGGCTCTGATTCATAGTCTGCGCTCTTAGGTAGAGGGCCTGTTTTTCGCTTTCCATTTGCTGTTCCTTGGCCAGAGGCTTGACATGTGTCCTTGCCTGAGGATCATCATCACCACCTCCATGACCATGATGATGACGATGGTGAGGAGGAGGAGGAGGAGGAGGAGGAGGAGGAGGAGGCGGTGCCGTGGCTTTTGCATCTTTATCGGCTTGTTCGGCTCGTGCAGCTAGTAGATCTTTAACAAATCGTGCGCTTCGTGCAGCTAGATCATCTTTCGCATCTTGTGCAGCTTTATCTATCGCATCCTTTGTAGCTTTGTCTATAGCATCTTGTACAGTTTTGTCTGAAACATCTTGTGTAGCTTTGTATATCGCATCCTTTGCAGCATTGTCTAAAATATCTTGTGCAGCTTTTTTTATAGCATCCCGTACAGCTTTGTCCATCGCATCTTGTGGAGCTTTGTCTAAAGCATCTTGTGCAGTTTTGTATAAAGCATCTTGTCGAGCCTTTTGGTCGATAGCATCTTGTGCAATTTTGTCTAAAGCATCCTGCTTAGCCTTTCGGTTGATAGCATCTTGTACAGCTTTGTCTGAAGCATCTTGTCTAGCCTTCCGGTCTAAAGCATCTTGTGCAGTTTTGTCTGAAGCATCCTGCTTAGCCTTTTGGTCGATAGCATCTTGTGCAGTTTTGTCTAAAGCATCCTGCTTAGCCTTTCGGTCGAAAGCATCTTGTGCAGCTTTGTCTATCGCATCTTGTCGAGCCTTTTGGTCGATAGCATCTTGTCTAGCCTTTCGGTCGATAGCATCTTGTACAGCTTTGTCCATCGCATCTTGTCTAGCCTTCCGGTCTAAAGCATTTTGTGCAGTTTTGTCTAAAGCATCCTGCTTAGCCTTTCGGTCGAAAGCATCTTGTGCAGCCTTTTGATCTAAAGCATCTTGTGCAGCCTTTTGATCGATAGCATCTTGCTTAGCCTTTTGGTCGATAGCATCTTGTGCGGCCTTGTCGATAGCATCTTGTTTAGTCTTTTTGTCGATAGCATCTTGCTTAGCCTTTTGGTCAATAGCATCTTGCTTAGCCTTTTGGTCAATAGCATCTTGCTTAGCCTTCTGGTCTAAAGCATCTTGTTTAGCCTTTTGGTCTAACGCATCTTGTTTAGCCTTTTGATCTAAAGCATCTTGTGCTGCTTTTTCCTTTGCTGTTTGTTTCGCTTTCTGATCCGTTTTTTCTGTATCTTGTCCCTCTTTTGGCTTTTCAGGTGGCGGTGAAGTGTCCATGCCGTCAGCTGGAGACTGTGGCGGGGAGGGAATGTTAGAATGCGGTGGTGGAGCCGTCTGCCCGCGGTCACTTGTGAGGGGAGGTTTTGGTGGGTCAGGTGCTGTGGTTGGTTGACGAGATTGTGTATCCGGAGGGGTCATTAATTGTCTGCCTCCTCTTCTTTGTTGTTGAAGTCTCATAGCCGCTCTGGCTTTAGCGGTAGTTTCCGAGAACAGTCTATATCGAGCATCTGCAGCTCGCTCCGCAGTTGTCTGGGCAAGCGGCCAATTATCCAACCCATCACCAACTCCTTGATCTGGCATAGAAACGTAGCTGGGATCAATGACTTGGCGTCTTCTAGCTTCAGCGGCGAGTCTTGCATCCCTTCTCGTTCGCGCAGTCTCAACAGCTTTGATATCCTCATCTCTTTGCCTGATAAGAGCTTCAACCTCATCATCGGGTACGGCAACACGAAGTGGGAGTAATGATAATCCTGCAGCCTTCCGTTGGGTGTTCTGGGTGGCTATATCCAAATCGTGTTGTTTCCTCTCTTTTCTCTTTCTATCATTGAATGCCTTGGTTTTGTTATCTATCCCATATTGTGTTGTCAATCCAACCAAGTGAGATGCAAGTTCTGCAGCATCGGCTATTGTTTGGTTTTGGAAGTCTTGGATTGCCTTCTGCACCTTTTCTTCTCTGTACCGATGTCTTCTAGCCCCTGCTGCTCTTAATTCATCTTTCGTTATTTTAGCAGCATCTTCAGCGGCTTTCACTTGGCGATCCTTGTCGTTTTTGGCTCTCTTAGGATCTCGATGACCAATAGTGTCTCCTAGTTTTCGCTTTTTATTTGCAGCCGTTGCATCAGCCTTCTGCGCTGCTTTGGTCGCAGTTTTTTGATCTTGGATTTGACGTTCAATGTTCTGTGTGAATGTTGTTTGTTTTTTCAAGATTTTAGCTCTATCTTGGGTCCATGTTTTCTCGGCCGCCCTCTGGGCTGCCATTTCTGGAGGGTCGACTCCATGTGTGCCAGAACCAATCCAAATATCGGTTGGGTCTGGTATGATAATTGTTGACTTTGCTCTCGTCTGTGGATGTTCTGCAGTTTCCTCTAGTGGCTTCTCTCGAGTGAATAGCCATTGGAGCTCATCCTCTTCAGATTCAAAACATTCTGGCCAGGGGACTTCATATAATCTGTGGGGTAACCTATTCTTTCCATTCCAAACCGAGAGGTCAATTTTCTTTCTATACTCATTCGCTAACATGGATTAGTTCCAGTATATTTTAAACTTCAGGGGACTTACCGTTGCTTTGGGGGACGACCTCATCTGCCGCCTCAGTGCTTTTCCACTTCTCCCATTGCTCATCATCAGCCAAGTTGTCACCGGTCGACTCCCGTTTAAGCCTGTCTTTTATGATCACGTTCCACACTTGTCCAGCACTCAAGCCAACCTTTTCCCATCCATGTTTGCGTCTAAGCGTGTTCCATTGAGCGGAGTAATCCATAGGTCCAGGGTCAGGCCCCTCCCCCCAATCTCGTCCACCAACACCCCACCAGAAACTAACCTGTCCGCCCTGGGTCTCAATGACAGCGAACGGCGGTAGAGGACCAGCAATTTGCCCTTTCTTTACCTCCTGCCCATTGATGATGAGAGTTCCACCATGTAAATTCGTCACGAAATATTTCGATTCAAGGCTCTCGTCTCTATCTACCTCGTGTCTCCAAAGAGCATCACTGCAACTTAGCAATTTGCCAGAGATATGATGACATGGCTTGGGGGGATATCTCCTAGGAGGAGCATCTCTCCTCCTCTGTTCATCTTCCGTGACCCACCATGGGTCGTTCTTAGAGATATTCGAATAACTACTGCCCTGATTTTCCCACGGGTGGGCAATCATGTCGGTTTCGTCATCAAAATCTGCTGGTCTGGGCTTGGGTTTTCTTGTAGAGGGAGCGAGACGATCGCAACGTCTAATATCGAGCGGGAAAAGGTCTTTCACATGCCGATCAAAACGAGGAGCAAGATTCTCGTCACGAGAGAAGTCTCCAAAAAGGTGATTGGCAATTTCTTCCTCGTCGGTGATAAGCTCGGGGTTTTCCGGTTCGGTAGGCATGTTGAGAAGAGTCCCTCTTACTTGATCCCAGACACGTTTCTTCCAGTAGAGACCTTCGTGATCACGAAAATACCTGACTACACTACGTAACATCGGGAACGGCGAGTGACCACAATCGATGCCACCATCAACTTGAAACTTGTTATTGGCGTAGAAATCTTCAATATCCTCATCAATGTCAATCGTAAGCTCCTGCTCCCCCAGTCTGCGAGGACGCCACACGCTGTTCGATAGAACGTCGTCGAGTTCAGACTCAGAGACCTCCTCAGCTCTTGCAAAGCGCTTTCGAGCGTCCTTGAAGGCTATATAATCAGGTAGCTCTTTCATGGGCATGAATCCTCCGGAGGCGCCAGCGACGGTAGCTTCTTCCATATGGATGGGGTCTTCTGTAGGGTCGCGTGGAATATAAAACTCGCTAGGGTCAAGCTCCCGAGGAGGTTCAATATCGCCCATATCATCCCTTGGAAGGCCTGTGGTCGAACCTGGGTCTGGCCCTGGGTCCACAGCTGAGCCAGCCGCTCCACCCCTGAGTCGAGTATGGTCGTTAAACAATGGCCCTACGTGCCCGGCCTGGTCAAGCTCCATTGGTACGAGTTCATTCTCTTCTTTGCCGATTGTTGAAATATCAGAACTGGTTGACATGGCCGTCAACCAGTCTGTGCTTTGAGTATCTATCGTATGAGCAGGAGGAACCATAGCACCTGGTCCTGGCGGACGAGATACCGGCGGCACAATAGGAAGAATGTCAACCTCTTCCCATACAGAAACAGGACTGGAATCTAATACGTAGGTTGCTAACGGCATCAAAGCTGCTTTGGAGAAGTTTGTGATCCTCTGAGCGAGTACCAAGTCCTCACCCGGCACGCTTGCATCTTTGGTTAGAGTTTTCTTCTTTCCAGTATCCCATAGCTCTTTGACGTCAACGGTTCTCAGCGGCCGGGAGAGGATATGGCTCGCCCTATTCCGAACATCGAGATGTACTCGATCGGTGACCTTGGTATGACGGGTCATTGTTTGAATTCCCGCATTGGCTTTAAAATCTTTTGGACGAAGGGTTTTCAAATCGATGGGGGCCGGCGCCCAATCCACAATTGTATGTCCGTTGTCTAGATTGATGATCCGCTCTAGTATAGTTTCCGTATACAATGGATGTTCTTCCCATACTATGACTTCATCGCCCGCTTTCTTCTGAATTGCGGTTGTATGAGGCCTCTGTTTCCATCCCTGCACTGTTTTAGGGACTTTGATTGAGCCAGAAAATGCTGTGGGAGGAGTTTTCTGGGTGCGGATATAAGAGGGTCTAGTTTCTTGAGATTGGCGCCACATGCGACCTTCTGTCGCATCGGTTGGTTGGTTCTTAGAAGCGTATGTACGATAGACAGTGAGTGTGGTGATGGTTTGTCCGCCTGGATTACCGACAGGCATTCCTTGGGCGTCTGTGCTTGTTTTGGTCCTAGGAGTGGGTGGAGGGAAGTGAGGTCCTGCATGATGGCCGTCTAAGTTGGTGAAAGGATCTGGCCCTGGATTGTTGACATGACGATTTGGGCGCGGACGGCCAGTACCAGCTAAAGCTCTTCGTGCTCTCTCCTTGTCGTATTCTCCCTTTAATTTCTCATATTGGTTCTGATCCTAGGTATTAGCTTCATCAAATTAGAAACGAGAAGAGAACCATACTCTAATCCAGACGGCATTTTCTCTCCCTTCAATATAATGATTATTCCAAAGATCCCACGCTCTTTTCCAGCTCTCCCATATCTCTCTCCCCTGATTTGTTCCCCTGGTCTCTCCAAAAGAATCTCCCCATTTCTTCTTCTCGTTTCCACTTCCACCTAGTCCTTCCCCGATTCCAGACCCAAAATCAAACGTCTTTTGCAGACCCTCTTCCAATTGTCCTCTCCAGTTCCCGCGGGTTCCGTGATTTGGAGTACGAGGGGGTGAAGGAGGATAGTTTTGTCCGCACAAGTACTCCTTTAAGTCCAAAAGCGTTGACGGAGTGATATTTGTGGCTAGAGGGGAAGGGATCTGTGTCTCGGGAATATTGACAATAATTGGCCCGCCTGTTTGATTGGCTAAATTAGCAATCGCAGGCGCAGTCAAGAAAGGCGAGAAATCATAGGTGTCAGTCGTGCGTGCTTGTTTCGTAGGAGTGCGACCAAGTGTTGTAGACGGAGGAATAATCGGTGGCTGCGGATGACCGTGATGGTGAGCCATTATCGATGTAGGGAGACGACAATTGCCGTGACGGAGGGTTCGTAAAAACCGGTATGGTGGATAAGATGCGTTTCAACCTTTACAGAGAACGATTCTAGCATATTAGATATTATGAGAAGTTGAAATTGCGCAATATTGACGCGCCAGGTCCTCCGGTGTGAATGAAAAGTCCCTGACAGCTCTCTCTCACTTCTGGTATAAGAAGGCAAGAGAAAGGATATCTGGGTGTCAAAGGAATCTCTGACCGGTTCGAATCGATGAATGCGATCAAGTCTCTTACCTTGAGAAAAATTTTGAATAAAGGAAATAGGGTGAGATGCGCATTGTTTACTATCGACGAAATGGGACAACTGCGTTTGGAACTGAGGAATGTGGACCGTTCCGAATAGAGAATTGGATCTCCCTTTCATTCTGTTATGTCAGTTGCAATCCGTCACTCCACTTGGAGTACCCCAGATGAAAAAGAATATAGTGAGAGAATCGAGGAAGCAGAAACATCTTGAAATCAGAAACTTTCATGGATGAGGCTCCAGGATACAGAATCGTCGAGTATGAAATTTCATCTTTTGATAGATAGCATGCTTGCATTGGAACGTATACAAAGAATATCGACGAATACCGCCCGAGCGCCCCTGTAGAAGAATGTAGATATGAAAGACATAACTCGCTATCAAATACTCCCAGTGTATTGATCCATGATATCAAATACCAGCTGATTATCAACATCGCAGTCCAGGGATGGGTCCGTACATCCCAAATCCGATCGTACGAGTGCAGGATCCACTTCCGCCATCGACGTAATCATTTCTGTTGCATAACTACAACTATTCATGTTCGTTTCGTGCATTGGCATGTACACACTGCTCATCTGATCGTTAAGAGTTTGTGGTTGAAGGTGTCTCTGCGCATCGTTTGTGGACTGGGAGTGCCGCTGTGTAGCTAAAGAGATTTGGCTATCTACAAACTCCAACATTTCTTGGTTCCGTGAGGATATAGGGCGGTGACCTGGATTTCGTGGCATCGGTACAGACGCCATCTGGTAATGAGAGGAAGTTGAGCGTGATTTCTGACCAGATACGACACTACTTGTCCGACTGGCTGTACTTGTACTTGGTGTCATGAAGGGTTGTGAGGAACTTGCTACGCCTCCACTCGAATATAGTGGCTCTGATCGTTGGCTCTCGCCAGGAGGTGGGGTGAAGATGGAATCCCAAGGTGACTGAACTGTGCTGCCAGTGCCCGAACTCCCAACGCTTCCACTTCCAACTCCAACATGGCCGGTTGCTGCCATTGTGTTACTCTCATCCGGGCACCATGCTTTCCGTGTCTGGAGCAGCTGCTCTAAAGCCTGCACAGCAGCACTCGAGCCTCCATGCTGCCCTCCCACTGTATCGTTTGTAGACGAAGTCTTTAAATGTTTCTCGATGCTTTCTTCACTCACGCCATGCTGCGCCAGGAAACCTCTTAGGCTCCTATTCTCATCTGCGACCTTTCGAGCGGCTATCTGAATCTCGGATGAAGCCTCAATGCCTTGGAGTTCGCATCGTCGCAATCGCGCCTCGAGCTCCTGCAGGTATTCTTTCCTTCGTGCTCGCGAGCGGCGCTGATTGTCTCTAATGCGTGCAAGATTGACTTTCTCTTTTGTCGACATTGAATTGGATAATCATTGATTCTGGGCGCGGCAGGAGTGCTGTGGGAAGGGAATGGAATGTCACTGAGCTGCGTTTCCAGTCCAATGCCAAGACGGGGTCAATTCTGAGTGCGAATTGCTGCTGACTGCCGGTGTGGACAGGCCTAAGCCTCAGTAGCAACGTGACAGAAATATTGATGAGCTGAAAGATGCGGGACTCTCAAGTATCACTGAGGATATCTGATCTGATCTGATCTGATCTCATGCAACATCCCAAGGCACAGGCCATCCAACCATTCCCGACGATTCGGAATCGATACCGGGAGAATATGCTCGTGGGACAGCGGGATGGTTATTAATTGGGCCATAAGGCGACACAAGGTAGCCAAGCAGCTACTAGATAGTTTGAATTCGGTTTTCATATATATATATACGGATGCCTCTTGGTTATTGGCACGGTGCGCATCAACAAAGAGCCTCGCTGTAAAAATGATGATGTTGTTGACAAAATTGCGCTTTGACTCGGGAGTCAGCTACTATCGTCTGGTTCCCAGCCCGTCGAATCTCGTGGATTGTCTCAACCAAGCTCCCTCATTCTCTCTCTTATCGCCTGGATTCTTCCCGAAGCAGATGACACTATCTTCACAATGCTGCACGCTCAATCAACTCTTTCTCTCAGAAACCTAACGATCCCTGCCACCGTGGAAGCTATTGTATAAATCCTAGGGTCCCGAGAGACTTTGTGTATCAGACTGGTCCGACCCTCAACCGCCATTTCTTAGCCCCTCTTTCTGAATTCTTCTGCTTATCTTTGTTGCTCTTCGCACGCCAGACCTCGTCATAAAACTTCCGGGATGCATGTCCTTGGTCTTGCATATGAACTCCACAATTAGCTGGAAAGAGGGCAAGTGACACTCGCCAGAAACTCACTGTTGTGTTTTGATACTAAGATACCGATGTCAATCTAAGGTGTACACAGATCTAGAAAGAGAACAGAGACTCTAGTGACCGTTTTATAGGATGATTAGTTTAGGTAGAGCTATAGGAAAACAGTAACAAGTACAACGTAGATGTAACATAAATAGAAAAGTTCACTGTAAAAAGGAGGGAACACTTTGTATGCAGATGAACTTGACTAGAAACCATGTTCTACCTCCATTTCCCGCTGCTGCTCAATCTGCCATTAATGTCACTATCTCAAATATAAGAATCATTTCTCCAAAGTAGAGATTTGCCAATACAATCAAGGATTTTGCATAAGACTGGGGGCCTCGTTCATAAGGTGCTAGAATTTCAAGAGCTCCATTTCGCGCCATAGTTCTGATGTACAAACCCGCTCCTGGGTTTCTATCGTATCGTAACAGGTCCAGTTCCGCTCCTATCCTCCATTTCTTTCCATATCTCTCCCTGAATGAAAACTACACCCACACTTCCTCTCCCACCACCACCCCTTCCTTAGTAATAGCCACTCCTGCCCCTAAACTCATCATCTAGACTTGTTCAGCACCCCATCCACCATCGGCTTCTCTCATATTCTGGGGTGGCTCGATGGAGGGAATGAACTCTAGTGCCACGTAGGCAAGGCCGATGATACCGATAATCCCACCGAGGATTTGGGTGACGATTTTGTCCCCGATAAGAATTGAGCCGCAGAAAATGTAAACTGCCCATGTTAACATGCTTTCTCGTCAAGCCAATTTGAAAACACGTACAGATTCCACGCCCAATGAACGAGAAAAGGAAAGAGGCATATCTCGAGAGCTGAGGGGGGATTTGGAATTCTAGAAGCGCAATCGCTATCCACATCATTAGCATCAACTCCAACCTCCTAAGCAACGAGAAACATACCTGCACCAAATATGGCAACGTAGATTCCAACAACAATATTTGAACTAGGCAAACGGCATTAACGACAACTTCAAGCTCATGGCGCAATCAACAACTCACGTTATTGAATATGAGTGGGAGGCGAAGATATGGGTTATTCCACCAACGCCCATTAACGCACCAGTTACGAGATTGACTAATCGACTACGTAAACGTCCTCGAGTCAGTACTTTGTACAGTAGATGCGCAATGTTTTCACAGGAGGCTGGAAAGAGAGCTGCTTACAAGGCGTCGGAGAAATCCATTGTGGTGATTGTTGGAAAGCGAATCTGCACGACGGCGGAGATGAAGGAAGCTTGATGGGAAGTGCGTGGGAAGATGTGTGTTTGGAAACGGTCGTTTCGATGTTGAGAGCTGTTGTTGAGCTTGGAAGAAGGCTTTGTTTTCTGTTCGGCTGGAGAAGCTACGTAACGCCTCGACAGGGGAGGCTCTGCTCGTTCGGTAACGACCGACGACAATCTTGACGCGGAAGGATTGTGAAAAGAGTTTGCAGGGAAAATATCGAATTTCGAGGTTCGGAACGCTTCGATGACGAAAACCCTTCAATTTACTGCTCGGTTTGGCTCACCATCACGAGGGCTTTCGGAATTGGGCTGCCTAGAAGCCACGCGTATTGAGGCAAAGCCGAATCGAAGCTCTGCAGTTCGTGGTGGCCTACGATAATGAGATGTGGAGACCGAGACAAGTGACTTGTTCTACCGTATCCCAGGCTGCATAGTATATCTTTGTTTCCGTTTCGAAGTGCTCAAATCTTTCTGGGATTACCTATTCTGCTGCCTTGAGGAAGTTGTGGTAAATTCTCACATGTCTGGAGAGTCTCAAGTCTAGATTATCTGCCGAGACTCCATCTCTTGAAGTACGAAGAGTCACTCTGAAGCGTATGCAGAGACAAAAACAAATTAAGAATCAAGCAGGCCTGGCATTGTATAGATTTGATAACATCTTAGGAGATTCAAAACTTAAGTCTCAGCTTCGTATAGATGTTGGGTTTCTAATGTAGTTTTACTGCTACCTTATTCCTCAAGTTCTACCTTTCAGATTTCCTTGACGTATTTTGCTTTATTGATTCCTGTCAACATAGCTCGAGATTGTTGTCAAGCTGGCCCGACTTTTTGTTTGGCAAGTTGGCTTTACGATTTGTCTACTTCTACTCGTTTGTCCTACATTCGTCACAAGTTCTGAGCACTTCTTCTGCTAATAGAATGATAAATAGATTGGCAATAGCTTACCAGCAAACGAAGCCGCTCTCGCGTATTAGATTACACTTTCTTCAACTTGTGGACAGCTGTCTTGCGTTATTCTATTTCTCGAGTGATTAAAAGGCTATCCAAAGCCACTTGACAGAACCAAAGCTCTGAATATCCATAGCAAGAACAGTTCAATGTAAAATATCTATTCTGAAAGAGACTGTGCTACCTTGAAATTGTCCAATCTTAGGAAATGCTCCGTCTGCTACCGCTACAAGCTTCATAGGATATCGACAGAAAATCATCGCAGCAAATCGAATTTCTCCTTTTGACATTTGCATCTCGCCCCTCTATTCACTTATCACCGAGAACTTCCCATCTCACCCGCAGCTACTGTTCGTCCAATACAGCGCCCGGCCTTACAATCTCAAAAAAGGCTCTGTTCTCATCCTGGTCAGCTATCTCCTCCGCATCAACATTCTCACAAAACAATTTTTTCACCCAAGCACCCCCATGACTCACAAACCTCATGCGAACTCTCCTCCATAATCATGGCATCTGACCAACCCCCTACCCCATCTCCAGTCCCACCGCAAGATGACTCAAACCAAGACCTGACCCTCAGCCATCTACACCAAATCAACAAAGCACTCGAGAGCTGCATGGAAGCTGCGATTCGCGCTTCTCCTTCAGCTCTTAACAAATCGCCAAGCCATACCACTCTGACAGCTGAAGGTGAAAGCAAGATTGTCTTCCAAACTCTTACCACGACCCCCGAGCTCGAAGAAGATTCCGGGAGCGGTTCAAGCGATGAGACTATCACGCCTGGGAGTGTCATATCAGCTTCGCATTCCGAAGGAGTCAGCTCTGACATCAACGCGGGTTTGGGGAAGCTAGATCTCGGTTCTGGTCAGTCCCCGTTGGCACCTCTCTTCACCTCTCTTCCTTGCACAGCACAATCGAAGTCCTGTACTAACCTGCAGTCTAGAAAAGAAATATAAACCCCAAGCTCAACATCAATCTCCACCTCGTGTCATCTGTGATAGATGCACGACGCTAGATAAGAAATGCACTCACGTTGGGAGAGGAGCGGTGCTGGGAAGAATCGAGGATAGTACAATCATGAAGCGGAGGAGCAGCAGGAACTGACCGTCATGATAATAATGCCTTGTGGATAATAAGATGAAATGAAATGATGTCCGTTCTGTGCTGCATTCATTGAACAGTAGCCGTTCTCACCTGACTAATACCACACCATACCATACCATCGAACCCTCACTCCTACCCCAGCAAATCTCCACTACCACGCCAAAGACAAGCTCACTACTCACTCACCCATATACATATACCACGGATGTACTACCCTCTCCACCCTCCCAACTCCTAAACCACCATCCACACGCTCAAACCAACACGGAAGACCAAGAAGAAATTGCAGATCAGCTACCTATACAGCAAGCGAGGGTTCGTCAGGACAAGCAGGGGAAGGTGAGAACGAGCAGGATATGCTCGAGGTGCAGGAGGTGGGCTGCTGGGGTGTGCTTGGGGGGAGAGCTAGTGATCTAGGTTGATGTGTGGAGGTGGATATTTGGAGCTGAACGGACTCGGGAGATTCTCTGTACGGTAGATCATATCAGGGGATGGGCGTGGCGTTTATACTTTCCCAGTGGCCTAGCACGTCGTTGACTTGTGGCTACGATCGTGCTATGATATATGGCATGGTGGTAGAAATAGATAAGTGCCTGTTGAGTAGGATATTTGGATGGTGATGTGTTGGCTAGGAATTCACAAAAAACTTGAATGGGTCTGGAAATTTCAATTGTCTAAAACAAACCCCCACCAGATCGAGCACTTCGATTCTAGTTTACTGTAATACGCCGTGTAACACCTCGCTATGCTAACAACAATTCTATGCCACCCGTGTCTCGGTCTTTCAGAGACAATGCAAATGCCGCGAAAATGCTGTCAAAACGCCAGCCGCTTGCTATGCTCTATAGACAAGAAGTACCACTCGACGGACGGATCTTCTGACCCGTTGCTCTCCTTCTCCTAATTTTCCTTGCCCGAAAAGGAAGTCTCTGCCTCTTCCAACCGCTCAACCTTGACGTCCATATGCTTCAAGAACTCCTTCGCAGTGACCTTCATCTGCTTCATGATGGCACCTTGGTTAATCTCCTTCTTGGCTGCAGACATTCTTCTGACCTTGATCTTTGGTGCTGGGGTGGGAGATTTGATGGTAGCGGTATCGCAAATGTCAGAATCCTCTAGAACGATCACACTGACGGGCTTCTTGACCAATTTGAGTGGCTTGATGGGTCTGATTAAAGGATTGTTAGAGTCAGAATCATCAATGACAATGACTTCAATCTCCTTTTGGGCCATGAAACTATTCTCTGCAGAAGTGGGAGGCGAAGGAGCGCAGTCATCAGCCATGGCCTTGAGTATCTCAAAGGTTGTTTCAGTGGTTGCAAAGGTGGAATCGTAATGTTCCCAGTCCTGAGAGTTATTAGCAGCTGTAGACGGAGAGTTTCATGGAAATAACTAACATGGTAGACCACATTCAATGCTCTGTTGTTTCTACCCAATTCAGAGGTGAAAACGGTGACGAACTCCTTTCTCCAGACTCTGACGTTGACCCCAAACTTATTGGCAAAAGCCTTAATCTCGACACTATCTGCCCAGACCTTCGCCTTCGCCATCGAAGTGAGTCTGTTATTCCAGGCCCGATCCTTCTGAGCTTGGGTAACCTTGGCAGGGGTGGGTGGGGAGACGCTCTCGGAATTTCTGCAATGGCGCTTGGGAGCTCTGCGATCGCCATCAACATTGATGGACGACTCGTAGAACGCTCGGTTGAGGCGCATCTCCTCTACGACAAGAGCGCGGATCTGGAGGTGTTCATCTTGATGGCCGTAAAGCTGATCAGAGAGGGCACGGAAGAGACAGTTCCCTGTAGAAGAGTTAGACTCGCAGAAAGGTGAAGGTGAAAATTAAACCAACCATCGGCATTGATTGGGACAATGATGAGACCATGGGATCCGAGGTTGGGAAAGGCAGAGGTGGTAGAGTCTTCTCGACGTCTCTTGGGAGCCATTTTGTTAGGCTGCAAGTCGCGAGTTGCAGGCCGGTTTGTAGAGTGGTTTAGGATGTGTTTGGAGGTTGGAAGGAGGAAGTTGGTGTGCGACAAGATCTCAGACAAGGTATCTGAAAGGTACCTCGTGAGGATTGTCTGAGGATTGTCAGCGGTGTCGTGTGCAGCATGTACAGTAATCGTGGAAAGGAGAGCAAGGAGGTTCTCGTTTAAAAGGGCAAAGGTGGCAGAACCACCGAAACAGGGATCGCGATAAGATAAGGTCTCCTGATGACGTCGGTTGGACAAGGACAATCACAAGAATAGAAACAATAGACGAAGCGGACTCGCTTGGCTCAACTCGACAATAGCTAGCTTGGAGTTTGTGTAAAAAAAAAATTAAGAAGAAAATGGTAGACAATAAGCAGATCTTTTCTCTCTCGACTCACCGGAGTGGGAATGATTCACCTTGCTATTATGCTATACTTAAAGGATACGTGGACCTGAAGTTGACTGTACTTTCGCTGGCACTGTGTTGTCCCTACTATTTGTACCCAACACAGCGTTGGGATGAGCTGAAGACAAGCTTCTGGTTGAACGAATCGACCTCGACCGGCCATTCTATTTTTGTTCTTTATTACTTTAACTGAGTTGAATGACTTACAAGTCATGCTGTACAGTGCACAAATTCCGTGGAATCTTACGCCTTCGCCTACTCTGCTAGGGCTTCCTCGACCAATTCCACTACATGCTCCGAGCAGCCATAACTGGCTTGGTATCCCCAACCGCCATGTCCGTAGTTATGGACAATCCATTTTCCACCACCGACATTCTCCTTCTCAATCCTGACCCCGCCCTCTCTCAGCGGCCGTAATCCCACCCAGTGTCTAATCACACTTAACCCTTCAATACCCTCTCCAGGCTTCACTAAAGAAGGACACAACTGAATCGCCCTCTTCATGATCCTGACAGCAACGTTAGGGTCTGGTTGTGACTCCCACTTGCCCTTCTGGTAAGTACCACCGAGGACGGTTCCACCACCGGCGGCCCTCTCCATGAGGTAGCTAACCTCATCTACCGAGTCATCATCGGTTCCAGAAATGGTGTACATAGAACCTCCAGCAGAGTTCCGCACCACCACGATCTGACCACTGGCGGGAATGACGGTTTCGTCCATCACCCCACCCAGCTTGCAAGCCATCAGTCCCGTGCAGTTGACCACAATATCGGCCTCGGATGTTGCCTCTGAGATATGCTTCAGTACCGCACGCTCGAAGACGACACCCGCAGCAAGGCACTCGGAGACGAGCCACGGCAGATAGATGGCCGTGTTCATGCACACCGACCCAAAGGTATTCCCCGAGTCCACGCCTGGGGGTAATTCCGACTTTTCAAGCAAGCGGAAGTTTGGAACAACTTCGGAGTACCAAGGAGTCTCCAAAACAAGTTCGCTGAACCATTTCCCAACATTAGACTCTGCGTCCTTTTCGCGGTTATAAATGACCGCATCTTGAAAATGGATCCCAGCCGCTGGGACGTCCCTAGCAAGACGAGCTAGCTCGGGCCAGGTAGCTTTCTCATACCTGCTGCCTGCCGTGCTCGAGACTCTGTTGGAAAATGTCAGTATGTAATCAGGTGATGGGCTGGATGAACAAACGGTAGGTAGTTTGCCCCTGCCCAGGGCGACGTATATTCAATATCATAGTCGCCGGGCATATGCTTTGCCAACAGGCGAATAGCAAACGAGGGATTCTTCCTCGCGAGAAGAAGTGCAGTGGTTAGGCCTGACACCCCCGCCCTGGAGAAATGGTTAGTCAATCAATACAAATCTACAGAAACATCAACGAACCCAATGACTGTGATGCGAGGCATGTTCACACTTCGAAGTGAGTGAGAACTCCTATGCAGAAAACCTATTCGAGAGGGTGTTGGAAAACGAGTCTCTCAGCTGCCTCTTATATACCTCCGCAGTACTGTACTAGCGTAGAGTCCTGCATGCATGTATCTCAGCCTTCTCCCCCACTTTCATCCTTCGCCCGATCAGTTAGTCGGCAAGGAGTCTCAATTCCAGTAGACGACTGTATCATGGACTAGTGAAGAGTGATTGACGGCGGTTAAAGTGAAACATTTTACGGCTGAATCCAGGCGAAGACAGCCTGCTCAGGCTTTCTTGGTGAGGCTGCAGAATGGTGGCTGCATGTCGAGAGCCTTGGCATACCATCGAAAGGATTCGAATCTATTCTCGTGTCAATTCCGAATATCATTTGCTATCAGACCAGATCTGCCTTACCATGGAGTCTACCGATCAGCCTACTTGGATAGACCTTCGGCTTACCCAATGACTGACCTCTTTCCTCGGGATCTGTTGTTTTCCAGACCGGCGTTCGGAGCATCGCAGAAAATCAAAGAAGGACAGCTAGTAGAGATTTCTCTAGACGTGAGTCACTGAGTTGAGAAAACGTAGTTGACCTAGTCTTCTAGGTCCCTTTCACAAATTCGGTTCTGGGAAGCGCCCCTGTCTCAAGCGAGAAGATGTCACGTGTGTTTACTTTTGATGCTGTAGTTAGGCAAGCTATACAATTTTTTAATATGCCTTTGTTTCTCGTATACTGTTAAGAGAGCTGTTGTTCTTTTGCAAGCGTTGCTATCATGTTGCCTACAGTTTTGAGGAGATCATGTGACAAGTGGATATGAAAACACCACCGCTCTACTTTAGAGTTTCGCAACAATGACGAGATCCGAGAACATCGATGACATCTCGGTTCCTCAGTTTCCTTCTCTCTAGTAAGTCCACTACTTCTCTAGTATTTTCATGCCTTTTTGGTCCATTTTCTCTGGTATAAGTTGTCATCCATACTCTCTTCTTCTCCCTCTTCTCTTCTTTCCTTCCCCCAATTCCAAATACAGATTTACACCAATCATCAAAATTCGACCACTCTTTAATACACCATCGACCATTCTACAAATCATCCTTCGACAATCCAGCCTTCATTCATTCAACATACCGTCGTTCAACTTCACCAGCAATACCACCAACTTTCGGCACCACAACATAATCAGCAACTTCAACAATCCGACCTTCTTTTAGCTATTGTCCAGAAACTATATCGACATTCTGTTCAACCTATCAACAACTCGACATCATTATCGAAATCATTGTCGACATTCTTCTACGACAATATCTTCGACTTTCGACAGATCAACAACTCAACTAACACACAGAACAACATGGTTCCAGTAAGAACCCAAGCAACCGGGGCCCGGAAAATTATTGCGCCTAGAATCAACATTCTGAAAAACAAACCGGTTCCAAAACCCACCGAGACGCCTCGATGCCAGCAGCAGCAGCAGCAGCAGCAACCGCAACCGCAACCGCAACCGCAACCGCAATCGCAACAGCAACAGCAACCTAAACGACGATGCCTCTCCCAAACCAAGGCACTGATCCTAGTTTCGAGAACCCGGGCCGACATTGCCCGTCCACAACGACCAGAAGCTCTCGCCGATGCTTCAAGGTTTAACGCTGCCATCGACAATTATGTAATCATACGAGCAGCAAAACTCGCTAGGCGAGAGAAGAGAGCGCTGGAGGAGGCGTTAGAGAAGGAGATGGCGGCGGAGTTCCAGCGATGGGACAGATTGGGGGAGGAAGGGCAGGGATCGAGATCAGAGCAGGAGGAGGAGAAGATAGCATTGGGAGAAGCGTTGGAGGAGGAGATGGGGGCGGAGTTCCAGCGATGGGACAGGTTGGAGGAGGAAGTGCAGGGATCGAGGGTAGAGCAGGTGGAATGGGAGAAGGAGGAGGAGCTCCAACGGTGTGAGCTGCCGGAGGAGAAGAACGAGGAGGAGAAGAGCGAGGGAGAGAGGGAAGAGAGGAATTGGGAGGGGGAGGGCGAGGAGATGGATTGGTCGTTCTTAAGTCCAAGTACTCGAACGACTTTCAACTACACGATCTGTGCACTGAGAACGGTACGGGAGCCGTCGGTGGAGAGCGAGGAGGAGTAGGATCGAGGCTCAGGTCGTAGGACTACCTTTTTCCCACTGGGTTTTACGGGTGTCATGGCGCTGAGTAGGGACTGGGTATAGGCTTGTGTATATGGTTATGGGTCATCGGCGTCAAACTGCTGGCGTCAGTAAAAGGGAGGAATGGGAGTTTACAATCAATTGTTCGAACCAAACGTCCTTGACTATTTCAAACATTGTGAAACTATACCTCTGTGATCAGATAAACTCATCAGCTCCTCGCTGTTGTCTCATAGACTGAGATAGTTCCAGCTCATCATGGTGACATGGTCAACCTTCGATGCTCGATTTCTCATCCCCCATTTGTCAAAGTTAAAGTAAATCTCGTACCCTGCGATGAATCCAACCAATACAATCAACCAATACGTTTGAATGCATGTGGAGAGCATCTGTAAAAATCGGCACAACCTCAAATTTTGCAAAGCTTCCCAGAAATCCAGGCTCAAACAGATCGATGCGGGATCTCCCCCCAAATATTACAATCAGCGCTTAAAAAATATCCACCATTTGAAGAGAAGCTATCCTCAACCCGAGGACCGAGTTTTCGAGCCAAGAATCGATACCCAGACGCAGAAATGTGCAAGTGACGGCGAGGACGCGGCATCAACCTCGTTCCTCGCCTCTAAGCGAGACGGGGAAAAAACACCACAAAAACAACCCAAACCCACCCCAAAAAAGAATCCAACCAAAAAAAAAGGAAAAAGAAAAAGTTCCCATCTTAGATCCGGGGAGCAAAAGAGTTATACGGACCACCGCATCCCGAGCCCTCACTCGGGATGACCAGGTGGGTCCCTTAATCTCTACCAACGTAAGTAACAGCAAGCGGGCGCAGATGCTTTGGAATGGAGGGTGTGGTTTTATTCCCGGGTACATCAAACTTGTGACTCTCGACTGGATTGTGCCGGGATGCGCTTATTTAATTACATGTAGGAGGGGACGCGTGGGTGGGTGGATATGCGTCGCGTGTTGGAGTGCGTGTTGATCACGCACGCGTTGACGTGTTGGGTACTTGGTGGATATTCATCACGGACGCGGTGAGGCATTGCTTGGTGGGAGTGTGATTTGCATGTTTATTACCATTTCGGCATTAATCTTACAGAGAGAAGCCAATACCTCCCTTCTATTTATCTCTGTCTCTACAGATTAATCTCTCATGCTTCCTCATCTTCTCCTCCTCCTCCTCCTTCTCCTTCATATATAGCCATGTCACAGAGCACGTTTTCTCGTAGTTGTGATGGCAAAAACCGAGAGACCACGCTTGGATTCTTGAAACCGCTGAGGCATTGACAGCCAATCACTTGATACATGACATCTTCACAGATAGAAATGGTAGACTTAGAGGCGTGAATGAGAGCTGCGAGTAGTACTCGAGACGTAACGAAGTCAAAGTAAGCAGACAGCAAGAACTCAGATAAGCACGCGATATCCAGATCCCCCATTTCTGAGATGATCAATAACAGAAATGATTCAGCCGAGAGTCTATTATCTGCTTGACAATTTTACGGCGAGACCAAGTAATTCCTTCATATATCACATTTGATGACTATTACCAAACGCCAAGGGTATCATTTCATGCCTTCCTTTTACCAACAAAATCAATCCTCATCACTCTCCCCCAAAATATCGCTGTCCACCTTCCCCCCATCAAACCAACCCCCAAAATCCAACTTCATCAACAATCGGTCAACCCTCCCGACCTTCGCAGGTGAATACAAGCCCTCCTCACCGAGGACCAATTCGGCATACCCACTATCCCAGCCATCTTTACTCTGATCAATATCTCTAAGACACTTAACCAGCTCCTCAATCCCGTTCTTAACCCTCGATGCAATAACAACGAGCTGTTGTTTGACATCAATCTCTTCTTTATGGAAGTCGGAGAACGCATCCACGACTCCCTCGTCAGCTTCTAGATCGAGGGATTGCCAGATGGAATGCACACGATGGACGAGGGCGACGAGATGGTCGATTTGTTGGAGTAGGTGATAGAGAGGGTCTGTGAATGTTGGAACAGTCAAAAGAAGACTCGTTGATAGAGCGGAGAGGTATTTGCGGTGGGCTTCTGCGAGCGTTTGAGGATCGTGGGTGCTACTGATTCCGGTATGAGCGGTTGATTTCCCTGCCTGTAGCCAGATGTCTTCTTCTTGAACAGCGCTCATTGCAGATGGAGGTCTTGAATTTGATTCACCAGTAAGCCATTTTGTGAATCCAGACCAAGTTCCTTGCACTACTTCACCTTGAAGATAAGCTTCGGTTTCTCCCAGAAAGAATACTGCTGCACTGCTTGTAGCCCAGACGCTGCGCATAGCAGCAGATCGCTCCTTGGCTCGTTGTCGCCTAGTATGCACTACATTGCGTCCAGCTTTCGAACTACCATAGGGCGGCCCTGGCGGAGCAGGATGATCTCGCCGTAACGATGTGATTTTCCACATATCAGTCAATCTCAGATGCGCCCTATGTATTGACAAGAGATATGCGTTGATGCTCGAGTAAATTTGAACGTCGGAATGTGTAAGAAATAAGTCCAGGGGTGAAGAAATTTGTAGCCCAAGCGTCACTGGTACGGAGAGTAGAAGATTTCTAAATGGCGTCGACGAGATAACTGGATTTGACTGTGTAGTTGACGTTAATTTGGGTGGACCGATATTTGATTTGGTGAGAGACAGTTGGACCAGATCTCTGGCAATATCAAGTAGCTCATCTTCATCTTGATCTTCATGATTACCGAGGAGTAGTCCCATAGCAGCCCAAGTCCGCGTCAGAACTGCCGACACTTCGCCTTCTTTGACAACAATGTTTCCAACTCCCTCTCGTTTCTCGTAGCCCAAATTGTCTGCTCGGCGCCACCGAGAACGAATCCTTTCATCTGCCTCGGAAATCAAGGCGATAGCAAACTCACCACGGCCGAGCAAGAAGAATTCACGCAATAAGGACAGTATTTCAATCACTCTCTCTAGTGGTAGCAGTTTCTGCAGTGTTGTTTGTGATAATGAGAGTCTTATTGAGGCTATCACCCGAGAGAAATTCGCACTGTTGATCGGAAACTTCAGTGCTGACAGCTGCTTAAGATGAGCAGATAGAAGATTAACCTCAAGCGACTTGGCGTTAGAAATGCCTTTGACACGAATATGGTTCAATGATCGGCCAATAAATAGTAGAGAACCAGCGGTGGGAGCGGACACAAAAGCTGGAAGTAGAGCCGGCTTGCTCTTGTACTCCTTTTCAAAATTAATATATAACCCTCACTATCTCTGGACATGCTTACTTGTATATCACCATCCTCCATCTGCACAAAAAAGTCCTCTCTTCCAAAACTAGGCAAGCGGCCGTAGAGCACCCACGCAGATACTTGTTTGAGCCAAGCGGTTTCCGCAACCCTGACTAGGTCTAACGCCGCCTCTTCAATATCAACATAACCCGTCTGAACCGAGTCGCATAAGCGGTCAATAATCATCGCCCCAGAGCACTTCTTCCCATTAACCCCACTACCCCGCTTCATGAACTCCACCACCTCGAGAAACCACTCCATCCTTCTCGTCCAACCCGAGAACTGGCCCACGATAGCCGTCAGAGGCACAATATTATACGCGCCCACGAAAGCCGCATCCTTCTTCAAGATGCCCTCTTCCACCTCGAGTACTCTCTGCTGAAACTTTGCAAGGTGGTTGGATCTGATTCCTGTGGCAACGGCTTGGCAGATGGTCGAAGGATGCGAAGCTGCAATCGCGGATGTGTGCGCGAGTAGTGTGCAGTGAAGATCGCTGAGGTGTGCCACGGATGCTAGGAGGGCTTTCTCTGGGGGGGAGAGTATCGAAGTTGGGGAGGAGTGGTCGGCTGTAAGGAGTGGAGAGGGGTGGCCAGAGAGGGAGAGGAGTATTTCGTGGAGCATGGTGATCTGGAGTATGTCAACATCAGACTCTGGAAGTAAATAGCGTTTTACAGCTTACGATTGTGGATCTTTCTTTTTTACTTTGTCCAGAACGTCTTGCGTTAGCAAAACGAAAGTGCCCACGAGTTCAAAACGGCACATTGAATCAGAGCATAATTCTTGATCTGTGTCTTTTCGTAGAAGTTGCTAGGAGATATGGTTGGCGGTATGCTCTTAGAGTTTGAATTACTCCAAGCTTGACGTCGTCGCGTCAAGACGCGCACAATCTGCACGTGATTAATAACCCCCTCCTTTTCTTTCGGCTCTTGACTTGATTTCTAGTATTTATTGTCCGATGTTTGTAAAACGCTAAAAGCCTTTTTCGCTAATCTCATCGTCAAAGCGGAGAGCTTTAGCTTATGCAGCATCATATGTTGGAGAAGCTTTATATTCTTGCTAAGTTCCTGCCTTTCCCTTCACATTTTCTTTCCTTCACAAGGAGAGATGACCTAGAATTTGAACTCCAAAATCTAAACTCTTACAGCGAAAAACAAGAAAGCCCTAGTTCAAACAGGATTGAGTAAAAACGAGTAAATCTCACAGACAAACTTAATAGCACATCAACAGAATCCCGCCGGGTGCTTAGGAGAAATAGAGCATTTCATTCATTGTATCAGCCTTCAACCAAGCAGGTAGCCACCATGGATTATTTTATCCGTCTATCCATCAATATGCAATGTCTTTATTCCCAACCTCCCATCTCGATCAGTTCAATCCCTCTACTGAGCCTTGGCCTCACCCGCCGCACCCACGATACCCGCCAACAACGCCTTAGGATTGGCACCCACAACCTCAGTGACCTTCTCACCACCTTTGAAGATAAGGAAGGTAGGCATAGCACGAATACCAAGCTCCTGGGCTACATCGGGGACCTCATCGACGTCAACCTTGACGAAGTGAGCGTGTGGGAATTGTTCTGAGAATCTGGTGCATGTTAGTCTCTACCATGGATGTACATGATATTTTAGAGGACTTACTTGACAACTTGAGGAGCAATGACTTTGCAGGGACCGCACCAGACTGCAAACGCGTCGAGGACGACGACGTCGTTTTCTTTGAGAGCTGCGTCGAAGTCACCCTTACTGAACCCGCACATGTTAGCATCTGCTCCACCAGACATGCCGCGCTGGAGTCGGAGCTACGGATATGAAAGCGGACTTACCTTTCAATGTTATGAACAACCATTTTTGCTGCTGTACTCTGAAAGCCTCTGGATCTATATTTTGGAATTGAAGTTTGGATTGCTCGTCGCAGTATCGCGTGTGTATTGGTCTTGAAAACTGATAGTGAGGACATTAACTTGTATTCACCGCGTCTTTAAATACTGGAGTGTGGTTGAAGCAGGATTAGGAATGCAGACGCAAGGCTCGTGTAAAAGCGGCCATTTGATTTCTAAGGCGCCCAATAATGACGCCTTAGAGACAGATTACTCAGCATCTGGAACACTCTTCTGCACGCCCATTTGGAATCCATTGCCGAATCCGTTTCTGATTCCACGACTTGTGTGGCGCAGGGCAGAGGCCGATGAGAAGAGCAAATGCCTTTCCGACGGAGGAGAGCGCCGGGAAGACAAAGTTGTCGATGACCTCGGCGGCGCTCGGAGAAGAGGTAACGGATTTGGAATGACGATTCTGGTTTGCTTACCAATGCTTGTCGTGCGGATTGTGCGAGAGCTTTCCAAGATGCTTTGCGGGATAGTGTATGAACAGTGTAGATGAAAGTCTTGTTTGTCCAAGCCAGAGAGGACCCTCATCAAGGCAGTTTCTCAATTGAAGGACTATCACGTGCGGGTGAAACAGCCTGACACCATGACGTGCTTGCTGAGGGGTCATGCAAGCCTTATCAGTCAAATCTCAGACATTTACAGTACAGTACTGTACCACGATACGAGAGACAACGAGTACGAGAATTTAGCGAGAACAGTGTCAAATGGAGCCTTTCACAAAATCCGCTTCCATTATTCATTGCTCCCATTCCTGATTCTGGAGAATCTATGTATCAAGGCCACAACATGGGCTCATTCTACACGCTCTTCTCGGTCTCCATTTCATCCAGTAATACAAGTTAAGAAATAATTTCTTCCCTTTCTCCCAACCCCAAATCCAGGACCTTGAGGAGCGCAGGCTCTCTCTACTGTATTTTGAAGACCAGCGAACCACCCATGATATTTATTCCACATACACATACCGGACCCGAACTACCTGCTAAATACCAAGAAAGCGAGAAAATCAAATGTCTATGTGCCGATGGGGGAATCAATCGTTGAATACAAACAAAAACATGACAAAAAATGAAATTGTGACCATCATTGGACGTGTAACCACTCCGCAGCTGACCAGGAGGAATTGGTAGGGAGGGAGCATCCGATGAAGAAGACTCGAGCCCAGAGTAGCAAAGACGAAGCAGTTGAGATCGAAGACTGTATCTTTGAAAGAGCAGTCGATAGGTGTGAAGGATTATCTCGGTCCAAGGGAATGTTGTAAGTGAGTGTATTTCGAGTCCAAGGAAATGTCAAAATGAGTGTGGGTGTCGAGTTATATCGACAAGATTTGTACGGCTTGTAAGGAAATCGTCAAATGAATGTGGTGCTAGTCTCTGTTCTCATGGCTGTCGTCTGTCTTCAAATAAACGCTGGAGTTAGTTCTCTTCCTGAGCTCGAGCTCAATAACTCTCTTCCTGAGCTCGAGCTTAGTAACTCTCTCCCTGACCCATTGCTCATCCTTTTTGCCTCTCCCGAAGATCTTGGCTTCAAATCTAATAATCTGGCGCTACCCGCGCTGATATGTCTGACATGGCGCTTCCCCAAGTCGACACTCGTTGCTCGATGCACTCCTGGTTCGGGAGAATCACCATTAGAGTCCTCGTGGAAGCTGTACTTATTAAAGGATGTTGGAGTTCCGACTTCTGAATCATCATCAAATTGATTCAAGAGTCCCTCTGTTGATTTGGGGTGGGTTTGCCGGTGGATTACAGTTGGATGTTTCCCAACCGCACCCCATTTCGTAGAATCTGATTTAGGACTTGCAATGCTGCCGCCATCTTCTTCATCGCTGGACGGCATAGCTTGACCGGTCGATTTCCTGTTCAAGTTCCGTTGCTCGGGACCAGGACTGAGTCGACTGAAATACTCGTCCTCGGCAATTCCTACTTCCTCGGCAGATTCAGAGAAATCTTGATATCGCCTGTTCAATGAGCTTGAGCTACCTTCATCAAATCTGTACGGATGCTTGTGTGAGGATACTTGTTTTGACCCTGCTCGTTTCCCGGAGAGCCACGACCCTTCAGAGTCGATTGATGCTAATGATTGCGAAAGGATAGCTGAAGGCTCTGGCGATGGTGCGTCGACTGTCCGATGACCACTCGTTGGGGTCTCATCTTGTAATCTCATGGTATCCAGAGATCTATAACCGCTAGTAGGAGTATCATAGCGAACGCGTGGATCTTCCAAGGACTTTCCATTTTTCTTATCTGGATAACCACTTCTGATAGGCGGAACCTCGTCAGCTTCAGGTGATTGTACTCTTGAGAGTGGTGGCGAAATTGGCAGTTCTGGCAGATCTTCACGGAATTTTGAGACTGTCCGCTTAGGAACACCAGGTCTTGATCGCATCGGTTGATAGGCCATCGGTGGTACCTGATCCCGAGGCATTGAGTCTCGCGAAGTATTGGAAAAGGATGGGTGATGTGTTGTAGCGCGTTTATTTCTGCCGGGTATTTTGAAAAATGAGGTCCACGACCCAGGTTGCCGAATCGGATCTGTTACTTGTCTTGAGGGTTGTGGAATTGGGATCGGTGCTGATGCTGCCGGCTTGGGCATATCCATCATCTGAGAGATACTCGATGCCCCTCTTTTATGCAATCGCGGCGAGCGAGGAGGCGAAACAGTTGCTTTTGAAACTTTCCCAACCTGAGCCGTCTCAATGATATGTTCAGAGTGTTCTGTAGTAGGTGAGGCATTGTCAAAACTGGCGCGGTGAGATTCGTCGAGAGGGATTGGAGTACTAGCAGAGGCTTCTGGTTTAAAAGCATCTGCATGCCTCTTCTCTCTCCCATTTTCAGACTCGACCGAGTTTTTTCTCTTACTCGATGTTATGACTGCAGACGTTCCTATGCCTAGTCCAACAACGTCTCTTCCCAAAACTCCACGCTCCATGTTGACCGGTGGTGGTGTCCCATCTCGGAAAGCAGCTGCCTCTTCAGCCCTCTGTTTCTCTTGGCGCCTAGCAAGCCGTCTTTCCAGTTTGATCACGTCCGCGATCTTCTTCTTTTCTCTCCGTTTTTGATCCCGTTCCATAAGCTCCCGCAACTCACTTGCGTTAAGATCATCGGCCAATTCCTCCACCCTCTTATTTGCTTTCAATGTTTCCTCGTCCATTGTCACTCGGTCTGATACCCTTCTCTTCCTTGACCCAGAGGTTTCCGAGCCATGTTTAGGAGCGAGCGGAGCATATCGAGGGTTTTCCGCATACTTGATCGTGGGTCGAGGCGACAATGCTTCGAGTTTGGACAGCTTGTACGCGGTTTGAAAGTCGGAATGGCTGGATACTGAGGACCGTAATGAGGCGGTCAAAGGAAGAGAGATGTCGGAAGAGGGGTTCTCCAAACGTCGATTTAATCCTCCTCGCGTTTTTGTGCTCTCTTTCCTCATGGGTCGTCCCGATGAGTTGACATCTGCTGCTGGTCTTGTCGGTAGGAATGCTACCATTTCTTTTATCTGCTTCTCCCTTTCGTTTTCCTCCTTGCGCTTCTTGCTTGATTTCCGACGCGCCACCTCCGCTGGGCTCCTCTTGCGTAGCGTTGGCATTCTTTGCCAATCTTCAATTGTGTCTGCAATCGCTTGTGTTTTGGATCGGAGAGGTGTCGCACCTGCTTTGACAGGTTCTGGTCCATCAGTCTTCGCTCTTGCCTTTCTCCTGATGAATGATGGTATGCGTGGGACGGGAGGCTGCTTCTCGTCTCGGGCGACACGGATGGTATCGTTTCGGCCTGGAGAGAAGCTGTAGGTGCGGCGCTTTTCTGGATCTCGTTGCAGCTTTTTGGAGTCTCGAGAAGACTTTCTTTTTGCGTCGCGTCGACTCTTCCTTCTTTCTGGGCCGGCGGAGGCTAATTCGGACTCGTTATGGGCTACAGGGTCCAATCTGGCACCAGCTTCATGCACTTCCGACGACTGTGAAAGTTCTGGCCCACCGGCTGATTTTCTTCTCTTGCTCTTTCTCCGAAATGGCCAGATGCCCATCTTGCCATTCGTTTCGTGGCGGGTCGCCGTTGGGCTCTCCCGTCGAGGGGCAGAGATCTTGCCCACGCCCACTCGGCAGCTGCTCGTGGCCCAGGTTTTAACACGAAAGCGCGGTGGCAAGAGCCATGCAAGTACCAGTGTATACGGCGCAGGGATGGATGTGCAGTATAAGTAGCAGTGACGAGGACGACCTTGTTCGCAATGCTTAACACGACAGGGTCTGGGACAGAGAGGGCCGCTGAGAGGTTGTTTGCTGGATCATGGTCAATGCTGAGGGATTATCGTAAAAATAAAGTCGGGAGCCGGGTGTATTGTTTCGAGATTGTGAATGTTCGCTGAGGTAAGGGGGAGAGTTTTGAACTTCATGCAGAAGGTGTAGGAAGAGGTAGCACTGGAGGGAGCATGGACGTCGAGAGCGAGACAGAGGCAGAGACAGAGCTTCCCTTGCTGCTGCTGCTGGTGCCGCAGCCGCTCAGCAGCTTGTTGTCTTGGTCGCGGGCACCAGAATAATGTCTCGGTTAGGCTGGTGGGCTGGTGGCAGGCGGGTGTGGGTGGTGGTGTCGGCGTCTTGGCCTTGATTAGCCAAATTCCTGCCCACGACAACTTTTACAAAGGTGCATTTTTTGTTATGATACCGCTCGGTATTATTAGCTGCGGCCTTCTGCGCTCTGCTACATTCTCTCATTCATTCCCAGCCCAGCATCCTGGAGATTACGGCGTGCCTCCCGTATTGCTGAGGACAGCACCGGTATCGTCATCCTCCCTCCCTCTCTCTCTCTCACTCTCCCTCCCCTGAGCGCCATCTGTTCTTGTCACCTCATATCTGCCGTCCGCTCTTCCTCATGCACGCTGCATGCCCCCCAAGGAAAACGTGATGAAGGACAGGCCAAGCCTCTTCCGAATTATAGTTTGACACGTACCAAGCAGATATCCAGAGCGCGTCGAGATCCGCTCTCCGCCCATTCTCCTTCTCTTTGCTTTTCGTCCGAGGTTCGACGAAGCGTTTAAGCAGCAGATTAATTGCCTCTCAGGGTAGCCCGTCGGTTGGACCACGATGCTCTTTACCACTGATCGCTATCAATGGGGTTTCCCTTCTACCCCGCAACATTTCCATCATCTCAAGTCCTATGGCTGCGAGTTGCTCTGCCAAACGGCCCCAAGACCCTAGAGCGTCTCTCCCGCCCAACGGTCTTTGACCCTTCCTTCAACCTGCAGCAGCGGATCAGCCACACATGCCATCTTTTAAAGTCTCGTGGCGAGCAGAGACAGTTCGCGTGGGGAGCTTTTTGTCGCCCCCCGATGACCTCGATCCTGAAAATCTTTCAACTTTTGACGAGCGACGTAACTAGACTGAGGCATTGATAGACATGGCTCGCATGGCTCGCATGGCCGCGGAGCTGAGGTCGCAATCATTTATCGGTGGTGTGGCGTTCAATGCCGTCGGCATGTTTGATGCCAATCACCTTTCCCCGAGAACTCAATTTTTTTCAGCCGGGCAGCACAACTCTTCCACTTCTGCCTGCAACAGGCAGGTTCCCTCCCTCTGACATCGGTCGGCCCTGGAAGATCTATTCTAGTCAGGACATTGCATCCGAATTCTTGGGAGCGCGAGTCTAGAACCTTTTCTCACACGAGTCGCACCAAGACATCGCGGACCCTGCACTTTGACGGTGGCGCAAACTTGTTTCTGATTGTCGGTTTCGAGGCTTGCTGATGATGATTGCTTATTGGGCGGCTGAAAAGTTTCAGAGGGGGGCATCTTGAAACATCACGACGGTCAATCAGTAACGGCTATTCTTCCACCGGCTTCTCTCCTGCTGGCTGTCGAATCATCTGCTCAAGGAAGCTTTCGGTTACCTGCATAACTAACAGGGACGAGGGCTGGTCCAGAAAGGTACGGCTCCCTATCGTTCTGATAGGCTTTCGTAGCCTGTCGATCTCTCTGCTGGGTCAACGCAGGGGGCTGTGAGTAAGGGTACAGTAGCCTCGTTCGGCACACTTTCGAACTTCCTTTCAGGCTCTGGTGCATTATTGGGGAACCAGAAAATGACATTGACGGGACTAAATTTCCGCTTTATTTCCAATCTCGTGGAGAAATTATATTTATCTCAGCCCTATCAATTCTTGTCAGATGATAAAGTTTTGATTTTCTGTTTCATTCTTAATAATAACTGGCGTGTCGAATCAGAGACTTTTATTTGGAATTCATTTCTTGGGTTCATCTTTGCGATCTATTTCTGACTAAATGTCTCTTCGCGTTTTTGACCTTCCAGTATCTATTTCTAGAATTCTAGGCTCTTGAGGGGCTTTTCGGGGTGATTGAATGCATGCATATCTCACGTGGAAGGCGAACCACGATCATTTGCTGGTGTTTTGCTCCTTATCTTCGCGTTTCAGACACTAGCTATATGTTGATCGTTATATCACTCTTCACCGAACTTTCAAAAGTGGCGTTTCCGCTGAAGAAATTCTGGAGTAGGTCTAGGAAAGGAACTATGTTGCTCCATTGTTTCAGTCTTCTGCATCTAAAGCATCGATTTCTTTTTCTTCTTTTTCACTCAATATTTGGGAATCATCTTGTTTTCACAGCCATCCTAGGCCATGATTTGCAACGGCAAAGTTGAGATTCGGACTCTCGCGCTAACCCTGTGATAGAGAAATGTAAAGTATCTTCCAGTTCGGATTAAATGTCCGTCAAAGGTGGTATTCTACGGAGTTGGGCTAGTCTTTAAGTACAGCAGGTTGCAAGATCCGTTGTGTGCTCTAGAAAGGTCCATTAGCGCACTCAGAAGTTCTAAACTCGTAGTCTCTGCTATTTAATTTGGGTAGCCGAGTGGCTTGATTCACGTCTATTCTATCTACTTGTATATTTCAGACTTTTTTTGCGGTCTACCTAGCTCATGTGCTGAAGTAAGTATCTATTTTCTTCTTCCGTCACCCAGGAAGTGTATCATCATGTGATATGATGTATTTCTATCTAAACGGAGTCCTGGATATACTCTGTATTCCAAAAACAAAGCAGTTTCAATCTATAGGTTAGATTAATCAAGTCATGTCGATAACGGATGAATTGAATCTACACTGACTTGAATCAGCCAGTAGTCACGTGGAATATGGTACAAAGTAGATTTCGGATTTCTATTAAATTTCCAAGAAGGATTGAGGACTTTTATCGAAGATAATGTTGAGTGTATAGTTCTCTTTCCAGTTTCACCATGTTGCGAATCCCCGAATAGGTTTGTTAAGTAGCCTTGAAGTCGATTGTAGGATTTGTGGCAAGTATGTTGTCTCTTTTTGAGGCATCTTCCTTTCAAAAACAAGTTATCCGCCCCTTTCCTTCTCTTTGGAACTCCACGAACCAAATTTTATCAACTTGAATAGTTCCAACGACCTTCGAACGCCTTTTGCAATTCGACCAATGAGAACTGCTTGCAAGTGGCATGTTTCAAGACTGCAGAATGCTCAGCCCCGCTGGCGAGTATCGGACCGTAAGGCTTCCTTTCTACGAGGCTATCAATTCAACAGAAAGATAATATTGAGATAACGCTAGATCTGGCCTTGGTCAGATCCGTATCCTGCCTTCAAGACATCCGCCGATCTTCAGCTCGATTGTCGCCTCTTAGTAGTCCTCTGACAAGGCAATTTAATCCTAGGCCAACTCGTGTCGCGGACACTGTAGACTCATGAGACTAAAATCTAAAATGTACATTCCATTCTAATAGCCTCCTCTCCGCTTACCGTTTTTAATCAAGGACCAAATGTGCCATCTGCCACCAAAAATTTACCAAGACACACACCAACCGAACCAAAAAATGTGACGACTGCCACAGCCAGCTCGCTGCACAAAAAGCCCTCACAACCCCACCTCCCACCAATCAGCTCCAAATCGTGCCTCAAAACCCATCTTCAGTTCCAAATCCTCCACTCGGACTTTCAGTCGATCAGCAAACGGCAGCAGCGATAGGATACTTCAGTCTCCCTGCTCCGAAAGGCGTCAACAAGAGACAGATCCGCTTCCCCGATGGGACCGTCGTCGAGCAGACATACCAGGTGAGTGAGGGAGTTTGGAAGCTCGTCGATTCCGTGTGGGAGTGGTGGAGTGGGCAGGGAAAGGAGGTTGGAGTCGCGGTGACAGAGACGGTCCTCAAGATTAGTTGATTCGGTTTATACCACGGCAGGATGACTCTTCGCTTGGTGTTTGGGAGAAGGAGTTTAACTGGAGTTATTTTGCAGAGCACAAGTGTTGAATCAGACAGAAGTTGCTACGGCGAGTAGTAGGTCAATGACCTACTGTAAGCAGCTTGTACGTCGGACTTACTATAATATGGATTTCCACATGTACCGAATTCTTGATTATTGAGCTGTTGCGGCTCGAGAAAGTATGTTGATCCACAGTTTGACCTTGGAATCCGACCGTCTCAGCTCCCAAATAACGTTCTGATATCCTCTCCGCTGTAGCATAATGATGGATCTATTTTTTATGATTTCTACCCACGCTAAAAATCTCGTCCATGGACTGACCATGGGTACCATTGAGCAGTCTAGTGAGGAGACTTGAAGCTATCATCAGAGATTAGGGGCTCGCAATAGCAAGAGTGGGAAACGTTGAACAGTTGCAAGTTTGAGAACTGTGGGGAGAGAAGGAACGTTGGTAACAAACAAGGCGCTGTGAAATCGGGAAGAGAGTAGAGGTGATTTTCATAAAATATTTATGAGAAAATTGTTGACCGGGCAATATATCTTTCATCGTACTGCTAACATATCAATACTATATAAGAGAGCAATGAGTTTCTTGCATCTCTATCATGCATCCTCCACTCTACACTCTTGCAAAACCCAATCCTACAGCGGGCTAATTCTTTCCACGCCACCCTACCCAACTCCTTGGCATGATTCTCCAGACCTTGACCTCTCCACTTCTCAAATCATCTAACTTGTAGCTCTCTAGTCGTACCTTTTTACTCTCCCTTCCCTGCTCCCAAGCTCGAATCTTCTTCTTCGTACCATCCCATTCTGCCACGACAGCGACATGATCCGGTTTTCCAATTTCGACACTATATTTCGCATGCATAGGGCCATGCTTGCCTTGAAATTTGGCGTTTCTTAATGTGATGATATCTCCAGAGCGGATCTGGTCGTTTTGTGTGGTCGAGGCATTGGCTAGATTAGCGTAGACAAGAGCCCCATAAGCACGAGTCCCAATTGGGAGGAGAGCACGGGAAGATGGACGAAGAAGTTCAGCGATAAGACCTTGAGGAGTTCCGTCTCCCACCACGGTCTCTTTCTTTGACTGAACAGCGTCAAAGACTCGGCGGCCGAAATTCTCATGAGCGTCTTCAAGATGATCTTGACGCACGCGAGACGGTGGGGGTTCATGTCGTTGTGAGAGCTGGATATCGGCAGGATTCTGGGGGTCGAATTCTGCAGTAACAATTGTTTGAGAATAGTCCTGGAAGAGAACAAATACTTCCTTCGTCACTAATGATTTACCGTCTTCAGAGGAAGGCGATTGATCGTACTCGAGAAGGACATCTTTCCGGCCTTGAAATACTGGTGGAATACCTTGAGGTTGAGTCCACCAAAAGGATTTAGAGCCCAAGTCGACATCGTTAGCAATGTAACCCGAGTCCATTGACATTCTACCTAGATCTGAAGATTTTCTCGATGTGGTTGCCGATCGAGACACGTCTAGAGAATGTCTTGGAGGCGCTCTACTTTGTGAGGGTGGAGGATGTCTTGGCGGCGATGCCGAATAAATGTCTTCTTCAGGTTTCTCGACCCGAGGTGTAGGCGTTGCAGGTATTGGAACAGATGGGATGCCTTGCCTTGGTGCGCTGTATTTATAAGGATCGTAGTCATCTTCATCTGGCTCCCATGCAGCGGGAATCCTCCCAGAGGGTGGCGGTGGAGGAGCAGCCCTAGGTACGTCTACCGATCGTCTTGAGTTTGGAGGTAGTTGCGGTGGCAACGGAGGAGGACCAGCTCTTGGAGCCGCTGGTGGTAACAGCGGAGGACCAGATAAGGGAGATGTAACAGGTGAGTAGACTGTAGCCGGACCATCATCTAAGCTTGATTCTCTTGCATGAGATTTTAAAGAGTCTTTTGGAGGAGCCGTGTTAGCAATATCAGTATCGTAATCGCCCTCATACTCTGTGACTTCTTCGTCACTTTCCTCTGGAGCAACAGGTGCAGGAACTGGAGGCGGGCGAGGTCTTTGATCTCCAGTGGAAGATCTACTCAGAGGCATTGTAGGAGGAAGTGGTGGAGGGGCTCGGTTCTGGGGTTGAAAGGCTGGCGCAGCGCCGGGTATAGGGGGCGGAAGTCGACTAGCTCGCTTATTATTTGCCCCCGACGCTGTAGGAGATACCGGGGACGCATCTGACCCAAAGTACGACGTGCGTTTTGTGGGTGATTTTGGAGAAATTGGTCCTTCTGGTCTCTGAGGTGGACGTGGCGCTTCCGTAGGAGAACTAACCCGAGGTAGCGTTGGGGTTTGAGCAGGTATGTCATCATCTGATTCGGTTTCAGCACTTGGAGATTGTGGAGTAGGAGCCGTTGGGCGACCTTCAGATATTAGCTAGAGTTGTAAAATACGAGTCAAGTACTCACTCTCTGTTGGAATCGGTGGTGGTGCAGGTCTTCCACCTGGAATCGGTGGTGGAATGTCACGAGCTGGAACTGTGAACTCGATTAGCAAGTTTGAGAAGTTCTGAATGTATCCTTACCTGGCGGCGCAGCTATCTCTTGTGGCACTACATCTTCAATATCCGGAACTTCATCCGCCGGTCGTGTTGCTGAGATAGGAGAATTTTCATCGGGCTCCTCCTTCTCAGGGCTCCTCACTCTTGACAAGCCTGGTAGAGGAACCATCATGGGAACAGGTGGAGCGCGGGAATTGGGTGAAGCAACGTCTTCAGCTCCGTATTCGCCAGAGCGAGTTTCGTGCGTGATTGTTGGTTTCTTCTTCTTAGGAGGGGGAATGCCAGGCATTGGCATAGCACCAGGTGGCCCAAACATGCCGTGCATGCCCATACCACCACTCATTTTTGCCATACGAGCTCTTAATTCCTCACGCCGTCGGACTTCAGGGTCAATATCTTCCTCTTCCTCCTCCTCCTCCTCTTCATCGTCACCTTCAGCTTGAGGCGCCTCCTCTTCTGTGGCACCCTCTTCTTCTCCAACTTCTGGTTCACGTGCAGGTGCAGATGGAGCACGAGCAGGCGGTGGTGGGGCTCTACTTCTTGGTTTTTCTTCATTATCATGAGTAGTAGATATCTCTTCAGGCTCCTCGGCGGTTTCACCCGCACCTGACATATCGGCTTCATTTCCATTTCTATCTCCAAAAGACTTCCTAGGTTGAGTGCCAGGAGTTGGAGGAGCGGCTTTGGATGATTTTCGTTTATAAGACTGCCCTTCCTCTCGTGCAGAGTCCATTGAAGCTTTTCCAATAGTATCCCCAGTAGCAGTTCGTTCTAAAACGGCTCCGTCGCCTTCATCCACAGCATCCGTGTGAACCACTGGCTCCGGATGCCTCTTAGCTGGTTTCTTGGGCTTCTCCTTTTTTTGTGCTGCTTCAGCATGTCGACTTGCTTGTTCCATCTGCTGCTTCTGTAGAAGAGCAATTCTTTCTTTCAAGCTTGTGGGTTTTGGTTGTTCCTCTCCGTTATCCTCATTTGAAGTAGCAACAAGACCCGATCTTTCCGCCTGCTCCTGATTTTCAGCCTCTTGTGCAGCAATTTCTGGATCCTCTTCCCGCCGGTATATCTTTTGCGGTGGTGGTTCACGAGACACCGGAACATACGCGTTTTTGCTTGGTGGTGGGGCGACAAATGGTTTCTTGACAAGATAACTTGATCCCCCAGAACCGGACCCCATACCTCCCAAACCTCCCGGCTTGAACGGAGCCGGTGGAGGCGCCGTTTTGTTGAAAGCCGCAATGCGATCCCTAAACGATCCACCACTTGGTTTTTCTGATACGGATGGAGGCGCAGCTTTCGTCAAAGCAGGGGCTGGCTTTGCAGAGAGAGGCGGAGAAGATTCTGCTGCTTGAACAGGAGAAGTAGCTTCTTGAGGTTTTGCACTTGATGGAGGAGGTTCTCGCGCGGCCGGAACTTCATGAACTTCCTTGGGTTCAGGTTCCGGTTCCGGTTCTGGCTCAGGTTCAGGTACTGGCTCACGAACTGGCTCAGGTGCTACTACTGGTTCCGGAGCAGGCTCCTCTTTCTTAGGGCGACTGGTGCGAGCTGGTCTTGGAGGAGCTGTCGGTTCGTATTTTTCTACAAAGTTCTTTGGAAATATGCCCTCCTGCTTTTCACCCTCTGCATCCACGTACTCCCCCGCATACCAATCGTCATCTTCCTCGCCAGTCACTGTTATGATCTGCCCATTGGGAAAATGAAGGTCATCTTCATGCGGCGACGTATATTCAAACACCGCTTTGACTTTGAAATGCGGACTGGCCATCTTGAGAGCCTTTGGGAAGTAATTGGATGCTGAAAGATCTGATCTACTTGTTGCCTAAATTCCGCAGAAAAGAATTTTTAAATCGCCCCAACCCTTGAGCAGACTTCACTGGATGATACAGCGGAAGAGCGGGCAATCTTGAGGTATGGTTTTTGACATCGGCCGGAGAAGAGAATGTTCGCAGTCAGTGGGCGGGGTGTTGATTGTATCTAATCGAGCTAGTCTACGTCAGCACGAGTTGGATGTGGTGTTGAAACCGCAGCTGTCGGGGCTGGGTAAATTCTGGCGGCCATTAGAATGGTAAATTGTTGCATCTTACCAGGCAATTTAAATCACAAGAAGGGAACAAATGTATTAGAGAGTGTGAGCCCGCGAAAATAGTATGACGGCAGCGTCCGGCATGGTAAACAGAAGTGGTGGAGTGATGATGCTCGGGGCAAACTGTGGCAAGCCGATGTCAAGCTAGGGTTTGTCGCGCCGCAGCACCACTGTTTGTATTCAGGCAACAAATTCTGGCCATTTCTAATGTTTAAGTTTCCTCGTAAGGGGCTCTTTCCCTTGCGATGACTGCCGTCCAGCTTCGCATCTAAGCAAGGCAATAATGGCGACCGCGAAGCAGCCAAAATCCATTCTGAAGAAGTCCTCATACCCCGCCACATCTACTTCGAAGGCGGACAGGGACCGTGAGGTCGCTTTGTACCACGCAAACCTGATCCAACAGCAGAAGGACATTGAGCTTGAGATATTATGGTCGATGGAAAAGCTCATCGATTATCCTCTAGCTAGATCTCCGTACGATGCCTCGAATCCGTCTCCACAGGACGCGGAGATCTTCAAAAAGCTCCTCCGGCCTTTCCAGCCAAGTGACTACGATGAGTTGATTACAGAACGAAACATTAACGATCACTGTGGCTACACTTTGTGTCCTGACCCAAGACGAAAGGAGGATGGGTCAGGAAAATACAGACTTTTAGGAACAAGTGGCAAAGCAAAGGATTTTAGGGTTGTGGAGTCGGCAGAGCTGGGTAAATGGTGCTCCGAATTGTGTGCAAAACGAGCATTATATGTCAAAGTTCAACTGAGCGAGACTCCAGCTTGGGAAAGGGATGCTGCGGAATATGCGCAGAAGATCGACCTTTTGGATGAACCAAATTCTGAAGCCAAGGCACTTGTTGGAAATATGGAAGGGTTGAATCTTGGTGGTCATGCTGTCAGTGGCAAAGCGCAGGGTGTTGCAAATCTAGCATTAGAGAGAGGTGACACAGGCAATGCTGCCAAGAACGGGTTGGTGGAAGTTGTTGTTCGAGAGAAAAGTATTGAACGGCCTGCCGTAGCCCCTTCTTTAGATGAAGTTGAGTTGAGCGAGAGACTAGATACGACTCATCTCACTCTGGAAGGATATACGTCTCACTTTGGCAGCCGCAGGGAAAGGCGTCATAATGATATGGACACGGATTGGAATCTATGATCTTGTAAGGCGTTATGGCAGAGGTCCAAGACAGCAATGATATCCTGTCTCAAAAGAAAGAGCAGTAAATGCGAAATAATCTATATTCTATTCGTCCAGTAGAAAATACCCACCGGAGGACCAGCCATTTAAATTTAATGTGAAGAACTTGCTTACCGTGAAGTCGCATAAATACAAAGATTCTATTCAGGGACGAGAGCGAGTATTTCGAGTCAGAGGTTCACCTTGCATGACTAGGAAAATGGCAATCAAGCATCATCTCCAGAGGAGAATCAGCGACACCTTGGTGGGAAATGTTCTCACATTGATCTAGTATGCATGATCCAGCAATACGCTCAAGTGCAACCAGATCCGTTCCATCCCAACCATGACATCCAGGACCCCGTAAAATTCGTAAATTTATGGTCGCGGAGGACGGTCGCCGAATCTGCGTGGACCTCGCTCGACGGTTTGTTGTTGAGAAACGGCAACGACATTGACTGGGATAGAGTCGAACTGCATTTATCAGCTTCAGTTGATCTAAAATAGATACCACAAGACAACATACACCAAGACTCTTGAGGAGATCCTTTGTCTCGCTGTCGACCTCCAGTTGACCACTTTCACTTTGGCTGAAGTCGAGGGCAGAAACCTCGGGTACGTATTGATCTTTTCTCTCACGTTCCTCTTCTTGGAGCTTGAAGGAAATACCACGGACAGGTCCACGCTGGATACGCTTCATCAAATGGGTAGTGTAACCGGCAATCTATAAGATTAGACCATTAGAACGTAGAAGCGATGCCCATTACCCGCATTCCATACCTTGTTGCGAAGACGCTTCGAAGCAATGATGGCAATTTCATCGCAGATTCTCTTGTTGGTCTCGAAATCGAGAGTCAATTTTGGGTAATATCTCTCGATAATGACCTTGGCGGACTTCTTGACGGTCTTGGTACGAACGCGACCCATTTTGGCAGTATTGTATGGTTGTCGAATTGGATATGTCGTTACTTGAGAAATTCGACTTAGATTTGTGGGAGAACTTTCTAAGCGACGGCCGATTTTGTCCTAGCGCTTTTGAGAAATTAACACGTGACTCACTTCTCACACCAAATGGAAGTTTGTCCTAGTGTGAACTTTTCGACCTCTTTCAAGTAATTACGAGAGTCTGAATTGTCCACGTTCTAGAGAAAGTCTTTCAATTTGTCTTGAGAGATAATAAAACTTGAGCGCCTCGATGAAACCATGAGCTTTCTCATGCTTCGATTTTTCTTTGCTGTTTATTCCTTCTTTGTTGATTTATGTCTTTAGGTCAGTCAACATTATACTCTTCACAAGCTTAAGATTTCGGGCTTCATGGATTATGTAGTTCAAGGGTCACTCCCTATTAAACCTGTCATAAGTAAACTTTGTCAGAAGATATCGTGTTCTACAAATAGTGTTGCTATCTTATGTTATGGTAGTGGAATGAAATCTTGCTTTACTGAACTGCTTGTGCCGTGAATCTACCTTATGCTGTCTGATATTTTAGTGAATATTTATCACACGCCTGCAGTGTCAACACTCTTCTCATTACGCAGCTTCACAAGTTAAACAGTCTCCTTCCTTCCCTCAACAAGCAACAATAACAACAGTCTCTTCTTCTGCTAGCGGTAATAGAAACATACCTCTAGACTCTTCAATATCTAATCCTCAACACGATTTATTTACAATGCCTCGCAAACCATCTTACTCTTCTAAGATGCCTCGCAAGCTCAGCACGACTGTACCTAAGAAGTACGGCCTCCGCTTCTCTACCAAACCCACTTTCAACTTCAAAGGTCTGGCTATTGAAATTCGCACTATGGTCTTCAAGCTCACTCTCGAGCGTGAAAATCACAAGACACCCTCATTTCTCAAATCTCTTCGCTGTGATCCAGAACTCTATGCTGAGGCTATCGAAGTTTTTTATACTATTAACAAGGATGAAGAGTTTACTTTTGTCTGGATGAGAAAGGGAAAATTCATAGGCTTGGACTGGTTCTTTGAATTAAAGAAGGAAGTTAGAAGCAAATTTCAAGGAGAAGTGAGAATTAATGTTCCGTAAGTCCTGATTCCATCCTTGCGAAATTTTGCTATTCTCGCGGTTGAATATCTGTCATCTGATCTTTGTTATGCCTATTGTATTATCGAAGTTTCCCATCGATATTCTAACAGATCATAGTGAAATTTACATGTCGGCAACAGCTATCGACAATAAACTTCATAAATCTATGAGTACAGCCCTACTTTCCCTCCCTCGACTTTCAAAACTCTAGATTAACGCCCCCTCTGGCGACTCGCTGAAGGGGCTGACGCTCTCGTCGCTCCTCATTGTCCCAAGTCCCGGCTCAAACTCCACATTTCGCTTCGACAATCTACTCCAAATTCACATTCTACTTGGATTCCCGTATGATCACATAACAATAATGAAGGATATCGAAAAGATATTAGAGGAGAATGGATTTGGCCCGAGCTATAAATCGTGGTTTATTGCTCGAAAGCGTTACATATTAACCTGGACTTGGCCTCGGTCTTCGACAATAGTTTCTGCTAAATCTTGAATGTTTTGGGAAAAGTAGATAGAGACAATATTGCGCAGATTTCATCCTACGAAAGTGACTTTGGGATTTCGATATTGAAAATTAATTTGATGCGTTGCTTTACAAAAAACCCTCCCAACATTCGACAATCAAAATCAAAATCTCCTTGTGAAATTTTGAAACCCTCTTAACAAGCAAATAAAGACATTATTCATCATTAAAACTTCCGCACAAGCTCCTCCCAGACTCCCTTAACAATTAGAATCCCTCTCTACAACCTTAAAACTCTGCGTGACAGCCCCCTGACACCCATCCACACCTCCATTTATACTCTCTTGATAATTAGTGCACCTTGGCCCATTATAGGTACACAACTTAAACATCCCTCCCCCATTGAAGGACCAATGGTTACAATTCTGGACATTCGTGCAGGAGTAGAAATCAAACCGGTATTTGATGTGAGCAGCTTGACCGTTGCCGTTACACCCGTTTTGAGAAGGGGTGTAGCAGTCGAAGTTGAAGGATGAGACTGTTCCGCCAAGTTCGCGAGGAGTAGCAGGTACTGCTAGAATAGGCTGGAAGAGGCCAAGGAAGAGAGAGGTGATGAAGAAGATGACGTGCAGGTTAAGGGGGTTGGGAATGTGCATTGTGATGTACAGTACGTGAGAAGATTATTGTAGTCGAGGTTTGACTCTAGTCTGTTTAGATAACAAGACTGGAGATGAAAGTTCAACCGCTTTTATAGATATTCAGCTCAATATCCTACGGCAAGATCATGCAGTCTGAGATACCTTGTCCGTCTACCTCGTTTATGCAGCCAGTCTATGATGCTATTTGTACTATGATCATGCTAGAATAGCGCTGATCAGCATCAGCAAAACAGAGGTATCACGTCTGAAAATGCCACTACAGAACTCTGAGTCAAACAATGAGCTAAAATCAGCAAGGTAACCAGACTTGGGTCGGAGTAATCTTTTCTTCTGAAATCATTTGCTCTCAGCAGCAATTTTCCTTCTCAACGGATAAATGTGGCTCTCCAAATAGCTCATTTCACCCTTAAGATGGAAACATGACTGGTATTTTAACGTCGTGTATATAAATGTGGTGCAAGTGAGAAGCTTTAGCGAAGTACGCCGTTGGACAACAATGAGATCGATACGAGGAGTTACTCGATCTCAACTGTGTTCCTGTCAACGGATTGTCTCACTTGAAGGCACGTTAAGCATGGCCGTCACACACATAAGAATTCTTCTATCCCCCCATGACTAATTTTTAACGTACAACGTACTAAAAAGTGTGAAACTGTGCTTCTGTACTTTCGGCTTCAAGTGCCGGAGATAAGACAGGTTCTGCTTGAATAGTTACTATTTCCCACGCATCTACCCGTTGGGGTTTACAAAAGAATGAACGAATGTACACCAAACACCCTTCACCAAGCCTGCGGCTGTATCTCTCTCTAGAAATCAATCTACGGCCCATCATGATCGTACAACACACCTTCTTCACCGCTCTTCAAACTCAGTTGGATTTGACACGACCATACTTATCCTCATAGATATGCCCACTATCGGAAACAATGTACGACTTCCTAGAGCTCAAAGTCTCGATATCCATGCCCGGACGTTTGAATCCGTAGGGATTACATCCATCCCAGATCTCCTCCATCTCCAAGCGCATCTTGCTCTTCGGCTTCTTGTCTCGGATACGAAGTTTCTCAAAGAAGACGTACGAGGCATAGTACGCACCACTCGTGTTTCCAGCAGAGGGCCCATTCTTGCCAAGGAAGTCTGTGAGCACCTTACTTGAGATCTTCTTGCTTCCACCATAGGTCTTTGCGATCTCCCGGCAGAATCCAGTTTGAGATACGGCCGGATCAGCGAGGTGGGCACGAAGCTTCTTTCGGATCTCGTCGCACGTATCATAGACTGGGACTTCACCGGCTTCCTCATCCTCTAGTGTGATTCCAGCCACATTGTGCTTTTTATCTTCGTCTTCTTTCTTGACTTTCTTCTTTGGCTGTTTGATTCCGTTCAGTTCGCGATGTTTGAAGAACGCAAAGGCATTCGGGTAAACCATTGAATTCTCCCCTTTATAAGGTCCTTTCTGACCCATAAAAGCGCGGTATGAATTGGCATTCGTTCCAATGGCCTTCTGGAATTCACCGACTTTCATCTCACCTGAGTTAATGAAATTTCTGATTTTGGTTCGGACGCGACTGGAAGTAATTAGTGTTATGTTGATGGATATCGTTAGACGTGTGATATGGGGTTGTAGACGCGGTGTGGGAATGCTTCTCATGAAATAGAATATTACATACTCGCAACTAATATCAACCACGCGGCATAGTCTGTTATCTATATCAATCTCCTCATTGGCCTCATCGGTGGCCTTGCGTTTTATCCCAGACTGGCTGGATTAGCGCTGTAGGATTGGTGGATACAAGGAGCACGTACAGATTTCTCGGAGGCAACTGGGGTTGCGATAGTAGCGTTGCTGCTAACAGCAGCGAGAGGTTGCCTTTTAGCAGGCATGACTGAGGTTTTATTCTTGCTGTTGAGTTTGTTGTTAAGAATGGTTTGAGAAACGAGAACAAGACGCGATTATAAACATTAATCATGTGACCCGGGCTCAAAACGACGTACTCGCATTCCCCTGCACTCGCACGGTCACCGCACTCGCCCATCCTCAAAAATCCATTCTTTTTGCGACCGGTGAGACGATTAAATCAAGTAAAATTCAACTATTTTATATATATTTATGGTGTTTTGAAAATATCATGAATAGAAGTTTAAAAAAATGATATATTTGAATATCTAAGAGTTAAATCGACTAGGAAGCTGGATATTTCGAGTTCGAGTAGCCCTCCCTGTAGAATTAACCTTACCTTGCCCTGAAGACTCCTTCGTCTCTGCTTCTATTGTCAACCTATTTAAATCAACTTCTAAGGCTTTATAGGCTGCTTTTGGCAATTTAGATCGATTTTTAACCAGTAAGAGCTGCAGTTTTAGTGCTCGAGCAGTCTCTCGAGCCTCCTGTCACGGGTTGATGGTATGATGTGAGAGTTCCACTGCTCCTCCTAACTAACTTACGTCACTTCGAGAGTACAAATAGAGCTACAAGGCCGGGTCATGGAAATAATTGGCGAGTCAATCGTTAAAGATTTTATTCCACACGACAAATATATTTAAACCAGGAAATAGTTTAGTATAATTGCGTGGATAAACAAATTGTGAAGGTGCTGCAGGTACATGTAAACCCCAGACTCGGCAATAAAGGGGCTGCACGGAGCATCGGAACAATGCGGCCGCTGTTCTGGCGCTTCCCCACATAAGCTTGTTGACATGGCAAGCCCCGAGCCTCATTCATCAACGTCGGCGACTGTGTATTCGACTGCACATCACCAGCAACGAAGATGGATCTTCTCTGGGCGCTGCAAACTGATCTTGCTCAAAGCCGTTGTGAAAAGCTTCAATCACCAAGCTACCTCAATCTCGCACTCTCGATGTACCTCCCTCTATCCCCTCTATCCCTCTGTTCAGCCTTCAAAACCCATCTCGCACTTCCAAACTAACGCCAACCTTCATCACAGACTCATCCTCCTCGGCATACTTCTCTCCTACCTGCCCCAACACTACCGCATCATCGCCCGTTCCACCTCCGAAGGCATCTCACCCTACTTTATACTCCTTGGTACCACATCAGGCACCTGCGCCTTTGCAAATATCCTCGTTCTACCTGCATCCCGCGCAGATGTTGCATGCTGTAAGACGGTGAGCACCTTCGAGTGCGCGGCGGGGTTATTAGGGATAGCGCAAGTTGGAGTGCAATGGTTTTGCTTTAGTGTGATGTGAGCGCTCCCCCCATCCATCTACTTCTTCATATAGCTAATACGAACATCTTCAGATTGCTCCTCTTCCTCATCTTCTTTCCCCGGGGCGATACCCTCCCTGATAATGAGCGCAAGCAATATACCTTCCGCACCGCCGTAACAGTAGCATTCATTTGCCTTCTCCACGGTTTGATCGTGATCATCATCAGCGCTGCTCTCCTCCTCTCACGGCCCCACCATCTTGGAGTCTGGGCAAACTCCTTAGGAATCATGGCCACAATTTTAGCAGCCATTCAATACCTGCCTCAGATCTGGATGACCTGGCATCTTAAGCACGTAGGCAGTCTCTCTATTCCCATGATGCTGATCCAAACCCCTGGGTCTTTTGTTTGGTCCGCGAGTCTAGCTGCAAGACTGGGTGTCGAGGGTTGGAGTACTTGGGGAGTGTTTTTAGTCACTGGGTGCTTACAGGGTTGCTTACTGACAATGGGGATTTATTTCGAGATTAAGGCAAGGCAGGAAGGGAAGAATATTGACGGGTCATATGATACGCACAGAGTCGTAGAAACGGATGATGAAGGTGGCCCAGTAGGAGAGGCGGGAAGTGATAGTGGGACTTTGAACGAGAGGACACCGTTGATAAATGGATCGAGGAAGGCTTCTGCTGTGGAGAGGACGTAGGACTGACCTGCTGCTGCGATGTAACTTGTATGAAATATTATTTCGCAGAGGATCAAGTGTTGACAACATCACATAGACATTTAGACTAGTTTTCAATATTACTATTCTTAATGCTCTCTCCGGATCTTGACGCGAATCTTCATCTCGATCCTAGATCAAGCCAACAGAGACCGACCCGAGTTCTAGCTATGCTCCAACCTTTGACAACCCGACATCACTACAATACGTCTGACGGGACAACTCGACTCGGAAGCTCAGATCAACGGGACCCAACAGCATCCCATCCAACTCGGTTTGGCCCGACTTGGATCAGCCGAGTTGGGTCCGACGAGAGCCATGTATTTGGGGGGGAACTGCTTCGCATCTCACACCTTCTGTGGAGGTCACAAAGTAGTTGCAATCATGCCTCATCTGGTACATGGCACATTCACGAGGTGAAAACTAGAGGCGGACAGGTTTAGGTAGGTAGTAGAGGATATGAAGCATCCTCGTTAAGATTTGATGTGATTTCGCATTTGGAGTTGATATCGCAGGCGTACATACAACAACCATACAAGCCTTTCTCTTCGGTGCCTCTCTTTTGCATATCCTAAAAAATATTCCATCCATTCACGCCCCGCCAAATGCAATCAAATAAAATACTAGTACTCAACAACATCAACAACATCAACAACACAAGGCGTGCAACATATTCATTTTCAAAAATAAAATCGCAGACGAACAGGAAAATAGTTACGTCATTGTGACAGTATGAGAATGATTTCATCAAAAAGCCACCTGTCCCACCAAGCCATGCACACCCGATCCATTTGTTTCGTCCATCTCGCCAACAATAACTGGAATGATAAATTGAGTAATGTGGCGAGTAATGACATGTTGAAGCAAGTATTATGAAAGCGTAGGATACTCGAAGCAAAGAAATATGAACGCCGCCACCCCTCCTCATGCAGAAAACAAGGTCTGCTGTTCTATCTCATCCATCAACGCCAGTCGTCATATGGTCTCGCAAGAAGATTAGGTTCAGTCACCAATACTACCCTCACCAACCGCCTGCCCACGCAGCTTGGATGAAATTAGGATTGTGACCTTGCATCCCTACACCGGCTCCTGGATACCGCGTCGCAGTAAAGCTCTCCATTGGCAAACCCTGACCGAAGTTATCAAATCCAGTATTCATGCTGATGCTCTCTTGGCCTGATATCCACTCCTTGAATTGATTCTCATCGGGTGTCATGTTAGGGGGAGGCATTGTGTGTTGTGCTATACTAGGGTAGTTGGCAACGTGGTTAGGATACTGGCTTGGGTTTTGAGGAGGGTTGTATGGTGAGTTGAGACCAGGTGTGCTGTCACCGTTATTGGAGGTGATGAGGGAGGGTGCACTCGAGGCCTGGCCCGGAGATTGTTGGTAGGACATTGGCGGCATTCCATAAGGATGCTGATTGTAAGTACCGTACTTCTGTCGGTCGTCTTCGGCGGAGGGAGAGGTCGCATTGACAGCTGCCCAAGCGCCATTAGGACGAGATGGTTGCGCAGATTCAACGCCTTGCATAGGTTCGCCGTTGACACTGGTGGCGATCTCGTTGGTACTTGCTCGGGATCGGTTGTGCTCGATAGGATCAGAGCCTTCAGACAAGGCGTGATCAGTGTCCTTTAGGTCACCGAATTCCTTTAGTTCCTTTTCATAGAGTTTGTACTGTTCGAGACCACCACCACTGCGGCGAAATTTGATGTTGTAATCTCGGTGAACGGAGTAGAAGTATTGGTGCATCTTGCCAATGGATTTGAGGTATCCCTTTACCATTTTTAGTCTTGGAACCATATCACGAAGAATCTTTTCCGTCAGAGCGACCTTTCCTTTGCTTCTCATATCCTTAGGGTGTTCCGTCGATGAACGATCGACCAGATGGCCTTCTAAATCCATCTGCGGGAACCAGAGCGCATAAACGGCCACAAACGCTGCTTGCCATACAGCAAATCCAAATTGTGGCGATTCAGGCAAGGCATTGTTGTCTTGACATGTGCTAACAATATCAATGATGTCTCGTGCAGCTTTCATGATACCGTCAGCACTCTCCTCCCAAAACCCGTCGGGTATATCGTATTTGTCTGGAGGGAACGTTGGCGCATCCAGTGGTCCAAGTGGTTTCTCGCAGCGAATTGGGATGAAAGGGATGTACTCTCTGTGAAGCATGATGAGGCAGAGCGAATAAAGCGTATGCAGAGAAGCATAAGTGGTGGCGTTGCGCTTTTCAAGATGAGCGGACAAGTTTGCTTCAGTGAAAGTGAGACTTGGTGGTAATGCAGCATGGAAGTCCTTGAGTTGGCGACGGAGCCTAAAGAATCCCGTTTTCTCATTCCAAGGCGGAAGCTTCTCGGTTCTTCGACCTCCAGCGTAACTCCATTCTGAAAGGTTGCCGAATATCTCCACTAACCGAATGTATCGGCTTAATACTCCATCCTCGGTCATAGTTGATGGCTGATTCCTGCCGAAGCCATTTGCACCCAAGAATCCCGTCTGGACATTGTGAACAAACAAGAACTGGTCGTCTGAACACGGTAGCTGCACTGGAAGCTTTTCAACATTGATCATGATTGGTCGAGCCTTGCCAGCCGCCAGCATTCGGTCCATAATGAAGCAACTCCATAGCGTACGTCTTCGAACTTCCTTCTCGATTGCATCTTCCCTTGGTGAAGCCAGAAGCTTATTTCTTCTCGGGTCATGGGGTGAGCCCAGTGCTTGAGTCTCAGGATCGTCGATATAAGCAAGTCCCATTGGGAAAGCTAACCGAATGGCGAGACCAATGTACAGCCAAGCACTCAGTCCTCTTGTTTGACCCCATTCATAAAGTCCAAGCATTAGTAAACCTTGAATATTCTCCAGGGAAGGCGTAGTGAGGTTCCGGATAGTTGGTCCAAAAGCAGCAGCCAATGGCACAGCATAATATTCACTTGCAGCGAGAGGATCTTCTCCGTTTGGAGAGTGATGAGCTACCAATACTGGATGGAAACGAGCCGTCAGAGTCAAGACTCCAAGTAAGAGAACCCTTCCATCCTCAAGATCCGCCGCTGGAGTTGCTGGGTCTCTCGGATAAGAAGCTTGGCGCATCCTATTCCTAAAGGTTGGCGGGTGAAGAAATGGCATTTCTGTAGAAAAGTGCATCTTGAATATCTCGTAGAGCTCGTCCCACACCTTCCGCGTTAGAATTGATGACTCCAAAACATCATCTCCTATCCTCGCACTGTTCCTCCGTCCGGAATCTTCAATCTTTCTGACTCGCTTCTTGTTTTCCGTGTCTCCTTCTTGCTTGATTCCAGGAGCGTTTTCAGCTCGCCTGGGTGCCGGTGATGATCCGGCAACAGGATACGTGCATTCTCTGTTACTTTGAGCGCACGCTTTGCAAGTAGAGTGAACACCATTGTTGACGCCTGCTTGGTGGTTAGTCTTCAGCGGTTGGGAATGCCTCTATGGGAGAGCATGCACAGTAGTAGGCGAAGCTTGAACCATATAAAAAAAGAGCGTGACACACAGCTCAGGCGTAAAGAACCTCACACTCACATTTAACTTTACTCCTACGGCACCGTGCACATGCTATTGAGCTGCGGACCATCTTCTGCGGCTTCTTCTCCTCCTGCGGGCCTCCTCTCATGACTCCACTACTCCCATCATCTGCCCTATATGCGCCGGGGCTCGGCTCGCCTGGCGAAGCTATGTTGGGTCGATGTTGAGTGGGCGAAGCGGGATGGAGATAGGGGCGGTGGTCCGAAGGGTGGAAAGCCTCTGCGTGTGTGCGCTTTGGGGTTGTCGAGCGCGATCCACCTGGAATTGGGTCTTCCGGTGGAGCAGAAGGCGAAAGAATCGCAGCGAGAGAATGCGGAGAGGGAATGGTGGCGGTTGGGGGTCTTTTGAGACCCGGGGGTTCGCTGGAAGGTAGGTTTCTTGAAAGGTTTGAGTGCTGCTAGAAGATCAGGAGTAGAAAGGTCTTGCCCATCAGGAAACAATTAGAGGGTGGGTGTCTGCAGCTGTTGCGAGTCTTGGTGGTTGGTTGTGACCAGTCGTGTCTGTCTCTGGGCAGAGCGAAGATGTTTGTATGACCAGCCGGGATTGCAAATGCGCCTTGCCGACGGGGTCTCGTCAAGAGGGCTGTTCGTTTCTGCCAATAGGCCTGAGATGAGCGTATAGCGGCCAACGCGGGAAGGCAATTGGGTGTGTGTGAGTGTGTGAGTGTGTGCGTGCGTGTGTGTGTGTGTGTGTGTGTGTGTGCAAGTGTGATGGAGAAGTGTGCAGAGAGACAAGAAGAGCTGTTGCAGCAGCGAGTGTAGGCGGAAGAAGCGATTGATGGGGGCGGGAGCTGAGGTGAGTTGAGTGAGTGAGTGAGTGTGAGTAAGCGGTTTGGGAATATGTTTGTGGTTTTTTTTTTTTTTTCTTCGTTCGGGAGGGAAGAAGGGGGAGGGAGGTCGCAAGGACAGAATTAGTTCTCGCAGGTCGCGGCAGCTGGCGTTTACGGTGGGAGCGGATTGGGGAGGGGGGAGGGGATAAGTAAGTGCGAGAGCAAGCAGACGGGATTTCCTGGCTGGGGCAGATTTGGTGTGGTGATGGATGGGGATTATTGGAACGGGAGTAGGGAGGGGGCAGCAGCAGCAGCAGCAAAGGAACTGGGCCGAGCAAGGCCAAAAGCAGAGAGGCAGAGGCAGAGGCAGAGGCAGAGGCAGAGACCATCCGTCTCTGCTATCAATTTTTGGCGAGAACCAGCACCAGCACCAGCACCAGCACCAGCTGCAAGACCACCACCACCACCACCACCACAACCTAGCAAAAATCCTCCTCCCCCCAAACCCAAAACAAACCCTTTCCTCTCCAGCCGCGAAGAGCTGGGCACATCGCCGTCACGCTCCACACCCCCATTGTTATCATCTGCGGCCCGACGTACTGTCCCAGGGAGTGGCCATGGAGGCGAGAACGAATAGCCGTCCACCTCCAGCTCTGGTAAGGGAACAGGCAGTCGGTCAGTCGGTCAGTCAGTCAGTCAGTGTACCACCACGCCGAGCCTTACTCACTCCCACTAAGCAGTTACAGCATAGCGCTATGTACAAATCTATGTCCGTGGTCTCCTCTCCCAACACCGGCTCTGGATGCTCCGCCCTGGACGTCGTCGTTGTCGTCGTCGTCGTCGTTGCGGGAGACAGGCGGGACGATATGCATCTCCTCCCAAACATTCACAGAGTCCGGGAATTCCAAGTCTGGGAAACCGAAAGAGTCGCGCAAATCTCTGGTAAGCCGACGATGGGGCCTGGGACGATGGGCCATGGGTCAGCATGAGCACTGAGCACTGAGCACATAGAGCACATCCGCCGAGAGACGCGGGCTGCCCCATCTAGGAGGACAGAACGGTGCTGTAATGCGGAGACAGCTCAGTACTGAATCATAGCCTTCGGGAAAATGCGCTTTCTGAATCGGAACCGCAGTATATACCCGCAGCCTGACAGCACACCTCTCAATCGGGATAAAGTCGTCTCTCTCCATACATGAAGGTTTGGGGCCACTCCCCACGCCGTTGCGCTCTTTTCCCGGAAGATCAGAGAGGGAAACCTTCTCACCCAGCCTACCTATACGAGAGCCCGAGACCAGACCAAGATGACGATGCTACGGCATCGCTTCCCGAGAGATACAGAGGCCAAACGTGGGACCACCAGGCCAACCGACCAGCAGCGCGCGACGGCATCCTGAGATCTCTTTCTCATCTCATGACCTGCATCGACCGCATGGATGCGAGGATCTCGGAAGAGACGCTCCTCTCAAACCTGCCGTCGGCCGGCTAGGGAGGGGACAATGGATCTGCCGTATCTCGCTCCTGAAGCGATCCCCCTTCCACCAATTGGAGCGTGCCCCGGCTCTCAAACCTCCTGGTGCTGCACACAGAAGAAGAGAGAGCGTGTACCATTCTGCAGTGTGGAATTCTAGACTACTCCGGACTATTTAAACACGCCTAGTGTCACGCCGTCGTCGCTACTCGCCTTCCTTTTGATCGAGAAGGTCTCACCGGAGCACTGGTCCTGGGAGATGACCACCTCATGAAACATCAAATTTATTTGAAAACACTCTCACTTGAAAATCCTCATCTCAGATACAGTATTGCGGTCCTTTGTCAAGCCGCTGTACCGTGAACCTCTCTCCCAACATGTCACCCCCAAAACTTGTCACCATTCCTTTCCCATTGTTCCCGACTTTCCGGGAATTGTGTGACCAGACAGTTCTCTTGAACATGGCGCAGCATGCAATATTACCTACATCCTCAAGCCATCCGTCGCTCGCGGCGCTTCCTATTTGACCTTCCTCCCCATCTCTTGACCCAGATGCCTGGTTTTCGTCTTGCGCAGATGACAACGTCCCCGATTCCGAACGACATGTGCACAGCATATCAGTTGTCCCCAGATGAGGCGGCACGGTAATCCTACTCGGTTACGGAGGACCTTGGGTTGCACAAAACTGTGTTTGCTCACCCGTGCGTAAAGGGGGCTGCTTATTGCCATGACCCGTGAGGCGTTCGACGAACACGACAAGTCAAATGCTGGTGGGTATTCCGAGTATCGTTCTTCAGGAGTTCGAGTCGAGCCTGGTGTACCCTCTGCCATGTACCCCGTACCAGTACCTCTGGTGATGTTTGGGGACCATGGCATGATTCGGGTGTAGTTCGGGTTCCCGTTCACCGCTATCGTTGAGGACGGAGGAAACTCTCCTGGGAGAACCTTGCGCGATATTTATTCAAGAAGCGCGATATCCTCTTTAGGGACCGACCCTCCCTCCCAACTTGCAGCGTTTCAGCCCTGCTTGGCGAACACGGGAAATGAAATACTATAGTACACGGCAATCTTATCGGATCTCAACTATGATATCAGGTCTGCTACTGCACTGTACTGTACGTACCCTCCGCGCTGGCTGTCCGTCCACCGAGGTAAATTGACCTCCAAAATCACCTTGGCGGGGTAGCACCCGCCACCACCGCCACTATCTCCTCAGCCACAACTTTAACGCCAGTGGCTTGGTTGGTTCTACGTCATTGGCTCCAACATCTGTTTCAAGCGCCGGTTGGGAGCAAGTTGCATGTTGGTAGGCCCAAGGCGACCATACCCGCCAAGTGGCGGGAACAGAGAGAGAGAGAGAGAGAGAGAAGTCAACTTCTATTCTTGGGCTGTCATGCTTACTGTCTTCACTATCTCTCTTCGCGTTCATCCTTTCAACGTCTGTGACAATCCTGCTGCTGCTGCTGCTGTGAAAACTTCATCTTTTCCTGACACAACTTCCGCCCCCATTTCTACCCCGCGTGCGCCTCTCAACAGCAATCCAAATGTCTTCTGGGCACAATGTAAGCTCAATTTCAGCACAATTCATTCTGATCAACTAACACTCGATCTAGGAACCGAAACTGCTCTATGCCATCAATGGCATCAATGCATACCATCTCGAACAGGGCAATGAGGAATGCCTTACGCCAGCCGGTCCTCAAACCCTTTCACTTCTGATGGTTCCAACCAGTTCACCATTCTCCGGTCTCTCCTCGGCCCAACCTCAATCTTCTGCCCCTGAAGAAGATTTCTACCTACATCTCCACCTACCACCCGAGCTCGACCTTCCATTGCCTGCGACAACTCAAATATACCATCAACCACCAGATTCCTATCTCATTCCACGATGGGACCTTGGCCCGGAATCAGGCGCTTTCACGCGCATTGAATTCCCGGGTATAGGGCCAGGAAAAAGGGGGAGGCAGGATGATGTTGATACGTTTGAGACGATTCTAGCGCAGTGTACAGCATTTCTTGAACGTGCCACAGCGCCGAGAAGTGCAAGACCCAAAAAGAGTAGGACGAAGAGTGCAAAAACTCTTCCTATTGCGCCGTATGATCCCAGCCAATTCAAACCCGGAGAGGCTTATGTATCCGGGAGTGCGAGTAGTCATGCCGGTGGCCAAATTGTATTGATAGATGAGGAAAATGGAAGTGTAGTTGGTGAACTTGGGGAGGGGTTCCATGTTGTCGAAGATGCAAAAATGACCAGTGGGTCGAAAGGTCTGCTTCTCCACTTCACTTCTGTCTCTAAGTCATCACTGACTTCTCAGATCCCGTTGAAATCACACTCCCTTCAGACGGCTCCCAAAACATCGGAGTAGCACCTGCCTCACCCGCCTACTTGGAAATGTCTATGCACCCTGCCTACAAAAACAGCACTCTCGTCTCCAAAGCCGCTATGGCCTCACGTCTGATTGTCACTACCTCTTCATACGTCTCCAAAACGATCCAGTCTCAGGCCGATTCCTTCACTCAGAAAACCAAACCCAACTCGAAACCGATGACCTTCGATCCCATTACCCACGCACGAATTCGCAAAGTTCACACCTTCACCGAAGGTGCGGCTGGTCTCTCGGCCAAAACGGTCGGTCAGGTTCAGAAATATGCGCAGAATATCGGCGCCACTCTTGCTAAACGGGCAGATAAACAAAAAGCTAAAGATGGTATCGATGCTGATGGTAACCCAATTGAAGACTACAAGCCTGGGTTATTAAACAAGTCAATGATGGCTTTCAGCACCATTGCCGATGGCATTGATCAAGCTGGCCGTAACCTGCTACAGAGTGGTTCCGTTGCAGCCACGACGGTTGTGACTCATAAATATGGTCCCGAAGCTGGAGAGATCAGCAAGAGTATCGGCGGCGGCGTCCGGAACGTGGGATTAGTCTACATCGATGCTGCAGGCGTAAGCCGTAAAGCAATTGTCAAATCGGTCGCTAAAGGTATGGTCGTCGGCAAAATGAAAGGCGGAGGTGATCTCGTTGTTGGAGGTGGTGACGGTGGAATGTTTGCTCCCGTTGAGAAGAATCGCCGCAAGCCAAGCGCAAGTAGTAGTTCAATTAGTCTCGAGAGCCAAGTAGCCACAATGGGTATCAAAGGTGAGAAGAAACCGAGTAACTGGAAGGAGAAGGAAGCTAGAGAGGGTAGATATACAGAAGGTGACGGGTTGATGAGCGGTGGGAGGGACAGTCCTGGTTTGATCGGTTACGGGAGACAAGCTCCTCCACCAGCCTATACGGGGAGAGGGACAAGCACCCCTGGGGTCGGAGAGGGGATTGAAGGTCAAAGGGCGGTCAAGACTGAGAAGGGTGAGAAGAGTGGATATCTTTGAAGACCAAGTACATATTTGTTTAGATGGTTCGGATCTTTTTTGGGGGAGGTTCTCTTATTTATGGCTTTGGGACTTCTCAGAAGCAGTATAGGATAGGTTTTGATAGCTAGGATAGGATGGAACGAATGGATGGACCGGAAGGATTGGAGTAGGTCTAGGAAACGGTGGTTTACGATACAACATGAATTTTGGAATCCAACAATAGGCGTTCAAAGCATTTGACAAGTCGGAACAATATACTGCAAGTACCAGAATCCGTTCACCAACCCATTGACATCACCTTCTCGTTTAAGCCATATAGTTCCTCTACCTTCTCCCTCATGAAAGGGAGAACCAGAGCACATTTTATAAAGAGTATGTAGGGAGAAAGGCATAAGGCATAATGTGTCAAGGGCTATTGTGGCCATCGCCCGGGGCTGAGCAAGGGAGGTCGAGCAAATGAGGCCTATGAAAAGATTAATCAGTTGGCTGGTGAGTGACGTTGATTGGTCTGTGGGATGCGGCCAGATGAGAAGGCTGTGTCTGGTCTGGAAGCAATAAGTGAGTGGGCAATCCTCTCTTCTTTCCTCTCTGCATCTTTCACCAGCGGGTGGGTAGATATACGTTATCAAGGGCATCAAGAGACCGACCTCCTCTTACAAATGAAAATTGACTTTCGAAAGGATTGAATGACCTCGGGAGAAAACCCAAGGCTCTGATTACATTGCGGGTATCAAGACGGTACACCGTGTCACCGCAGCACGGTCGAGAATCATCATGGGCATCGATAGTTTCGTCGCCAGCGTCAGCGATGCCATTGCCCCAGCCATCAGCGAAGCCAGCAAAGCCCTCGACGCCTTTGGCACGGAGACCCTCGCCCCTGCCGTCGCCGGCGCCGTCGTCGCGCTCGACGCGTTTGGCACAGAGCAGATCGCACCGGCCGTGAGCGAGGCCGGGAAAGCAGTCGAGAGTTTTGCCAAGGCGAGAGTCGGTCCTGCTCTCTTGGAGGCCGGGAAATCCGTCGAGAGTTTTGGGAAGGCCAAGGTCGTCCCGGTTGTGGCGGGTGCTGGGAAGGCGGTTGGGGATTTTGAGAGGGAGACGCTGGTTCCCTTGGTTCACGGCGTGGGGAGGTGGGTTGGTAATCATCCCTTCCAGGCCGTCGTCATTCTGAGTAGTGCCGTGACGTTTGCCGTCCCTGCCCTCGTGACGGGTCCCCTTCTGTGGGTGTTTGGGATCGGAGGCGCCGGTGTGAGGGCCGGTACGTGATACCCTTGGTCTGTCTACTGATCGCTCATCGAGGAATAGGCACGACTGCCGCAGCAGTCCACTCTTCCATCGGCAATGTCGTCGCGGGCAGCGCCTTTGCAACGGCGCAGAGTGCGGGCATGGGAGGATACGGCGTCGTGATCTTCGGCACGGTGACGCGAGTCGGTGCTGTCTTCACGGGGACCTTCAGTGGGCTGCTGGCTGGCGTGGAAGAACGGGAGAGATGGGCGAAGAAAGAGAAGAGAGTTGCTGAGATCACGGGCTTGGAGAATCTGGCGAGGGATCCTGTCTTGGTTGGTGGAGGATCGGTTATCAGGAAGCAGTAGCGGCCAGGCGATGGATTGCTGTTCTTCATAGGTTGGATAACGCTCGAGCCGAACCCTGCGAAGGATCTGTGTAGTTGTCAACCTACTGTTAGGTCTCAACCCCATCAAGTATCTCCCGCCCCTGAAAGTGTTAAGCGAATATCAACAAAGCGCCACTTTGCCATTCTTCCCTCCTTTTCTTTAGAGTTCAGATCAGACAGCTGGCAATTTTTAAGTTTTCTGACATGATCACTTCAAGGTCATCACATTTGTATTGAATTGGGGATCCAAGAAACACCTCAAATGACATGGTTGAAGTCTTGTGGTGCACGAGTTTCGTGTATTGAACTGCCACCACCTCCGGTCCTCTGTAGAGTAGGAAGACTTCTTTGCATTGCTCTTCCTCTCATAAGCTGCTCCCAGCAGATCATTCGCCCTTGGCGATATCTTTGATATCTTCCAAGATCCCTCCGAATCCAGGTTGGTCGTCCGGCTCGTCTTCCCGAGTGCATCCTGACCCGGACAAGTAGCACGACAAAGCCAGGGTTCCATGATATCCAGAACCCGCTGCTCCTCCGATCCACCGTGGATGAACCCATCTGATTGAATAGTGGTCGCTGAGAGCACCGGAGAGTCACATGACTCGATTCAGACTCCCAAGAATACCTTGGCATTTCCTTCCTCTTTCGCATTCGCGTCCTCTTCACTCTTCCCCCGCGCTCGGTTTCTCGAATTCCTCAGCTCCCTCACTCCCTCGACCAGCTTCACGACGCAGAGGAGAGGGAAGCAACAGATCATCGCGGCCCCGGCCTGGATCTGCTCGAGCCCATCGTGGGGGGTTCGGCCGTGGCCGTCACGGAGCGTCATTGCTGGATTTGGAGCTGGTAACCCTTGATGTTAAGATGGTTTGGTGGAATGACTTGGATGTTGAGGATCGAGGGGAAGGAAGGTTGGGTGAGAACAGGGAAGGGGGCTTGTAAAGACGCGAAGAAAAGGGGCTGGGTCTTGACTCATCTCCACATTCTAGCCTCAACCGCTTTGATGCTCGCTTATGGATAGGAGTCCTCCCCGAGTTGCAACGGCCGCAGTTACTTGTGGCTATGCCTCTATCAACAGGCATTTCTAGAGATAGCCAATGTAAATTAGGTTTCTAATGATGCATAATTGATGTTCTATGACGCTAAACTATGAATGCCTTTTCTCCATCGTACCATGTCACCTCAGCTATGATTAGCTGGGCATGCCTGCAATATTATCCAAGGCAGTCGTTTCCACCTTCAGACAATCTCTCTTTCTGGTGTATGGAGTCGTATCCTATTGCCTTGGTGATCTGCCAAGAACCATAAACTACAGACGGAGGCGAATGGGATCGAGAGATGCAGCGAGTGGTGTGTATATTGTGTTGATGCTCTACCAAGAGGCAGTGAGAATGCGAAAGTAAGACGGTCACAATCGCCTTTTTGCCAAGCACTCTTCGATCAAATGTTTTAACTTGCCGAAGATTCCCGACTTGACATTAATTTACCCTGCTAGCTCAAAGTTTCTTCAAGGAGGAGGGACACTGGCCGTGAAGGTCACCCACCCCGTCCCTTCACCACCTGGTCTCCAGATAAAGTTGATCGGCCGATCAGTCTTAACCATAAGTCCTAGAGGTACTCTATAAGTTGCATGAATGCGCTTAGACTCCGCTGGCCAAGTAGTAGGATCTTCAGTCACCGGATTTGCGCAACCACTCTCCTCAAATTGCAAGACATATTTGGCGATTCGTCGGGAGGATGGTGCATGCCACGGGCTATCGAATTGAGGCTGGACTCGGCCGAGGAGGGAGATGGCTTGACGTCGAATGCTGGGTGAACGACACTTCATTGCAATGAAATGCAGGACGCAGATGAGGCCCATTTCATCGAGCATATCTTGTGGTTGACGTTGTACGTCTGTTGTAAAGGGGGATGTAGAAAATTGACTCTCTCCAGAGGCAGAAGACGTGGAAGTCCGTTGGATCAAAGTAGAATCAGATGAAGAAGCCGGAGAGCTAGACGTTGACTTGACCGAGGATGACTTTGGCATTGACTTTAGAGCTCGCGGAGAATCTATGCCCAGGCTTTGGACTTTCTTTTCTAGGATACATTTTTCAGACAGCGTCAACAAGGTCCGGAATTGTGTGATGTGTTGATCAAATGCTGCTTCAGAATCCCAAAGGGTTACTGAATTCCAAATGCTTGCGACTATGCTTTGCATACGAAGCAATTGGATTCTTTGGGAGTCTGCTTGAATGGTTCCTAGATTATCGATGATGAAGACCCCAAGTCCTGTTGTCCACTTCTTAAGCTTGGAAATGAGACTCAATTTTCGATGGATCCCTTGTTCTGTGAGCATACCGTGTCCAGTGACATTCGATGAAGGGGTTTTGTCTGGTTGAAGTGTTTCGATGACCAATCTGTTTAGGCGATTCTCTATCTCAGGAAGAGACGAGAATGATTCATCGGGAGGCTCGCTAGGTTTGATGTCTCTGGTGTTGCCAACAAATCTATGTGGTGCTGGCCAACATACGAACAACCCAACGCCTGATTTCCAGAACGCTCGATGAATCTCGTCATATACAAGATCTTGCCCTTGGATATTTGAATCTAGGTCACTGTCCTCTACATTAATCGTGATCAGGCGATCGAAAGGATTTCACTCACCTTAGTCCCATCTGTCGCCTTTCTGGAATGATGAAGTCGCGCTTATATGATTCCATCATGTCTATTCCACTTTTAAAATGAGCCCACATATTCTTCCGTATGTCTGAGAGTGTTTCCAAATAAAGAAAGAGTAAACAAGTGAGTAATATGACTTGACGAGACTCTCGATCACCATGATAGGATGTGAGATTGTTGATCGCCTTGTTATACTGGATGAGTGAGAAGTTGCGGCTTGTTGCATTTTGAATGTCCTGATCATCAAGTAAATCCTCGATGAGTGCAGCAACTGCGACAAGGGCATGTTGGATAGGTTTTTGAGAAATGGCGAGGCTTTGCAAATGGTGTCCCCAGAATTTATCCTCAAAAATATTCGGCCTGCGTTCCATTCTGTGGAAGAAGAAGTGAAAAGACCTGTGTTCTTTGGATGTGCCGGGAAAATCGAGAAAGGGATTTTTGGCCGGCTCGATTCTTGTAATTGGTTTTGCTGAAGTGCTTCCATGACGTCGCGTTTCTTCATAGCCGTCACAAATCCATCCAGCACTTTTGCACCTCTTGCAGGCCGGTTTGCTTTCATCGCACTTGATGTGTCTAATCCTGTACTTGCTATCAGGTTCTACCCTTAAGATTAAAGAAATTGATCGATACTAACTTGCTAAAGAGATATTAGCTGTTGTGTTCATTAGGACTTGAGATGTTTGAGTTTACCATGTTTTACAGCCTCTTCTGCTCTTTGGCCCACACGTGCGAGTTTTTCTCTCCCAAAGTTCGGTAGTACCTGAAACCTTCTCCATAACTCTGATAGCCACGCGGCAGCCCCTCGAGTTCAAAGCTTAGTTGCATTAGATGGCGTCCCAAGAAGAAGAGAGAGAGAAAGTGAGTGGAGAGGGCGCAAACTGTGCAATAGAAGAACCCCGTGCGGAGCTTCGGTGGAAAAGCTTGACGTTGGGATCGACGCTGATGAAGATGCGGTTTATTACTGGACGGCTCGTATATTCGAATGGTTTCTCCGAGATAGAGTGGTGCCTTGCTGACGGCCAGGGATAACGCAGAGGGCTGAAGCGCGAAACCAATGGTTCGGCTCATGCCCTATTCCAGAACTCTCGGAGGAAGGAAGTAAGATATGAGTGTAACATCGAAACTCGCATAGGAGCTCGTATCAAAATCCATCAAAAACGCCACTAGCGACTTGGCGCTGATATCTCACTCAGCCTACGAAGGACGTATTTCGCGCCACGCATTGATAGGATGCCCTATCGTAGGCTGAATCTATACCATAGCGAAGATGAAAGTTGTCTTTGTTTTCTTGGCATTACTAAATGAGGAATAAGCTTATCCCCATGTGACATGCTCCTCCTACCATTTCTTGAACGCGGTCCCTTTCCCACCAGGTTGCCAGATACACCAGACACTCATAATCTTCTCAACTGGATCTAGGATAGGAGTCGAATTCACTTGAGGGATTCATTCTGACTCTTCGGGCAAGGTAGAACCATTTTTGGTGATGGAGTGTAAATTCTCTTCTTCCTCAAATTTGTCGATGCGTGAAGCAACTCCAGGAGTATTTCCTGTATCTCGAGATCCATTGTATTGCGACCGCAATCTACCGAGAAGTGAAACTGTCTCACGATGCAGACTGGGACGACGGCATTTGCACGCCACATAGGACAAGGGTTCATAATGGTTGCCATTGAACTACTTGTGGGGGTAGACGACAGATGTGGGCCTCGCTTGAAGTCGTAAACTCCAGAATGAGGTCAATTTTCTCACTGCTAGAGTGGCTTTGAAAGTGCTGAGGTAGCTTTGGTGAGATATGGGTTTCTTACCTTTCCACGATTAGCTTGGCCAGTGAGATTATGTCTTCGAACTCTCCGAGAAAGGTGTCATTAGCCTTTGGCCAAGTAATTCCCTTGCTCCATATCATTATTAGAATGCTTTGGATGATGAGAAGTCTGACTGCTTTCAACTCATTCGTTTGAAGTGAGGAAGACTTTTAGTCATAAATAGATCAAGTTCGATCTCCAGCTGTGTAATCTTCTTCAAATAGTGATATTGCGAGTGAAATTATCGAGCTTCAGGCTCAGCTTAGTTATGAAACAACATTTTGGTCTCCTACTGTCTCAGCTAGGATAGTGTGGAGCGGCTCTTGCGCTTTTGTACCCGCAGAAATCGACCTTTCTTCGCAATAAGGGAGAATCCTGTTGATATTCACGAAATTATTTATCAAGATGCCAAGAAACTAGTGGTAATTCGATCCAAAGGTAGCTGTTCAGCTCGTTACCCAGAAAGATTCTTGTTCCCCAGAGGTTCTATTAAAATATAGATTGGAATTCTCGAGAAGATCAGCACTTATCTTGATCATTCTCCTTTTGAAAATAGTCTCAGCAGTCGCAATCTCTCCATAGGATAGGATTGGTGCGCCAGCAGACGTTTGTACCACCAAAGTCAATCAACAGCTTTGAATTGCTGCCCAAGAATCATTTGCTGTTCGGAAAGTCATGTCAGCTTGAGTCTGAGATATATTAAGGAGACTGGGAAGGCATTTCACAGTTAGATGGTACGACTCAATGGAACTTGCCATTAAATAAGAGAAGATCAGCTGCCGAAATCAAGAATTTCAAACGGCCTGTGAGAGATGAGGCGAATGACCCAATCAAAAGCGATGGGAAGGGCCTACATAGCCAGGAAACCGACATCTGGGGCCACCTTTAGGCACTTATCTTCAAGGGACAAGTATTGCTACCGATTTTAATCTTAGAAAGAAAGTGATGATCGGAAGTCCAACATTAAATGAGACAGGGCTCCGTTGTCGTTAGCCTCCTCCTTTCGGTTACTCGTAGTGTTATCTGACTAAGCACTTCAGAGAAACTCGACCGGAGCTCACAACTCCATTTTGCACTCAATATCGTTGACTCTGACGTCAATCTCCATCTCTCACAACGAAACAAGTGACTGCACTCAAGTTAGTATTGATCTCAGGGAGCCTTTGGCCCTTGCCTTGGAGATTGCCTCATATTCAGCCTCAGTACCGCCACACCAGCTGCCCAGGATTCTATCTGTACAAGTAGGTCGGTAAGCGCTACTCTTTGCTATCGAGGAACTTCGTTGAATATGGCGAACATCCCCTCTATCAGCCAGGAATCGACACCTAGTATGATTGCCGTTCCCGTCGAGATACGCTTGAATATCATCGCCAACCTCTTTAGCATCATCACAGTTCACCATGGCTTCAATTCCAAGGGCTATTCCAGAGACGCGTCTAAGAGAAATCTCGAGCACCAGAAATGTCCCACCAATACGAGCATACTGCGAGTATGCAAACAGATCCACGAAGAAGCTTTACCACTACTTCCACTTCATGTCCTATTCCACTTCAGATCACCAGCTGCTATGCTTGACACAATGACCACCTTACCCCGATCCATCGTAGAGAAAATACGCCATGTCCAGTTGAAGTCATATCCATTTCCACTCTACTCAAAATCAGAAGAGGATTTTTACGTAACTTATAACATGGCTGAGATACTTGCCATACTGCCTGGACTACAGCTGGATACGTTGACTGTTGCCGACTGCTTCCACGATGACGATGACAATTTCAATGACGCCTGGGGAGATTGTGCCACATACTGGGATTTCCAGGCATTGCTTTCGGTAGACGGCTGGAAGGAATTACGCTATGTCACACCGTCCACAAAATTCATGACCAGTCTCCAAGACCCTAACGCGATACGGGAGAAGCAACCGGAACACTGGAATCAGGAGATCCAATCCAAGGACAAGGGGTTTCCAGATGCGTTCGTAAAGATGTATCTTGCTGTGATGCCGAAAGTGCAAGGACTGACCTCAAACCCCACGACTAGAACGGACTGGGAGTTTCAACCTAGACGTCTGGGCGATGATGGTGTTACTGCCAGGGTTGAGGACAGCGACGATGATGATAGAGAAGTCTTGATTGTTGCACGAAGAGGTGCTGGGGCAAACTATATCCAGGATGGTACTAGTCTTGATAAAGACATCAAGTTGCTACTTGAAAAGATGAGTTGGGAAGAGCTTAGAGAAAGCGGTAAGTATATAAACGGAGAGCAAGATCCGTCTGTACACCTTTGAGAGGAGGTGGGGCTTGAGTCTCACAGGTACAGACGCTCCTTTATTTTCCTGAGATAGGTACACAGATCTCTTTGGACCCTTTTCTCTTTTCGGATAATTGTCCACTGGTCATCAGCTCATTCCTGGTCCTTAACATGTTTCGAAAAGTTAGTTGCTACAAATCCAATACGACTAGTTAGTTGACTCTATATTTGTTTTCCCACAGCTTTTTTTCATGAGTACCATGTTCCAGACATTTGTCATGTTTCTCTCCGATATTTCAGGTTTCTGAACGACGGACAGGTGGAAGGAATTTCACGTGACCTCCATTCCTCTTGTCTCCAACCAACGGCTTGGAAGCTTCTTACCATGAACAACATCCAATCACATTTAATATCTCCCCTATTTTTCTTTTTCTTGGAGAACTGATAATCCCGAATTAGGATATTTTTTTACTCATGCAGTCGGATAACAAGAAGCTTGACCTTATCATTCCCCGCCATGCAGATCCTCCACTTTTGTAAAGAGTGTCGGCATGTCATTAAAGCTGTCACTGTTTTAGGAGTATGTTTTGTTCTGTATTTATGATCTAACTGTCGATTACCATTTTCTGCCCATGACTCGAACCTTTGGAGTCTAGTGTAAAACGTTTCTACTTTCCAATAGCCTTGAATACTTTCTGTGCCTATCCGTGATGTCTTGGGAGAAGGTTGCGGCAGATAAGAAAGCTAGGATAGCAGAGTCTATACCCCAAGAATGGCGTATCAAATCCCTTCCAACCGGCAATTCTGTCATGTCATATCCAAAAGAGAGCGGCATATTGTCTTCAGAAGAACTAGCCATCACTGAATCCTCGGCCACAGATCTAGTAGCTAAGTTGGCGACAGGAAAACCAACTTCAGTTGCTGTCACAACAGCTTTCTGCAAAAGAGCGGCTCTGGCTCATCAACTGGTCTGTAACTCTACTACCCTTGAGATTTCAGACTAATTTTTATCCAGCTCAATTGCTCTCTCGAGTTCTTTCCAGATATAGCTCTGGCACGTGCTAAAGAGCTTGATGATATTCTTCAGAAGACAGGGAAGCCTGTTGGACCGCTTCATGGACTTCCAATCTGTTTGAAAGACCAGTTTCGAATCAAGGTGAGTTGTTCATCTTATCAAGTCTCCGACTGATCCGCAAGGGACTCGAAACAACTATGGGATACGTGGCATGGATCGGGAAATACGACACGGAGAACTCGGTTCTAGTAGATCTACTTGAGAAAGCGGGTGCTGTCTTTTATGTCAAGACCAGTGTTCCTCAGAGCTTGATGGTTTGCGAGACGGTGAACAACATCATCGGAAGAACTGTCAACCCTCGGAATAAAAATTGGTCATGTGGCGGCTCATCTGGAGGCGAAGGAGCCATAGTTGGCTTTCGTGGAGGGATCATAGGAGTTGGTACTGACATTGGAGGCTCAATTCGTGTTCCCTCGGCTTTCAATTTTCTCTATGGTCTTCGTCCGTCTCATGGAAGACTACCATACGCGAGGATGGCGAACTCGATGGAAGGCCAGGAAACAGTTCACAGCGTGTGTGGGCCTATAACGCGTTCAGTAGCAGGTGATTATGTCGCCATATGAAATCAGAAACCACTGACAGAAAACTCAGATATGAGACTCTTCGTCAAAGCAGTCCTATCGGAGGAACCATGGAATTACGACTCCAAAGTAATCCCTATGCCCTGGCGCCAACCGATGGAAGATGCCATCAAAACCAAGATATCCTCCGGTAGCCTAACATTAGGATACTACAACTGTGATGGGAACGTTCTCCCCCACCCTCCAATCCTCCGCGGCATCAACACCGTCGTCTCGGCCGTCCAAAAAGCCGGCCATACCGTCTTCCCATGGGAGCCATACAAGCATCCCTACGCCGTCAACCTCATCAACGGAATCTACGCGTCCGACGGCGGCTCCGACGTCTTCAGCACCCTCAAAGAATCCGGCGAGCCCAACATCCCCAACTTCGCCGACCTGATCAACCCCAGCCTCCCCAAGATCGACATGAACGCGCTCTGGGCCGTACATCTGGAGAAATGGAGGTTCCAGTCCGAATACCTGGCCCGGATCCTCGCCGTTGAGAAGGAACTCGGGAGGGAGATCGACGCCATCATTGCGCCCATCACGCCCACGGCTGCCGTGCGGCATAACCAGTTCAAGTATTACGGCTACGCCAGCGTGATCAATCTGCTTGATTTCACCAGCGTCGTCGTCCCCGTCGGATTCGCGGATAGGAACCTGGATAAGAAAGATGCGGGCTATAAACCCCTCGGTGAGATTGATCGGGTTGTTTACGAGGAGTATGATGCGGATGCGTATGATGGTGCGCCGGTTGCGGTGCAGATTGTAGGGAGGAGGTTGACGGAGGAGAAGATCATGGCCATTGCGGAGGAGATTGGGAGGTTGCTTGGGAATGAGGTTACGCCTTGATGTGCGGAGAGTTGGATGATGAATAAGAAATCTAGCGATCTTTCAACCTATTCCCTTTCTTGCTAGGCTCGGAAAATTTAGGTGGAGTAATGATATGTAATCCTACTATTATCTTCAAGTGTCTCTCCTCCTTTCTTCGCCCCCTTTAACCCACTAGTATTTGGAATGCATATAGCCTCACCAGTCAGACAATCTTTCACCCCCGAGCACTCTCCCTCTATTCATCTCCAGTCCCGAGCCGCCTCCTGCAGATTAATGATCATCATGCCTACAAGTCACAACGCAGCAAGAGCGGCGTTAACGCGGGTCGGAACGCCCACCTGCAGCGTCAGCACATTGCAGGCCCGATCTCAGCCCTCTCGCTCCACAATCGGGGATACGGCTTTCTGACACGCGTGGCGATCCGGCGTCGCTCGAGGAGCGGATCGGTATGTCCGGAGATAGATCATGCTTACATAGTTCCTCCCCCGTGAATTCTTGCTGATGAGGTAAGGGGATAAGTAGGGAGAGACACCGAGGCTGGATTGGATGACTGGTTTTTCATGGTGCTTTAACTCCTCTGCTGGCTGGATGGAGAGAGGAACATGGTCTCATGTTTTTGAGGGGTTTTTGTATTCCCGGAGTTTGTGCCTGAGCTGGAGATGAGATGAGAGGGAGTATATAAAACCGTAATGAAGCTCCGACTTTTCTCTTCCCTCTCACTCAAGAACGCAATCTTTCCAACCCGGCTAAATTTCCAACTCAATACTTGATTTAGATCACTCTCATCCCACCATCAAGCCAAGATGCCCGTCCCACCCAACACAGCCGTGATCCTCATCGACCCATACAACGACTTCCTGCACGAGTCCGGAAAGGTACACGGTCTGATCAAGGAGTCCTTCGACGACACCAACACGCTCGCGCACCTCCAAGAGTTCGTCGCCGTTGCCCGCGCCCATAAGCTACCCGTCTTCTACGGTTTGCACCAGCAGTCTCACCCGTCGTTCTTGCAGGGGTGGAAACACATCACGCCGTTGCAGGCAAGTCAGAAGGACCATATGGCATTTGAGGAGGGGAGTTGGGGATCCAAGATTTATGAAGGTCTGGAGCCTAGGATCGAGGAGGGGGATGTGGTTGTTAGTAAGCATTGGAGTAGCAGGTGCGTGATTCAGTCCTGGGGAATTCGTGGGGGATGCAGTTGATGCTGATTTGGAAACTAGTTCTTTCCAAAACACCGATCTAGATTATCAACTTCGACAGAAAGATATTCGAAACTTGGTGTTGGGTGGTATTACAGCAAATACTTGCTTGGAGAGCACGGCTAGATATGCTTATGAGCTGTGAGTTCTATGATAAGGGTTTCGAGAAGGATGCAGCTAGATACTAATATCAGTAGTGGATACAACGTGACTTTGCTAAAAGATGCTACCGCGGGAAACAGCACTGCAGCCAAGAATGCGGCAACGGAGTTGATCTGGCCACTTTTTGCGACAGTGAAGACGGTTGCCGAATGGTCTGAGAGTTTGAAATGATTGAGGTATAACGGGTTGTGAGTTGAATGAATCATAATGTGAATTTTTTATATTTTAAAAAAAGTAATAAATGAAGCACTCAAAATCATCTGATATTCTCGCTTAATGATATTGTCCACTGGAGACCCGAGGAATCAGCATTTTTCTGTTCAGTTTGTTTCGGAATGAAAGAGGGGGGGAGCTGGGAATTCTCACTATTCCCAAGTCGGCTGCCAAGGACCATGTCCAATCAGCAGCCAATTTCTAACCATTCCTCTCATCCCTAGTTTCTGTAAGCCACCTCTGAGATTAATCATTTGATGAATGCCTCTCAGATGAATCTCGAACTCATCGATGTTGTTACCTCCAACCTTGAAATTTATTAGCATTCTAAAGTGACAATCTCCTTCATGATTTGAATCCTACTCACATTGAAATACAACAGAATCAGGGCAGTCATGATCATTTCGTCACTCGCGGCCTCGGTCGTATCTGCCATTTTCTCATTTACAAGTCGGATCGTCTGCACCTTAAACCAAGTCAGTGCAGACGAATCGCGTAGTTTTCGGCGCCGGTTGAGATGCACGGCGGAGGCAAGAAGCGTCGCAGAAAAGAAGGCTTTATGTTCTAATGCGTACGGGAGCCATGCTAAACGGGGACTTCCTCCTTCTTGGAGATCATCCAGATAAGAAACCCAGGGCGCGAGCCTGTCGAGATCTGTGCATGTTAGTCAGCTGCAAAAGATCGCGGTAGGTGCTTACAGTAGCGAATTAGAAGTTGCTTGGGTAAGGGTAGAGCAGCTGCGCCATCGATATCAGGCAAGATACTGAAGGGGTCGAGGCCGCCGAGAGCACCGATTGGGAATGTGTAGGCAACTCCACTCGCTACATTGGGAGACTTGGGCCGTGAGGGAAGTACAAAAGTCATGCTGTTACTGGTTTCTTGGTTGGAAATGTCAAAATCGGATTCATGCAGTTCAGCCAGCGTTGCTTGTGGACTTTTGACAGCAGCCCATCTCAGATCCTCGACTGATTCAAGGGTAAGTACAACTTCCTCGCCAGTCAACAGCCGTTTCATTCGTGAAATTTCTGCCTTCAATGTCGGGTATGGTGCTTGATTAGGTTTTCTGCAGGATTAATGATCATTGAGTAAAGCGATATCTCATCATTGAGAGGAAATGGCTTACTCCTGGGTAAGGTATTTACACCTTAATGCAAGCCCCCGATTGCTACAATCACTACATGGATTGCGCCTATCGCACTTTTGTTTCCTCCTATGGCACTCAGTGCAAGAAACGGTCCCGCGGTTTCGCTTCTTGAAAGGAGCATTTTTTGTTTGAGCAGCAGAAGCCATCTTGATACAGAAAGTCAACGCAGAAAAATAAATGAGCTTGATGAAGTCCTTTTATATCAATTACAGAGCAAACTCAGGATACTCGAAGATTAAATCCTCCCTCAGTCTCAGTAGGCTTTGATAGAAAGGAGATGTGGATTGCTGGCTGACAAAGCGGCTTCAATTCCATTGATTGACGCTAAAATCGGATTTTATGCAGGTCGATTTCTCGTCATGGGTGGGTTACTGGCAGATGAAAAGCCAAAGGTTCCACTAAACAACCTTAAATTGACAAGAGATGAAGAGAAGCGGAAGAGTCCGCCACGCCTTTGATTATTAATCACAAGTATCGAGATCGAAAGGAACACAAAACGCCTGTGAGAAGGCTTGAAAGATCGCCTCCCAGCCAAGGCAACAGCATTTTCCTGACATTCGTCAATACAGCGACGAGAGTAAGATCAAGCGATTTGACACCTCGTGTCTGCCAGATCGATGTTTCGGATTTAAACGATACTGGCATGATCAAGGATTGATTTGAATAACTTTGTTTCTGGGTCTAAGAAACTTCTGCATCATTACCAGATGTATCATGCTCTGCTGTAAGATGAGCTTTATAATCATGCTTTCAATTATAAGAATGCTCCTGTTTCAAGCTCAAAAAGCTGAAATATGAAAGTGTACTTTTGCATTCTGAACATTTCTTCAATATCTTTGCCACTACTTGAAGCGGATGAGTCTGTGGATTAAGGCGCCACTTCTATGCGTTCCCATGTTAACTCCTTTCCATCCTCGGTGGATACAGGATTGGATCGGTTCAAGCAACATGAGCACCTAATGCGTTATCATGAACTCTCTTGCTTACCATACATCAACTCAACTCTTCATCAAGGTCGGGCCGTCGACGTTGATTCATTTAGCTTACCGTATTGCACATTGTCGCAAATGTATTGCAAGTGGGAAGAGGAGTAAGCTTACCTCTCATCTCCTTGATGCTGCATGGTCTCACGAAAATGAGTCCATTGATTTCATTGATTGTCCAAGGTAGTTCCAGCATGCAAATTTGCGCTTTCCGACTTCTTGTGTGCAGATCATGGAAGACACATCACAGGTTGCAGAGGCAAAGCTCTTTTCCTACCTTTCTATGGACTTGTGGGGTTCGGGCGGCACTCTTCTTGACGATCGTAGGAGACGCATGCTTCCGGAAGATACAAGTACACCTAGATACGAGCATCCATGTGGTACGCTACCAAATCTGAAATTGTTTGTGCAGATGATAGAGCTCATCGTAATAACATAGGCCACTTCCATCGACAGGGTTTGCTCTGGAGGAGCATTCATTCCTTCAATTGTCGGCCGATACTGAATGTAACATGCCACACGTATTCATCCATAGTTTGATGTTGTAGATCATTTCGATTCGAGATCTAGGGTTCGAGAGTGAGCTTCCCATATCTGCCTAGCTCGTCAGCATTCAAAGACAGAAGGAGATGTGCAAAGGATCTGGTTGGCACAATTCATTAGAACTACAACATGAATGATGTAGTAAGCGCATCTTGGCCTCCATCCTAGCTTCTCAATAGCATTTTATCGCCACAATGCCGTATTTTTCGGCCGCTTAGTCGTACCAACTTGAATCGAGTTGGTGAAACATCTGGCCGTTCGAGGACAACGTGCAAGACAATTTGGCAGTTCGAGTATTCTTGGAATAATATGATGAGTATATTCAAATCTCTTGTAACTATGCTGTACGATGGGGTCTGTGTAAAGTCGTCTGTCATTGTGCTGGGCTTGTTTCGAGTCTTCTGATTTGTCGTGCCTCGAGGTAATGGTAGTGGCGGAAAAGGGTTCGAAGAACTACTTAATAGCTTTAGTAGTTGTAGAACTCTCTAATAAAATTTAGCCTGGCAATTTCATTCAGATGCGCTGCCGTGTGATAGATATCTGCCTAGTTTTGACTCTTCCTGTTGCAATGCAGTCTTTACACAATCGAATTTAATCGTGAAAAAATGAAGAACTAAGACAGTCAATCAATTCCGACTCCAAAATCTCCATTCAAAGATTGCAAAGGATTGTGAATGGTTTGCAGAAACGCCATGTCGTTTCCATGATGAGGTTTGGAAACTTACCTTATTAGTGAGGGGCGTTCGGCAAAGTTGCCCAAATAGGAGACTCCTAAAGTGAACATTGAAATCCTGACCTACCGTATGAGATATCGAAAGTACACGGTATTCTTTCTTGAATTACTCATAGGTTTAAGAGTTCAGAGTGTTAGCGAGCAGAACCATCTATAGGATGAAGCCTTGGTAGGACTAGACATTGTATTCAGTGAGGACCTAATCCGGTTTGATTTACTTATGCTCAAATATCTCATTACAAAAATTTCCTCGTATCTGCTATTCTGGAGCTGTAAATAATAAAATTCAAGAAGGATAGGGAATATTTCGGTGGTAGCAACGACACTGGATCACGAATGCAAAGAACTGAGTTGCGTAACATTGTAATGTTGCTTCTTGTTGTGGTACATAGCTAATTGCAATCCGTAGGACCATGGAATATGGAGTAATTCCACGTTCTTACTGACTCTGGCCTCCGGATAATCCGGTGGTCTAATCCGGCGCATATTCGTCAAACGGGTTCGGTGTTTTCATCTGATACTGGGCTTTCACAAGGAGTATTGGTATGAAGTTTAATCCTGTTGAGATCCTTGTGGGCTTGTATACTTCAGTTCCGAGGCAATCAATCCTTCAACTTCGTCAAAACGGCTGATGTGAACATGGGTGTTAAGATGCCGATATTGATGATCGTCTTGTACTCCAATGGTAGGGAAAGCAGATGACCGAGGGAACAGCAGACCTAGATCAAGGATTAGACTTCTATCTTGGGCGTACACATTAGAATAAATGAGTAGCAAGTCTCGAAATCCTAAAGATGAGCAGTGCTGACAACAACAAAAGGAAGTTGCGATGCATCATGCATGCACAGAAGCAACTCGCTTAGATCTTAGGTCACAAGCCTAGATTCTTCACCCGGAAACCAACGCAAAAGCACCTTCCTTTGATTACCTCTACATCCAACTAACAGTGACTGCTCAAAGTCGAATGAGAGTGCGATGATGCGCAGCGAGGTATATCAATACGACGTTGGTGTGGTGTGGGAACCTGATTTGAGCAAAGTCTTATCAAAGTATGCCGGTGAAAGGCACAGCAGCGGTTCAAGATCCTTTCGATCATGTGTGGGACTATCATGTTGCACTATTAAGAGCCGTTCACTTAAGCAAATCGAACCTCGGATTTTCACACGCTTGTGCTAAACTCCCGACCAGTGCGTTTTGAATGTGAAGACTCGGAATATGCGCAATTTTCAAATCCGTCAAGTATGTTTCGATGAATGATTTTGCCGAGTAAAGAGCCCTCGTTGATTCGTTGAAGCTATTTCTGGCTACAAGATGATAATATGGAGAGGGATGTGCTTCTCCAACTAGTAGTAAAGCAACGGTTAGAGAGCTATGAGGCATGGATGCTGACGCCTTCAAATATACCTCTCCCTCCAGATATCGAGCTTTAGGCCTAAATGGAGCCGCATGTTTGAATAATAAGAAAAGATTCGTCAAGAGCAGGAGTTTGTTTTTGGGTAATCTCGAACAACCGTTAGGTATGATGTTCCAAACAGAAAGCTCTGGCTGGCTCGATTATGCAATGCTGTTTAGTTCTGTCCTCATCAGCCTCTTCGAACGGTAACGTAGAGCATGACCTAACTTGCTGAAGCAGCCGTCGCTCTATCTAAACTGCAATGTGAAACTCCGGCTTACCTGTTGAAGTCTGAAGCAATCACTAAATTGTATCAAACCATCAAGCTATTTGAAGTTGGGTATCATGGTCACGGAAGATTGATTTAGTCGTTTCGAAATAAGTACACTATGAACCTTAATGCACCAAAACGTCGTTGATCTATCGGATATTTGTTGAGGTAGAATCTAACAGTCTGCTGATGCCGTCCCACATCTTTCTGATTGGAAGCGCTCGAATCCGATCTCATCCGAATGTGAGTTTGGCTTCCAAGAAACATCCAACCAGACGGCCTTCGAAGCCAAGCGACTGCAAACCCCGGAACGCATACTGAATTATATCACATGTCGTGACGATGACGGAACACCTTTGCATGCGAAATGACTCGCTGCTAGGCGTTCGATAAGCCTGCAGAAGATGAAACTGGGGGGGGGTTCGACGACATCTCTGTGGTGTGGTGGGCGCGGGTGAATATCTGTTGGGTTATTTGCAGGAGTCATCATGAAGCACAAAACAAAACGAGAAGAAGGTCTGCGTCATCGGATGGTAACAACTTTGAGAGGACCGGTGCAAAACAGGGGAATCTATATCACATGATAAAAGGAGAGAGAAGATATCAACCATGTACAGTAGGGAGCGTGTCAAGGAACCCCTTGACCCATTGTGCTTGGCATCCAGAATCTTTTGGTTCTGGACCGGGGATGGAAATGAGAAAAAAACATCCAATTATTGACGGCTGACTGCACCCATGACGAATATCCGCCTTGAGCTTTGGCTAAGGAGACAAGCTTCGAACCACAGAGACAGTCGAGTCTGTATATGCGCCGCATATATTAAGGACGTCTCTCTCATCCTTTGCAGATGAAGCCATTCGCAGCTTAAGGTTTCCTTTCTGATATAGCCGCAGATCCTTTTTAACGATTTTAATTTCCTTTGACAAGCTGGACCGGACCTGTCAAGGATCCTAGTCGCAAATCATTTTCTAACTTCAGCCCACTTCGATAAGACAATTACTAGTCTCTTATCGCAACAAGCCGCGGGAGCCAATGATCCACGTGTAGGAACGAGTCGCTGCTGGGACTTGGGCAGGCTATAAACGATTCCAGTTTCCCTTGGATTTGGGGCGAGGAACTCGAGGAAGCTGGTTCGTAAACGAAGCATGTCGGCCAGACACGTGCCCAGCAAAGACTTTTCGACGTTGAGCTTGGGAAATGTTCACACCACGTTGAATTTTGTGCCTGGATTTAGGACCAGCGCAGGTTAGTTAAGAAAGCATCTTCCAGAACGTGTCGGAGAAGGATACATCTCACCCGTTGTCTTTTTCTTCTTGCGAACCATATTTGACCTTCTCTGTCGAGTTTTGCGACGGCCTACTCCTTGCACTGTATTGACAGGCGCACTTTTCTTCCGTCACTCTTTCCGTCTCTCCCTTAGCAGGTATTTCTTCGCAGGCGATTGTGCTTAATGGCTTCGAGAGATCAGCAAGCTAATATTCAAACGTCATCCAGCATTCTTCACCTTTCTTCGTGCGAATCTCGTCCTCCCTCCCTCAACTCTGAACTCCAACACATCTACACCACTCCTCGACCCATCTTCCTCGCAGACCCTTCCACCTCTGTTTCCCTCCTCGCTCGCAACCATGTCATCTGCCGCTGACGATGAAGTTCTTGCGCCTCCTAACCCTCTCGAAGGAGTCCCACCTCTGACCACTCAGATCTTGACCGACGAGCACGAGAAAATCGCTGCACTGAAATTAGTCGCAGACACAATTGCTCAACAACGCCAATATGCTTCGCGAGCAGTTATCTTTCATCCTATCACGATCGCTGCGTATACCTGCCTGCTTGCCATTGTCAGCCAGTTTCTATACAAAACTCGTGGTGATATCGGCATTGTCTTCACTACCATGGCGGGTATTACCATGGCATGTCTTATTGCGATTCGAGGCGCCACGGCCGAATATATTCATATGGCCGAAGATTTAAAATGGGATTTCCTCTTGAACGAAGATGGAGATGAGGATACTATTCTGGCCACGAAGTTTGGAGACGAGGTTATGGCCACCGTGATTCTACGTCTCGAGCGCAACGGAAATGGAGGCGGCAAGAAAAAGGCGAAGAATGGGAAAACAGGTGGGAAGGGCGTCATCAGAGCCTGGGCCGTGAGGATAAGATATAGACACAAGGGTGTCGGAACTGCGTTACTAGAGGAGGCAGTGAAAGTTACAAGAGAAAAGCTAGGAAATTCAGCAGAGATAGGGTTTGCAGCTGAACATGCTAATAGCAAGCTGATCCTACCCAATGTGTTCAATGGCGGATTCAAGAAGCGGGAGGCGAAAGCAGCGAAGTCATTGGATGCTGTGATTGAGGAAATGGATGGAAAGAAGAAGAGATAGAGAGAGATAGGAATGCTTTGGATGTTCTTCTTGTATCTAAAGTTAGGATGGACGTCTGGATATATGGGGTTCGGCATGTTATCCGGGCAAGGTTGAGATACCACTGTATAATGCAGACTAATACATATAGCCTACTTGTGTAGATGCTACTCTGGAGAAAAGTTACTCCTCTGTTTACGTTGCATTTCTCTCCACTGGAGAACCTGCCCCGAAGTAATCAGCCTTCAAAAGATATTTCGAGACTGAATCACGTGGTGACACACCCCTGTAATCGCCTAAAGCTTGAGCTTTCGTCCAAAATTTTCTCCTTCCATTTCACAACCTTTATCACCTCTTCCAGTTTAAGGTGCTGTTTGCTATACACTACTATTGCTATTCTGCTAACGATACAGTGATTTTGCAACTGTCTCCGGCCTTCTCTCAAGGTTTAAGGATGTGAATATCTGAAGCACTCATCGTGCTCCGGTTCAAGAACGGTGATCTGGAGTATTGGTAACCTCGCTTTCCTTCGGTTGAGCTTCGTCCTTCCCCAACTTCCCCACACCCGTCACCGAACTCGCTCTGTCACTTACCCGCAGGTACCTGAGTTACCATTAATCCATTGCTTCGATTGCAGCCTTCGCATTTCACAAGAATCATGAGATCAAATGTCAGAATAACACCGCGGTTAGCACTATGGTCCGTACGGAGGAGGACCTTCTCTGCGAGTGCTGGTAGGAACGCACAATGGGGATTTATAGGACTCGGCCAGATGGGTATGTAACGACCATCACATTGATTGATTGGTTCTGATGGAAACAGGATACAATATGGCGAGGAATTTGCAGGCAAAACTCCCATCCTCGGATAGCATCAAAGTTTTCGATATTAATACTGAGTCTCTGGAGAGATTTGTAAATGAGGCAAAGGCTACGGCTGGTGGTGCTACTGTGAGCATTGCTAGCACTGTTCGAGAAGCTGCAGAAGATTCGGTACGTCCTTTTCGTATTTCCCCTTTCAACTGCTTGAACAGCAAGTGATGAGTTTGTTCTATCCATGATCTAAGTTGGGATCACCCGTTATGGGTAATCTTCTCATGATTTTAATACTTTCAACAAAGCCAATCCTCTGATACATTCCTTGAATTGTTTTATGCTATTGACAACTTTTAATGGCGTCGACTAATTGTACTACTTACAGGAAACTACCATCACTGTCCTTCCTAATTCCTCCCATGTCAGTAGCGTTTTCTCGGAGATACTAAAACCATCGCTTTCCGAAACTCATGTCTCCAACCACTCCCGTCTCTTCATCGACTGCTCTACAATCGATCCCCTCTCTTCAAGAGATATTGCGAACTCCGTTCAGACTGCAAAACATGGCCGCTTTGTTGATGCCCCCATGTCCGGTGGCGTTGTAGGTGCTAAAGCTGGTACTTTGACATTTATGCTTGGAGCTCCAGATAACTTGGTCGCGAGTGTGGAACCAATCCTACTCAAAATGGGAAAGAGAGTCTTACATTGTGGTGCCCAAGGAGCTGGCCTCTCAGGAAAACTAGCAAATAATTACCTCTTAGCAATTAACAATATTGCCACAGCCGAAGCCATGAACCTGGGTATAAAATGGGGTCTTGATCCCAAAGTCCTAGGGAACCTGATCAATATCTCCACAGGTAGATGCTGGCCCTCCGAAATCAACAATCCTGTCAAAGGTGTTATTGCAGGTGCACCCGCTGAAAATGACTACAAAGGTGGGTTTGGGGTGAGTTTGATGAAGAAAGATATTGGATTGGCCATTGAAGCTGCAAGAGAGGCGGGTGCAAGATTGGAGCTAGGAGACCGTGCGAAAGAAGTGTATGAAGAGGTAGAAGCGAGGGAGGATTGCAAAGGAAGAGATTTTTCAGTTGTTTATAGGTTTCTGGGAGGTCGGGAATAGGAATAAATGCATTGAATGGCGTCAGCATTTCGTGCTTGACTATCTGTCCCGATTTGATGCTCCTCGTGCTTATACAGTGACGTGACTCCTTCTGTATGCCTGGTGTATCTACATTAGATCTAATCCACATCAAACATCTAAATCCATCCATCTTCATTTACTCAGTGCAATCTCTTCAACTCTTCTATCACTCCTCTCAAATCCTCTACACTTGGGCCCAACCCCTTACAAACCTCTTTCTGGTTCACCTCATCTAGATCTAAAAACCGTTCCAACAGCTCCCCATCCACGAACCGGAAGGGTTCAGCCGTCTCTCGATCAGCGTTTTTAAATGACCGGTAGGTGTTGAAATCGATATTTCCGAGGGTTTTGAGGTGCAAGGAAAGGGCTGTTTGGAGACCGAAGAGGAGAGATACGTAAGACGGGGTAATCGTCGAATAGAGGAGAATGGTGCCTTCTGTCTGAAATTTGGGTCAGTGGTGTAGACAGTGGAAAAGAGGGATGAGACTCACTGTCGCAAGGAATGCCTTGGGGATCGCTATTGCAGTGGGAGTAGGCTCAATGCTTATGCTTTGAATACGGTTTACCATCTCCCCTAAGTGGAATTCTCCTGTGACTTGCATGCGGCGTCTATCCTCTAACGTAACACCTTCTGGGTTTCGTTCCAATACGAGAAGGTTGCCTTCTTGATCGGCTTCGAGGTATGAATTTCCTTCAATATGAGCTACAGCTGTGGCCCAGATAGACTGGTAGTGCCTTGCAACTTCTACTAGCTTGTCTGGGAGCCCCTCTTGGCCTTTGATATATTCCAACAATGCCATCGATTTTTGTAGGTCTGCTACAGCAATCAGATTAGTGTCCGGTTGAACTGCAATGTCAATAGGACATGTTGCACAGCGATAAGTAGCAAGTTTGTCAATCTCGGCAGATTTAGTTGTCGTTTCGGTATATGAGTAGATGACAACTGTTTTGGTGAGGGCAGCTACAATTTTGTCGTCGAGTATAGCAACTTGACGACATGCACCTTTGAGGCTCAGTTCATGAACGAGGAAAGGAGACCGGTTATTATCAATACCGAAGATTAGGAGACGGCCACGTTCTGAATTATCGGATGAGATGAACGAGGTCCCGACGACAAATCGTTCAACCGGTGAGTTGTCGCCGTATGCTGCAGGAAGGAGAGCACGAGTGACGCACTCGAGGATTTCTAGATTACCTCCTGCATCGAGATTATACTCCTTGCCGATTTGGCCGAACATGACATCCTCAGCTAGAGCGAAGGTATTTGTTACGACTTCTTCAGAATCAATGATCTCTCGCTTTATGCACCCAATGCCAAACGCTCTCTCAGCAGGAGAATAGGTTATTCTTCGCACCGTCTTACCCATTGGCAGTGTCCGTACATGAGTTCGACGCTCTGTATCGATTCTGGAGATCTTGAGGAGATTCGGTGTCGCTACAATTATCGAATCAGAATAACCCTCGGCATCGAATGAGCAGACAGCAACGGCCTGGTCAGCTGTTACAGCAGAATAAACGATGCGACCTTCTGAGCCATAGATCAAAGAAGGATGTTCGCAAGTCGCAAATATATTTGTGAGACCGCTTTTAAGAGGCAGAATATGGAATTGAGCTTGTTGCATTCCTAGAACCACACTCTTTTGACCGGAAAGTTTATATGAACATTTGTCAACATTGAATGTTAGCACTAGACCATCCTCCATGGCAACGAATAGTGTAGGGCCAGAGACTGATTCCGGCAAGACCTGTGCAAGGGCAATGTCCCTAGGTATTGAAGCACCGTTCTTCCGACGCAAATCTTCGGAATGAACAATGCTTAAGTCTTGTAGATTGAGAATAGATATCGATCCAGATTTCCAGAAACCGACTATTCCAACGCCTGTGATCTTGTGCGGGACATGAATGCAAGCCACTTGTTCTTCATCTGCAAGACCTTGTACAGCTATTTCTTGCAAAGAATTCGGAAGATCTAATGTGACGAGTGTCGTTCCATTCACTGCTATCAAGAGATAGGTGGGGTTTGCAGAAGCAGCCGTGATTATCTGGCCCTCCGGTGGTCGCCATTCTTTCACGGCATGCTTAGGCCCAGCACCAAGAATCGTTACTAAAGTAGGAGTAACTTGTAGAGCATATCCTTCTGGCATGCTCATTGCCAACAAAGTATTTTCAGAAAGCCTCAGACCTTTGAATTCTTCAACTTCTTCAATCAGTCCGTCAGAATCGAAAATAAAGACTCGAGTCTCGGTTGGCAAAGAAACAATAAGGACATCGTCTGCTCGAGCTTGTACTCCGGATTTTAATGCAAAAACTCCTGAAATACCTTCCATATCATCAAGAATACCCTCGTCTTCAAGACCAACACCACTTCTCACACTTCTCAAACTTCCACATTGAAATGAGCCACTACCAGTGACTAGTCGCGCTTGTCCGGAAGAATATTCGTTCGTCTGTGTTTCTCCTTCTCGGTTGCCCATATCCATGACTGTAAAATCGAGAATCGGTGCAATATTTGACATTGTTTGCAGTAAAGTAATTGAATCCTGTTCATCTTCCTCTGCGGCGTTAATATTTATATGCACCAGCTGTGAATCTCCCTCATGCGACGCCAGAAACACATTGCCGCCACCCATATGTATCATTTCTGTAGGCTTTGTAGTTTTCCCTAAAGGCCGTACATCCATACCTAAGACCTCTGAATCATCCGTAATAATTGTCAGGACATGAAGCGTGCCATAAAGGTCGGCAAGTAAATAATTTAAATCGTCCAATGGCTCCCAAGAAATAAAGATCGTAGGCTCTTGCAGGTGGTGTTCAACAATAGCTTTGCTCTCATCGTCCAAATACGTCATCTTTGCTTGCCCCACGACGATAACTCCTCCAAGATGTGCTCTTGCAACCGTTGCATTCCGCACGATATATCTCTTCTGCGCATCATCTCCCTTGGGGACTGGTATAAGGTTCAGTGCTCCCGGATCCAAATCCCCGAGTTCATTCTCTCGGTCCTTTTTAGGATTGAAGGTCTTAAACTGAGACTTATCATCCACAATTCGATATGTCGCCAACCGCACCTCTCCTCCCTTACCCTCCTCGTACAAGAGAGCAAGTTTAGGTTGTTTCGTCTCGGTATACAAAAATGTGCTCGCCCTAAGCTTTAGTTCCGTAATCCTGATCTGCTCTCCTTTATCAAAGTATTCTCCTCTCCCCTTCCTTAGCTTGATAACCCGGTACATATTTACAACACCTTCAAACAACTCTAGCATAACATACTGCCCGGTAGGATCAACCAAACAGACATCCCGAGACTGTGATTCTTTCATATGTATATCTGTCATATCCTCAAAGGTCTGCACCGTCTCGAATTGCTGGAGTTTAGCATCCCAAGCGATGGTGAAGTATTTGAAGCGTAGAGTTCCGATAAAGAGGTGGTCTGTTGAAGAGCCTGTGGGTCGAATCTTTGCGAGCATGGAGACGCGTCCGTAGAAGGACCTGGATAGACGGAGGACGAGCACATTCTCTTCGAGCTCCCATATTTCGATTCGGTTGGCTTTTCTGTGTCGCAGTCAGTAGTTGGAGCGCGAAGTCATGGAGGGGTATGGTTACGCTAAGACAAGGCATTCTGATGTAGGATGTAGCAGATTGAGCTTCAGTGCATGACGAACACTGCTTGGACGATGAATGGGAGCGAGATAGGACATCTTGGACAAACTTCGTCGGCGGGAAAGATGGGAGGTTGGATGCAATGGAGGGACGATTATTTGGAAGCTCGGAGCTCAATGATGATGAAACTTATCGCCTTATCGGAGTTAATAAAATTCATATTCCCGTTACTCCAATGATGTTACAATTCATCCTTTTCGTTTTTGGTTGTGTTTTCTCTCTCTTTAATTCAAGGGTTCATTTATTAAACCTAGGTTGTTTGAAAGGCGACATTTCATATCTTGATTACTCAAACGTAGTCTATTGCTATCTGAGCTCCAACCAACGCGGGGTATCTCTAGACTTGACAACGCGCAAAACTCACGTCTTTCTCAATTGAGGTTTTTTTGGGTTAATTTCTATCTCTCAGCCTCCGATTCTGAAGAAGATCTATATGAACCAGCTCGTTCTTTCCTTTTACCCTTTCTCTCCTCTTCTCTCTCCTTCTTGATCTGAGTCCTCAATAACCTCTCAGTATCCCTTGGTCCACTGATTGCATCCAGGTACTCAAATTCATCAAGAGAGGTCTTCAATCCAGGTAATCGGTATTTGAGATCAGCAGGCTCTTCCGGTTGTGGGTCAAGCTGGGCTCCTGCAAAAGCTTCCTCGGCATAAACGTGCCACGAAGGTTCCGATTCTTCGTCTTGATATGAGAGAACTTTCCACTGTTCTGATTGTGCAGCAGCGATTCGCTCGCTCATTGGCTTCTCACTAGATCCCAATTCATCTTCGTCAAGACTTGATTTGACAGTCATATGCACAGTTCTAGGTTCTTTGACTTGCTGGATCACAGTACTGTCTTTTCCTCGACTGATGCGCTCTTGCTCCGTTTGGGCGTCGATATGGTGGAACTGGGGGCGCATTTGGACAATGTTGTCAACCGGTATGAGATGGAGCTGATCTAGTGTTGAATGTTAACAAATATTTATAACTCCAATATGGATAACATACTGTCCTTGAATGTTCCAATCATGTACTGTGGGGTAGTCTCCTCACTCGGAACCGCCTGCCCACCCAAAGTCTGCCTTGCTAGAACCATTTCATTCTTGACCGCATCTGCATAATCCTCTAATATCTTCTCTTGCATATGTTCATCATCAGCCGCCTTCCCTCTTCCTCTTCCACTCGGCTGTTGGCCGCCTATGCCAAATCCACCTGGTAAGCCATAACTTCCCCCGCCTTTCGAAGCGTTGCTTTTCTTTAGTGCATCTCCCCATTTGATCCCTTTTGTCTTATCGTAATTGTTCCACGCATCTACCGGGACGTCGAGTTCTACCATCTTGGCTTCGGGCTTCACCCGCATCTTGAGCGGTTGCGTATTCTGCGCTGCGCTATAATTTTGAGTTGGGGCTCGATTGGGAAATTGGAGAATATAGGTTTGGCGGCCGTTGGAGATATGCGGCTTGATGAAAACATCGTATGAATGCTTTATGCGATCAGGCTCATTTTCCGTATCGACGTCCATTGTAAGTGATTGCATGACCCAGCTCTGTTCCTGGGAACTTTTTTGATCGGAGCTGTGAGGCAGACCTCCGAATTAGTTGGGGGGGGGTTAGACTAGGCGATTTTGGGACGCGGGGCAAATAAATAATGAACGCCAATCTCAGAGCTAAGAAAAATTTAGTAGAGTAATTATTTTAATTATTTCTAGTATTCCCAATATCAATTTAGGGATGCCCGTGATATTTGTCCCTCGCCGAACATGAGCTGGTACATTAAATCAAAGCCATGATTTCCCCCTCCATTGAAGCAACGAAGTTGGGATAATGCTGGCTCCTACGATCAGACCTGTGATAATTCCTTCACTTCCATACAATCCTACATTCGTGATCCTAGTTGGGAACCTATTTGCATTAGACCTGACATACGTTTCTGAAAGGTTACTTACCAGAACGGCCCGATAAATCCCCAGGTCTGGCGGAAGAAAGTAAAAAATACAACAACACTTGCAGACTCCTATCGATAATAATCAACAGCATAAGTAATCAAAATCGTGGTCACAATCTGATTACCGAACGCAGCAACGGCAGCTCCAATGATAGATGTGATATTCCATTCATCACTTGCCTTTCCAATCTGTACCAAGAACACGACTGTTCTAACGGCAGCAAGGAGGAAACCTGGATAACTAAGCCAGAGGCGGTATTCTGGCTTCACAATCTTGTGCGTAGTCTTTTGAATATGGCGCTGATGTCTCATCATCCACTTGTCAGACATTATGCCACCCACCTGCTCGACAATCATAGTTTCAATAATAATACTGATGTTCTGTAGACCAACTTGTTCGGTGTTCAAACCAAACTTCTCAACAAACAGTTGTCTGATTTCGATGGTGATGAGAACGCTAGTCAAGAGGAAGACCATGAATTAGGCTGCAGCTGGGATGATAGCACAAGGACGAAAGATGAACCTTAATGATGATATGAATTGTATAGTGAAAGTGGTCGAGGATCGATTCGTTGGAAACGGAAGTACTTGAAATACTTATGCTGTGAAAGTTTAGAACCTGCAATTTCCCTAACTATCTCATTTTGCACACTGGCGCATTTCTCAGGCTACTCGCATCTGCAGCTTCAGATGCCCTTACTTTTGGAATATTTCTACACGTTTCAGAAATTTCGATGTACTTGTGATCTTGACACGGAGAGAACCAGTCATACCTACATGATAATTGTAGCTAGGTTAGCTGACAGTGGCTCAGTCTCAAAGCTTAGGAAAGATAATCGATGAACATATCATTCTCAGTTTGGAAAGGAACATATCCTTCAAAATCAGTATGCTAGGCAACTACCGGTAAACAACAGCATGTGTTTTCAACTTGATATCAAAACTCAAAATATAGGCAGATACAAACAATCGAAATTAAAAGACGTGAATTTTCAACAAATGTTTCAAAGCGAAGTTTCTGTATCTTCAAGATCACGATAAAGGAAGACGGCTCCTTCCGATTCGGTCATTTATGCGCTAACCATATATGGATGTGGCTGACCCAGCCACTCGGGTGACGCAGCTTGCTCGAGGCACCAGACAATCACAACCTTCAAGCTCCGACTTCCACCTTTCAATAAATATCTCTCAATCCTCAATACCTACAAACCTGAACACAGAAACCGACGTCGAGAAAGTCTCTATTGACACAACAAAATGTGCACCTCAGACATTTTCCTTGGTCTTCTCGCCATCCTCTTCCCACCCCTCGCAGGTATGTCTCACCCCTCACCTCCCCCAACATATCCATCAATTAACAGCTTCTCAGTATGGGTAAAAACGGGTCTCTGCTCGGCCGACTCCATCATCAACATCTGCCTCTGCATGCTAGGCTATATTCCGGGCCTTCTGCACGCATGGTACATCATTGCGAAATTTCCCGAACCCGACTTTGAATACACGCGGATATCAGATCAAGAACGGGGCAACGGTCGGGTTACATATGTCATTGTGCAAGGCCCGAATGGGAACCCAACTCGAGTGCCGAAATCGCAGGTAGGGAGAGCAGGATATGGTACTACGGCTCCGATGGCGGCGCCTGTTACGCAGGGCACGGATGGGACTTGGAAGAACGGGAATGGATCGAGTGGGAATGCTGCCGCGAGTGGAAGTGGGAGCGCGAATGTGAGTGCCGCCGCACATGTGGATGCTGGAGAGGGAAGTAGTGAGGGGGTTCCACCAAGTTATGCCGAGGCTGTGAAGGGGGATAATAAGATTCAGACAAGTGATTAAATAGATGATGGAATGGTGGAAGGGGATGTGGTTGATAAGATATGTTTGATTGGGTTGGATGTCTTGGGAGGCGTTCAGGACGAAATTCCGTTTGCATTCTGCTCTTCCAAGGTAGGAAAGAGTTTCTGGGTTGGTATTCTTAGTTGAGATCAGACAATGGGAATCGATTAATACCACTATTACAACACAAGAATGAATATTTGTTCATCACTTTCATTGAGATTAGCCGATTACGCTCATCGTAGCTTCTGGCCAACTACCCCAAATCATAGGCCTATCTGTGATTCTAGTATTCATCGGAGCCAGCACTTTCAGTCGTCTTTTCTTATCATCCACTTCAGCTACGTACACAAAGCCCATGATACTCGCATCCCGCACCGTCTCCTGAGAATCAGTTACGTTTGCGTACATGACAGCGAGCATACAATGCAGCAAAGCTGAACTTGGTTCTACTGTCTCGTATAATTCCTCTTCCTCTGCTTCCACATCACCGGGCATAAATGACATCGTATTTGGTTCCCGGATCCTGTAGATAACCGCATCGTCAAAGTTTATCTGTAGTGAGTGAGGACTGAGAGTGGTTTTGGCATTCCCGAAGAAATATTCTTTGATAGATGCTTCTTGCATTTGTTGCATATATGTGTCGTCTCTGTCAACACAACCGCCAGATTTGTCTAGCTTTACAAGGGATATTGGCTCTCCTGTGCTTGTTCTATAGCCAGAAAAGCGCTTGAGCATTTCACTATGTAATCTTTCTGAGCCCAGTACTAGGATGGTGTTTACTGAAATCGTTAATTACAGCTCTAATAGAATGAATTTCATAAATACCTGAGAATTCTGAGACGATATGTGAAATCAGATCATAACCACCTTTGCCCTGACTGATAACCCCAGGAGTGTCAATTATCATACCCGTTTCTTTGATGATGGGATCATCTGTAAGCCTACTTGTACTTGCCAAAGCTAGCCTCGTCAGAACTGGCTTGTACAGCTTTGTATTATCTTCTGGACTTGGCAATCCATAGAAATAACACAGTGGAAGCTTCACCGGGACCGGGCTGCTGGTACTTGTAGGGCTACTTCCCCAACCCTGCTCAACATCGATAATGCTGGCAAATGGTGTCGCCGTCAAGGTTCCAGGAATGCTCAGCAACCCCTCCCTCGAATCTGTGTTTATAACCATAGGCTGTCTTCCCATTCGTAATGCATATGCCGTTAGAAGCTTTACCAAGCTTGTTTTCCCCGCGTTGGTAGGTCCAACAACCAAAATTCTTGGCCCTTCCCTTCCAGTCTGCTTTGCCTCGTCGCGAAGCTTTTCGAGCGCAAAATGTGTATTGACATATTGAATCATAGGTGTTTCTTCTGCAATATATTCTTCGCAGGTTCCCCTGACTTCAATTCGCGTGCCGTGCCATGTGTAGATTGAGGACTTCGTGCCATAGAATTTATAGGTATGGTTTAGAGCAAGTTCCGTCCCGAAAATTTCTGCAGCGCCTGACAGTATCTGGAGATAGTTTAATATTGCCCCTGGCACAACGATGAGAGGGTATTACTCTGACTTCGATTTCGCGCCCAATGGCGACTTCGAACCGCCATTCTGAGTTCGCCTGGAGCTCGTGAACAGCTACTGGAGCTTCTGATATTGGAGCTGCAAATGTTGCCTAGAGGATGTCAGTTTCGAAATTTTCTAGCTTTATATGAAACCTACGACTGGTATAGTTTGACCAAGACCTGGTATCGACATTGTAAAAGAGTTGTGCTGGTTAGATCGCAAAACTAATCAAGGTAACAATTAAGGCAAGGTTCCTGGTTGAACAGGGATATTTTGGTGGAGGAAATGTCAGCCTTGTGGAAAATGTCGATCACATCAGGGTGAGACAAGAACAATCGAACACAAGCATATAGATTTTGACCTAATATTTATTCATCATATAGCCAAACTACAGGAGAGGTTCAAGATCCAAAGGCCTCTTCAGTTAGTCGGGCTACGATTGCAATGCAAAGGATCTTTTTTAATACCAGCGAGCGCCTCCTTGACCAAACTTGATCACGCAAGACTAGAAACCTAACAATAGATTGGCTAGAATCAGAGACTTAAATCGACTATGGAGTTATGCAGAACACTTTCAAAAAGTTCAATTAGAATTACTCTCGTCTCCGAGACTGGATGAAGTCCCAGACTGAGCTGTTCAAGAATTATGCCTTTCGAGAGATTCCTTGATGAACACAAAAGAATTCAAGTTGCAGAAGTAATCATTCGCTGCTCCCGAGGTTTAAAAACGAGTCAATGTTGACAATTGAGACCGAAACTCAAAATTTCTTTCGGCTCTCCCTTTCAGCAGACCGAATTCTCTCCTGATAGAAGAAAATAGATAAAAGAGCATGACACACTTTTCTACCTAGGTGTTTAGACATGGAATCGGTACTCTAGACCTGCCTGGTGTTGCTGTAAGCAGCTTCTCTATTTTCGAACGCTGCTCAGGCGTCCTTGATTTTCCACCAGTGGACGAAAAAAAGCCGAAGAAATTCCTCCGACCTGCTAGACTCGTACTGTTTTAAAAAGTCGCACACCTGTAAGCCTCTGAATCATGATATGTGAAAGACGAAGAGAGGGAAAAGTTGCCGCTGTAAATGTCTCCTAAGTTCTGGTCCGTAAGGACTTTGTTTGGGGGTTAATGTTATGGAACCTTCAAACTCTGTCTAATTTTGATAACGACTCCTCTCTAAACGCCAGAAGGCCTCGTACAGACGCCTCAGAATGGTGTTTTGTAAAAGAATCGAATGTCCATCTCGCGTCTGAGAATTCTACGCCCAAAATAGCTGATCATTGTGCTATCCTGGGCTTGTCGTCGGTGTCTCGATTTAACAAAATTGCCACTGTTTGCCTCTGCCCGAATTTGAGGGAACTTGACGACTTGTTCCTAGAAAAGACGTGGGTTGTGGTCTCGTAAATGGAATGAGGATGGCCTTTGGAATGAAACCGGCACCATGGGCTTGTTCCTCTCTTACAGGTGCCCAAATCTTAAAACCCATCATTTGGAGAACTCGATTTATAAATGACCTTTCTTTCATGTTGATCAATTCAAGTACTTGCTTCACCTCATCTCTCTCTCCTTTCGTAATTTCAACCAGTAGTTGCAAATCGAAATTTCTCGCCCACGTGAAATCGTAAGACTTTGCATTCTTTTTCCAAGAACTTCGTCTCGCCAATGTCTCTCTTTCCTCAATCACGAACTCGAACCGACGTGTTAGCTCAGCGTATATCGTATCGAACTGCGGTGGATTATTGATGTGAAATATCAAGGCGGCTGAATCTTCTCCGCGCTGTATACGACGTCCGGAAAAGTTGGTAGATATTGGGGAGTGCTTAGATGCCGTCTCCGATAGAACCGCAAGGCAATAATTATAGTAAATCATTGGAAGCTGGAAGAAAATTTGAGAGGATTGCCAACGAGCCTTTGAATTTGCGATAGGATATTTCATCTGAAGTACATTGACATGCTCAACTGTTTTCTGATCGTAGGTCAACCCAATTGCAAAAGAGGGATGGTACTGGTCAAGAGGAAAGGTGGATTTAAAACTGTCGATGCTCTCTAAAGCATGTTGAGATGAAAAGGTAAGTTTATGTTCAAGAAAATGGTCTCGAGCTTGAGAAATTGAGTCCATCTGCACCGGTGGGAGAAGCGAGGAACTTTTTGCAGAGTTACTAGCAAGATAATGTCAGTTAAGTAAGTATAAGAGGAGGCATATATCCTACTTGATACCTTGAGTATCGTCTGCTGTCGATTCAATCCCGCTACATCCAAATTTTTGTAACATAGGTCCATCTTGCGGAAATCTTTGTAACTTCAGTACATTTTGTTTCAAAATAGATCAAGATGACGTACCCAGTCGATTCTGTCTCCAAGGAAGAAGGTACTTTTGTGAACGGAAGAACAATTTTGTCCATAACAATCCGAGGATCATTTTGTCTAGCCTCCTTTGTGGGGCGCCAACTGATCGAGACCCCAATAATATTAAGCTTAATATTCTCAAGTTCTTTGGCCTGGAGTATAGCATCTCGAGTATGAGACAGGTCTTGGAAGTTTCCTGCTGCGATTAAAACATTATGAGTAGGGTTTGCCAAGTGATTTATGATGCGACTCTGTGTACGCTCCCTCAAGCATTGGAAATCCTCAGATGAAATTGTATCTAAAATGACTGGTTCAAATTTCTCAGATAAATGACGGATGACTTTTCTGAGTTCGAGACTATTGATTGGGCTGCCTAGGGTTGGATTTTTATTGTTGAGAACACGAGCACTCCCTACATCGACAGAGAAACTAGCTGTACGAGAAGCCAATTCTGACAGCTCTCGGCAGCAAAATTGATAGTATCTCTCCCGAAACTTAAATATTGGTGCCGTCTCCAAAGGGCGCGTATGAGATCCTTGCCGATTATACTTCTTCCTGAGCGAATCAATAGTTTCCCTGGATTCGACGTCATATTCAAAACCAACAGAAAACACTCGTTGATAGTTTTGACTTATGCTTGAAAACGCCGATTTGATTGCGGGTTTGCTAGTAGCAGCAACCAGAGATGGCATTGCTAAGCGTGCAGGGAAATCTGATGTGATACATTCGCCAGCATAAAATCCTGGAGCGTGACAACGGAAGCTACAGCGACTACAGACATTTGAGTTAGTATCAAGATTCTCGAAGTTTTCGACCATGAGTTGGGGCTTTCCCGGACATTCAACTGTGGTGGTATCCTCTCTAGCAAAGAAAATCCGACAGGTAAAGAAAAGAGCTGCCAAATACCATGAGTACTTGATGTATATGAAAGGATACTATTCAGGTTTGGTTAGAGGGGCGCAAATCGAGAGTTTGGCGGCTCACCTAATTTCAACCCCAAGATAATTATTCAGATGAAAGAAAATAACAGTTGAAGTTAGAGTCCTGTTTAATAGCCAGCATTCGATAAGAGCGCAGCAGGTAAGCAAAGGGCCTAGGTAACTAATCAAGTCATTTTCAAGGTTCTTCGCCAATATGAAGATGGACTCACATAAGAGTAGCCACATATACTTATATTCTACATTTGATCCGAAATAAGAAACCAATGACAGGAATCCGAAGTGTTATGGTTTGAATTTTGGTATTGTGTAACATGAGAAGACGTGGTAAAAAGAAGTGAGAGGTTAGCTCTTGGGACGTTAGCGTCATGGAGCCATGTCACATGATCTTTTCTGGTAAAATTCGATGCATGGCTGGAATCTGAGATCTACCGTATCTTGTGAATACAAAGGAGAGATATATGAGTCTAGGGCGATGTCAAATCCATTAATATGACCAGAGCGAAGAGGAACTGATTCTATGCTGCTCCCAATGGGTATCTAACGCACAGCATTTTACGACCTGATGAAGCTCCCAAACTCCTTCAGCAACATCTAATTTGTAGCAACAAGATTTTCCAAAATCTTTGCTACACTTCTTACTCCGAGCAGAGAATTCTCATCAGGACCCTGTCCAGGTGTCCACTCTGCATGAGCAAAGTCAATGACCTTGACAACGTATATCTTTGGCCTTTCAACCTCCTCATCTGACTCCTCATCCGTAGATGGTGGAGGATGGTTAGCCTCTACCATAGCCTTTCTTAAGGCTTCTCCATCACCCTCAAACACAAACAGTAGACTAGCCGAGAACATGTGACTCTCCTGTCCCTCTAGCACTGCTTGGATGTTTTTCACATCCGCAAGAAAAGCCTGCGCAATCAGCTTGCCAAGCTCCTCATTCACCCCAGCACCTTTCGTAAAAATGAAATTCTTAAACGCCTCATGCACGTTGTCATTATGAAGGGAATAGCGGCCGTAGTCCTTGTCGTAAATTTTATATCCCTCTGAATCTATGTCTTTGCCTTTGGCGCCGTGGCCCTGCCATACCCGCATGCCTGCAACACGAAATCCTAAATCTCGGTGTGTTGTCTCTTCGGTGATCTTGTCGAACCGGATGCGCTTCTCTTCTGCAGCGTAAGGGCCCCAAAGGCGTATTCCGAGTTTAACATCCATGATATTTGGCCGGACGAAACCATGAGAAGCGTTCTCAAGCACCACCGCTTGACTTGTGACTATCCTCTTCCCCGGTTTTCGTGTGGCTGCTGGTTCTTGAACAGGTAAGGCTAAAGGTTCTGGATGCGTTTTGCCATTACAGCTTGGTTTTATTCCGTTGCTTGCCAACACTGACCCCGCTTCTTCTATGGAGATTCCATTGGCTGTTGCCAGGAGTTCAGCACCTGCATCTTCGATGGTTTTGCCGTTTGGCTGCTCATCAAGAGACAGCGTACCCATAAATGTAGGCATAACTTCCGCGAAGTCAGGATGCAGGGCTATCGAGGACTGGTAAAAGTCGATCTCCTGCTGCGTACAGGGCTTGATGAACAACTCGCCATCAGCGTCGCAAAGCGTCCCATCACTGGTCGCATGTCAGCTCCAGATCAGCTTATGGTTTGCGCGACTCACTGTCCAGCAACAGCTTGGTTGTAAGAGATCAGATCCGCGCGCGTAGGTAGTGCTTTTGCCATTTTATCGAATGGACTGAAGTCGCAAATACTATGACTCTATCATGATGGAAGAGGAAGGGTTAAAAAGGAGTAGTAGGATTTGCGCAGACTTTTGAAGAGGAGAAAAAGGAAGGTAAACAAGATGAGGGAATAAGGCTGAGTAAGGGGGAGGATGGCGAAAACCGAGGGCGCGCGAGGCGTCTGGTTGTCGTGGCTTCAATAGCGACGAAACTCGAGTCTGGGCAGCGGCAGAGGACATCAAGCAGGGTACTTTGGTGGGATGAAAGGTGATAATGCGGGAGCTAAGGCCCGGATAGATGAATTTCATAGGCGGCGAGCTGCCCGAAGAGTGAAGCGAGACACAATGATGCACTGCGCATCAACGACACAGCCTCAACTCATGTACACAATAACCCTTCTTTGCTGAGGGCGAATTGCAGGGCAGACGACGAGAAGAGATTGATTCGGAACTTACTTATCACAATCTGCACAAGCCATCCAACGTACTCAGCACTGCGATAGCCCTCTGGTAATCGGCCTCCCGCTGGGTTGTTTGCAACGACTCAAGACCAAATACAAACGGATTCCACAATAGGATACCTCAACGGATCGGACATCTAGTAGGTTGGCACTCTCCAAGAAGTGCGCTCTCTTTCTCTCTCTCTTCTCTTCTTTCATATCTCACATTCACTCTCTGGGTCATCTGCTTCGTGGGCCCGCGTGCCTTTATTGTCTCACTTCCCTTGAGCTCACATCATAGCACGAGAACAGTTTACCAGCTACCTACCTCTCCATCCTTGCCGTACGCAAGCATTGTAGATCATTCAAGCAAGCTTTGTCAACATCCTTCAACAGATAAGCTTTGTTGGCTTGGTTGGCGTTTTCCATCGCGCAACAGTTCCTTGTCTACATTGCACAGCCTTGGTTACTTCGTTTGTCCTCTTCCAATCACAGCCATCTCCATCTAGTTGTGTCCAAGGTTGTCCTTGAGTTTCACTTTTCCCCACATGAACGCGCCTCCACAAGTTACTGATTCACGGGATTTTCTCCAGGGTATCTTCGCGCAATATGTCAAAGCCACGTGAAGAATCGTTGTCAAGAGCCGTTAGTGCTGTCGACCTTACCGCTACCTTATCCGAAGTCCAAAACCGACCAAACCGTGGACCAAGATATACAAAGGATCAGTTGCTCAGCCTCCGCACTGTCACGGGAAAGAACGAGGAGCGTGCTGATGTCAATGAAGTTGATCCGACTGATGGCATCAAGACTCCTCCCTATCAAGCTCCTCCAAGTCCACCCCCACCTACTCCCACTTCTCCAGAGAACGGTCAACAAGCGAAGGAGAGCGGCAAACAAGGCAACCAAAAGGTTAAGGAAGGAAAGGTTTCGCCACCTCTGGTGATCAAAAATGTGCCGGTCACCCAGAAGGAAGCATCTGCAATCACGGCACAGGAGCTTCCAAAGCCACCAAAGGTGAAGAAGGCGCCAGCATCTGGGTTTGAAGGTCAATGTTCTATGGTATGAGTCAATGGCAATGCTAATGGATTTACAGAGTTCTTTGCTGATCCACCCATCACGCCGGATGAGTATGAAGAGGAGGCCGATACATACGATGTGTAAGTTTACCACATAGTATCATAACCTAAACTAACCATTTCTAGCGAGAGACCCTTCCATGAGTAGCTCCTCGTTTCTATTTCTATGACTCAACTAACTCCAAAGCCGTATGCAAACATGCATCCAGCGGTACAGGGCACGTCGCAAGCTTGACAGTGTCAAAGGTAATGTCTTGACCAAATATTTGGCCCTTGGTGGAGTTGAGACTTCTGGAAAGATGTTTACTGGCGGTTTGGATAAGGAGACGCTTGAGAATGCAACTGCGGCGGAAATTTCTGCAATCCGGGCCTCTGATTTTCTTCGAGTTGGTGCCTCTCCTGGATCCAAATTTTATGATGGTTCGGACAATTGGGTGGTTGATTGGGAAGGTGTAGCAAAGGGTTTCTTGTAAGTTGTACAATGATCGAAATTCTTGCCTAACACTTGCTAGTTCCTACAGAGTTCCTCGAATGTTTTTGACTGATAACGAGAGTGATATCAAACTCTACGCTTCCGTCATTCGAAACTTCTTGAACTATGTTATCTATCATGGTGTCTGCAAAGATTATGCGGATGACGTTGTGGCCGCTCGGAAGATCTGCGATTTAGCCGAATATGAGCTGTGGACTATCAGACAACTTCAAATGAAGCTTCCCGGAGATTTTAATATCGCTGCTTCTACTCTGTATGGTGGTCGTTATTCGGGTATACGCGAAGGCATGCAATCGTGGTGTGGCCCAGAGGATGCAGAAGTCTTTAAATACACCGAGTTGAATCAAGGCTTTACTATGCAAGATGCTCAGCGTATTGTCGATACTTCGATCGCTCTCAGGGGCACTGACGAACTCTTCACCTTAGTCATGAATCCTGATAATTTACCCGTTCGTGTACTTGGCGAAAAGCTCAGATATTTCGAGGTTGTTAGCACTGAGCCTGCGGATTCAAAGGTCGTACGTCAATATGCGCAGGTACTTAATCACAACGGCGAGGCTGGTCATATGAAGCCTCTTGGTTTCTTGTCTGTCAAAAGTTGGGATGGTCCGGATCTAGAGCCTGAAGACTGTACCGATGATGAAGACAACACTGCCAAACCTATTGAGTCCGTCACTGAGCACTTTTGGTTCGAGGACGAGATCCTGCCTTACTTCTTCCCTGGAATGAAACTTGAGGCTGTAGTTCGAGAGCTTAGTATTGGTGTCAAGTACATCGATACAGTGAACGGTATTTACTGTTCATTTTGGACTCATCTCCCGAACGAAAAGATGAGACTTTGGAAGGATCCTGGTATGTTGCCTCCTATATTGAAGCTGAAAATCTAATAAATAACGTAGTCCCCAATACTCGCCCAGCTCCTACTGAAGATAATCCCGATGCTGAAGAGCAAGCCATGGAAGCTATCATGGAGGATGAGTTGGAGGGAGTTCAGAAGGACTTTGCAGGAGAATAATGGATCAGCTATTGAAAGAGCGATCATTGTCTCACATTTCCTATCTCCTTTTCACATTATGATACCCACACACAAACCTTTACAGGAAAGGAAGTCAAAATGGCGTTTACGGGGTACACAAAATCTGCATAAAAGTTTGCCCTCTACATTAGACAGAGGATTCACGAATCATAATAATAGTAATCGGAAGTCGTGGCCTGAATTTGTTTCTTTGATCTATCCTTGCGTTTCAATTCAAGTGCGAACAAGAGAGTCGTTGGAAACAAGTTTTAAATACAGATTCACAAGTGTTGTAGAGTTCAGCGTTAAATTTTCCTACATCTCTCTTACATATGTCGTTCAGTTTCGCATTCCCATCCCACCAAGACTCCACCCCCCACTTCGTCACCCAATGCAATACTCAGCAGCTCCTCCACAGTTGGGACCTGGAGCTCTGGCATCTGGTGCTCTATGCTTCAGCCTGATGGTGTACAGGCCGCAGCGGAGATCCGTCGCAGGCGTGTCGAGGATCTCACAGCTTCCGAAGAAGTTTCACTACTATCGTGCTGTTCCTGATAAAGCCGTTGGAGGACGAGGTAGTCCACCTCCCGCCATTCCACTGGAACGAGCCCAGCGGCCGCTGCTCCGTTGTGTTGGGGCTGCTGAGCTAGCTCTTGCTCTAAGTCTGCAGCAGCGTCTAGGGAAGAGTTGGTCTAAATATCAGACAGTATTTTTGAGCTTCATGCTTGCCTTGAGAACTCTTATGTGCAGGCCCTCCTAGTTTGGCTGGGGGTGTCGCTGCTGGGCTAGCTCTTGGTCTAAATCTGTAGCGGTGTCTAGGGAAGAGTTAGTCTAATATCAGACAGTATTTTCGAGCTTCATACTTGCCTTGAGAACTCTCAGTGCAGGCCCTCCTAGATTGCCTGGGGGTCGCTGCCGCTTGAGATCTCGCGACTCTCTTCTCCGTCTCCTTCTTCTTGGTTCTTCTCGCATTGCGCGCGCGCCAATCCTCCACGTCTAGGCCGCGGTAAGATGGCTCTTATCCGCAGCTGAAGGATGCGGCTGGCACTCTCTCCCAACAAATAATGCTAGCCGTCTAGGAATCCCGCCTCCTCGAAAGCTTCTTCATGCTCTCGAACTTTAGGTGTGTGCTCCTGGAGGTCGTGTCGCTACAAAGACGAGAGCCGTCCGGCGCGTCGTACAAAATCCGCTTAGGTAGTCCCGTCTCAGACTTCCTCCACGTCTCCCGACCTGATACCCATCCCAGAACCGGAGACGTTCGTATGACGTGTATCTTCATATCGTCATCTTTTACAGGGCGAAGCTCCCCTAAAGTATTTCTATATATATGAAATCTTCTCTTGACTTCGCAGGAGTGGGAATACCTCCACGCAATGTAAGCGCCTGGAACATGCTCACGTAGTAATAAATTCTGAAGGCGGTGCTAAGAGCCCGAATAATAGTCGTTATAGTGAGTTTTGTGTGTGGTGTTGTCGTTGTTTTGACTAGAAAGTTTTCTCGGAAAGACTGGAGGTGGTAAAACGAGGAGCCGAATATGGATTATCTTGCCCATTTAGGAAGACGTCGTATTAAATAAGGATCATGGTAACATCTTATGGCTGATGGAAGTGCTACCCATACTGAGTGTAACCACTTTGGGAGAATGGTTATCTCTGATGACGATGTGGGTCTGCTCATCCATGTAGATTACAGGAAATAAATGACCTTCAAAGTGTTAGCATGTGATGGAAAAATGAATTATGATGTTTCCCACATACTTAGTGGTAGTGTAAGAGCATGGCGACTCGGAACGAAATGGTTTAGCTTGATAGATATTGGTTGATATATTGATGTATCAATGGATAAACAATCGAGAGAAAGATCCATTCGAGTCCGATGCCGATCCGATATTTCAAGTAGACGACAGCTGTGGTTGGGATATATCTCTGGAAGTTGGACTAGAGGATAGCGTCATGATTCCTCAACAAGTTTCTCATTGAGTCCTAGTGCTATTAGCATATACATTCCCGGGTCCGGTTCACTCATACCTTCACTCCCCCTCTGCCCACCCTTGATAAATCAAAAGACTTTCATGCGAATCTCACCGGCGCCACACCCATCCCCACGGAAGAACCAAACCTCAAAAAGGACCAACGACCATCCCGCTCATAACTAAAGAGATCAAGATAGAAGCGATGATGAACGGTCACTCAAGGGATAAAATAAGAGGCGGGGGGATGGGTGTGAATGGGAATGGGAATGGGAGAAATTGGAATTCTCAAGAGCGGATGGTGGATGTTTCGAGGTCCCACAGAAGGGTTGAGTTACACCAGTCCGCCACCCACGGGAATTTCCGTGGCCGAGTAGGCCGACGATCGAATCCGGAGGTCGTGCAGGTTTGTGCGGTGAGGTTGAGAGGTTCGTTGGGAGGGAGTGAGATGTCTCGGGAGTACAAGACGGTCTTCAGACTTTGAACTTCGGGATATGTACCTATCCGTTGAAACGCGCGGGAGGTCGAGTAAGACCAGATTTCTGGGGCAAGAGATACGTAGATCACGGTTATTGAGGGAAGGAATGCTCTGATGTTAACGTTACATTGATTTGTTATTGCTGAGTCTAATAACTCTATATACACCTTTCCCAGCCGTAATAATAAGACAAGCGTTTGAATTCGTCGTTCATTCAACTCATTCCAGGGTAAAATCTTCAACTCCAATCATCAATGATCATCTCGGCTGCCCGCTCGGCAACGCCATATGTCGCCGTTTGAATGTGAGCGCTGATCAAAATGGGAAAGATGCTCGCGTCGACGATTCTCAGATTCCCCGTTCCCCAGACCTTGAGTTCGGGACTCACTACACCGCCCTTCTCCAGCGGTAACATGGCGCATGTACCGACGGGATGATACAGCGTTTGCGTGTTATTGAGGATGAAGTTTCGATATGCGGTATCGTCATCTTCTGGTACGACACTCAGTCCAGGTTCATATTCAGCAGTCCATGCCCCGCGCAGGGGATATGTGTTTGCCAACTTGCGGATGTATTTTAGCGCTGCAACTGCAGCAAGGACGTCGTATTCTTGGACTAGGTAGTTGGGGTTGATGAGGGGCGGGGTGGAGATGGTTGGTGAGGAGACGTTGATATGTACGCTGCCGAAGTTGAAGGGATGTTGGACGGCGGCGATGAGACTGAATGTGCCGATGCCGAATAGAGAGGTGTTCTTGGCCGGGTAGCCCTTTACACCTGTGTAACCGTCTGAAAAGATGACTTCTAGATCGGGGACGGTGGAGGTGGAGAGATAGGAGGAGAAGATGGAATTCCGGATTGGTTCATGGGGAGAAGCAGTGAGGCGGGTTGAGACAGCGGTTTTGGCGGCCGCACTGAGGATGCCGGCGTTCGCCCGGCCGAGAGCCTGGGTCCACGTGAGGAACGAGTAACCTGAACCCGTGTAGTCATAGATGGAGCGCTTGCTCTGATTGTACAGAGCCATTTGTTCGGTGGCGAAGGTCGTGTTGTATTTGAGAATGTCGAAAGAGGTGTAGTTTGAGAGGAGTTCATACGAGGCTTGGATGCGGATATGGTCTTGGAGGTTTTCTCCAACCCCAGGAAGGTGAATGAGGGTGGGAATGCCAGCGGCACTCAGGATTGAAGAGTTTCCAATGCCGGAGAGCTCGAGGAGGCCAGGACTGAGAAAGGAGCCGGCTGATAGAATGACCTCCTTGTTTGCCGTGATAATGGTGTTATTCGCAAGCGTCACGCCAGTAGCAAGCAGCTCAGCACCAAGCTTCTTAAAGTTGACCTTTTGTACACTGGTGCTGGTCTTAATCACGAGATTGGAACCAGCCACAGAAGGGTAACCAGGATTGTGAGCCGCATAAGAGCGCTTGTAGTCGCTTTCTCGGATGTTGGAAGGCTGATCCATGACGCCAATTGGGGTTCCGTCCAGAGAGTTGAGGTTCAATGGGATTCCCAACTTGTTCATGCTGGGAATAAAGTAGTCCTGTTGCGTAGGAATATACTGGTTGACGATTGTCTGGACTGGACCGCCGTAACCCACACCTCTCCAGTCATAGGCAGGTGTCCTGAAGAAATTCTCAACCTTCTTCATGGCCGTGATCATGGAGTGCCAATCCCAACCCCAGTTCCCCAACTTGGCCCATTGATCATACTCTTCGCTACTTGCTCGATCCCACGTCATGAGATTGAGAGCGGTGCTGCCTCCCAAGACCTTTCCGCGTGCCTGGCCAACCTTGCGGCCACCAGCAGACGGCTGAGGGATGGTGGTAAAGTTCCAATCATAAGAGGTGCCCAAGGTCGAGCCTTTGAGGCCTGGGATATTTATCCTGCTCTCATCTGGCGCATCTGGGCCAGCTTCAATGACCAGAATGCTGGCGTGGGGTAAACCTTCACTGAGGCGTGAGGCGACAGCGAGGCCGCCAGCGCCACCGCCTACTATGATCTGAAAAGAATATTAGAAGGATTGGGCAAAAAGGGAGGATAAAGAGGAAATCCCTACAAAGTCATAAGAAGTCTTACTCCCCGGATCCGGAGACACCCCAGCGCTCGCCAATCGGCAGAGGGAGAGGAAATAGATGGCCAGCGACACATAGAAGACGAGGCTTCTGCTCCACAAACAAAACACGGCCATTGACAAAGTCGCAGAGGGACGATGGCACAGAATTCTGGCGATAGCCCAAGTTATTATTCCCTCATAGGCGCTGAGATTACATGAGGACCAGCATGGATCTGTGAAGTCTACCGGGGGATGGGGAAGCGGACAAAGACTTTAGTTGAGTGTTAAGGATATGAAATCTAATTTGAGAAGCGAGGCGCACTTTTTACAGTATGGAATGACCTAAATCAGGACGCGGCAGAAGGTTCTTGCGTCCAAAGCAATGCACGCACAAACTTATGCAATGCAACATTGAGGCTTCGGGCTATGGTACCCAGAGCTGCTCCCAGAACAACATGTTTGGAGAGTGCCCCGAGCGATCGGGGAGTCTGCTGCATGCATGGCGAAGAAGCGTCACCAAATCTTCTTCTTCTGCTGCTGCTGCTGCTGCTGCTTCCTCCGGCCCGATGTGATTTGAATCCGTGCCGCGACCAAATACAAAACAAGGAATGAGATAGAGGTCCGAAATTGTAACGTCGTTGACGTTCTGGGGAACAGCGGACCCAAGATCTGTGAGATATGGTCGTGGTATGATTTAGATGGAAAAGGTGCCTTGGAGCGTCCAGGATGCGAGACGGGAAGCTGGCCACTCCACCGCAGAGTCAAGCGCTGCTCGCTTAGGCTTGGAAATGGCTTGGTCAGAGAACTTCGCATCAAATCGTCCACCACAGACACCGACACTCCAACATCCTCCCCCAGAACTCGACACGGATTAATTGCCGATCGCCTGCGACCATTCCGGCCATGTTTGCGATACAGGAGAGCCCGCGATTTATGGCCTGTTCCGAAAAGAAGAAGAAGAAGAAGAAGAAGAAGGAGAAGAAGAAGCAGCAGAGCAGCAGAAGAAGAAAAAATAGCATCAACCCGGAGAATCCTTCAGCCTATGCACCCAGAGCTTTCCACCGTACATCGCATCCTCTGTACCAAGATTGCGCCTGAAGTCTAGTAGCAGCAGCTAGGATGGATCGGATGGATCGGATGGATCCATCCTCTCTCTCTCTCTGGGACATGCCTTTGCATTGGCTCACGAGCGAGCAAGAAGGGAGAGACTCTGCTCCTGATCAGTGCCTCTCTGTCGACAGCGTTGAGGAACGAGACCAGCTTCGTGGGATTACCTATTCAGCCTCATGGCCACGAGCGTTCTCTCCCGATGCTGACGATGGGTGGTCAATTCCGGTTGGACTTCTAAAATCTGACGCCCCGTGATGTCGGCCATTCCTGGCGGCACGGCACAGCACAGCAGGATTGTCCCATGCTTACCTCATATAAACCTGCCATTCCAGCGTCAGTCTCGATCCAATAATTCCATACTCGGCCGTGGCTCTGAACGGGATGCCAAGGCGGAACTCGACCTCTCCACCCGACAATCTATTCAATACCCGTCAACAAGGATACCTGCAGCCTCTCGTCATGACCAATTCAGACGCTGCGAGCCATGAGAAGAAGCTTCGCCGAAGCGCACCCAAATCTCGGTCAGGATGTGTTACCTGGTAACCCTTCCAAGGTAACCGCGGAACTGGATTCAATGCTGACACTCGTGGCAGCAAGTAAGTCTCATCGGGACACTCGCGATTCGGCCCATCTCATGAGTAGCATAGGAAGAGACGCGTCAAATGTGACGAGACCAAACCGTTCTGCATTAGATGCATCTCCGGTCGTTGGATCTGCGAGGGGTACCCATCACGTCCCACGCCTCAGATGAGAAGACTGATAGCTCGACCTCATGATTCCTCAATTGGTATCAGAGTTGAGTTATCAGGATCTCAGAGTATCGCGGCGTGGGGGATATCCATCAGTTCCCAAAAGAATCCATTCCTCGACTTCCCAGGCACGCTACAGGAACATAGATCCCTAAATTACTTCTTCTCAAGGGCTGCACGAGACCTGGGCATCTTCCTTGATGATTCCTTCTGGAGCATTGCTGCTTCTAGGGAAGCAGCCCTCGAGAAGTCGATTCAGCATTCTCTGATAGCTGTTGCAAGATACCATGAGGATCATATCCGGGAACTTGAGTTGGACGGTGATATTGATCCAGAGATGGCTCAACCCTTCGCGCTAACCCAATATAACATTGCCATAAAAGCCGTCACCTCTGGGCTGTGTCGTGATAGATTTGGACATCAAATAGCCCTTCTAGCATGTTTTTTATTTGCTTGCCTTGAGTTTTTCAAGGGTTCACCTGAAACTGCTCTATCTCAGCTTCAGAGTGGAATGATGATGCTCACCACGTACAATCGATTATATAAACAAGAAAGGGTTCATTCCAAGTAAATTTGACTCCCCAAATACTATCAGATAACTAACTATATACCAGCGATTCAACAAAAAGTGCTTTCGATGAAGTTGACGACCGAATTGCACTTGTGTTATCCCGCTTCCGCATCGCCGTGCTAAACACCACTCCCCTCCTCCATAAATTTTACGTTCCTATGGGAGAACTCACCACTAGCGAGAGAAGAACTCTCTCCCAACCTTTTACCACCATCTCAGAAGCCAAATACCACCTCGACACCTTAATCATCCGAACATTCAAACCCTGTGATGCTACCTCTCAAGGCGCTATCCTCGGTGTACTCACGCCAGAAGAAATCACTCGCCGAAAATCCACCATATCTTACTTGGAAAACTGGGCGAAACAGCTTGGCCTCTTAATTATCGACACCATCCCCTCTCCCACCATGGACGAGATGCGGACTGTTCGAATGTTGCGAATCCAAAGCATCATGGGCATCATATGGAATTCTGTCACCGTCTCAGGCCTACAAACAAGCTTTGACAGCCATACTGAACATTTCCAATCCATCTTCCGACTCTCGGAACAGCTGGTTCAGGATGAAATGAAGCTGGCTGAGAATGGTACCTCATCAACATCACAACCAGATCCCCCATCCAACAGAGACCCTCTAGACTCCCTGTACACCATCAAACCCAACGCCGCCAGCCCTCTCGCTTTCATCTGCGCCCGCTGCCGGCACCCGTTACTCCGGCGCCGAGCCATGCAATTATTAATCCAGATGTCCCGCCTCCCCATGTGGACCATGGCCCTCATCTCCGTCAAGATTGCTGATCGGTTCATTGATTTTGAGGAATCACAATGCCTCTCTCCCATCACCGAAGATGTAGCTACGTGGCCGAAAGAGGAGCAGAGGATCCATGGTTGCTTTTTCCTCCCTGTCCATGATTCTAAGTTGAAAAATCAGACGACCATGTATCTTTGGCAACCTGATGGGAAAGGCACTAAATTGAAGCATTGGTTCGAGAAGACTGGGTTTGATGATGCGTTGAGTTGGAGAGTTTGTTTTCCCGCGGAAGATGTTGAGGAATGATGATCTGCTTGTATATAATGGATCGACGGAGAAGATTAGGAATATCATGGTCCCAGTGAGAAATGACTGAGACGAGACCCGGCTTGACTAGAAAATCAAAATTCCCTGCATCTAGACCGTAACTCTGCTGTACATAGTACTGGTATTTTCCACATGTCATTGTCATCCATCGCTTCTCCATCTATCCACCATCCCTTAGTATGTCCCAACAAACACAAACAAATAACCTCCCATTTGCCTCCAAGTCACATGGCAATGAATTTGTGTAAACCTCATATAGGCTTATTTCATCCATCCCTCTCGCAGCCGATACTGTCCATGATTCTGATGGAGGTGACGAGTACTCCGATCGTAGAGCGGTATTTGCCAACCACCTGACTTTCGGGCTGTCGAGTTGACTTGAAGTGAATTGATGTAGTTTGTCTCGGGTGTTCTTTTGGATGGACAGATGGAGACAAAGAGTCCTTGCATGAGATTTGTTGTAGTCTGTGCAATGAATTAGCGGCTTGCAAGAGAGAGGGGAAAAGAGGGGTGTAGATACTTGCCTGGTTCCTCAATGAGATATATTGTATGTCTTGACAATCGTACAAAGCCATAAATGCAACTCACTTGCGCACTAGGTTGATTCAGAATGAGTCGGTGGCTAGAATCTGCATCTGTACTGGGACTTACGTGACTATACCCCCATAAAAGTGTGCTTCCACAGCCAAAATCTGGTCAATGCGAGAGACGCTGCCTCTAAAGACGACGGTGTCAAGACCAGGACATGAATCATCACTTCTCACCCCAGCAATACTTCTCAACCTTTGCCCGTCCGCAGATCTCACAGGTGGTTGATCTCCTCAGATTGGCACATCGGGGACGGAAAGGGGAGTAGCGTTTTGGGGGGGCGAAGCAGCCGATCTCTCGGAGGAGAGAGGTGGTTCCATCCGTTTCGTGATACATGAATCTCAGACCGCGAGAGTGCGGGGTGATGGTGGTGGGTTTGGTGGGGTTGAAACTGCGCCTCTTTGGGCTGGAGTATTCGTGGTAGGAGACAATGTCGATGTCTGGGTGGGAGAGGGCGGTTAGAAAGTGGACGTGCTTTTCCTTCTTCGGTGTCTGTTGCGGTTTTGACATGGCAGAGGTTGTAGGGTTGATGGGCTTGAAGAGATGGCGAGTTTTTGGCGTGGTAGTGGAGATGGGAAGCGTAAAGGTGGTGGTGGAGTACATGGTGGTTGGAGTTCGCTTGTTGAGAGGAACCCGCTTGATGATGGAGATGCGTTTCGTGGTGGAGGTGCGCTTATTGATTGGCTGCCATCTCGAGAAGTAGAGGATAATGAAGAGGAAGAGGACGTGGAGTATCATTTTGAGTATCTTGGCGATATTAAAGAAGGGCCGGAGATGTGAGTTGAATGTTGCGAAGCAAGAGTGATAATGTAAGTGAAGAGTTGACAAGTTGCCAAGTAAACAAGATACTGCGAGCAAGAAGTAGTCAAAAGTGATTTCATGCCAGAAACTTGTAGAGAGTCGAACGTAGAAAACAGTTGGAGAAGGTGAACTGGAAAGAAAGAATTCTGGGCGAAAGTAAATAAGAGCAAGTACGCAGTCTTGTAGTTCACAGCAACAGTAATCACATAATGATCAAACCTCTTACAAGTTCATAAACCAATGTAACATTCGGCCATCTTGTTAATGCTTCAAAGTAACAGGCTAATTACTCGTTTCTCTACCAAAAGGAAGGACCTGTTGTATATCTCCGCCCTGGATTTACAAATTTAACGAAATCTACAGGTAAAGAAGTATCTGGTCTAAAAGCCATCTCAGCCTGACTGACTGTGATCTGGAAGCTAAAAGTAAGTTGGGAACGGAAGGGACAGATGATGGGTAAGGCTGGTCAGTTGTTCTAGTAATGATTCCTGTGTTCTGTCCTCAGCGTTAATGTTTTTGCTACAATCCATGTACTGTACATTACAGCTCAATTGTGCCACTCCGTTCTATCTCTGGTGAGACTCGAAATGTATCATGCAGCATAGAGAGTTTAGATCCAATAAGTCTACCTCGAGAGCTCCTCGACGAGATACAAGGGTGTGGCACTTACTGGTAGATCATCGGCGATATGCTTCTCGATGGCAGGCATGTCGAACATTGGCTTCAGAATCGAGGGCAAGTCTTCAAACATTCCCCCTTTCCCCCCACTGTCGCGAGGGAGAGGCACACCATCCTCCCCTTCGAATTCGTAGCCATCCCTGTGAGCTCTTGACTCAAAACTCCACCCCTCGTCACTAGGTCCCATACCGATATGGAGCATGGCACCGATATACAGTGTTTCGTTGGGCGGAAAGTCTCGAGTGAAGACTTCTTGCCGCCGGGACCATAGGTCTGGGAATCGCTCCATGTCGTTGAGGAGATTCTTGAAGTCGTGCGCGTATTTCACGATCGTGATGTTTGGCCCTTCCGGTCCGAGTGAGATGGATTCAGGAATTGCGGCCTTGACAAGACTGGAGGTATTCACCTCTTCATCAAAAAAAGGCTACAAGAGAAGTTAACTCCACTTCACCCATCAAAGGATTATGAGGGAAAATCTACGGCGCTCCCAGTCACCCCGACAATATACTGTTTCTGTCGAGTCATTGCAATCACTCTTTAGCCAGGTCCTAGGATGCTTGTGAAACCACGAGGGCGTGATAGTGATGTGCACATAGGTTGACAGGAAGACGGAGAGGAGGGGGAAGAAGGGGAAGAAGAGGTCGAGGAACTCACAAGCAATGGAGGAGCCACTAAAACCATTTCTTGATTTCTGCAACCTTATCGCAAATATTGCCTGGTAATTACTTTCTACTTGGGGAATTTTCGGGACCCTAATTCAGATCACTAATAAAATCAAGGTATGTTCACGATAACGGTACAAACAGTGTCCAGCTACTTCTTCTCGAGACAGGCATCAATGCAATATTGCTTATTCCCGAGGCATTTCGTGATCAGATATTGTATGCCTTTTCCCTACGACTCTGTTGTCTTCTTTATCTCTGCACAACGGATTTTAAGCTAGCGGAAGAGGCAATGCAAAGAGGTCTTTGGATTAGACTTGAATACCTCTCTGATGACGATATTCAAATCGCCAACGCCTACAGCTATCTTTGTATGGCATGTGGATCCCAGGGAAACTATCAAGAAGGAGGCGTATGGTTTGAAAAGGCGGATAAGTTGCTAAGCAGCCCAGGTGGGAAAGTACCTACACGGCGGTTGGTATGGAATCAAAACTCAGCCCGCAATAGCTACTGCCAAGGACTGTTCGACGAAGTCGATAAAAAGCTGAAAGACGCCATGGAAGAGGCAGAAACTACGGGAGGCTAGTACTATATTGCTCAGTAAGTTTACCCCTGAGCTGGAAGAAAATTTAAGTCTGGGTGAATTTAACACCGGCATAGTACCCACATCGCTTTCGCTTCATTGTTTTCACGAACGGGAGATCTTGAGCGTGCTCGCACATCCGTTGAAATAGCACATTCTCTTATTGAGAAATCAGGGCTTATTGCACGGTTTAGCTGGCTAAGCAGCAACAGATCGTACCGCGCAGGGAAGGTAGCTTTTCTTCAGTAAGATGTTGTTAATCCTATGTAAGTCATTTCATTCCACTTCTTTTTGGATTCTAGTTCTTGGCGTTGTAGGAAATTTTCAGAAACATATTCTACTTTAACAAGCACTTGGAAAAGGCAGTAGCTATAGGGAAGTTATGCAAGGTTCCAACCGGAATTCTCGCACGCGCGACACACGAATATCTCAAGCACTCGCTCTGGATCCCGAGCGTGCAAATGAAGCGAAGAGGCAGCAAGACGAGACCACAAGGCTTAGGAAGCAGCTGCCGGGAGACTCCGGTGAAGGCGGTAACGGTTTGGCATGGGACATGATTGTTAAGATTGACCAACGCCAATGATTGAGAATATTAGTTGCGAGCTAGAAGCCATATTGCTTATGTTACAGTTGTCTCACAGTTTGCGAAAGCTTGCCGTAGACTTTCAACTTTACTTTGCATATGTCCCCATGAAGCCCATGCTGAAAAATGGACTCCTGAGTGTTGGAGTTCCAAGCCATCTATTGATAACCTACGTATGACTGTGATAAAGTTAACTATATATTTAACAACATGATCTAAAGACACTACACCTGAAGATAGTGATGATATCACTATCACCTCATCTAAATATTTCCTAGATCAAAGAATTGGCTTCGCTGCTAGGCTTTTGAGATTGCTTTGCGTGCTAAATACATATTTGTAAGCTTAATTAAATTCCTCTAGGCACTCAGTTGCTTATCTCGATAATAATTACTAAACTTCGGTTTTAGCGTTAGAAATTTTTTAAAGTTTTGGTTTTATTTCAGAGTTCTATATCTTTTAAGAATAGATATACTCCTTAGGACCACTCAAGGTTTGTTATAATTACTAAGGCTTTGATTTAGATGGAGATGTGGATGTTAAAGCATATATAAGGCGGTGGGAACACCCGCGAGATCCTCCATCTGATGCTAGCTTCCTTCGAAGGTGAGTCTACCAAGATTGCTAACCATTGACACACTCATCGATCTGTGAAGCGGAATTTACATATCGGCAACAGAATATGTATTGTACCTCCTTCAGTAACACCATACTGATTCAGCAGTGCCGCTTCAGGAATCCATCTCTTCGACGCGTCGCACACGAGATACTGCCAATCAACGGGAGTTCCTTGGCTATCGCGGATCATCTCCTTCAGTTGCAGGCATGTAGTGGAATCAGAGACCTTGATGCATATCCGTTTGGAGATCAACGTCTTGACCTCGACCTCGAACAATCTGGCGACTGGCTTAGGATCTAACGCTGTAATACCGTCGTCCTTTTCTGGTGAAGCAAGCTCCCAAAAGCTCCTAAGCTCGGAATCATGTAATGGTAGATTTATGACACCCATTACTGATAGCTGAGATAGGCCGAGACGTGAGAGAACGGACCAGGCATGAGATCCGTTCGTTTTAACCAATCTCCTCGCATCCACGTCTTCACCTTTCACCCTGTCATATGCTCTAGTAGTCGACAAGGTAATATCAAAAGATGTCCCAGAAAGATCCATCTCGCCGATCTGAGATAGATCTGGTGCATTATTTGCCATATCGTATCCATCTGGAAACTCTGACTTCGACAAAGGCTCTTCCCTAAGTGTTGATGGCTGTTTGTCGAGATCAATCCAACCAGGAGGAAGCTCTAATCTCTGGAGGCGATCTGTTAAATCCACATTATCCTTTAATTCTTGCTCGATATATTCTCGCAAGTAGGTAGAGCCCTCTTCAGCTTCCAAAATTGATTCACTAAATGAAGTCAGTCAGAAATAAGAGACTTATACACATTACATACCATTCCACAATCTGCAGCATGAGCGATAACGACGTCTTTTGATGCTGGAGTTGATTCATCAATCTAGAAACTCCTGACTCCTTCCAGATCCAAGTTACTCGTTGCCATTGTGAGACTTTGCAATGGACTGATAGGGGCCTGACAAAGGTTTCGAGCTCAGAAAAGAGCAAAGCGGTTTGAGTTAGGATGACAATAACATTATCGAGCTGTATGAGGGCCGCTCGCTGCTGTGGAAGTTGGAGAGTACTATCGAGATAAATTCGCAAGGGTGAGAAGATATCTTTGATATTGGTCACTTCGATCAAAATTTCTGAAATTGAATCGGGTGCATCTTCTGGAACTTCAAGTATGCAGATGACTTTGGCTGCTGCAGTAAGAATTCCCGTGACCGAAGCCAGTATACTCAGCGAACCCATGGTATACTCGGTTTGAAATGGTCTTAAGAGTTTATTCAATAGCGGGACAAAGATATTTGAAGCATACAGTCGATAAGGACGTGAAGGGTGTTGCCTGGCGGCTCTTCGCCACCAACCCAACCTTGCTGTGCCTCTACTAATGATGATGCTAGACAGCACTGCTTCCATGACAGGTCACGAGAACTTGAATCTAATCCAATCACGAAAATTAATTCAACCACATATAAATACCACCAAAAATACAAGCGAACACATGGGAGAAGTAATGAGATTTAATATATTAAGGTCTGCTTTATTGATGTAGGCATGCTTGTATTACATTAGAAGAGAGAAGCTCTTTTTAAAAAGAGTCTTGATAACATGAAACATTCCCAGAAAAGCACTCGAACCAATCTATGCGGCTCAACTCCGCGACACTGAATTAAACGAAACACATCAAGCTACTCCTCTCTCACCGAATCCAAGTAAGCCTAAAGGCCTACATTAGCAGGAACAATCCATAACACCGACAAAAACAAGAACAAAGCTCAACCTTATTAAATAAAAACCTCCTCTCAAGGTCGTAATAGCGCCTGATTTGGCTACGCTGCTGGGAGATGAAGAGGATCCAGGATTCGTTGACGACCTTGGGGTTGATGAGCTAGGAGTAGTTGCACTACTATTAGACGCGCTGATAGAGAATGCCACACCAACACTGATAGACGTAGACTTCGTTGAGAATGTGGTAACAATCACAGAGCGCTCGTAGTTGACGGTACGACAACAGCTGCAGATTGGCTGCTAGTTAAAGGCACGATAACAGCAGGCGAGCTGGTGGTTGGAGGTAGATTGACATCCGGGTTTTATGGACTGGGCGAGCACTGGACGCCTAAGAGGGGAAGGAAGAGCAGCGTCTCATGGTGGAAAAGTAATTCATGGAGTCAAGGCATCTATCTATCCGATGGATGCAAAACAACTTCTAGATGTGTATCCGCAAAATGCAACTTTAGAGAGACGTCTGGAAGAATATAAAAATCAACGAATCTAGCTCCCGTCTGATTTGACGTCTCATAGAGCATCTTTTGGAACATCTTTTGAACCCGAAATTTATTGAAGCTCGAGTTTGACCCTCATAAAAAAAAATCTTGAAGTTGCGATGTGCAACAAAACCGAGAGAGAAGTCTGTAGTAAAAAAACAAGATTAATTTTTCCGTCTGCCGTTTGATAGAATATTTCCTAGATCATCTCTTGAACTGTGTTTTCAAGTTAAAAAATTTTGAAGCAAAATTTTGAAGCTTGAAAATAAACATCTTGAACGTGCGAAGTGCAACAAAACTTAGAGAGAAGTCTATAGTAGAAAATAAAATTARTCCCCAAGGCATTYCTCTAGTGCAATATCTTGTAGATCATCTCTTGAGTTATCTTTTCAAGTCAAAATTTTTGAATCTAAAATTTGAAGCTTGAAAATAAACATCTTGAACGTGCGAAGTGCAACAAAACTTAGAGAGAAGTTTGTTGTAAAAAATAAAATCGATGCTCCGGGATCTTTTCTCATCAGATATTTTATATACTATCTTGAACTCTTTTTGAAGTCTAAATTTTTTTGAAGTTGAATTTTGAAGCTTGAAAATAAACATCTTGAAAGTGCGAAGTGCAACAAAAATAAGAGAGAAGTTTGTAGTATAAAAATCAATGCTCAGAGCTCTTGTCTAATTAAACGTTTAGTATAGCTACTATCTCTTGAAATATTTTTGAAATCGAAATATTTTTAAATTGTATTTGAAAGCTTGAAAACAAAAGTTTTTATTTTTGCGAAGTGCAACAAAAATTTAGAGAGAAGTTTGTAGTAGAAAATAAAATTAATGCTCAAGGCTCTTTTCTAATTGAACATATAGTACAGCTACTGTGTCTCGAATATTTTTGAGTTCGAAATTTTTAAAATTATATTTAAGAGTCTAAAAACAAAGTTTTTTTTGGTGCGAAGTGCAACAAGAATTTAGAGAGAAGTTTGTTGTAGAAAATAAAATCAATGCTCAAGGCTCTCGTCTAAAATTAAACATCTGGTATACCTACTATCTCTTGAACTGTTTTTGAAGTCTAAATTTTTTTTGAAGTTATATTTGAAGCTTGAAAAAACTATCTCGAAAGTGCGATGTGCAACAAAACTTAGAGAGAAGTTTATCTAAGAATTAAAGAGACGTTTGAAGTAAATCTAATTTTTTGGGGGACCAATGGCGGATCTATTTGAGGAGAGTGACGGATTGCGAAGTGCAGCGAAAAGGTTGTCGGAAAATTGAACTACAATCATAATGACTCTCGTGGATCTGAGCTTTGCTAGAGTGTACTGATATGCATGTCTTGATGTCATTTCAGGTTCTCTGAAAAATCTATTGCATGGGACTTGAAGTGTTCATATTATCACGGGATTGATATACGAGGAGACTTCAACTGAGAGTTGTTGACATCAAGACTGAACGCTTCTGAAGATTCGGGATACAAGTTATCTTTCTCAATACATTCTTTGAACTACTTAGGTATACAAGTTACATCTTTCTTCAATTTGATAGTAAACACTGTCACGCTGATATCACTAAGCGAGAATCAAGAAGTAAACAGTGATGCCCAACCTCTTGCCATGAGATCCAGCCAGTCTCCAATTATCGCCTATAGCTGCCATCATATAATAGTTTACCCGTACATTTCCGGCTTTAAGCTCGAGGACAAAGTCATGTTTATAACCCACCTTCATCAACCCCCATTTATGTACAACAACGACCCCTCATTTGCCGAGCATCTGCCCCGCAAATCCAGGACGGCGTCATTGCGAAATGCGCGTGAATTTCTAAGCAAGCAGATGTTTCTTCTTGCGGAACGTACAAAAATACACAATTCCGCTATCAATCACCTCATCTGCTCAGCTAGCTCCGATCCCCAATCAATCCCTTCATAGGAAATCAATTGAACTTTCTTTTTTCTTCTTTCCATCTTAAAGCGCATGTCCCACCTCCTGCGAACCCTCTCAGGCTCTCGCATCAGACTCGCCCAACTAAACTACCAGTTCAGAAGACACGTGATAATGGCTGCAACTACAATTCCGAAAACTATGAAGGGGGTATTGATTGAGAAGACGGGTGGGACGGAAGTTTTACAGTATAGGACGGATTTACCAGTTCCTGAACCTAAGGAGGGAGAGGTGTTGGTGAAGAACGATTTTATTGGGATAAACTATATCGATAAGTTTGTCTCTCATCTCCGTTTCCCTCCTTCTCAGATCTCCAATCATTATTCTCTCTAAATCCAGCATCTCATTTGAAACTCAAACTTACAATCTCCTCAGCTATTTTCGGAGTGGACTCTACCCTTCACCCCTCCCCCTAATCCTCGGCCGTGAAGCAGAGGGGCATATCGTCTCCACTTCATCATCCGGAGAACTCTACTCCCTCACCACCGGAGACCGCGTCGTCTACTTGGCCAACTCGACCTACGCCGAGTACACCATCGCCTCGGCCGCCAAAGCGCACAAGATCCCGCCGAGCATAACGCCAGGTATCGCAGCCGCCGCGCTGTTGCAAGGCCTCACCGCGCTCACGCTCATCCGAGAATCCTACACCGTCAAAAGAGGCGAGTGGGTGTTGGTTCATGCGGCGGCTGGTGGCGTGGGGTTGTTGTTGATGCAGTTGTTGAAGAAGGTAGGCGCCAAGACCATTGGGACGGCGAGTACGGCCGAGAAGTTGGAATTGGCGAAGAAGAATGGCGCTGAAGCGGTGATTAATTATAAAGAGGAGAAGGATTTTGTCGGCAAAGTCAAGGAGATCACGGGTGGGGTGGGAGTCGCAGTTGTTTTTGATAGCACGGGAAAGGATCAGGTAAGGCTATTCTCATTTTATGCTTTCCCTACAGAGCTTAGAGCTCGAAATTTGGATGAAAGCAGCATACGAGCTGGCTTTTGTGCCTCCTATATGAATGGGGCGTCTAAGCTCCATAGCTTCTTGAGAATCCAGCGGGTGACAGGACTAACTCGTAAATCAGTGGGAGAATGACCTCGAAGTCGTAGCGCGGAAAGGAACCGTAATCTCCTACGGTAATAGCGTGAGTCTCCTCCTCTCATGCCTCCTTTCTTCACCATCTCTTCTCCTCATTAACACAAACAGTCCGGCGCCGTACCCCCCTTCTCCATCTCCAGGCTCACCGCAAAAGGCATCAAGATCGCCCGTCCCACACTATTCAATTACATCGCTACCCGCGAGGAGTTCGAGCAGTACACGGCCGAATTATTTGGGTTTATTGAGAAGGAAGGGCTGGAGGTTAAGATTCATGAGGTGTATCCTTTGGCTGAGGCAGCGAGGGCGCAGGATGATTTGCAAGGGAGGGGGACGACGGGGAAATTGCTATTAAAGGTTTGAGTTTGAACCGTGGATGTAGGAGCAAATACAGAATTGAAATGAAAAAAAGGTCCAATGCTATGCTATGCTAATGCTTGATTATGAGAAATAAGTACACGAGAAGATTGCCGAAAGTCTATGCGAGAAATTGAATATCAACTGAATGGAGTCAGGTAGTCACTTCCTTCCTCTTTTCCTCTACAGCCTTGAGCAATTCCTCCGGGGGATCCTGACGATATCCCTTGGGATTGTTACTCACCCATTTCCATAAATCCTCACATGCATTCTCAAGTGTAAGCTCCGTCTTCCACCCCAACTCTTCATTCGCACGTGCCGGGTTGGCTGTCAGATCTAACACATCGCCGGCTCGACGACCTGCGATTTCGTAGTTCAGAGGGTGGCCGACCACTTTGGTGAAGGCGTTGATCATTTCGAAGACGGTGCATCCTCGCCCCGATCCAAGATTCCAGGCACGTACACCCGGATGTGTGTCTCGTAGGTGATTGAGCGCCGCCAAGTGGCCCTTGGCGAGGTCGACAACGTGGATATAGTCCCGAATTGCAGTTCCGTCTCTTGATGGGTAGTCTGTGACTGTCAAATTCTGTCTGTAAAGCAGGAAAGTTTCTTACCGTCCCCGAATACGAGGAGTTTTTCTCTCTGCCCTGTTGCCACCTGCCCTAACAGTGGCAAAAGGTTGAAAGGTACACCCAACGGATCCTCACCCATAATCCCGCTCGGGTGGGATCCCGCAGGATTGAAATATCTCAGCAATGCACCGTTCCACTGCTCGTATGGTTTGCCTGCCTTCCTCGCATTATTTCGCTGCGCCTCGATGTGATCCGTAATTATGTATTCGATTGTGCTCTTGGTGCGACCGTATGGGTTGGTAGGACCGATAGGGCAATGTTCGGGAATGGGTATCATGTTGGGAACCCGTGTCGCGTCACCATATACGGTGGCAGAGGAGGAGAAGACGATGTTGGGTACATTGTGCTTGGTCATACAACGGAGCAGGACAATGGTTCCGCCCACGTTGACACGGTAGTATTCGAGAGGAATTTCTGAAGATTCGCCAACGGCCTGGGAAAATTAGATTGCGCCTTGACAAAATGCGCTGTGGACAAACCTTCAACGCCGCGAAATGAATGACACTGTCGATGTTTGGGTGTGCCGCAAAGACCTTATCCAATGCTTCTTCATCTGTGACGTCGACCTGGTAGAAGTCTGGCCGTTTTCCGCAGAGGAGTTCGATGCGATCGAGTGAGGCTTTGGAGGAATTGTACAGGCTGTCGACAATGACTACGTGGTAGCCATGTTCGAGGAGAGCCAGGGCAGTGAAGGAACCTATGTAGCCAGTACCACTATTGAGAATAATCAGCCTCTCATGCCCTCCCGTAATTTCTGGAGCTGCTGTTGGTGGGGTAGATAAAGCGCATGCACGCAGTCCAGGTTTGATGCAGGACCAAGGAGATTTTTTTTTTTTTCAGCTGGTGTCTCGACCTACTCACCCAGTGATCAGAACAGTGCCAATCGACATGATGGCTTTGTAGACGGGAGACGGTCGAGGTCGAGGGGTCCGGATACGCTCTCTTAGTTAACCTTGGAAGAATGACTCTGATAAACCATCATGAAGCAAACAAGGTAAGTGGGCAGTCGCGAGGTTTAAAGAAATTCCGCCAGGGTTGCATGTTTAGTTTGTAACCCGAGATGAGCCTCACCACAGCGTGTTTCCGTCTGGGTGGGACTGCGACCAAGAGAGCAGGAGAGAAAGGTGAGATGAGGTACTGTACGAACTACGGATCTCGTATCTCCACAGCGCGGAAGAATCATTGCACAGACAGAAAGTTATATTACGGCTGCCAAGCATCCAGCCTCTGAGAAAAAGCAAGTGTTTGCTGTCAAGTTTCACCACCGCCAACAAGGGCAATGTTTGACGTGCTTCGGCAGACCAGCCCAGCGCCAGCGCAAGCACCAGCACCAGCACAAGCACCAGCCCCAGCACCAGCACCAGCACCAGCACCAGCACCAGCCCCAGCATCAGAAACCCGCCGCCACGCTGACATAAGCCACCCGCCTCAGCCACGGCCCGGGATGAGCTCGCGGGAGTCGCGAAGTGGCTCAGTCGCCGCTTTCGACTTCGTGGAATGAAAACATTCTGGATTCGGCCGTCTCAAAATGCCAAAAACCGTCGCCATTGACCAGATCCTCTGCGCCCAGGAATTCTCCGCTACAAAGACGCCTGCCAACAAAGCCTGGCGATAAATGGCTTCTCTGGCTGCCCGCATCTGTCCCTCACGTCTTCGAAGACCTCCATATCCGCGCGACCGCAGAGCGAAGACAACAGTGCCTCGCAGAGACTGTTGTGATAGAACGATTGGGAAATAAGTCCTCTCGCTTAGGACGCGTAATTTTGGTACTGCCATTGTCGCCGCATCATTTTGGAGGGGTTGGCTTGCTATTGTCGAACGTCTTGTGAATAGCCTCATCAACAATAGTAAGTCCCCATAATGACAATGGCTTCGAATCAGATGGCACAGCGCACAAAGAATTCTGTTTCAATTCTGCTCTCTTCTTCTCTTCTTCTTCCCTTCAGCACCCACCCGCGAAAGATCGAAACCAAGTCCAGCTTGTTTCGCATACCTCGAGTGCAGTCGTCAGCTTCCATGCGCATCCTTTGAGAAGTCTGTCGCTAATCCGTGTAACAGATATTGAACAAAATTTCCGAATTCAGAACTCTCATCTCATTTACTCTGAGCTGTTTTCAGAGCTCTTACCATACTAAAGTCTCAGACTTTCCACTCCAATCTCGACAACACCATGTCGACTCGACGCACCACTCGTGCTGGCAGCAGAGCTGCTAGCAACAGCGGCGCTTCACCGGCACCCACGAACCTCAGTGATATTCCTGCAACCCCTTCACGCCGTCGTCCCCGAAGTGCCAATACAGGACTTCCTGCTGTTGGTACAAAGACAAGCACGGCATATGGATCTACTGGAGTTGCCCGACCAGCCAAGGTTTCAAATCCACAAGGCTCTAACCAGATTGGAAATGTCCTTGAAGGTCTCCTGCGCCCTGCTGATCCAAATGCCGAGAACGGTAAGTCGAGTCCTCGCAGAAATTCAGCTTTACTTATACCATGATAGCCTCTAGCCGCGTTACTCGTGCCGGTTCTCGAACACCCGCCCCTGGCCAGGCCAGCCGTGCTACGACTCCGGCGACAAATATAACTGGACAGGCTTCAGTTCAAGACGGAGATAATAACAACGTCACGGCAAACCGCAGCTTTCAAAACGAAAGCGGCATTTTCGGAAATGCTGGACTGGAATCATCCTCTATGGCTGAAGCCAATGATCTTAGCAATATTGCCGAAGAGCCGGAACACAATGACTTTGACTCGGATGATTCTGCAACATTTCCCCCAAAGGTCACGAGTCCAGATTCGATGGCTCATCGTCAGCTTGAAGAACTGGCTCGTGAGAACACAAGACGAAATACCACTCTAGCTCCTTTTCTCGACACGACCGCACATGATCATGATCCTCGAGGCTTTGGTGTTGCTGGAGGAGGTAACTTTGAGACCATTCCCGATCAACTCTCAGCTGTTGCACAGAAGTATGTACCTCGTTTCAGACTGTCCCGGCAAATGCTGATATTTTACAGGATCTGGACTCATCCTTACAAGGCTTGGGGCCTCATTTCACTCGCTAGTCTTTTCTTGTCACTTCTCCTGGCAACTTTACTCGCCGCTCCTGGCACTTTCCGTTGGTATGGTCCTCTTGATATTCGACACAACATTGGTCAATATATCCCATCTGGTGTGGCACATCCACTTCTTCCTGATGATGCATTGAGTATTCGAAAGCGCTTAAATAGCATTGAATCTGATATTGTCATGATCAAGCGGGATCTCAGAGGCATTGATTTCAAGGCTATGCACCGTCTTGAAGAGCTTCTTCCAGACTTCTTGGTGGTCAAGAAGAAAAACGGTCAGAGGCGGATTCCAGACGACTTTTGGCACGCATTACAGCAGAAAATCAGATCGGATGAGACACTCATGAATGTGCAAGCCCCTTCTGGAAAGAAATCCTCGGGCACTGGCGGGGGACCTTCTGAAAGCAAAGTTCGAATCATCGTCGCAGATGAATGGGCAAAATATCTTGGTGAGAATGAAGCAAAGTTGGGCAAGTTTTCTGAGGAGGAGTTTGTCCGCAAATTCCCGAAGCTGTTGGAAGAGAACGACGTCGTCCCAAGATTGGAAGTTATCGAAATGATTCGTCAAAACTGGGAGGACAATAGCTCCAAGATCATGTCTGAGATGGGTCATCTTTCTAAGCATTTGGAACGTGCTTCCCGCGATATCACGAAGCTTCAACATCAAAGTTCAAACAAGTTAACCAAAGATGAGATCAGAGCTATTGCACACGATGTTGCAAAATTCATTCCAGATGCTCAGCTGAACGCTGCTGCTAATGCCAATCTCCAAAACAGCGTCAATTGGGGACTTACAAAAGTCAATCACCTGGCCACTTTCACTGGTGCCATTGTCAACAATGCCATCACCTCGCCAACTTGGGTTTTCCCAAGTCAGAATGTATGGTTCACAGAGAGATGGAAGCGAAACCTGATGCGAAACCCAGTTCCTATCCCATCTCCTCCCGAGGCAGCATTGACCAGATGGGAAGAGTATGGAGACTGTTGGTGTTCCCCAGTCGTGGACTCGGAAACTGGTTATGGTCCAACCCTTGGTGTCCTTATGGGTGCCAGTATCTACCCTGAGCAAATCGTCATTGAACACATTTCTTCCACTGCAACACTCACGCCCGGCGCTGCGCCTCGAGAAATGGAGCTTCTTGCTTTCGTCCCTGACCCTGAAAGTTTCAAGGCCATCAGCTCCCTCTCAAATGATCTCTTCAGGGATGGAACCGGAGAAGAGACTGGAAAATTCTCAGGCTATGTCCGAATTGCTACTTGGACTTATGATGCCGAATCTACGCAAAATGTGCAACCGTTCACAGTCCAGTTGGATATGAAATCATTAGGCGCTCACACGAGTCGTCTTGTTGTACGAAGCAAAAACAATTGGGGCTCAGGGAGTGTCCCATATACCTGCCTGTACCGTGTAAGAGTTCACGGAGAGGTAGCAATCCCCATGCCACTTGCATAAACCAGTGGATTGGATTATTGTGCGCTTTTGTGCTTGCGTTTTCTGTTGGGTGGCGATTATGAGTGGCGCGTTTGATTGGCGTTGTTGGTGAAATAGGGATACCCTTTCTTGTAACTTAGTTACATAAATGCATCATGTTTACTTTGATCTACCTTCCTCGTGATATGACTTTTAATGAGTAAAGTCTTATTTGATGGCAAGTTTGTGGTTCGTCCTTCTCATTAGAGTCACAGATCATGATTGGCTGCAGAGCGGCTTCCGTAGCCCGCCACTTCCTGACCTCGCAGCAACGTTCAATCTGTCTATTGCAACACACAGAATAATGCAAATGGCCATTCTTAGTAGTGGCGTATGAGAATGACAGCAGTATGGAACCTTACAAGTATTCTCAGATTGATAGTCTTGGAGGGGCGATCCGGCTTCTGACACTTAAAACCGTCTATCCTATTGATTCTAACACCAGAAGACGACCTCCAGCCTCATCACTACCACTTTCTGGCTCACTTCAAGCTCATTATCTTCCAATCTCGAGTCTCAGTCGAACCCAGCGAAGCATCCGAAGTCTCAAGCTCCCCATTTTCACGGCCTTGTCATATGTATGGGGTGACCCAACCCGGTCACACGAGATCTTGATCGATGGCCGACGGCTTCCCATCACCAAATCTCTCTATACCGCTTTAAGAGGAGTTCAAATCGATGCACCAGCTATCACAGTTCGCGTCTGGGCAGATGCCATCTGCATCAATCAGGAAGACCTCGAAGAGCGCTCGGCCCAGGTCTTACTTATGAGAGAAGTCTATCACTCTGCATCATATGTCAGAATATGCTTAGCTCAGGATTTGACTAAAGAAGCCTTTCGATGTCTTCAGTTCATTGAAATACTTCATGGGGCCAGTACCCTCCGTGATTGGGATACTCTTCAACAGCAAATGATGCATGCACCTGTTGAGACGGAGCAGCAGGGAGGCTTTGCCAACTTTCTCGACATCGTGGCTCCTACAGTTGTGAAAACAGTACTCACTTCTTTTGCTGCCATTGACAAGATTACTGGGGGTATTCAGGATATTGTCCAGAACCCCGCAGTCTACAACGTTCCGAAGGAGAAGCCCTTGTATGCTGTGGCGAGCTGGATTCCTGATGACAAGTGCCTTCAAAAAGCCAAGGAACACAGTAATCTTTCAGAAATCGCAACTCAGATTGATAGAATCTTGATAGAGGAGTGCGATTGGTTTTCTCGAATGTGGGTGGTTCAAGGTAACCAAACTTTCTATATGAGCTAGGCTTTGAGTGTTTTCTTAGAAGCATCGGTTCTTCTTAGTTACACTGCTTAATTAGGAAGCTAAAAAATTCCCAAGAGCTCGAGTCTACAGCTTCATCTCCCTATTTCTAAGAATCAAAATCACACGCTAATTTTCTGACCCACAGAGCTTGCCTGTGCGACAACCCCCTTTGTACAATATGGTCTTGCGTCTGTATGGTGGGATCAATTATTTCATACGGCGACATATCTCCATCACACTCACAACCCTTTGCCAAACTATCGCAAGATATATGGGATTAACTTGATCAAAGAAGCATGGGGTGGTAGAACGCGTCAGTCACTTGAAACTCTACTTAGAGAATGCAGATATAAGAAAGCGACGGATCCCCGAGACAAGATCTTTGGCCTTGTTGGTTTGATGGCAGATCCTTTGAATGAGTTTATTAAGCCTGATTACCAGAAATCGATTGTGGATATATATACTGATGCAGTCAGCCATATGATAAAGCAGAGCAAGTCGCTTGATGCTATCTGTGGTTGGCAGACGGTGGGACGTGATGAAAAGCTACCTTCGTGGGTGCCGGACTATGCTTTGAGTCAAGATCTGGCTTCTAGTATTTTAGTTCCGATCGAGGACCATGAGATAACGATACCTAAGTCTTATAATCTCATCGAGCCTGAGTTCTTGGACAACAATCCTTCGACCAAAGGAATCCTTCGCACCAAAGGGATCCTTATAGACGTTATCGCACAAATATCTAGCGATGAAAAGAAGGACCAATCATTGGAGGAAAGAGAAAAGTCTTGGTCAACACTTCTAGCTCGACACAAAAAAGAAACAGTTGAGAGTTTATCTAGCATCCTCTGTTACTACTTCTCCGAGTCAGATGTTAAAACAATTTCAAACAAGAAGACTTCCATCCTAGAGTCGAGCGAATCTGAAATAATCATCTCATACTTGAATACGCTTATAAGTGGTCGTTTCTCAACGACAACAACTCCAGCCAATAAGGACTACCTAGAATCCATCGTGTCCTTCCCTCTGGATAACCCCAAAAAGGATATTCTAACCTCCATACCACCACCAGAGTTCAAGAAGTCTGTTCGACAAACTCTGGATGACGGGACCCGCGGGAGACGACTCGCCATCACCAAAGATGGTCATCTCGCTGCCCTCCCGATGGAATCGGACATCGGGGATCTCGTGTGCGCGTTACGTGGTTGCAGTGTTCCTGTGCTCTTAAGACCGAGACACGATGGGAGATATACCTTCCATGGAGAGTGCTACATGTATGGATTCATGGATGGTGAGGCTTTTGCGTCGTGGATCGGGGACTTGCCCGTGTTTGAATTGGTTTGATGAGATTGCCTTGGGGGCTTAGGGTTTGGGTTTGAATAGCGATGGTGACTACTGCTCCCAGCAGGATGGATTTTCTACTGTTTATGCCGTGGCGAGTCATACTGAGCTTCAATGATTTTCATTCCAGCCTGATATATCTGGGTTTGGGACCGCTGTTCTCATCAAGTCCTTCGCGAGAGGTCGTCACGACCTCGTTGAACTACCAAAAACGGCCCAATGTATCAGAATCATCGCTTTCAAAATTATTTCGAGATTTCGTATCTCTATCACTTTCGATAAGATCCTACAGGTTGACATTCGGAAGCTCAAAAATAGCGGGAAGAGTCAAGCATAATCATCACAAGAAAATCGATATTGTGGGAGTGCTCGGATGATGAGAGATATTTACATCTCAGGTTTCTTTCAGTACAGAACCGTCAGCCACATTATCCAGCCATCTCTCCTCACTCGAACTACGACTCCATCAACTATACTTACTTCATCCCTGCCAAACCGCAGGTCCAGGAGGCGTGTACGCAGCATTCTACTCTCGTCAGCACGATGCACCTCTCACTTGGAAGGGGAAAAACTCACCGTGTTATAAATGTTGACGTGGATCCCGGGGTCCGCGGCCGAATACGCGCCGGGGAAAGCGACAAACGAGGTGGGCATGGAGCTACCACCGCCGGTGACGTGGAGCTGGGCGCAACTGATGTAGAACTGGGCGCCGTTGATGGAGCTCGCCTGGTGCAGCGCGATGTGCTCGATGCGGAGCAGGTAGTCGCCGGCGGGGAGGGACTTGGGGATGGTGGCCGTGATGGTGCCCTTGTTAAGGCTGGCCCACGAGAGCTGGCTCCCGCTCTTGATGACGGGCTCGGCATACGTCTTGAACCAGACCTGGCCTGATCCGTCCCAGGTGCTGAGGGAGGCGGAGTCGGGCACCTTCGCCATGTAGAATTGGATGGGGCCCGGGTGGAAGATGTTGGGGGATGCGGTGAAGGTGACGGAGCCGCCGGCGGCGACGGTCTGGGAGGATGGGGCGCCACTGGTTCCAGCTTGGTAGCAGCGGATCTCGGCGGAGGTGACGTCGCTCCATCCGGCGTTGGATTGGTAGTTGGCTGTTTGACGGACCGCGGCCCAGGCGCCGGTGCCAGTTAGGGAGGGAAATGTATCTGTGCTGCGTTAGGAGTGGTGTTGATGGGATGGGTTTGAGAGGCGGCAAGCATGAGTGAGTAAACAGATGAAGCAAACGTACAATGTCTCTTCTCGACCGGAGCTGGAGAAGCATAACCACCCCACGCCAAGAGGCTCGAAGCGAGCAAGAGAGAAGCCTTCATCGTGACCGATCTATTTCCTTCTTCTGCAACAAGAGATCACTCGAGAAGACAGATAGATGAGGGCCGAGCATGGTCCCAACACTCCCGTACTTATAGCAAGACTGTGGGGTCCCCACAGTCACACGTCCGCAGGGTAATCAAGTTTCACATCACAGAGCGTGATCCCATGATGGCCAAACAGCAATTCTCCCCTTCAAATAAGACGCATCCGGTTGTTTGTCTGGCGCGCCGAGATATATAGATGAGCTCTCGGCTAATGGTAAACAAATTCGAAATGCCCAGGGGTTACCACCGGGTTCTCGCTCCGGCACTTGGGCTGTCACGCACTACCACGCAGCCCATCTACCGTCACCGCGGCACTTCCAAGGGCCCATTCCATCTCGTGGAAAACGAGCGCAGGACAGGCCGGTTAGCTTCCCTTTTGCTCCCACGGCGACGGCTGTTGTGGCGCGCTGCAGGAGAGGGATCCCGGATGGAGCGGAGCGGGATGATGTAACCCAGGGAGGAGTTCAAATATAGAATAGATGAAAGCTGACGGAAAGGAGACGTGACGGAAGAGCCGTTCTCCTGTCATCCAACATCGCAAATTAGCACCCAAAAATTTCAAGACTCGTCGACTCGCCCTCTGTCAACGGTGATGTAGATCGACGTCGCATCAAACGCGTTGCTGCCAGCAAGTCTGCGCAGACCCGGACCCCGCCTAGAAAGTAGTGCGCGGGATACACAGAGGAAGATGGGATTTTTCTATCCGGTGCAAGACCATTTGGTCTTACGCGAGAGTGAGATGAGAAGGGACGAGAAGATGAGGGGGACGAGATGCGAAGAAGAGGAAGGAGAAAGGAGAAAGAGAAACAAGGAGAAGAGCGATCACACTTTTCATGACAAGGTGCTATGCTAGTGCGACCAGCTAGCCATGGAGATCTCGTGGAAAGATCCTTGCTGGTCAACATCAGAGAGCAAAACCCGAAAATAAAAGTACAAGAGAAGATGGAAGGACACTTGTCACTATTAACTTTCACAAGTCGTTCAGACCCATATCAAATCAAACAAGAGACTGCGTAGTAGTTTATGGTTGATGCATCTCGATTCATTAAAGTCGTATCTATGCCTCCCAAATAAGTAATATAAGAACATCAAGAAGTATCAATCATCAAATCATCCTCATCCAAATTAGATCGATGTGACTCGTGTACCATCACAATCAACGCCGTTTCATGCATATGCCCTATCCATATCCAAATGATGTCCACCTTGCGCCTTGAACCATGTTGTGTACTCAATAATATAAACACCAGCGGTGACGCTGTTCTGTTCCTCCTTTCTTCTGGTACATATGTATATATCTGTCGATATCTCCGTGCCACTAATAGGCAGCTACGGCTCTGAGCGGACTTCCTCTTGTCGAAGCACCCGAGTCTCTTCTCTTGAACATGGCGGTAACCATAGCTTTAGGTGTCACGAACTCCACGTCGTATTTACCCTGCGTCAAAGGTACTGAGATGGTGCGCGACGGGGAGGGACGGGGTGAGGATTTCGTATGAAAGTGCCTCTTGATGCAATCATCAACGAGGGCAATGAGACCAGTCGCAACGACAACGCTGGTATTGTTAGTTGTTGTAGAAGGTGAGGATTTGATGATTAACTTACTCGGCGACATCACTCCCTTTCTCGACGAGGCTGGAATCTGAGATCCACATCGAGCAGGGAGGTATCCATCCACCGGCTCGCTCTTCATCTCTAATCTGATTCGGGCTGCGGACCTCCGGCACGATGTGTGCAACAGCTTCTTCTTCTTCGCCACGGTAGAGACGATAGCTGACTTCCTTCTCATCGCCGTCCTTCTTCGTCACTCGTTTCCAGGTATAATTATGACCCCAGTATTCGTACTCGTATCTCTTGGTCGACCTGGCACCACGACGCTTGACTTCCACTTGAGCATAGTTCGAAAACTCGAGCTTGGTGGTATTTGTGGGGATCAGAGCGGCTTTCAACTCTTCTCGCTTGGAGACGTCGTCAAAAACATCCTCGTCTGATCCGTATCCACTATCTGCACGCTTGATATCTCGTCTGCTTTTATGACTGTGGGAGGAGAAGCCAGAGTCGGTACGTTTGAACTCGGGCTTGCGGAAGCCAGAGAATGCATTCGATACGGATCTTGTGACGGCGGGGCGTTTTTCGGGAGTAGGTTGAGTGTACTTCTTGGTCATCTTGCAGACCTCTCGACCTGAAGATCGTTCATAGCGGCGGAGGGAGAACTTGCGGTTCTTGAGGTCATGCATGCGGAGGTGGAAGAGTTGGACAGCTCCAGTGTACTTGCCATCCGTGTCAACTCGTAGATTCATGTTCCCATCGCTGGTTGTATCATCATGTCGGATGTAGAGACGTCTTGTTGAAGGGAAGTAGTCTGCGAAGTCTGAAGGAGATGTCGGTTGAAGGTCACTCTCGACAATCTCCCGATACTCAGGGACTTCGTAGTCGGGGTCTATGCTTTCTGGCTCTTCACAGAGATCCTCGACTGAGTCTGCGTCGGCGTATGTCTCTGTGGACGACCGAGCGTAGAGCGACGTGGCGGGTGATACATCGAAGTTCTTGGTGTAGATGGGTCTCTCACTGAAAGCTTGATGTATCGAGGGCCGCGGACTGCTGCTGACTGATGTTGGTGCTGTGCTTCGTGAGTCCTGGGAGTCGTCACTATGTCTTGACGATGTGCTTTTGGAGCTCGTGCTCTCGGCGGTATGTCTTCGATGTGGCATGTTGAAGGTTTGGAGGGGTAGATACTGCTCGACGGGAGAGCAGCAAGAGGGGTTGATATAGGATATGCGTGATGTTCGTGGAGTGATCTGAATGGGCCAAAGTCTTTGCAGAGCTTTCACTGGCAAGCACTCATTGATCGACGTTGCTGTTTGAACTTGACATGGCGGGGATTGATAGTCGAGTATATAAGTGGATCGAGGGCGGAAGGATTTGCTTTTCGGGTTGGCATGTAGAGTGCAGAATACGTGGAGGTGAAAAGTCTTTTGGCCAGGTGTGTGGGATGGTAGTCGTCAGAGTATATGTATGTCTGGAGATGGAGTGACACGGATGGTGGAGTGGAAGGACGCGTGCACTTGCACTTGGGGGGGTCCGATGTCCATCTCATCCCACTTCACAGAGTGACTTAAGCCCCGACGGACCCCCAAGGAAGGCGACAGACAGCCCTGGAAGAGGCCGGACCCTCCCTGGGGACGACTCAGCAACAGCCTACCGTTCGGCGCCAGACAGGGGGCCGCCATTCGTAGGCGAGGGCGAGTACTCCCACTCCCAGTGGCGCCATCCACCCCAACTCCACCATTTCTATTCCCATCTCCATCCCACCACCTGCTTCGCACGCTTCCGTCAGCCAGCCAGCACCGCAGAACCTTTCGCAGCAACCAGTTCGTATGGCACGCTGCTCTGCACACATCCAGACCGTCGCTGCGATCCTCTCCGATAGGCGTGGCAGGTCGATCGCTGCCTCTTCACCACGGATTCTGCAGAGAAGGTTTCGTCGACCGACCATTCAAGGAAAATCCCATGAGACCTGCACCATGGCATACCGTCATCGTCGGCCAATCGTGGGCAGGGGCAAGGGGCGACGCCGTGAATCTCCTCCAGGCGACCCGAGGCCTCCAGACAAGCCGAGTTGTCGGACCCGGCTGGCTCGCTCTTAATTCCAAACACACGATTACAGGTTCGATGCGTCGACACAGCCCCAGCATCCCGAAACTCCCTCTGAACAGCGGATTCGAACGAATTCCTCCCTTCGTCAAGCTGGCGTGATGCCCAACCTCTCCGACAGTCATCCGGGCGTCGGTCAGATGAAGACGCACCGCTGGTGCACAGTCAGGAACAGCCTCATCACGAATGATATGGACAGCTGAAATGCAGCCTCCAGAAGCCCTCAAGCCCCTCCCAAGCCCTCGTTCGTGACGCGCTGACAACGGACCGTTTAGGTGGCCAAAAATAGCCAATGACCAGAGCGAGACGCCTGGCTGCATGCCCGCGGCCTCTCTCCAGATCTCATAGGCTTTCTACCCCGCTAAAGAGTGATGAGGAGAAACAAACGCCCAGTTTGACGTTGCTCGGTCTTGAGCCTCAGGTGCTATTGAATTCGTCTGCAATTGATTCATTCAGCTGCTTCATCTTCTTCTGTAGGATCACGATACGACAACGGCCATGCAATCCTCGTGTTTGAGTTCTTGCGCTCGCTTATATCTGAGTCGTCGACAGGCGCGGCATTTTGACCTGCGCGTTCATTCGACCATTGCATGTCAGTACAATTCAGTAGTCTGCCAGCAAAGCCTGCAGGAATTGGCCCACAGTGGTCGAGGTCTCGAATAGGGAGGAAGTTTGTTGAGAAAACCCCAGGGCGGAAAAAGAGCTACATCCAGCAACCAATCATTTCCGGCCTTCCTCTTGATTTGGCCAGCCGCGCAAAGCGAGGCTGCAAGTGGATAGCCTGCGCGTACTGTGTCATCGTCTTACTCGTCCACGGTAGTCAATTGATATGCCGCCCTCCTATTGCACCGTTGGTATCTGGAATCGTGCCCGGCTTCCGACCAGCCTAGAGTATCTGCCCGACATCGTTCTCTTCATCTCGCTGGAGGGCGAAGCCCAAATTCAGCCAGAGTCATCGGGTTGTTGGTTCAAGACACCCTAAAAATGAATCTGGCATCAAGGGGGACTGCGCCATGTTCAAAATTGTCTCACTGCAGAAAGGCAACAAGATGCAGGATCGCAATTAATTGCCTCGTCGCGCGGAATTCTTTTTTGGGGACGCCGTCGTAAGACCGGCTTAACGTCCTTCCCACCACAAAGCTTCGGTTGATCGTTCCAGAGTGCCCTATGATTTGCATGCCTATGGAACGATGAAGTTGTCATCTCAGCTTCATTTGACAGGTCCCTCGATTCAAGTAGTACGCGGGGTGCATCAAGGAAATTCTCCAATTTTTGCTTTTGGTGGCCATCGTGCAATTTTCTCCGACAATCCGGCCGCAAATTTTTCATTAGAATGTTTCACGCCGATTTGTTGCAGATTTTGATTCTCCCCCATACGTGCGGCTTTTGCGGTTTCGCCAATGATTACTGTCCATTCGTCAAAAATTTCGGGTCATCTTAGTCCTGAGTATCTCGATGGATAAGTTGCCCTCGCTAGATTCATAGACCTTGGCGAAGGAAACTAGAAACCCTTGTTGCTGCCCAACAGCCAGACTTAACGACTGAATTTCCTTTGTGGAGAATTATCTGCTTCGCCTTATATCGCTTTTGGGTTAATATCTGAACCTGTCATACAAGTAGATTTCGAGGAAAGCGCTCACGAAGTCAAGTGGGGGACTCCTGAGTGCACTTTAATCAATCTGCATCAGATCATGCTAGACACTACATTTGAATCATTCTCACGCCATGAAACGGTCCTGCTGTGCAATGTTACTGGCTGTTTGCGTCAAAGTATAAATATAGTGAGGTTGATCGACAATATGCTCAAGGTACAAAAGACAATATATGTGGACCCGAGACCCCTATCGTTAAGACAATTCCACACATCTCTCAAGTGCAATGTACTAGTACATCTTTAGTGTTACATTGGCCTTTGGGCGGCCAAAAACCGATCTTGTTCTTCAGCTTCAACGTCATCTTGGATTTGACCCCAATGATGGCAACAACGAGAAGTACCAGTACTCATTGTGCACCAGAAGCAAAATTCCCTCTACAATCCCCCATGCTATGATCATCTCCTGTTTTTCAAACTCTTCGTCGCCTGCCGATCCATTGAGCGGCACGCTCCGATCCTTCGACCAGAGTTTCGGTGGTGTGATCTTGAGACTGAGCGATTTTAACATCTAGGATGTATGTTGATCTTACTCGAAACTTAATGTCATGTTGATGAATGATTTATGATGTACAGCCACTAGCTGCTGACACAGATCTAGCTCTCAATCTTTCTTCGCGGCCTAATTGAGATTGAGGTATCTTTGGACTTACAACACTTGAATGGCTGTAATTAAGGAGGGATTCATTATATGAACGAAAAGAAGGTATTTCAATATCGTCCTCTGCATTCCAGAATAGATACTAGCCATGTTGATTAGATACGATGTAGGCTCGTCGGGGATTTAGAATTACCAACTAAGGGGTCTATAAAGAACGAAGTTAAATGATCTATTTCCATAACCACCTAACTGTGTCCACGTATCTCGAAATTCACCTTTGTCCATCTGCCGAATCTCCTATCATCATCCGTATACTGTCGTCCACAAATCTCGAATGACCTGTCTGAAAATCCACCATTGATTCCTCTTCCAAACAAAACCACCACCACTCTGGTTCACGCTCTTTACCAACAGACCACTCTAGCTTCATTGAATCGGTACTCAGACTTTACTCAAGTAAGATGGTACCTTTTCGTTCACGGCGCATCCGCATCTGCTCTACTTCACGGTTGGAATAGGGATCGACAGGGCTGAGAATAAAGATCGAGCAGATTGAATGCACAATAGGGTATCTTGGATTGAGCGTCACCATATTGGTTTTGATAGCGCTGGGAGTATTGCGGTTGATCGATTATCTAAACCCTGAAGTTGGCTCACGGCCATAAACTGCTGCTGTGTCGTTTCTTCCCATGGGTGCTGGATCTATCTCGTGGCAGCAGCAATTCCCGAGCAAACTACATGTACATTTAAGCTCAATCATGTCACCCCACTCTTTCTTTATATCTTTAACAATATAAATATAAAACGAGCAATTTGCTGCGTGACCGTCCCGGGCACAATTTGCACAGGCACCACGGTACCGACCCCCAGTAGTAGTATAAGTGGCCATAGCCACCACACAAGTGCCATATGCACCAATCCCTCTGCGGTATCAGTCTTGTTAGCACAATGTTGATGGCAGAGATCCACAAGATAAGCTCTTCAAACAGTTTCAAAGTCGATCTGGTTTACTTACAACTGGCAACGAGTGCACGCTGCTGGTCCCACCAGTTCATCCCGCAATGTGCAGGGTCGCAGTCCCCTCACAGGCGGAGCGACGCGCACCCCCCCCCCCCGCGCCCTCAACCCCTGGGTCCGGGAAAGACTTTCCGGGGCGGAGAAGGAGGTCTCGGCGGAGAGGGAGCGCAAGAGACAGTTTCGACAACAGTGTTAGCCTTGAGCTCGCGAATCCTCGTAGATTGTCGGACTTACATGAGAAGCGGTGCACTAAACCCCATCACTACAGCAGTGATCGCGCTGGGCGGGCTTGGTGCACCAGGAGCAGGAGCCGGGAGATAAGGCCCCAAAAAATTTGAAGAATGGCAGTCTGCTCTTCAGGCAGCTACCACAGCCGATTCTTCTTCTGGTCACTACGCGAAGCAGAATATCACTCTGCCCCTAGATGTTATCGAAATTGGTTTCACCTGTCGACATCTAACTGGTGCTTGCACTGCTGGTGGTGGCGGTGGTGGGAGTGCCGGGCAGCCACGGCAAAAGGAACGACGAGACGAGGACTAGCATAGGAGAGACAGCTCCTGCTGCTCCGAAGAGGGAAAACGCGAAGGCCGGGTCAGGGCCTGGGAGGGCCCAGACGGCTCCGTAACGGAGAGGCGAGAGGTGGTCCCGCGCGGGATCGAAGGCGTGTCATGGATATCATCAGCTTGCATTCTATCCCTCAAGCTAAGAAGGTACAAAGATTAAGCAAAGTATCAGAGAGAAAGTAGAAGTCAGAATTCGACAAATGTAATAAACGCTTCACTGTAGGCCATTAGAAGAGGAAGAGTTAGGAGATACGTAGAATTGAAATAAGAATGTTGATTGTAAGATAGTAATATTAAAGAAGGTACGTTGTCTTGATTGTTGATTTTTAGAACTTGAACTTGTAAGAGTAAAGACAAAATATATTGTCCTTGAAAATAGAGCAATTTAGCAAAAGAAAGGAAGAGGATAATAGCGAAACAGGAAAATATCTAAAAACACGGCGGAGAAGCTACGCAAGGTCGATAGAAGAAGTTTCGGCAGAGAAGGTAAGCAGACTACCTAATGTCAAAACGAGATATCGACAATATATAACCTGCACACATTGCAGAAGGTCAAAGAGGATCAGAGCACAGAGCACAGAGTGGTTGGAAAAAAACAGATACAGTCGGGAGAAGATCGCGACTTACAGGGCTGACGGAGCGCATCACCGAGCTACAAATAAAGTAGAATGTCGAAGAGAGTCAGAGCACAGAGTAGTTGGAAAAACAGATACAGTCGGAGAAGACTACAACTTACAAAGTGTATTACTACAGCCAAACTGATCCCTGATAACTTACTCCGAGTAGTGATTGTCCACGTCCTCTCTCCGACACTCAACAACGCAGCGAGAACAGGCGACGCCATTGTCGAAGCGCGGACGCAGAGAGCGGTCGCGGAATCACAGGCGCGGATGTGCGTGGCGAGAATCGACAATGGAAACAAGAAGTAGTGCCATGAATGTGGAAATGGGAGATGTCAAGTCAAGATGGCAGAAGTACAATGGAAAGTGGATATGGAGAAGGTGTGTCGGTACCGGAGAGCACCTGGCCTGGTCGGGCCCGCTGATGGTCGCCACGGCGATGGGTTGGGACCACCAACCTTGGTGGGACATTTCTCATTGTTGAATGTAGACTTTAAAAGTAAGGCCACAGTCGTGTGAACAGTTCAGGGATGTAGTGTATTGCTATTGAGCTGTTTATATACTGACGCGCAGGTAGCGAGATCACGCGAGGTGAAAGGGGAGGGCGTTAGTGAATGCGAACTAGTGAATGCAAACACGTACGCCAAAAGCTGGAAACTCTTTTTGTATTTAAGAACCTCCATTCTCTGGATTCAGTACGCTGAATAATAATCTGGTACCAAAGAAAAACCAGATTGTCTGTGCGGAGATCTTCAAAAAGATATATAAACAGGCTCCTTCTGTCACGAGACACTCTAGAGGTTACAAGACACGCTAGTAGCTAAGGTAGTAGACACGCTAGTAGCTAAGGTAGTGGACACGCCAAGATAGTTGGTTCACCGGTGAGTCCTTAAGACTTACCGGTGTAGCTAGAGGATTCTACAGTCTTAATCACATCTTTGCGTGTCTCCTACCACCTACAGAGAGAGTCTCTACGCCGAAATACTTTTTGAGGTTGGTGATTGCGAAGCTACTATCTTGAAGGTGAATCTTAATGTTAAATAATGATTTAGTATTAAAGCAAAGCTAGATCGTCTATACAAAAGCTTATAAAAAGGCGTACAAACATGCTCCTACAAAGAAAGCCTCTACATCGAAGATACTCCTCGAGGCTCTTGATTGTGAAGCTGCTATCTTGACGCTAAAGTCCAATCATCAAAAACTACTCATCGACATCATCTCATTATCTAACGAATGCTACACTATACCCAACACCGGCACAGCCGTCAACAAACAAACAATGTAGAGCGACAAGATATCCCATTTCTCATCCTCTTCATCACTTCACTTCCACACAATCTCTGATCATCGAAAGATCTTAATCTGGCCAGGAGTTGAGAGACAGCAGCCCTCTCGCCAAACCCACCAGACTCCTACGTTGGAGGGTCTCAGGAGGGAATTCTAGATCGAGCGGGGGGGGATATAGATGCGATATTATCATTTAAGAAGAAATGAAGAGAAGAGGGGATCAAGGAGGCATCAATAGAAATCTATGATTCCCGTTGTTAACGATGCATTTAGAGCTTCGGCTGGCCGCGGTTATGCCGGTATCATTCGAGACGATGGGATAAAGTCGATTGCTTGTAGGTTCATTGTTCTATTATACTAATAATTGTGATATGTATACTTTCTCCTCATTTAAAACAGTAAGGGAGAGTTTCAGTGCGGCTATAAATCTTATTAGTGATCTGTGGGCAGCTAAACTGTAGAACAAGGAGATTAGACTTCTATATGCCTCTTCAGGTCTTCTCTTTCCTAGAAGTAAAGTATTTATGGAACAGATCTTTTATCGACGTTCGGTAGCTAAACTTTGACATATTTCACACTTCTTCATAACCACAATTAGCTTAGGAAACTCCATTGGTCGTAGATCCAGGTGCTATCAAGGGCTTAAAGAAGTTTGAAGTTAGTCAGAAATGCTCGCAACCCCGGATCAAAAACTCACGATAAAATATGCCTTTAATAAAGTAGAACTACTCTTTAAGAAAACATTTGATCCCACTTTATGCATCGAAGTTGAAGCCAGCAAAGGAACTTGGAAGAGGTCTGCATCACGTGCACCGGGTTTTGACCAGGGGTGCTTAGCGCGAAATAGATATCCAAATTTCCATCTCAACTTCATTTCCATCAGAGCTATCAATCACCCGATTCTTGCTTCAATCCACGTCCGATTACGAAAGGGTCGCATTAGAGGTTGGAATTGTGCCTTGGGTACAAATTTTGATGTTTTAAAACCTGCCTGCACCTGCAGCATAGCTCCTGCTTAAGAGGCGTTACCTCAGGATGGCAGCGCGGAATGTCTCTCCAGGAGGAGCTCTTCTACGGGCGTCGAGAGTCTTTGCGATACCACCGCCATTAGCAGCTCCTACGAGCTCCTTATTCAGTTCCGAAACGGCAACCCTCCCACATCCAATTCATCAATCCATCACGACACCTTTCCCAGCATTGCAGAAAGGGGATTGGGGGTTTAAACGACCCCTTCCTAAGAAATCGACGACCAAAACATCTACGCCAATCATTCGAGTCAAGGCCATCGATAACTACAATCAATACACAGACTTTGCTTCTGCAGCAGACCACTCTCTTACACTTGCGAAATGGCAGGAGATGGAAATGCCATTTACTATTTTAGTAGCGAAGAAAAGAGAGCACAACCAGATCTACAACTCCGGGGAGCGAAGGAGTGTATTTGACGAGGAAATAGACAAAATTGCGGACATAGAAGATAGACTGGGCTCAGAAGATTTGAGATGGAAGTTTAAAGGCCCTTGGCTGGCGGCTCTCAGCGAAGGGGAATTCCAGGAATATATGCGAAAGAGTGTCAAGGGTAGGAAAGTCGAGTTTCAAGAATATCTTCGAACGCCGTGCGCAGAATTACTCACCGCCAATGCTCGACGCGCCTTCCTCTCCTCCTCCGAAGAGATACCAAAACCAAAGACATATCTTGCTAGAGATGTGACCGAAGAGCAACTCAATGCGTTTATCAAATCTCTTCGACATGATCGTTCATCACTTAATAAACTCATTCGGGCGTTCCTTGATCTTCCTCCTGCTCCAACGAAAAATGCTAGTAACAGCAGGAGCGACGGCGAGAGGACTTTGGGATTCTTGGCTCAACTCAGCGGAGAGGAAGAGGTAGATGATATGGGCCTTCCGCCTTCAGATTCTCCATACGCTGATAGCGGACCTCCTAAAACTCATCCCTCAGGTGGCCTTTCATACCTCCGCACCTCAGCCTTCACTCAAAACCATCCAGTCTTTGGTCCTCGCAAGAATAAATCCCCCGTTGAAGCCCGCATCGTTGTACCTAGAGCCCAAGGTGTTGCTCGTAAGAATGCCCTACCTCTCATCGGTGTTGGTGGTATCGTATGCGACATTCCAGCTGGTTCCGAGAATGGTGGTTGGGATCCAAAAAATGGGAAGAGCACAATTGCTGGCCTGCTCAATATCGAGCCCTATAAAGTCGGAGGTAGCAAAGCTTATGTCTCACCTTATCAAGCAACTATGGATCCTGAAGGAAGAATAATAATGAAAGTCAATGCTGCAGATCCTGTTGATGTTGGTGTCAAGTTGGGAGAAGCACCAGAGATTAAGCGAGCACCTGCTGAAACTGGTCGTTTGGGTGCATCAAGAAGCCTATATGGCTCTCAATCTATGAGTGGGAGAGGTTATGGACTGTCATCCGAGCCAGTGTCACCTTTTAGCCAACCCCGTTCGAGATCGGTAGTGCTAGATAATGCTACTTTTCACCACGAGTTGGATAACCTAGCGAATCTCAAGCGATAGATGTAGTTTTGGTGAAAGAATGTGCTATTGGCGTCGCTTATAGAGGAGGCTTTGTAGTATAGCATATGAGATTTGTATATCATGATCCTCTTCAACCCTCATTAACCGTTGTTTGTGAGAGAAACTTCATTTAAGTTCAGACTTAGCCACTCTTCCACCCAAGTCGACTTGTCCTCTACTCTTTCATATCACCCTTCTTTGGTAGCCGGTTACAGCGTGGCTGACTTTATCTAGTATCGCATTAATACCATGAGTGCCGAGTAATAGTCGGATAGGAAGATTTGAAAACGGCAAGATCTGAAGCTACAAGAGTTGAACTTGAAGGTTTATTATAACTTTAGTCGAGGATCAGAGGCTTTATTAATAGGAACAAATCGCGGCGAGAATAAGGCATGTTTACAGTGGGGTCGGAGAAATAGCCAGCAGGATCTTCAGTTGACTACTTTTAGATTGACCTACCATTAGAAATGCGAGAGTCTCCATCTTGGTAGGACACCTTTTCTTTGTTTATTCAAAAGTCTTTTCAAATGGGTCATGTTGATGAAGAATTAGCAGGCGTTGCTCGCTTAATGAGCTTATGTTGCAAGTGAAAAGGTGGAAGGAAACGAAAACATTTCATGGATGTACTCGGTGAATTCCAAGCCTGCATAAATATGCAGAGTGAAAATACTCCCAATTCCTTTCAATTAGCATAATCAAAAACAATACCTCGCAGTAAAGCAGAACGCCTTCCATACGCCTAACCACGAAAGCCACTGAAACAGAACTGAACAGCAAACTCAAGATATTTCAAATATCTCGTTCTAATCCATAACCGCAACCCTTCCACTATGAATCACGTTTTTCTTGGTGGGATTCACTGGTTCTATTGGTCTTTAAGTCTCCCCAAAGGAGCATATACCTAGGGCCGAGGTGGGTTGTTCCCGAGACGATTGCGGTTAGCCAACCTTAATATGTCGGAAAGTCTAGGAAGTGCTGGGGTTATTCGACGTGTTAGATTTTGTGCAGGTTGACCTATATTTGTTTGAGCTGGCGGTCCTGTTTGTCCTGGGGCTCCAGCCGGGTTGCTGGCTGGTGTTGTAGGCGCCGCTGGTTCTTGTGGCCCAGAAAGAGTACCGGTTTGTCCTGGAGCTGATGGGTTCTGAGGAGCACTGCTTGGTACAGAGAACAGAGAAGCCAGTGAGGGTCGTGGTGGTTTCTGCACAGCATTTTTTATGCTTTCAGCATGCAAAGCCTCTCGTCCTTGTCGTATTTGAGCCATACGAAGAGTCCGATTTGTTCATTTACTCCAGCTTTCATAGTCTTTTCCAACTTCATGCTGCCTAAGCCCCTGGCCTTGGGGTCTCTTGACGATTACGTGTGCCCTGTGTTGATTACGGTCAGGTTGAATCTTTTAAGTAGGCTAGTGATGGACCATACCAAATTTCCTCTGGCATAAATTCAGTAGCATTGAGATATGTTCCACAATGAGAGTCCCAGAAACTCTGCTGCTGCATTCTTTCAATGAAATCCATACCGACTGGATACATGACATGCTGAGCACCAACTCCAAACCTTTTGGAGACGCGGCGTCTAACCTAGCCAATTTAGTATCATTCGGATGAAAGCAGATGCATTATTATGGTAAAGCATACACCATAACCGGTCATATATCTGCCATCTCCATAGTGCTGGCTGTAATTTGGCCAGTTCGTTTTGATCATCGCGAATGCTGGGAAGGGGCCTCCTGTCAAATTTGTAGGCATTCGGGACCAACATCCGCCAAGGGCTGCATTCTCAAAAACACGACCAAGTTTGTTTACTTCCTCATCGTCGAAGTACTAGAAATTCAAGATCAACTTCTTAAAAGTAACAGAACAAGGATACGTACAGGCTCGGTAGATATCGGAGAAGGTTGCCTCGACTCACGGATGTGATCTGTTGCGTGCTTTATGATACGTTAATCAAATCAAATAGAAGAGTTTAGGAACAATACGGTTACTTCATGGATGATCTAACCTTGTTAGCGTATGTGCTGATACTCAACTGGAAGACTTCTCGATTAATGTTTTCGCTACTAAAAGCTGTGAGACGAGACGTTCTTCTGTTGACAAATTATTCATGAGCAATGGAGCAACGGTCTGCCAGGCTATGTATATATGAATTCTAACATATCTCCCGTTGAAAATATAAGGACAACAAAGTCCGTTGCGTAAACCAGGCCGTGGCTGGCCACCTGGATCCTCAGTTGCTGAACAAAAAGCGAAGGCTATCATTGAAAGCATATCGGATGTAAACTGATTTAGTCTTGTTTTACCCTTTGAAGCTTCCAGCGGAGTTCGGAGTCGAAACGACCCTTGATTTTGTCCTATCGGTGGACCTCCGTCATTAGGATCAAATTCTCTATGCGGTAGAAGTTTTCGTGGGGTGTACACAAGAGCATCGAACCTAACAACCTCAGCAAGAAATATTTGTATGTGGGCCAATCGTACAACTAACACTTGATGAGTTAGTGAGTCTATAGCAAGGAATAAAATTCTGGGCGACAGAGATCATGAATCAGTTGAGAAGGCAAAATTTTTGTTGAGAGGAAAGAGAACAAGAGATATAAAAACGTTCTTACAAGAGTTGTAAAGTAATATTGTAGAAGTTTTGTCACAAGTTTCAAAATCGGTTCCAGGATTTTCCAAACGATTGGGTTGCTGGCTTTCCAGATGCCCGAATGATTCGGGCCAAGAGGGATAGTCACATCAGCCTTGGGCTGCCACCATTGATTTGGTCTGAATAGTGGATGAAGAGGATTGAGCAGGTCATTGGGTTTAGGACGTGCTAAAAACAAGCTGCCTAGGTGGTCTAACTCCTACGTAATGAAGGTTTCTAACTGGTCTCTTTCCCAGGATTTATGGTGTCTGTATTCTTCTACTTGTGAATTTGGTGCTCCAGCGGGAGGAGGACTAATGGGCGTGAACCCGGATTTTCCGCGGTCAGATAAAAATTTGAGGTTGGGTTCAGTGGCAGGTACCACGCCATACTTTTGTGCATAAATAGATATAGGTTGTGGGGTGCCAGTTGGATTCATTCTACTTGGCTGTGGATTTTGGAAAGACCCCATTTCAAGTATCAAATAATCGTAGTTTTGATAAAGATGTAAGTGAAGATTTAGAGTAGTAACTAATATATCCGAAAGAACTAATCAAGGGAAATATTATTAACTTTAAACAGACCACCGAAGGTGGCATAGCTCATTACCAAGTCCGAACTTCAAAGAAAATTTAATGTCCGCGTCTAATTAGACCGGGAATGTGAGTGTCTTGAAATCCAATTCACAATCTTTTTCAAAGCATCCTCATCTACGTGCCCTTCAACCAAATACTCATCCGGAGTACTAACACCTTCACCTCGTAAGAGAATATGGTTCAATCCCTTGCATATCTCCATATCGACGTCCATCATTTTCCAAGTCTCCTTCATCCAAACACTGAAATCACTAATTTCGGTAACCTGATAATCTCTGCTAGGCTGAAACAATAGAGTAGGTCGATTCAATAGCACGGTTGCAGTCACTTGATCGTACTCTTTGACACTGAGCCAATATGAGGCTGGTGCACCGAAGGGAAGCTGATCCGAGGGAACCGTGGTGTTGAAGTTAGGAGACTCGATAATAGCGATCTGCTTCTCAAAAACGCTAATATATTCCTCCGTAACATATGGAGGATCGTGATGTAGTGAGTCAAGATAGCGGAGCTGTCGCAGAGCGGAATTATACATCTTCTCCGCAGGTGCACAGAGCAACAATAAGCCTTTGATATTAATATCTCTCTCAGCTAGCATTGGAGCAACGCTTGCACCAAGGCTGTGACCTAATACAAAAATTGGAGTTGCTTTGGGCAGCTGCTCCCGCAATTTCATAACAGCCTTGAGCGCGTATGGAATGTACTCTTGCTCAAGTGTCATTTGATCTGGGTTGACTCCACTTGACGGCTTGTCCCATCGACAAACAGCAATTCCATTGCTAGCAAGACCCCACGCAATATCTTTCAAAGGCTTGTTGGGTCCAATGGTACTATCTCTATCTGTTGGTCCCGATCCAGCAAGAAAGACAACTCCAGCCACAATGTCTGCTTTTGGAATGCTGAGAGTAGCTCCAACTTTAGCGGGAGAAGAATTAATTATTATTTCCTCCTCGGAGAATATTCCTCGATCAACATATCTTGGTGATTTCCAAATTGTTGGGCTCGGTGTTGAGGGCTTAAATCTCAAGCCTGAAATTATATCCTCATAATTGAACGTAATGACAGCCAACAATTCTGCTCTTTCGAACTTCACCAAGATAGTAGCAGTCCTGCTTATTCCGAAGGCTAATGTTGCGAAGGATTCAACGCTAATAGCGGAGAAAGAGACAATATCGCCATGCTGTCTTTTCAAATCCTCGGTGACTTTCTTTAGGAGCGCCGGTGAGAGTAGCAATCGGATAGTTAATGTTGATTGCTTGAGAATGTCTTCATATCGATGAGACTGGATAAGCACGACAATATCAAGAGCCTTGTCTGTGATCTGTTTGCGTTGAGAGGAGGAGAGTGGGCTGGGTCGTGAGAAAAGGCCAACCCATTGCGATAACCACTTCCAAGCTGTGGTGAGGTATGAAAACATTATCGACACATACACAGGAAAAATTGTCAATTGCTAAATTGACATTGAGAATTGCGAGGATAAATCTGATATTAGACAGTTGCTGCCTTGATCAACACGCGTCAGGAATTAATGCTATCTGGGCTATCGGGGAGATGAGCGCCGAAGCTGACCTTTGATAAATTGAATATTTTACTTGTTGATTGAGATGATATAAAGCGGATTGGAAAGGAAAGGAAAGAAAGGCTAAGTTTCAAGATTTTTATAGATTAATAATGATCAATGGAAGGTTGTTGGAGGTGTCGTCCAGAGGCTCTTCGGTTGCGCCATGGCCCAAGCTTTTGACGGCTTCGGGGGCATGGATTTCCCTCCCCGCACCGGCGTCTCTCCTTAACATCACATCAACATCCCACCTTCAAAATGGCTTCAATTGGTTCTCGCAACCTGCCAGTATGGAGCTGCCTTCCGCCATCTCCATAGGAACCAGCAATGGGGTTGCTTCACAGAGAATACATACAATCGCTCTCATTCCTGGAGATGGCATTGGAATTGAAGTCGTTGAAGCTGGCCGTCTTGTCCTTATCCACCTAGCGGCACAAATCCAGACTTTCTCTCTGCTTTTCATGAGCTTCCCTTGGTCTAGTACCTACTATAAACAACACGGGAAATACCTGCCGGATGATGCTCTCAAGCAAGTTAAGAAGTTCGATGCAATATTGTTTGGAGCTGTGGGAGCTCCTGATGTTCCGGATCACATCTCTCTGTGGGGATTGCGCTTGGCTCTCTGCCAGCCTTTGCAACAATATGCAAATGTTCGGCCTACAAGAATCCTTCGCGGGACAAGCTCTCCTCTCTCAGCCTGTAAGCCAGGGGATCTCGATTGGGTAATCGTTAGGGAGAACAGCGAAGGAGAATACGCGGGCCATGGGGGTACTTCACACCTGGATCAAGCTTGGTCTGTAGCTACAGAAGTGTCCATTTTTACCCGTCATGGCGTCGAGAGAATCATGCGTTTTGCATTCGACACAGCAAGATCGCGGCCGCGCAAGAAATTGACGGTAGTAACCAAGAGCAATGCCCAAAGAAATGGGATGGTGTTCTGGGACTCCATCGCTGTCCTTGTAGCGAAAGAGTATCCAGATGTAGAAGTTGACAAGATGCTAGTCGACGCAATGACTACGAGAATGGTACTCAATCCTGCTAGTATCGACACGATTGTCGCTACAAATCTGCATGCAGACATCTTATCTGACTTGGCAGCTGCGCTTGCTGGTAGTATTGGGATTGCACCAACGAGCAATTTGGATCCAACGAGGAACAACCCTAGTATGTTTGAGCCAATCCATGGATCTGCATTTGACATCACAGGGAAAGGAATTGCGAATCCCGTGGCAACTTTCTGGACAGCGAGCGAGATGCTAAAATGGCTTGGGGAGCAAGAAGCGGCTGAGTTATTGATGGAGGCGGTAGAGAACGTTACTGAAGCTGGAATCAAAACCCAAGACTTGGGTGGAAAGAACAAAACAGTTGAAGTAACAGATGCTGTATGCCAAGAGATTGAGAGACTTGTGAAAAGCGGGATGAGGAGTATATCATTAAAGTCCACCTGACTTACGTTCACAAATGTCGCCCTACCTAAGATAATTCAGGCTGCCGTTAAACTTTTGATATTGTTGACCTACAACCTTTCTAAAGTGATAAAAGTAATGAGAAATGATTTTGACTCACACAATTGAATTGAATCTCGCACATTCTTTGCTTAGGAGAAAGAATAGAGTAAACGTGGTTGATAATACTCTCATTAGCAAGTATGACAGCAATTGTGCAACATGATTGGTTGGAGGAGGAAGTACAAGGAATAAAGTTTATCCGAGTGGAAGCTAAGGAGACGACCTCCATCTCTAGTTATATCACGACAAGTTATAGAATATGGCTAATGAAGCAAATCAACAAGAGCTGTCAAATTCACCAGAGCATTTAGCCGTACAAGATGACAACGAGTTAGAAGATGGACGACAAAGTATACCAGAAACTCAGCAACAACAAAATGGATTTTGTCTCCAATGCAGACAAGTGTTCAAGACTAGCGCCGAGCTTCAAAATCACATGGGAAGTGCATGTTGGGCTGGTTTTAATCAAAGAGTGCAGCCGGGCGAATGGACACCCGCCCTAAAGAATTACGTTGTGCGAGCTCTCGACCTAGAAAATGCCAAATCCAACCTATCAAATCCCATCATTATGAACAAGATTCTGGACATGATAGAGGCGAATCGGAGATTGATGGTACCGATTGATTGGAATACAGCAGCTCTACCTCAAGAAGACGTTATCCCCGTACCTCAAGCACTCCCCAAACCTCGGCGTCCAAGATCAGCTAAGAAAATTGAACCGGTTTGGGTGGAGAGGTCGTACCCTGAAGCTTATTACACTAATGGGATCGAAAATCCAGTCAAAAAACTCTTCAAATATGAAGATGGGAAGCCTTTTATAGCGACTCGCGATTCACGCGAGATGCTCGTCTACATTGATGGAGCTTGCAGCCATCAGGGTAAAGTAGGTGCTCAAGCTGGCTGTGCGTTTGTGTTCCGTGGTAGCGATGGGATTCGCCGACCTTGGGATCTTCCCAAAGGAGTCTATTGCATGAATGGGGCGTACTTCTTTCGATTGGAAGATGTAGGTCCCAGTGGCAAACCAGAGAACCCAACGAGCCTGAGAGCAGAACTTCGTGCTGCTGTAGCTGCACTATTCTATCTACATCACGAGGCAAAAGACCTGGAATTCTGGGCGCCAAAACAAGAGTCAACGCTGGTCGTGGCAACCGATTCTACATACGTTGTAGATGGTGCTACGAAATGGTGCCGTACTTGGGAATACAGGGATAAATGGAAGTTATCCAGTGGAGCTCCGGTTAAGAATCAAGACCTTTGGCAGTTGTTATTACGTGGCGTTCGAGAATTGCAGGAAACGAGGTGTGAGAAGGTCTACTTCTGGCAAATCACGAAGGAGCAAAATGAGACTGCCGATCGGATGGCAAAATATGCGGCGACTCTGGAAAAACGTTCAAGATATGGCGTTCCTGTCTCTGGGAGTGTTCCAATTTTGATCGAAACGTTAATTGAACCAGAAGCAACTCCAAGTGACGCTGACTGAACTCGGAAGTTTGGTCCAAAAATTACTCTTCTCACATACGAGTCTGCCTCTCTTGGTTATAATGCCACTTGAGAAGGCACAACAGTGAATGCAAGTATTTTTCTACAAAATTTCATTCCAATGATTGATTTCCGTTTGCCAGGGAGGATTCTTGTGCTTGTAAACTAACAGTGATAGCATGTCATCATTGACTTCATTTAAGCATTATAACTCTCACCAGTACAACAGAATTTCTAGGCGGATCGTCTTACTTTCAGGCGAAACTCCTTCATGTTCTACAATTTCCGCCGAAAGTTATGAGAAATAAGCGATCTGGATTTCAGGAGTGAAGTATTGGGAGGAAGCGAGCTATGCTAGGAACCCTGTGTGACTGTAGGATATAAAGCACAAATATGGTTCACTCAAATATAAAATCTTTCAGCACCAAAACATATAGCTAAACTGCTACACTTCATTGAGTGGAAGACCGCCTTGCTCAATACTTTGCATTGAGCGAAACCCCGCTTCGGTGTTTTCTTTACAGGCATTTATGTGAGCTCCAGTTTGAGTATCTCAAGCTTTAGCAATTATTTTTAGCTTATGCTTTTTACACTCTTGGAATTTTAAGAGGTGGACAGGTAAGCTTTTGGTCCTTTATTTTTCGAGGTCGTTGGCTGTGTTGATTTGATTTGATCTGGACCCGATGTTTACTCGCTTAGCGAGCTCGGCGTACTCGTTCAAACTACAGTTGTGAGAATTGAGAGGTTTATCCTCGTTTAATCCCTCAAAAATCAATTTGATAACCCGTCTCCTTAACAATATCCTCAAAAAGCTTTGATTCCAGTCTTCCTGACTATTTTCCGTCTCTTTTTACCTTTGTCATTCTCTCACCCATCCCCGCTATCCCATTCTCGGGAACCCTTCCACTCACCCGAAGCGAAGTGCTCTCCTCAATCGCATCATCCCCACCACCCTCCCATATTCATTGATCTCGTCCAGGTACGAGACCAGAAAACATTATGGCTACAAAGATCCAAGAACAACTCACCCTTGCTGGTGCAAAAATCGCGGTAGCCGCCGCAGCTAGGAAGGCGAAGGAGATAGGAGTCGATATGAATCTTGCTGTTGTGGATGCTTCAACCAACTTACTGCTTTTTGAGAGAATGGACGGGGCAAAGATTACTAGCGTTGGAAGTATGTTCTGTCGCTTCTTTTCTCTCGGTAATCTGTCGTTGAGGGCTCCTGAGACGGGTTTGTTGGATATATATGGGGCTCAAGAATCGATGACATGAGGTGCAATGAGTGATAACATGGTCTTCCATACTTCAAGTTTGTTAAAAATAAAATAAGAAGAGAGCTAACATCCCCCAAGTAGCAATAGACAAAGCCTTCACAGCCGCAGGCCATCGCGTAGGCACACACACCTACAAAGAAGCAGTCTGGCCCGGCGGAGCGGCGTACGGCATTGGAAATAGCAACGGAGGGAGGTTTATGACGATTGGTGGTGGTTTACCTGTTTTGAATGCTAAAGGAGAGGTGATTGGGGGTATCGGGGCGAGTACGGGGACGCCTAAACAGGACGAGGAGGTTGTCAGGGCGGGGGTAGAGGCTCTGGAGAGGGTTTTGAGGGGCGACAGGGCGAAGTTGTAGGCTATTATTCTAAGTTTGAGAGTTGTGAGTTGTAGGTATCAGTGTATTTGTACAATATATTGTTGACGATATAGTAATCTAGTATTGACTCTATGCTGGTATACAAGTCATATATCTTACAGACAGCAGCTATCCCCATCCAACGCAGAATCCAAAAGAGCCATCAAAGGCGTCCAATTCTCCCTCCATAGCTCTCAAACATCCGAGTCTGGGAACTTTATTCGGAGCATAATACTTCAATAACGTAGTCATATCATCCTCATTCATTTCACACATCTCCTCCAAACTATACGTATCACTAACTTTAATCATCCAAGCCATTCTCTTCGGACCTTCCCCAGGAGCAGGCGCAACTTTTCTCAGCAGCTGTCTCAACCTTCCAATCTTCTCTATCGCCATCCCCGTATTCGGTGGGAGCTTCTCGGCAATTTGCCTCCTCACAATATTTGCCAATCGAGGACCTTTCCCATTCGTACTGACCATAATCTGTAGAGGACCATCTCGGTGCACACTACCAAAGTAGAAATCGCACTCGGGTGGTACGTCCGCAATGTTTGCAGCTATTTTTCTCTCTTTACAGAGCTTCCATATCTGCGTTGAAGCTTCCGGATCATCCACCGCAGTCAGGACCATATCGACATTATCCAGATCCGCGGGCTCGAATTTCCGGTCCACATAATTCACCTGACCTTTTTCTATTCGATATGCGACTTCGCGATTAAGTCCTTCTCGAGGAGATACAACAGTGACTTTGGCATCTGCATTCAGAACGTTCAAGATCCGCCCCGCAGCTACCTGCACTGGTATTAGTGGCGATCCAATTGTATACTGCAGAAGACATGCCTCGCCGCCGCCAACGACCAAAACCTTCTTGTTCTTAATCTGCCATGCCAGAATCAACGATCCCCCACCCTGAACCTCTGGGAACTTCTCTTCCGTCATTCGGACTTTTGATGTTGTAGGATATTATTACAAGGAAACACAAGCTTTACGATAAGGTCTTATCGGCTCGCCTAAACTGAGGCGGGAACTTGACGTTGGTTCACAGACAAAGGTCAAAGCGGGCAGGGGCAACCTCAACGGTGAAGTTGGAAGGTGAATATAGGTACTGCTCCCGCTATGTCTGGTCGAAAGCTGGGTGGCGGGAGGATTCTAGGAAGTGGGAAGTCGTTGGCTCCTCCTACAGCGTTGGCGCATCAGAGGACGTCGGATCTGATTTCGCCTGCGGAGAGTGTGGTTTCGTCGAGGGAGTCGGATGCTTCTCCTCTTACGACGTCGCCTCTGCCGGAAATCAATCAGGATTTGAGTTCGGTGGTCTCACTGCAGAATGGGGGAACTTCATCAGTTACGGCGGCGAGCTCGAAGCTACTATGTCCGATTTGCAATGAGGAGATGGTATGTACGTTGAAGCTTGCTTGAATTCTTGCTAATATACTGCAGGTGACTCTCCTCCAACTGAATAGGTATGCTCGGAGCTATGGGTTGTATGAGCGAGGACTAACAATGGCAGACACCTAGATGATAATCATCAAGAACTACCTGCGGTGGAGCAAGATGAAGTTAAGAATTGGTTCAACAAGCAAGTTGTGAAAGCAAAGAAATTCCAACCTTTGGTTGTCATAAATCAGAAGCTCAAGGGATTGGATGTTTTCGAGTCGAACGATGGCCCATCAACTCCGACCCCGTCTTTACATCCTGCAAACAGAGCGCCAGTTCCTGAGCAACCACGACCAGATCCCGATGAGTTAGTAACGAGAGCACATTGGCAGAAATCGGGTTATAACGACATGTGTACGGAACCAGCATGTGGTAAGAGGTTAGGGCCCGTGAATGGGAATGTGAATTGTAGGAAATGTGGAAGGTTGTTTTGCGAGGATCACACCATGTACCAGATGAAGCTCTCGAGGTCTGCACAGCATGAGCCTGTAAGAGGATATTGGTGCAGGGTGTGTGAAACTTGTTACAAATCGAGAGACGGATATAATGATCGCAATGGATTTGTGAGAGATCATACGAGCAAATTTACATCAATACGGAGGAAGACAGTAGACAAGGCTTATTTGGAGGTCTCGAGATTGGAAAAGAGACTTACAAAACTTACACAACTCCTTGCAAATCCGCCACCAGATCTACCCGAGAGCAGTGGAAGCATAATATCCCTTGCGGGACAGAAGAATAATCAACGCAAGGTGTTGGAACAATCGGTGGTAACCTGGGAAGAAGACGCTAAAGTTTTAAAGTGTCCCTTTTGTCAACAGGAATTTGGTTCCTGGTCATTTCGACGGCACCACTGTCGACTTTGCGGAAGAGTAGTTTGTGCTGATCCAAAAACAGGCTGCTCTTCAGAAGTTGGCCTTAACGTAGCGGCTAGTAGGTACTCCCACATCTCTCACCCAGTCATCCATTGACGATTTCCAGTGACTGACCTCCAGTCAGAAAAACCTACTGATCTAAGTCTCGACGTTCGCATGTGTCGTGATTGTAAAACGACCGTATTCTCCAAATCCGACTTCGCCGCCTCTCTATCCTACAAGCCCCCTGACCAACGTGCCTACGAAAATCTCCTCCAATTCGAAAAAGGCATCCGGCTCCTCCTCCCTAATTTTCAACGCCTGCTCATTGCTCTCCAAGACCCAGATAAACCCCCCTCTCCAACTCAACTCGCTGATGCGTCAAAAACACGAAAAAGACTGATCGATGCCTTTGGGAAGTATAATTTAGCATCAAAACGCATCCGCGATCTCCCTTCTCAAAGCCCCACCCAACTTCGCCTCCAGAAAGCAATCTACCAACAATCCGCCAACTTCCTAAACTTACATATGCTCCCATTGAAATCTCTACCTAAAATACTGAAACACGCCCAACCTCCCAATAGCAACGGACATTCACTCCCTCACGGCCGTAGCGCTCTCGCCAGCATAAGATATAACGACATCGATTCCGCGTCTCAAATTTCCACCAGCTCAGCTGAAGTCTCGGCCATGGAAGCAGAGGAAAAAGAATTGAAAGAACGGCTTATTGTTCTTGAAGAGCAAAGGTTTATGGTCCAGGAAATGATGGCTGTTGCGAGGAAAGGGAGGAAATTCGATGAGGTTACCGCCCTAGGAGAAAGTTTGAGTGAATTAGAAAAGGAGATTGGGAGTGTGACTAATATGGTCCAAGGGTTGGATTTTAAGGGCGCTTATGAGAGGGAGGGTGCACTGGGATATGGGAGGTGAGAGAAGGGTGTCACTATTCCCTACGTACAATATCACCCTTATTTGCAGAGAACAAGGCATGGACAGCAGCTTTTCCCTAGATGGGTGGCTCTAACGAAGATGAGCAACATCTAGAGAAAAAAATAGGGCGAAGAGGAGAGCAAGAGAGGTTGAACAGGAAAGAATGAATAATTGGTTTCCACGAGCGAACAAGCGAACATTTGCATTGGGTGGCGGCTGAGGCGGGTTTAGGCGTCGAAGGTGTCTGTAGCATAGGTTCTTGGGTTGGTGTAAATCAAGGTCGGTCAGGTAGGAAGCTGAGAAGGAAGATGGGATGGAATTTACATAGGACAATATTGGGTGTTAATAAATCGATTACTTATTGCTTTAACTTTCAAGTTATCGGTTCCTGTGAAACGAACGACTAGACAATCCCGAAAAACAATGTAGTTCTAGGATAGCTATCAACTTTTAGATAGAATCAAACAATCTTAGCCAAGTTCATTCATAGATATAACTATGTCAGATAATTTCAAATCCATGCCATTTCACTCAAATTTTAAGAGAGAACCCCCATCGATTTTGTGCAAGTACATCAATAGAAGTTGTAGCAAGGGTAGTTCGTTGGTGATCAGTATACAAGGTTACATGGATGGGGAATCTCTTTCTATACCATACAAGTTCAAATCTTCACCTCTTTTTCTTCCCCATCCGTCTTATCCCTCATCTATAGCAACAACTCCAACGGATTCTCCACCACCTTCTTAAACTCCCGAATCCACTCACCACCAACTGCACCATCCACAACCTTGTGATCAAAACTACCAGTCACAACGATTTGCTCATCCCACTCTACCGATGTGCCGTCTTCAGTCTCAACTGGGATGGCAACCTTTTTTGTTGTACCAACGGCTAGGATACCAGCTTGAGGAGGATTGATCACAGCAGTGAAGCGGTCGATAGCAGGGTTCATTCCCATGTTAGAGATAGTGAAGGTTCCGCCTTGGTATTCCTCTGGCTTGAGCTTACCGTCGCGGGCTCGCTTGCCAAGATCTTTGACTTGTGCAGAGATGGATTCGAGGCCGAGACCTTCGACGTTCTTAACGATAGGGGTCATAAGGCCTATAGGAGTAGCAACAGCAACCTAAAGGGAGATTTATTAGTATTTTATTGAAGCGTTGGCGGCACAAACTTACACTAATATCAACATTGCTGAACTGGCGAATGAAACCATCTCTCCAGCTTGAGTTGACGATAGGAACCTTTTTGCATGCAACACCGCAAGCCTTGATCAAGAAATCGTTAACGGAGAGCTTGTATTTTCCATCTGCGGAAGCGTTAAGTGCTGCTCGGAGCTTCAAAAGCTTGCCAACAGAAACGGTAGCAGCGACAAAATAATGGGGGTTTTGGTTCATCGATTCAGTGAGGCGGTTGGCAATGGTTTTGCGCATTGAGCTTGTAGGAGTGTCGACATATGACGAAACTGGAGCTGCAGCACCTGGGCCAGCTGCTGCAGGGCCGGAGGAGGCCTTCTTAACATCTGCTTCAGTGATTTGTCCACCTTTGCCAGACCCTTTGATACTAGAAATCGCAACACCACTCTCACGGGCTAATCTGACTGCAGCGAAGCTTGCGTTTGGCTCTCTATCTAAAGCTGACTGTATTTTGCCACCACTTGACTCGGTCTCTTCTGGAGCTGGGGCGGATTCTTCCTTGGGCGCGGGGGATGTTCCGGACTTGTTGTCTGCAGGTTCAGAAGATTCGCTGGCTTCTTCTTTTGGTGGAGGAGGAGCTGATTTTTCTCCGCCAGCATCTTCAAGAGTGAAAGACTCAAATGCCGAAGCATCCCCACCTTCTTCAATCATAACTGCAATTGGCTATTGAAGTCAGTACCAATCACTAAACAAAACCCATTGAGCACGCACATTGCCAACTGCGACATCCTTTTCACCTGATTCTTTCAAGATCTTAGCCAAGACGCCCTCTTCCTGAAACTCAAAGTCCATTTGAGCTTTGTCGGTCTCAATCTCTACCAGGACATCACCAGGGACGATTGAATCACCCGGCTTCTTCTGCCAGGATCCAATATTACCTGCTGTCATTGTAGGTGACAGTGCAGGCATTGTGACCACCGTATGTGGTGGGAAGGATTTCGAAGCATAGCATCGTGCGAATTGGAAGGAGAGAGAGGATTGAAGGGCGCGCCGTCTTAATACCGCCGACAACATCGTGAGAATGTCGCTGCAATAGACTTAACAAAGAACAGAGAGAGGAGAAGGACGTGTCCAGACAATTGATGTCCTGGATCAGCGACGTCGACGTTGATGACGGAGGATGTCGAGGAGAGGTCGAGGGAAGAATTAAAATTCGTTGGATCTCGGGAAAACAAGCTGTCTGCCCGTTCCTTCCCAACGCCAATTTCTTGCCTAAAGTGGTTTAGGACACGCGGCCGCTTCTAGTTGTTGTTGAAGCTTAGAATCTCAGTAAGAGTCGGGATTCTTGACTGTCAAGATGAAAATAGATTGTGAGACCATCTTCAGATTCAATTATTTCACGCAAATTTTTTACTTCAAATTCCAAAGTAAATCTCAACGACCGTAGAGCTTCAGGAGCTCAAAGTCCCAGCTCTTGCTGAATGCCGCGGACGCAAGCGCCATTAAATCGCCCAATAGGCCCAAATAGCCGCGATAGTGGATTATCTTTCAGCCAGGGCTGAGCTGCTGACAGTCGGAATACGGAAACCTAGCTCGTAGTTGTCTTGAAAGTTACGTGGTTTCAAGAAACAATAAATTTAGGCCCTCCACGAATTCCAATCCCACAGCTAGTGACGACGACGAGCAGAGGAACACGGTCGCGAATGGAAGTTGACACATACGAGCGGCCACCATGAGCTCAATAGTCTTTGTGGTTTCGGCCCTGGAAGCTATCGCAGCTTCTAAGGAGGCCCAGAGAAGGCAGACACTGATAGAATCTGTACAGAAAGCATTGAAAGAAATCAAGGAGCATGAACCACAGCTACCGAACCCTGAGGTCATATTTACCCCTCTGCAACTGACAACAAAACTGGGAAGCATACCCCTAATCACCACGGCTCTGGATTGCATCGGGAAACTCATCAGCTATTCATACTTCTCAGTTCCATCATCGCCAAATGCAGGCAAGGAGGCCTCGCAAGATCCTCTCATTGAGCGAGCGATCGACACAATATGCGACTGCTTTCAAGGAGAGACGACACCGGTGGAAATACAGCTGCAGATTGTCAAATCTTTACTGGCAGCGGTTTTGAATGACAAAATTGTGGTGCATGGTGCCGGGCTTTTGAAAGCAGTACGACAAGTTTATAATGTCTTTCTACTATCAAAAAGCAGTGCAAATCAGCAAGTAGCGCAAGGGACATTGACGCAGATGGTCGGGACGGTTTTCGAGCGAGTAAAGACACGAATTCATATGAAAGAGGCCCGGTTGAATTTGTCAAGACTTGGCAAAGGAGAAAGAAATGCTAGCTCATTCACAGTGGATGCTATAGACTCAGTTATAGAGACGTCCGGTAGCAATGAAGCAGAGTCTATAGCTGAAAGTGCTTCGGAGGCTCCGGACGATGGACCGAAGCTCACACTAAAGGATCTTGAACACCGAAAGAGCTTCGATGATTCGCAGATGGGAGAAGGTCCAACGATGGTCACGCAATTGAAGGCGGCACAAACATCTCCTCGATCCCCTTCCGGCCATTCACCTCCTGAAACTAGCACTGAAGATGGAATGGACTCGGATGAAAATGAAGACGAGGTATACATAAGAGATGCGTATTTGGTATTTCGTTCTTTTTGCAATCTGAGTACCAAAGTTCTGCCGGCAGACCAACTTTACGACTTGAAGGGCCAAGCGATGCGCTCAAAGTTGATTTCTCTTCATCTGATTCACACTTTATTGAACAATAATATGCTTGTCTTTTCTTCGCCATTATGTACAATCACCAACAGCAAAAGCAACGAACCAACCGGTTTCTTGCAGGCTATCAAATTCTATCTGTGCCTTAGCATTACTCGAAATGGTGCAAGTTCGGTAGATCGAGTATTTGAAGTGTGCTGCGAGATTTTCTGGTTGATGATGAAATTTATGAGAGCCCCGTTCAAGGTTTGTTGTGTATTTTCTGACCTTTACTGTCACTAACCAATCAACAGAAAGAAATTGAAGTCTTCTTAAATGAGATCTATCTAGCCCTTCTAGAGAGACGGAATGCTCCAGTAACTCAGAAGCTGTATTTCATGGGAATCCTCCAACGATTTTGTGCAGATCCCAGAGCATTGGTGGAGACGTATCTCAACTACGATTGCGATAGGAATGTTGACAACATGTTCCAGACCCTCATTGAGGACCTCTCGAAGGCAGCCAGTGCCGCTGTCATGGTTTCCCCCCTCCATCAACAACAGTATGAGGAAAAGGCTGCTGCTAAGAGTGGCTCTACATCGGACTGGCAATCTCGGGGCACCCTTCCACCATCTCTATCTACTGCCCACATGAACGACCGTCACCAGAATTCAGAAGATGAAATTCCAAAAGAGTACATCATTAAGCGGCAAGCATTGGATTGTCTTGTTGAGACTTTAAGGTCCTTGGTGAATTGGTCTCAGCAGGGTATCGCTGAAGTCACAGGTGGTCTTGAGCCAGACGATCGACGGTCCCAAGATTTTCGTGAATCGATTGATCCTTCAGCAAACGACAGCTCATCAAAAATTGCTAATGGTGATACACCTGCTCCTTCGACACCCGTACTCTCTGATGATCCCGAGCAATTGGAGAAAGAGAAACAACGCAAGACGGCCATGAGCAATGCCATCAGACAATTCAACTTTAAACCAAAGCGAGGGATTAAGGCCTTAGTGTCGGACGGCTTCATTCGTGGTGACACAGCGGTAGATATCGCTCGTTTTCTTCTCAACGAAGAAAGATTAGACAAGGCCCAAATCGGAGAATTCCTGGGTGAAGGTGATGAGCGAAATATTGCTATTATGCATGCTTTCGTCGACGAAATGGACTTCACTAAACGCCGTTTTGTGGATGCATTGCGACAATTCCTCCAATCCTTCCGTCTACCAGGTGAAGCTCAGAAAATCGATCGATTTATGCTTAAATTTGCAAATCGATACGTGGTTGGAAATCCAAATGCATTTGCAAATGCGGATACTGCCTACGTACTAGCATACTCTGTTATCATGTTGAACACCGATCTACACAGTGTCAAGGTTGCAAAACGCATGACCAAGGAAGATTTTATCAAGAACAACAGAGGTATCAATGACAATGCAAATCTACCTGATGAGTACCTTATAGGAATATATGAGGAGATCCAGCACGACGAGATTGTACTCAAAAGTGAACGGGAAGCTGCTGCAGCTTCAGGACCTACTACTACTCAGTCTGGCGGCATTGCCGCGGGTCTTGGTCAAGCTTTGGCAACAGTGGGTCGAGACTTACAACGCGAAGCGTATCTCCAACAGTCAGAGGAAATCTCGCACAGATCTGAACAGCTATTCAAGAATCTGTTCCGAAATCAACGCAAGAATCCTGCAAAGGCAGGAGCGGTCAGATTCATACCAGCTACCTCGTTCAAACATGTTGGTCCAATGTTTGATGTCACCTGGATGTCGTTCTTTTCTGTCTTGTCTGGTCAGATGCAGCGTGCCCATAACATCGAAATAATCAAGTTGTGCATGGAGGGCATGAAACTTGCTATTCGCATTGCATGCTTATTTGATCTAGAAACTCCCAGAGAAGCTTTCATATCGGCATTGAAGAATTCCACAAATCTCAACAACCCTACTGAAATGATGGCAAAGAACATTGAAGCCCTGAAAGTACTGCTTGAAATTGCTCAGACAGAGGGAAATTTGTTGAAAGACTCATGGCGAGACATATTGATGTGTATCAGTCAGCTTGATAGGTTACAGCTTATATCCGACGGAGCGGATGAGAGTTCTATACCAGATGTGTCAAAATCGAGAATCGTAGCACCTTCAAGGTCGGATACTGCCTCAATACACTCGAGAAAGTCAACTCAATCAGTGCGACCACAGAGGCCGCGGCCTCGGTCTACAACAAGCAGCACAAGCTATTCAATGGAGATTGCCATCGAAAGCAGGTCTGATGACATTATTAAAGGAGTTGATCGCATCTTCACAAATACAGCCAACCTTTCCGGAGATGCAATTGTACATTTCGTAAGAGCTTTGACTGAAGTTAGTTGGGAGGAAATCAAAATCTCGGGACAGAACGACTCACCAAGAACCTACAGTCTTCAGAAGCTTGTTGAAATCAGCTACTACAACATGACTCGAGTGCGATTTGAATGGGCTAATATTTGGTCCGTTTTGGGAGAGCACTTTAACAGAGTAGGATGTTATAACAACACCGCAGTCGTCTTCTTCGCTCTAGACTCTTTGAGGCAACTATCCATGCGGTTTATGGAAATTGAGGAATTGCCTGGTTTCAAGTTCCAAAAAGACTTTCTTAAACCATTTGAGCACGTCATGTCGAATAGCACAGTTGTTACTGTCAAAGACATGATCCTCCGATGTCTGATTCAAATGATTCAAGCAAGAGGTCAAAATATCCGGTCAGGTTGGCGAACAATGTTTGGTGTCTTCACAGTTGCTGCGAAAGAACCATACGAGAGCATTGTCAACCTTGCTTATGAGAATGTCAACCAGGTGTACAAAACTCGATTTGGCGTGGTCATATCTCAAGGCGCTTTTGCGGATCTGATCGTATGCCTAACAGAGTTTTCGAAAAATATGAAATTTCAGAAGAAGGGGTTGCAAGCAATGGAAACACTAAAGTCTATCATTCCGAAGATGTTGAAAACACCGGAATGCCCGCTTTCACATCGATCAAATGCAAATTCCGATGGTTCAACGAAGACTGGTGAATTAGTAACTGAACAGCCGTCAAGAACAAGTCAAGAAGAATCATTCTGGTTCCCTGTTCTCTTCGCATTCCATGATGTTTTGATGACAGGAGAAGATTTAGAGATTAGATCCAATGCGCTCAACTACTTATTCGAGTCCCTCATTCGATACGGTGGGGATTTTCCTCCTTCTTTCTGGGATACACTATGGCGACAGCTGCTCTATCCTATATTTATGGTGCTCAAGTCAAAATCTGAGTTGTCAGATGTTCTTACACGAGAAGAGCTCTCTGTATGGTTATCGACTACCATGATTCAAGCCCTTCGGCATATGATAACTCTCTTCACTCACTACTTTGACTCGTTGGAGTACATGCTTGATAGATTCTTAGATCTTCTCGCATTGTGTATATGTCAAGAGAATGACACAATTGCCAGGATTGGCAGTAACTGCCTCCAGCAGTTGATCTTGCAGAATGTTACAAAGTTCTCGCCTCAACACTGGGCACAGATCGTTGGTGCTTTCGTAGAACTGTTCGAAAGGACTACTGCTTACCAACTATTCTCGGCGACTACTTCAACTAGTGGGGTGGAGAATATGCCTTCTCCTCTTGAAGAGTTCAAGGCGGACGACAAATCACTCAAAATAAACGGTACATACGGTTCTGCCACTTCAGACACTGAAAGTATCAACGATGACGAAGCCCGTACTCCTACCCAGCCCGCCAGCGATCTCGAGGACTATAAGCCCCATTCTGAGCTACAACAACAACCCGTTGTTGTCACCGCTGCTCGCCGCCGCTTCTTCAACAAAATTATTACCCGTTGTGTCCTCCAACTCCTCATGATCGAAACCGTGAACGAACTCTTCTCCAATGAAAGCGTCTACACACAAATTCCCTCGCCCGAACTCCTCCGTCTTATGGCCCTCCTAAAAAAATCTTTCCTCTTTGCCAAGAAATTCAATGAGAATAAAGACCTCCGCATGCGACTGTGGCGCGAAGGCTTTATGAAACAACCTCCCAATCTTCTCAAGCAGGAATCTGGTTCGGCAGCAACATATGTCAGTATCTTGCTGCGGATGTACCACGACGAAGGTGAGGAACGCAAACGGAACCGTGCCGATACAGAAGCTGCACTCGTCCCACTTTGTGCAGACATCATCCGCGGCTTCACTCAACTTGAAGAAGAAAGTCAGCAGAGGAACATCATGGCTTGGAGGCCGGTGGTGGTAGATGTATTAGAAGGATATACAAACTTTCCCGAAGTAGGTTTCGAGAAACACGTCGATACTTTCTATCCTCTTGCAGTCGAACTACTCAGCAGGGAACAAGGCCCAGAGGTTCGTATGGCGCTCCAAGGATTATTGAGAAGAGTTGGCGAGATCAAATTAGGATTGCCGGAGATGAGGAGGCAGAGTTTGAGTGTTAGCGTCGGTGGTGAGACGCCCTCCAGTCCAGTCGGGCCGGGGTTTGGGAGGAGGTAAGGTGGAGTTCTCAAGAAGAGTTCTTAGGTCTTCGTGCAGGTAACGACAATTGCTCGGTGGATGGAAGGCAGGCATGTTTGTATCAATAGAGGATCGGGGTTTCGCGCTTTTTTGAGCGATATTTTCTTGTAGAATTTGGGCTATTTCTCATGAGGGCCTTTCAATGAACAATTGATCCAAATTTCTGATGCGATATGACAAATTTTCCTCCTCGGACTGCTTCAACGGCGCAAGTAACTTGACAAATTTTACTTTAAGACTATTTCGCAGACCCTCTTTATCTCTTGCTCTCTCTATTATTAGCCCCATGCCCTGGAAAGAGAAAGGCTCTTGCTAGAGACAAACAACTCCGACGATTGTTAAATAAGTTCCGCGAGCAAATGCAGATGACTTCGATTCAAGCCATCGAATCATTTATTCTTGCCGATGTCTAAATTTCGCTCGAAATGACGTTATAGATAAGACAGTTTTTTGCTAGAAGAAAATAATTATGAAAATCGAAGGTTGAAGTATTCCTGGAGCGACGCAACATGCCTAGCGTTTGATGGCGGAACAATAATGGCTTTAATGTATGGTTCTGCGTTTATAAGTTATGTTTGGTATTTTGGGAGTAGAAGGGCGGTAGGCTTCCTTTGCACGTTTGACTATTTGCACAATAAAGATGGTAATGCATTTACTTATCTGGTTTATAGGTTTGAATTCTTAGCTATCTATTCGATGGTATAGAGATATATCGCGCCAGAGAAGGTAAAAAGGATGCGAGTATCTATCGATGCTAACCCACAAGCACGCATCTATTTTCTGACATCCACTTAATCCAAAGGGGGTTCATAAGCCGCCGACTAGGAAGCCGGATATAGAGATAGTGAACGGGAAGATGCTAACTCGATGGGATTTTAATCTTTATTCATGAAAGAGAGTTGGGGGGTGGTTATTCAGGAGGTGAAGATGGGAGGGGAGGAAGGGAAGGGAAAAGTGTCGAGACAGAATTCCAATGCGCGAGGCGTTTTTCTGCTTCTTAAATCGAAAGGAAGAAGTTTTGAAAAGTTTTGTTCAAGATAGACCCAGATAGGGGTTGAGTAGTAACAGCACTACTAACAGGAGTAAAGTTAAACCCGGCTCTGTGATAAATACTCTTGATTCGTAGTGGAAGACATCTACTATAGGTTGTGCTGAATTTGGTTTGCTTTAATTACTTGATGAGCAGAGGAAGGAATAAGCATGATGGGAGGAGAGAGTGCGACAAGAGGAGAAAACAATACGTAGAGATTGATCGATAGAATAATAAGATTATTGCGGACAACAACATATAGACGATAATCAGACAGAGATAAATTCACGATTAAACCTCTCTATGACTTGATATCTACTGACGTTCCCATCAAAGCACGACTTCATGACAACAACAGCTTCCAAAAAAAACGAGCCATCCATTCAGCAAGATTAGAAAGGGGGGAATAGAAGATAATAGCCAGACTAAACTTTGCATATCTCTGAGCAGATGATAATAAAGAAGCTTAACTATACGTACGTACATAATACACGTATCAACAATAGCCAGAAAAAGCAAAACGGGAAGAAGGAAAAAAAAAACCAATAATTATCAGCGGCAGCCTACCTGATCCCAGCTCTCAGCGCCAACTTTGCTCCCTAGTAAACGGCAAATCCTGGTCTATATTGAATCTACAATGGCAACTCGACCAATAACAGAGCAGATAAGCAAAGGCAAATTGCACGCGACCAAAGAATTGGTTTGTCTTGTGGTATATATAAGAGATAAGATAAGATAGGGGAAGATGTTGTCTTGTTTTAGTAATAGGAGGATAAGAGATGGGATATTGATGGGGGAACCGGGAGAGGAAGAAGATAGAGAGACTTTTTCTTGGGTATAGTGGGATCGGGGTCGATTGAGAAGTGAGTGAGCGTGGGGAGACTATGGGTCGGTTTCCTGTTGGAGAGGAAGATGCCTGTAAAGAGCGGAGAGGTCTTTCTGTAGAGTGAGTGAGCAAGACAACAACAGAGACGGATTATTAGGCGGTGGAAATTTGGCAGTAGATTGCGAATAGGAGAAAATGGCGTGGAAATGTAGAAATTGGGAGAGAAGTATAGAAGGAGAGACGAGAGGAAGTGTAAAGTAAACACTACTCTCGCAAGAGCGCAACTCGTAGTATAGAAACCGGCCTCCAGTTTGAAAGAGAGAAAACTCCACGTACCGTATTGCAGCATATAAAGGGAACTGCAGGCAGGCAGATGTGTTAGCCTCTCCTAATCGAAGATGGAAATAGATCCATCGACTGACTTCTTCCTGTGATCTCTAGTACGGTTTTATACGGTGTGATTTGAGGCCTGTTCCTAAATCTGAGGCAGGAGTCTGTTTCGGCATCGATAAAAGAAGGATTCGGCATAGTGATTCAAGACTCGAGCTCTTCTGCTCAAAGACGTGGTGGGTATAGTAGAATTGTTAGAATCGTTGGAATCTTGAAATCTTGCAGTAGAGAGGATACATCGGGAGAGAAGTCAGGAGGATGTTTGAAGTGACAGATGTTTGAATAGGCAAATAGCACTGCACAGAAGAACATCTTTCCATTGGCTTGGTTAGGAAATCTTTGCATTGTTTCTTATATCCGAGAATTGAGACAACGAAAAGTGTTGTCATCAAAATGGTATGATTTGCTTGATCTTTCAGCTGCTTTGGTTCTCGAGTATCCACTTTGCTTATGACTTTTGGACCTGGAAACATCTTGAATGAGGGGTAAGAAGAGGAGAAACCCGTGTCAACCAACACATAGTGCCTTCAGAGAAAAGTCATAGACAGATTTTTGGAAGGTCAAAGTGCAAATAATGGTATTGGGATATAATTCAACAATGCTGAATAGATGTGGCTTCCAAAATCGAGCTGAGCTTGCTCAGGAGACCCACTCCAGATTAAAGTTTCAGTGAGAAGACCCTGAATGTTTTACTTGGATCGATCTACTACCCCAAGATCTAAATCTTAGTAGTGCCATCAGTCCCGGTTCTATGCACACTTAAGTGGCTGAGTTATTGTTCCCATGCCCAACAAGGAGAGACATACTCTTGGCAGGGTTCTTTCAAACCAAGGCTCTGGAAAGTATAGCCCGAGAGGTTTACTATCAAGCGTAACAAAGTTAACATTTGACGGCCTGGAAGGAATTGTCGAAAGATCTCGGTGAAGCCGACGGTCGAATTACCTATCAATTGTGCCTCTGACTCTCGACCCGGTCCAATGACTGCTCGGAAGGATTGGCCCATGTGGTGAAACAAAACGATGCAAGATAGGAAACGTAGCGAATTGATACCTAGTGACAAGCAGGCAAGCAGGCATAGCCAGTCGTTTATTGCTTTTTTGGGAAGTTACCAGAAGCTGCTCTGAGCTGATTTGGATCAAGGGAGAGAAGTGTTTGAGATGTCATGCAGATATTGAAGAGGGGGCATGGGAATTGACAGGTAAGATTTTGTTGCGTGGGAGCTGACCCGACGCTCAGGTACCCTACCGATGAGCGGCCTCGTGCAGCCTGGGCAACATGTTCTCATGTGGCCCCCAAGGAATCTGAAACCCAACAGGGATCCAAAATTTCTTTTGGGCCCCTTCTCTCTCAAACGGAACAGTCGAAGCCAGAGCGTGAGTTTCCAAAACAGGATGAGGGTATTTTCCGGAACGTGGTCGGTCGGATACTCGACCCGTCCCGTTTGCACAGAGCTTCGACCACTTGAACTTTCAGGCTTTCTGTTTGTGATCAAATGCATTCAAAGGCTTGAACTTGCAGTTCGAAACGAGATAGAGGTTGACTAACGGCCGTAACATGTTGGCCGCCTGGAGTTTCTCTTGTTTCCAGATATGCCCACACCCACAGACCCCGGAATGAATGCGGAGGTACTATTTGCCAGAAGAGTTTTTGTGATGCGTCGGAATTCCAAACGGTGGAAAGGTTTCAGCCTCGTGGTTGTGGCTCGATCTGGCACTTCCGCCAACGGGCGGAGAGGTCTGTTGAAGTGTAAAAAACTCTACCAACCATCCGAACGACTGAGGCTCCCGCTTCACGTCTCGGAGAATGGATCTGAGACTGCATTCCGCTTGTCGCCAATCTTGCATTGACATCATTGAAGCAAAGTATCGAGCTTTCGAAATTGCCCAGAGTCAAAAAGCTTGATTGATTCTGGTCTCTGAGAACCTTGGAAATAGCTCTGGACATTTATAAGCGCACGTGACACTAACGTACGGACCCTATCCAAACGAATTCCATAGATCGTGGCGTAAAATCGTACGATTGAACAATTTAGGGATATTGAATCCCAAGCCAGCAGAACCTCGTGGAAGCCACATCGTTACAAGATTCTTGCAATAGGTTGGGGGTTCCGTGAATGCGAAGCGATGCAGCGCGAGGCTTTGAAACCAACGGTGGTGGTGAAAACTTGTTGCGAGAGTTGGGGGCGTGAAGCCGGAAAGTGCAAGAAGTAACGAAAGAACAACTTAAGCGATGGGGGTGATGCGTGACGTTCAATTCGTACTTTTGACTTCGTCTGATCTCTGCGGACTGGCTGCGTCGTGTGTACTTGTGGCTGAATAGCCTCAAGCCACAAGCCTCACGCCTCAAGAGCTGCCCACCCACGTCCACATCGTCGTCCAGGTTGGCGGTAGATATGTATCTTCTGCGGTCTTCGGACACGGACCCCATCGCCATCCATGCAGCATTCAGCTTGCTTTGTTTGGCCAACCACATCAAGAGTATTGCAAAGGTCGAAGCACGTTGAGAAGCATCATGACATCCCATTTGAAGGTCGAAAGAGGAGAAGAGGGTGCGGAATTCCATTCAGCGCGTGTAAAAGCTCCCATTACGAGATATCGTCATTGAACTTCAGCTATCATGGCCACACACCCCTTTCTCTGGAACCGTTCAAGGCCTGCGATTCTTCTCACATGATGAGGGCTACCTTACTTGCTACCCAAAGGCTGCCCATTATGTTGAAAGAGGAGATGTTTGCGGTAATGCCTCCACATCCCGCTCGTCACACAACTAGGTTATCTGCAAGATGCGGAATAATGCAATGCAATGCAAGATGAAAAGTGTGACCTCTCGGGGCCACAGAACATAGCACAGCAGCGGTGAAATGCGACGTGAAGCCTTTCTGGAAGCATCGGGGGGGGGGGGGGGTTGGACAAAGTGCAGTTGCGGATGGTGGGACATATGAGGTGTGGTGCTGAAAGGGGCACAGCATGAAAATTTTGGCCTCCCTTCTCGGGTGTGTCACCGAAGGGGCTTGTCGACGCCGCCATGGCGGCACTGGCCCTCGAGTCTCCGTGTGCGCAGCAATGAGAGAGCATGACCTGAGTGACACTCCCGCCGAGACTAAGGAGTATTCCCAGACGGCGATCTCGTCAGTTGCGGTGATTCGTGGTGCTTCAAGAAATCGAGTTGGAACCTGGTCGGGACCTTCCAGGGCCGTCGGCGGCGTTAGCCATCATGAAATATTGGTGGATATCGACTGTCCCTCTTTGGGAGGGCGGATTGCTGAGGATCAGCGCACGATCGCACGCTAGGATCTGAATTGGGGAACATTTAATCTTGATAGAGGAGAGAGGCCGGGACTGGCCTGGGAATCCGCCTCCCTGGCCGAAAAGAGCTGCCGTCAGGGAGGGATCAGGACGCCGCAAGGGATCCGAGTGCCCTGAGATTGCGCAAGAGCCAAAGCATTCGGGCTCTGGTGGGGCAGCCAGCGCCAGAGGTTCCCCACAGCGACGGGAGACTTTGATGGACCAGCGACGATGATACGCCCAAGCGATGCAGAACTTAGCGTCCAGACAGACCAAGGAAACTCCCTCGAACCGAAGTCGATCTAAATGCCGGGTCGATCTTTCAGCGGTACCGGCATCTAGAGACGACGCTGCCGTCCATTCCAGGTTGCAAGACGCTGGGGAGTGCGGCGAGTGACGTTGAGAGGTGACATGGCCACCGGCCCCGAGCGGATGGATGTGAAGGGTAGCTGCATCGAGCTGCTTCTGTTTGGTGAGAGAGTCCTTGATCTCAGCGTGAGGATTTGCATTGCATGCAGGAAGCGAAGCGAAATAGGGGAATAGCGTTTCGTGCGTAGGGTCGTGTGGTGGTGGTGGTGGTGGGTGGTGGTGCTGGAGCGACTGATGGTATTGACGCTTCACCCTCGCCGGCGTCTCTCTCCAACGGTCTGTCACCCGAGCCCGAAGTCACCGTGTGCACTCCACCATGCTTTTTCAGCGTTCGTGATAGTGGTGGAGATCTAGAGGAGCAAGAATGGTTCGATGATGAGCGGCTTGGGCCTGTTCGGGGGTCTGCACCTGCAGGGAGTTAGTGAGCTCCAGCATCCGCCGGCGGGCCTTGGTTGGGACGACTCACTCACGTGGGCGGCGCTCATCGAGCTAGATCAGTACATTGTCGGTCGAGCTATCTTCGTCCTAGTTCGAGTGTTGTTGTTGTTGTCGTTGATGATTTCAATATTCTTTTCGATGGTGGTGGCGTGGGTCCCTGGAACGGCAGCAACACCCCCTTGCGCGCTACTGAAGCTCTCCCTGTTCGTTCCCTGTAACATTGAATATCAACACGATTCTTCGATCCCAGAAGACAAAAGACGTGCGAAATCATGATTGTCACAGGCTGCCTTCCCACCACTGCCGTGCCCTGGGCTCGCTCCTCCAAGCTGACGCTCCTCAGCCTTTGCTCTGTCGTCGTCGGCGTCGTCCTCCTCGTCGCCGCTGCTGTGGCTTTGCAGGAGATGCTGCCCCCACCGCCCAATACCACCACCACACGAACCACGTCCTGCAAGCTGTTCAGCCTTCCTGGTTCCCTGGTTTCCCTCCATTGGTCCCATCCGCAACCCTTCCCTCCCTCGGCCAGCCAATACTCGTTCTCACTAGCCCCAGGTCGCCGAAGTAGGCGAATGTTCTGCTCTGCATTCAGACGCCTCGATAGATCCACACTTCACATGCACCTCCACATATCAAAAACTTTTCAAAGAGCTTCTTGACGCCCACGGTACTCCCCAGACATCACCTCCTCACTGCAGAGCGTCCGCCAAACACGGCCACTCCATTCAGCCACTCGGGGATAGCATCGTGAGAACACAGAGACGGTTCAATTGTACCTTATCGAGCCTTTTGAGCTCTCCCCAGAAACGCCTCTTCTTTCCTTCTGATTAAGAGGAAAATTCTGCATCTGGAAGTGCTCACGAAACACATATAACAGTTCGCTTCGGGACTGCTCCTACCAGCAGGCAGCTTTGCAACTTCTATTGACGCCTTGAACGCCTCGACTAAATAGTGGTTGATTTTGGATTGAGAAAGCGACTACCTAACCGCCATCCCTCCGTTAAAGTCCAGCCTGTCTGCCTCTCCCAGCGTCTAGTCCCCTCCGACCTTGAGCATCTCTCAGACGACGGATCGGACGCATCCTCCTTGAAGAGACTCTCCGAAGGCAGGAATCCTGCTCGTCTGCTCCTCTGCTCCCCAAGACAGGAAACAGCCACACTCCCGATCAGATCAAAGGTGTTCAGCCGGCTTCCAAATCTGCTCACCCGAACTCCGACAAGAGACATACCACGGCCCATCTCGATATATCGGCACGACATTCAAGGTAAGATCACATCAGGCATCGCTAGAAAGTCAATATCTACTGTAGGTTGGCCAAGCCTCGCCGATTCTGTACACGAAGTTGAAACTTTCTTCCCCAGCCCCCAGGGAACGCGGTCAAGTTCGCTTGGAGTGACTTTCTCCAGGACCTGACTGGACTCTTTCAGCCATCAGCCGCCTGCACGCGCCAGAGAGATTGGGTGGAAGGCTCTTCAGCTTGGACAGGTCGGAATCTTCCTCGTTTATTGCCCATTTCGCAGCTCGTCTGCCCAATAGACTGCACTACTGAAAAGTTGCAGTGCAGTACAGCGCTGAGAGCGCAAAGCGATCACCACCCCTCCACTGTAGGTCCGCCTTACCTTTTCCATTTTATTATTCAGCCCCCTAGCACCCCTTGCATCCTGGCCTGGTTCGCAAAAAGACATCTGTGCGCAACCTCCTGCCAGCTCTAGTTTGGTGGACCCCCCCCAGTCCTTCACATCACCTACCATGTCAAGTCACCCACCATTTCGGTCCTCCAAGAATGTACACCTGCTCACCACCACACCTCCAACCTTTTTTTTTCTTCTTGCGTTCTCTCATTGTCACCGGTACTTGCAGCATGGGTAGAAGCATGAATGATGAGACAGACTGATTCTAACACTCCATGCGAACAGGTGAACTCACTCTCACGGGTGGCTGCATAACCTCTGGGACCCGATCGGTTCTGTTAGACATCAAAAGCCTCAAGTCTTTGTCTGCTCTCCGGTATGTGGTCCAAGGTTCTTGCCATTTTCCCCTTTGCACCATCGAGAAATGTTCTAGGCCAATAAGCGATGAACGCTCTAGCTAACCTCATGCTTCACAGAGTTAGGCCCCGGACTTGCACCCTTTATACTTTAGTTTCATTTTCCCGAGACGTCAATCCCAAGATACCTTGATCGACGCGAAATTTAGCAGAGAGGATCGAAAGATCGACCTGGACAAGCAACATTTGACCATCAAACTGGACCATCAACCCCATCAGCTCTTTTTAGCTCACCGACGGTCGAAACCAAAACATCAAGCTGGAAGGATTGAAGAGAGTCGTATCTGGACCTGAGGATTCAAAGTCCTATCAACAGCTCGGCCTTGTTCGGAACTGACAGAAGTCCTGGATCAAACGTTTCCAGCAGGAAAATACCATCCCATGAGCTGGCAACAAGGATAATTTCACCAAACATAGACAGAGAAACGTCAGAGTTTCTCTCTATCAACAGCCTCAAAATTTTGGCATTCTGGCCAAGAATTCACCGCCGTCAAACTGGCCTACTCAACTTACAGCCTGTTCGAAGTAAGTGCTCTCTTGATCGAGATTCCTTGTCTCGTGAGGGCTTGGCTGACTTGTCCCATTCCAGCCTCCACATCTCTCTTCCTCTAACAGACCTATCATACTTGACGACTCATATCCATCGCCCGAGACTGTGGCATTGCACGAAGAAGGGCACGAGGGAGCCCTCGTGGCCAAGGCGGAATCTCCAAAGGATCGATTTTCCATGTCTGCCTACGGGAAACCGCCACCTTCGCAGATTCATGGTGAGTTACTTGGGCGTTTATTGTTTATCTGTGACCGTTCCTCACCATTAATGCAGGATACGAGACAAGTCGAACCTACCCCGAAACAACTTTCTCATACACGGCACCAATTTACGGTCCCCAGTCAAATTTACCCCCCTCAACGTCAGCACCGGGCTACCAAAATGCTACTCAGCTGACACCAATGGCCTACAATCCTAATCAGGTTCGCACGCCGTATGACGAGCAAGCAGGACCATATCTTAATGTCGGATCGACACCCATCCCCGAAGTCACGTCTTTCCAACCCACCTCGGGAAAATGGAATTCAAAAGTCTACGTTTATATCACTTCACTATATGAACTTCTGACTTCAAACACGCCGGTTTTCTTTTTGATGTTTGGACAGAGAAAGGTTCCAGCGACTGTGCAGAAGCTTCACCAGAATGGTGGTGTATGCTCATACCACCTGGCAGCTGACGTTCCACAATTCTCAACTACGAGCTGGACAAATTCAAATGTACCACTGTACATGTTCATGGAAAGCGGAGACGGAGATGTAATGGGAAAGGTTGAGGTTGGAGAGTTCATTTATACTGATAGTGGAATTCCAAGCGGTAGTGACACTCCCCTCGACGGTTCGAGAAAAAGAAAGATGTCAGCAGATTCTGCAGAACTCAAAAGCCCCGCGAAACGAAATTCAAATCAACAATTACGTCCCAAGGAAGAATATGGAGCTTACCACTACCCTTCAAATGATTCACCAGCGTCATTCTCCTCATACATACCAACCACGAGCTCCTACGCAACTCTTACTGCTCCGTTCAACAGGCCAGCTGCGAATTACCAAGGACAAGCAGCACCAAGACACATTGGTTATGCATATCCAGGCTCAGCAACAGCTTCCCCGCCCACCATCAAAGCACCTTCGCCACAAGTCGGAACATGGACTCCATACCCAACTGTTGGATCGAGCTTGTCAAGGAGTCCCGGAGTTCCATCTAATGCAGGTATTCCACGGCCCTCTCTTTCCTCGCTTCCGTCTCCAGCCTCTGTAGCAAATCCACCACTTATCAGGACTTCAACCATCCAAAACTCTCCAAGTCCGGCAGCCACTCCGCACGGAGGTCACCCAGGCCAACAATTTAATCCTTACTCTCTTTACCCACACAAAGCCAAACTTGAAATCAATGGCGATCTCGATGCCATGGCAAGAGATTGGTCAGCAGAAGAGTTCGAGTCGAGAAGGCGACTCGTTCATTTCAAACGCTCGCAGTCTGGAAGCACAATCACAACCACTTTCCAACCCATCGGAGTTGATGAGCGGCCTCCAAACAGTGTTTGTATATCATGCATATACTGGGAAGAGAAAGAAGAATGTTTCGTAACCAGTGTCGACACAATCTATTTACTGGAGCAACTGGTAGCAGCCCGATTCACGGTTGAGGAGAAGAATCGGATACGAAGAAATTTGGAAGGATTTAGACCATTGACAGTGTCGAAAGGAAAGTCTGATAGTGAGGAATTTTTCAAGGTCATAATGGCATTTCCAGCTCCCAAGCCGCGAAACATTGAGAAGGATGTCAAGGTCTTCCACTGGAAAGATCTGTCATCTGCCTTGAAAAAGATTATTGGCAAATACGCAAGTATAAATGATCCGACTTCTGAGTAGCCTGCTAACAGATTCTAGTCTGCAAGCCCTTCCTCAACACTACCGCCAGGACCTGCTCTTTTGACCCCCGTCAGCTCCACTGGTTATACGACCGAGAGCTCCTCTGCTGGGATGTCTTACCCAGGTGACCATCATCGAACAAACTCGCCGCAAACAATTCCTGGCTCTTCGACTTCGTACGGTACAATCCCCACACGCGTTCTCTCCCCTCACAACCAAAAACCCATGACTCAAGGCGGTGGACCTCCTGATCTGCGTGTAGCTGTCCCCCATGAGCCTACGAGCCACTGGCAAGCTACACCACATCACATGCAATATCAGCAAGTCGGTAGCCAGAATGCGCGTAGCTCATGGGACATGTCAAACTACATGGAAAACCATAGCCCAGCATTAACGAGTGCCACTTCTGCTCCTGCACATTATCAAGCTTCTCGGGATGTCGGTGATGGCAGGCTTCAAAGAAGTCTGTCAGGGGGTCAGCAGATGCCACAATCATGAGAAGGACGAAATGTTTCATTGGCGAAAACCAAAGGGTTGAGGGTGTTGAGAGGAATAATTGGTCATGTGGACGGGGTGTAAGCGATGAGATACCCTGGTCCTGGGCGCGAGGCTCGTATCGCCTCACATGAACAATCAACCTCAACTTCATAAACTTGGTGGGAGAGCCTTCTAGGGCTAGGCTATGTTCCTTCATACCCTCCATGTTGTCATGCTCATGACGTACGAACAGATCTTCCGAACTTCGAACATTCTTCAGAACCTTGTCCCTCCACTTCTACCTTGGACACCTATACTTTGCGCACGCTCACATAAGTTCTATCATGACCACGGGAGCTCACCACCTACTTGCATTCTGTCCGGGTAGGGACTATACATAAACTACCACAACTACAATCCAGCATGGGTGGAGTAGGAGGGCATGGAGCATATACCCATTTATTTACATTTTCATTAGCTGTTTTGATTTTTGGATGTCGGGTCGCGTATTTCCTGCGGAGTACAGATATCCCATGGCCTTGTTGCATTTCTATCAGAGTTAGTAGTTGTGCGCGTCTCGAAATACAACCGAGTCTTTGTGGAGTAGAGTGTTTTGTCCCTCGTATTCTTGCGATCATTGTAGGCGTGGAGGACTCCAAAACTCTCATTTGCATGTAGTTCTCATCTTTTTTTCATCTTTAGGCAGCGAAGCAAACCGATGAGCATATCGTATGTTACTAGACACGACAGATATTTCTTTTCTCTCTACTCCTCTCCGAAGGGGGTACGGAAGCGCATTTGGACGGATGGGTCAGCGGTGTTGGGTGGGTTTTCATCAGGTGTTTGGAGAATCAGACAATGCACAATACATGGCGGCGATACCAGGGCGATTATGACTGATGGATGGTGGGATGGGAAGGGAAGGAAGGGAAATGGGCATATTATACTATCACTACTATTACTGGGGCCAGGCTGGTTTGATGCTATGGACAGCTGGTTTAATACTTAATTCTTAGCAAGCATACATGATGCACTCGCTCTCTTGATGTCTGTCGTTTCAAGATCTCACGCTCCAAGAGGTCCCAGTGAGAAGGCGGGAGGAAGATTCCAAAACCTGACGCAAACGAGTCGGAAACGGCTTGGAGTTCCACGACGGCTACCAGAAACCCAAACGGAAGAGTCGACGGCAGGCTTTTCCTCTGTCTCAGATTCCGATCGACGGCGAGCCGACCAACTCTAAATGGGCCTGAAGGGGATCCTGATCTTTGATCTGCACGGGGGGCCGGGCTCCGCTTCACTATCCTTGGTTCACCGTCGTCCTGCGCTCGAGCTCTCTCGCATGCACGCGCATCGTGCGCGAGAGCTAAGAACCCGCCGGAAGCCTCACCCAGGCGACGGAGGGGGTAGGGGGGGAGGAGGGCTGAGGGAGGTTCGCAACGCGGAGGCTAGAGAGAGACATGCGCAGGCTGGTAGGCAGGTAGGCAGGTAGGTAGGCAGGTCAGCAGAGACACGCAAGGGGGGGGGCTCATGCACACACACCTGCAGCAGTGCGGATTGTGTGATGTGCTGGTAAAGGGGGTCGGTTGGTGGGAGGGAGGGATGGATGGAAGAGCAATGGAATAGCAATGGAAGAGCAATGGAAGAGCAATGGAAGAGCAATGAAAGAGCAATGGAAGAGCAATGGAAGAGCAATGAAAGAGCAATGGAAGAGCAAGATTAAGAGCAAGAGTAAGAGCCGCATCCTGGTGGTGAGGTGGTGCATCGAGAGCGCAACACACCTAGTGGGAAATGGTCACCGCAGCCAGAGGGCAGAACGAGAGAGAGAGAGCGAGCGCCACGGTAGCCGGTCCGAGATATACGCACCGGCGTGCCCCACCCGCGCGGGTCTGGCCACGCCCACGCCCACCGCCCACCCACCCACGGCCGCTACGAGAGGGACCAGATCTCTCTCTCCCTCTTCGTTTTTTATTTTTTATTTTCATCTGGTCGCTGCGAGGGTGATCGGCGGACCCTTCTCCCCTGCCGGTAGTTGGCGGACGAAGCAACCGGTCTTGTTCTTGGGCGTGCGAGCGCTGTCCCTAAACTGGACTGGGGAGGTGAGGATCGACGGGCTAGGGGAGATTGGAATCTTCCACTTTGGCCCTGCACGGTCGAGTACTTGGTTCGATGGCGCGGCGCCGATGGTTCCTAGATACTGTACCTCTCCTCGCATTCCTGAACGTTGATGCGCTCGGCGCTCCTTGCTTCCCTCCTGGCCAACGCACCGCCTCGTGTTATTGACTTGAGAAAGGAGAAGAGCCGCCACTGCTGGGAAAGGTAATAATGATCGTCCCGTTTCATTTCCTGTCTTCTCCTCTCGCTACTGAATTGTGATGTCTTTTGGCTGTGATCATGCCATGTTCGTTGAGGCGAGATGGGCACTGGGTTGTTGCCATCTGTGGCCGCTGCTGTGGCGGGAATGGGCTACGGTGCTTGCTCATTGACTCTCTGTGCCGTGTTCATGTTGGAGTTGGGTACCGTCAATGTCACTGTATCATGGCGCTGATCTGGATCCGTACCCGTACCGCGTCTCTCAATGACTGGTTGCTGGCGGCGGGAATGGCTTCACGGTTCAAGCCTTTTGGCAAGCATGTGGAGAATAGACTGTGAGACGTGTCTCCTGCTTTTCTACCCTTCTCTCGTGGGTTATGACATCGGTATCTTGGACACATTTCAGATGTTTATACTCTTATCTTGAATTTGCCATTGCTACAGATATGGTATAGATTAAGTTGTAGGTTTTAAATTTTGTCTTATCTTGTACTTTGCTTTTATCTGCGTTTCTTTATTCGTAATCATCGCGATACTGGCGGTGTTTGCTCTTCTCGTACCAGCTCCTGCTGCTTCACCTCTTCTAATTTCAGACTCGCTACTGACTGTCACCATGAGATTTGAATGGAAATTCTTGAAAGGAATCGATATTATTTTATCTATCGTTTATCCTCTTTTCTGTCTCGCTACCATCACCACGAGATTCGCTTAGAGTTCATTTTTTGGAGTCCTAGGTGGGCCTCTAGTAGGTACATACTAGGAGAAATCAGCAAATTAGCACCCGAACCTACCCAGCCGAGATATCAATATCAAAAACCACTCCCCATCTCAAATTATCCCCATCAAGTGCAATCGCCTTGGAAATAGCATATTTGCGTTGATACATATTCTGCTATTTCTTGCAGCAATCTCCGCTGTCACAATATCGGCTCGATCACTGATCTGTAGTATCCACGCTCGTGCTAATTTTTGTAGCTTGTGTCTCCTCTGGAGAGGCGGGCTTGTAAGCTATGCTTTGGATGTCGAAGGTGCTGATACTGCGATTCCAATGCTGATTGCAGAAAGACAAGGAGTCATAGATGCTGCCGATCAAATTCAAGAAGCTATTCAATATGGCTGGGATATCACGGTCATGGTTCGAAAGCTCTGTTAAGCTGTCCAATCAACTTCAATGCCTGGTAATATTCTCAAGTTTGGGTGGACTTGATTCGCTTTGACTAAATCACGCACTCCCTCTTTACCTCCTACGGAACAAATGTCCTCGCCAATGATCTCGGATTGGTCCTCTATGGCTTCACATCTGTGATCTATAATCAATCATTACGGAAAGGGTAAGATATTTTTCTTCCTCTACAAACGCAGCTTACAAGTTTAGTTCCCAATTAAAATAAAAGATAACATTCAACCATGCCGGTCAACTTTAAAAAGGTTCTATACCAAAGCAGGCAATACTCTGTTGCTGTTACTGCATCCCAATACGAACGGCAATTGCATCTCACTTCGTTTCACGAGGGAAAGGGGCATCCGATCTCATGTCTCCAGAACAGGTTTAACAAGAAGCCAAAGTTGTCAGCCACCATTGTCAACCTCCTCTCCACCACCGCCTCCACTGATCCGGTATCTCAACATCCAGGATCGGCTTCTGAACAACATTCAAGTCAATGCAGGATACGTAGCCTACGCTATCCAATACCTATCTGCTCTTATTTCGGTCAACCAACCGTGATCGCCTGTCCCAAGGCTCCCTTGACGCCCAGTAGGCCTCAAATACTGAATCTGTGCCCATATCACCAGATTACATCGCCAGCTCACCGAACTATCACGGCCGTATCCTCGCCTGCCTCTTCTATTCCGGTCTCAGCCTCTTCGATGCTGTCTCGTGTTCCCCTGCTGTCTCTCAACAATCCTACGCCTCAAACCTCATCACTTGGCACGCAAAACAGGCCGAGATTCCGCCCACCACAATCATCTACTCCGCCACCGACGATACTGTGCAGCCTCAAGACGGCTTCGCTGTATCGGGCTATCTAAAGATGCCCGATGCGTCGGTGTGACGAAAATCTTCCTGCAAGGCCCATGTCGAGGCAATTCGGCTGCGGGGCTGTATACCATGAAGACGTGCCGAACCTTGCTTCGCATGCACCCATCGATGCTTGGACAGTAATGGTTTGGAAGACTCTGCGAGGGTGGTAGAAACTTGTCGGGATATTGTGACGCCAGGTTTGGGTTTGGATGATGTCTTGGTTAGCGAGCGTGGATGCTATTGGCATTGTATCATATGCTGACTTACAAGACGCACGCATTGGTTGCACCGCCTAATATGGATTATGCTACGTATGGATGAGGAGAATTGTCCAAGTTCTCTGACAAGGATAGAGTGAGTTTCGTTGGTCAAAAACTTCATATTGAGCTCTATCTAACGAATTGACCAGTAAAACATGAACCATAACCCCCAAAACTCATCCTCAAGATCCACACTCCAATCAACTAGCCCTGCATGCCGATTCTTGATCCCCATCCCCTCCCACCCAATCGACCAGCTAATCAACCGCACCCCCAAATCCGGCGGCAGCTCCTCTGAATCAACAACCCAGCCTCCCCACCCCTCGTCCCTACTCCGCCTCCAGCAGGCACGCATGCATGCCCATACATGGCTCTATCGAAAAAATCATCCGCAATGGGTCATCCAATACTCTTACGAACCCCCAGCTGAAACGCGGTTGTCGCTATTGGTGGTTGTGGCTGTGTAGAGAAACGTCAGTCACCCCTGCCTGCCCGCTTTGGTCGTGGTCTTGGTCGCGGCGAGGCTGAGGCTGAGATGGCCTTTAGTGGTGGTTTTTTTTGAGGGGGTTATTGGCGGGGTTGGGATGGGTTGGGGATTGAATGGTAGGGCGGATTTTCGGGGAGAGGGGTTGAGAGGGCTGAGGGAGCTGAATACCTAGATGGTTGTTGCCGTGAAGGAGGAAAGCTGGGGATAGGAACATGGAATGATGGGTTGGTGAGGCTAAGGTTTATTGATGGTAGGCTGAGGATGGGGGAGTGGTGGGGGTTTGTCTTGTTTCGGTTCAGGAGTAAATGTTTCGATCCAATTGTATAGAACTTTGTGGTTATAATCTGGTAAATCGATGCCGATTTCCTGTGTTCAATTCACGCATGCATATCATATTCTCGTAGTCGTAGTTTTTGGTACTTCGTAATGCGGTAGGTAGGCATCTATCAACTGGGAGAAACTTGCGAATAAAACAACGCCTCATCCATGACTATATATCTAAAGTTCTATAAATATCGATCAATTGCGCTATATACTGTTTCTAGACCTCTACATCCCCGCCTGCCTGCCGCTCTGCTCCGAATCAAACACCCCTCGAGATGAATTGAGATCATCTCATGGTGCTGTCGAATCCATATTTACGGCCGTGTAGTGGAGGTCGGTACAGAGATGTAAGCCGGGGACCAGGATATATCATGCAGATGCAGATTTACCCAGCTGTTCCTATTCAGTTGTCGAATCAGATGAAGCAGCCATTGGGGTTAGGCATCAAGTGGAAAGTGCAGGTTTTCTAGATTGAACATGATGATGGGGGAGGGGCGGAGGCTGTGAGTGAGATGTCTCTGCAGCGTCTCGGGGGGTGGGGGTCTGGTTTTGGGTTTCGGATGTTGGATGTTGAACGGGAAAGGAAAGAGATGGGAAAGGATGGGAGATGGGAAGGATGGAGTTGGATAAGAGATGGTAAATAATGCGTCGATAAGCAGCGTAAGATAATTCGGATTTAATTGCAGGTTGGAAGGATGTTTTGCCTCTGGAGGGTATTAGATTGGATGGACTATAGCCCTTTGCATTTTGATAGGATTGGTACTTGTGGGTATTCTGTCACTCAAAAAGGATTGATACTAGTTGGAAACTCATGGAGACGAATGAGGATTACATGTACGTTGTATAAGAATGGAGAATTACTTGTTTCCGCAGCTTCAAGATTGCAGTTTGGAATATATCGTCTTGATTTTTAGACCAGGGGCTCTCCTACTTTATTCACTATCATAGAGCGAGTGGCGCTTTTATACTCAGCGAGTATCTAAGATTAATCAATTGAGAGAATTCGCATGAGTTTGAATCAGCAGCGGTGCACCTGTTGCGTTTAGTTTCTTCTCGTCCTGACGATCGTCGTGCTTGAGCATTTATTCCTCTGTGATTAATGGTAGCAGAATACCCGAGGTAGAGTTTGTGTTACGGGTTCTTTGGTATCTGGAGAGGAGATATATCGATGATTGAGGTGTTGAGTGAAGCTGCTTAAAGTTAGTGAAGCTCATGGTTTTGAGTTGGACGGTGCTCTCCTAATATACTACAGATCCGAGAATGTATAGATCTAGACTTCTTATATCTGTTTAGGCTCTGGTCTGTTCAAATTTAGAAGAACTATTTCTAACTAGTACTTAATACTGAATGCCTCCAGTTGTGTTTTGGTTCGCACGTTACACAGAGAAGAAGCGAGCCACTCTGGGCCTTTCCATCTGCTGGTAGATTACTCAGCATACATACCAATCATTCGGCTGGATTATAAGCTTTCGGGTTTCTTGAGAAGTTCATGACAATTATCAATCGATCAAAATACGTCAAGTGCTTTTGAAGTTCATGTAAGATTACTGGTAGAATAATCCATCCCTATTCACTCAGGCGAGTAACATAACCATCTGCTTCATAGAAACATTCAAAGCTTCAAAAACAATCTTAAGGTTAGTGATGTGCCATTGGTAGAGTAAAGTTTCCATTTATCGTGTCTATACAGAAGGTGAGATGGTGACCATATATTACAACCAAAAGTCCAACGCCATCAGCTGCTGAATCAAACCACAGCGATTTCACTCCCACGCTCGCTCTCCCTGTCCTTAAGCATAATCCTGCCTCCTGTCCAAAAGAATGTAGTAACTGCACCAACACCACTCAATAATCCCAAAGTCCAAGTCATGGTTCCCCAACCACTACTTTGAACGACAAAACCTGCCCATAGAGGACCAATCAGAGTTCCAACAGCAAATGCTAGATTGAACAATCCAAATCCTTGAGCAGCTGCACCTCTTTTCCCCATATTCCCTGGATGCCTCTTCTCCTCTAGTGCAACCGCATGATCAATATCGGCCATCAATGGTGCCATCACCATAGCCATGCAGAGACCTACTCCAGCCAAGAGGCCACAGAGGAGGATTTTCTGGTGAAGAGAATCATGATCTACAAGGCGGAGTAGCACCCAGAAAGGAACAGAGAACAGTAATCCAGTGGTAGTGATGACTCGTGAGCCGTACTTGTCTGATACAATGCCGATGATGGGTGAAAGTAGAGACGGAATTACTAAACAAGTAAAGATAAGTCCAGCGCCAAGTGAGGTCCAGGAGAACGTGGTTTTGACAAAAAGAGGAAGGGAAGAATCGAACGAGGCGAGGGAGGTGGATATGACGAAGCAGCCGAAGAGAGCAACGAGGATTCGAGGGCGGAAGAGGAGGGTAATAAATGGTGGAAGGCGGGAAGTCCAATTTTTGGTAGAGGGTTCAGAGGAAGACTTCTCTGAGAATGAGGGGAGAGGTGGTGAAGCTGGTGCGGGTGTAATCTCATCGTCTCTCACTTCTTCGGTTGGGACTTCGATCTCACTTTCCCATTGCTGTGCAACACTCTTCTCCACAAGACTGAGTCTCAAAAGAATATCAACCCCGATAAGAGCAAATCCCATGCCAAATACGGCATAGTACCCTGCTCTTTCGTATACAACACCTCCCAGCAATGGACCACAGAGACTTCCAGCGCTTGTAGCAGCCGCTACATAGCCCATGGCCTGTCCAATATCTTCCTTCTTCACTGTGTCACTCAATAACGCCAATCCGACTGTCCAGACCACCGATCCGGTCAAGCCCTGGAAAAATCGTCCTATTACCAGTACCACGAGACTACTCCCTACGCATAACATGACTGTTGAGCCGCCTAGGGCAAATAGTCCCAATAAAAGTGGGACTCGCCTGCTTGTTGATCGATCCGCAAACCATCCAAAAATAGGACTTCCGAGAGCTAGAGCAGCGCCATAAACGGCAAGGAAGATGGACGTCCATTTTTGAATCTCGCTTTCGGCTACACCGGCTCGAATTGTGAGAGCAAAAGGTAGTACAGGCACGACGACCGAGTAGAGGAAAATATCAGTGAAGACCGCAATGGATATCGAGGCTACAATGAAGGTATTTGAAGATCGGAATTTCAGGAACGCTGGTGGAGGGGCATTGGAGATGCGCCGCCCTGAGATGAAGGCACAGAGAGAAGCACGGGTGAACATTTTGGCAGTTGAAATCTCGCAAATCGACTGAGCGAGGGGCGAACTGGGTTATGATATATTAGAGTTCTCCCACTCTTGAGTAAGACTCATGAGGCTGATGAGTAATGATGGGGCTTGAATGATGATGTCAAGCTTTCTTACGCCCAAATAATTTCACCGCTTCTTCCAGACTCCTGTGAAGCGTACTCGGTCAGAAAAAATGTCTCGTTCAAAATCTTCTCCGGCTTCCTGCTCGGTCGGAACTTGTATTGAATGGCTTGAAAGTTGAATGTGGTAGCCGTTTTGAAGTAGATTCGAAAGAGAAAGAGAAGACTAAAATGAAATACAACAAAAATCAAGCATTTAACATAACTGCTGGTCTATAACTCGATTTCATCAGAGAAAGGAAAAAATTTCCACCGATAAATCTCGGACTTGGTTTCCTAAAAGGGAACTGCTTTCCAAATCGATACTTCGCAGAGGGGAGGAATGCATCTTACAAAGTATCAAATGTATTTCGTCAATACAGACAAAGCAACACATACTTGAAGCTAAAAATAATAGATACAAAATTTACATGGTGTGAGGATTGATGAATTCTCGTCAGTGACGTCTTTTGCAACGGAGTGAGGCGGCCGCTAGCGTTCTATCACCCGTCTTCTCGAATAATTTTTGGCGCATTTCAATGCCCATCACAACCCAGTTAATCATGACCTCCACAGCTGTTGGGCGTAAGCCTAAACCGGCTGGACGAGGTAAACATGATACAAAGTCACTAAAAAGAAAACGCGATGGAGAAGACCACGAAAAGCTAGAGAAGGCGATTGAAGAGCTCGTATGTCCCACCATGTTCCCCGCCGCAAAACTTACGAGAATAGGATCCCAAAGCAGAGATCAAGGATTTTTCTGACCTTCCCCTATCCCAAACTACGAGTTCTGGTCTCGAAGCTTCCCATTTTAAGACGTTGACAGATATTCAATCGAAAGCTATACCAGTTGCATTGAAAGGAAGGGACATACTCGGAGCTGCAAAAACTGGAAGCGGAAAAACATTAGCATTTTTGGTGCCTGTGCTGGAGAATCTATACCGGCAAAGATGGACCGAATTTGATGGATTAGGAGCTCTCATAATCTCGCCAACCCGCGAGCTGGCAATTCAAATTTTCGAAGTTTTGCGGAAGATTGGACGGTACCATACCTTTTCAGCAGGATTGGTGATTGGCGGTCGGAATTTAAAAGAAGAGCGTGAACGTCTAGGAAGGATGAATATTCTAGTTTGCACTCCGGGACGAATGTTACAACATATGGATCAGACTGCAGCTTTCGAAGTGGACAATCTACAGATGCTGGTATTGGACGAAGCGGATAGGATTATGGATATGGGATTTCAATCTTCCGTGGATGCCATTATTGAACATCTACCAAAGAAACGACAAACGATGTTATTCAGTGCAACACAAGCAAAGAAAGTCTCGGATCTGGCAAGATTAAGTTTGCGGGATCCTGAATATGTCGCTGTTCATGAGGCAGCTTCTAGTGCGACTCCTACGACGTTACAGCAATTTTATGTGATCACACCGCTTCCGGAAAAATTAAATACCCTATTTAGTTTCATCAGGGCGAATCTGAAATCAAAAATAATTGTTTTCATGTCTTCGGGAAAGCAGGTCAGATTTGTGTACGAGAGTTTTCGACATCTACAACCTGGTATTCCCCTGTTACATCTTCACGGTCGTCAAAAGCAGACTGCACGGCTAGATATCACGTCAAAATTCTCAGCGTCCAAGAACTCTTGCATATTTGCAACAGATGTAGTTGCGAGAGGGCTCGATTTTCCAGCTGTGGACTGGGTCATCCAACTGGATTGTCCGGAAGATGCTGATACATATATCCATCGAGTTGGTCGTACTGCTCGGTTTGAACGAGCAGGAAAGGCTGTCTTATTTCTGGATCCGAGTGAAGAGGAAGGAATGCTTAGACGGTTGGAGCATAAAAAGGTTCCGATTCAACAGACGAAGGCCAGAGAGAAAAAACAGCAGAGCATCCAAAATCAGCTTCAGAATATGTGTTTTCAGGATCCTGAACTTAAATACACCGGACAAAAGGCGTTTTCTAGCTATACTCGGTCGCTTTTCTTACAGAAAGATAAAGATATCTTCAAGCTCAACGAATACGATTTGGAAGGGTACGCAACGAGTATGGGTCTGCCCGGAGCACCAAAGATCAAATTCCAGAAAGGAGACGACACGAAGAAAATCAAGAATGCTCCTAGAGCACTGTTATCAAGTGACGAGAGTGGAGGGGAGAATGGTTCTGAAAAGCCGAAAAAAGAAGTTCGAACAAAATACGACAGAATGTTTGAGCGTCGGAACAGAGATGTTTTATCTGGTCATTATTCAAAGATGATTGCAGATGAGGATGCCGCGGCCCTGAATGACGATAGTGATGCTGATGAAGACAATGAGTTTCTGTCTGTAAAACGAGTCCATCAAGTGGAAGATGAAACTTCTTCTAATGACGAGGAAGACGCTGCTGAAAATGGACCTCAACCTAAGCTTATTTCTGGAATTGGCAAAGAACCGATTGTGATTGATTCAAAACGGAGAGAGAAGCTCCTGAAATCCAAAAAGAAACTCCTCAAACTTAAAGAGAAAGGCACAAAACTTGTTTACGATGAAGATGGGAATCCTCACCAGGTTTACGAACTCGAAGACGAAGAAGACTTCCGCAAGAGAGGAGCACCTGAAACTCAAAGAGCCAAGTTCTTGGAGGAGGAAGCTGCTAGGGTCCGTGAAGCCGATTTGGATGACAAGCAACTCGCTAAGCAAAAGAAACGAGAGAAGCGGGAGAAGAAGAAAACGAGAGAAGCCGCCGAGAGAGCGGGAATTACTACGATTGAGGGCCCTACGCTTGTGGGTGCCGACGATGATGAGGATCCTTTGGCATTCATGGCTTCTCTGCCTATAGCTGATGATGAGGAGGAGGAGGAGGAGGAGAAGGAAGAACCGTTGGTAAAGAGATCAAAGAAATGGTTTGAAGACGATTCGGATGAAGAGGAGAAGAAGATTAAGAAGAAGCGTCGTATTATTGAAGCAGAGGACGAGCCAGAGACGTTGGAGGACTTGGAAAGTCTTGCTGCTGGCCTCCTCAACTGAGAGACTCTGTTGCTTAGATATGAATAATACACTCAACCATGAACTTTGGTGTGATAATTGCCAGACTTGTTAATTTCGCTCTAATTATCGCTCTGCTCCAATGTACAGTACCCGACAATTTTCAATTTTCAATTTTCTCTTTTCTCAATAAAACGGCGTGTTTGATGAACTCGACGCCATATTGATCAGTACTGCTTGTTTAATCAACATATGGACTGTTTGATTAATATATATATCGATTTCAACAATGTTCTTGATAGAGTTTCGCCCACGAACCTACACGGCCCCGAACTAACCCCTCTTTGGTTAGCAAAAAGTGTTTATTAAGGAGTCCAAATGATAAAATCAATTCTATACCAACCCCTAGCTCTGCAAAGAGAGTGAGCTTTCAGCAAGTAGTAGAAGAAGAATCAACAACTGTTGCAGGAGTAGAACTTCTTGATCTTAAACAGGATGTGAAAGCACGTGATTTTTTTATTTAAAAAACGGGATGGAAGTCTATTTTATACTGCTTTTTCGAGTACTTTAAACTTTGTTTCAGGCTGATTTTGATACTCATTTTGAACTGGTTTTGGACTGGTTTTGAGAGAGCATTTTGGACTGATTCTTGGAAAACAACAAAGAACGAGCATGAAAGCAAAACTGTGTATTTGATATAATTCTCTCAAGTGTTTGACAAAACACTATGATTGACAGGTACATCGAAACAGCTCCAATCTGGACCAGAATAGGCATGTGAACAGCTACGAGCTCTGTTTGAGTTAATTTTACCGCCTTCACTCATCAAATTAGGGCACAAGGCAGAGTGACTATTGCCGTTTTGGTCAGTCAGTGAAGTGTATTTATCCAGTGTAAAGTGACTACATACATTGGTCAAACAATAGCTTGCTCGTCTTTCTTGTCCTCACAACACATCACCTCCAGGATGGCCACCAGCATATTCTGTACGAAGATTTAGAGGCATTAACGACCAGATTCCTGGAGATATAATTGCACCGGCATCGAGAAGAGTTCTGGTAGTTTTCTGACCATCTTTGACCTTATGCATAAGATTATACCACAGAGGTGTGTGACCATCATCATCCTCAGCATTGACATCGAAGCCCCTTTCTAGAAGTTCACCTATCAATTCTGGGTGGTACGGTGCCACTAAATGAAGTAATGTTGTGCCCCACCAAAATTCCTCAGTATTAAGTGTACGATATGCTATCAGCCTCATAGTCTCTAAATGAAAACCTCTGATGTTGTAAATGGAAGTGCTAGGACCAATATTTGCGCCGTGATCAAGGAGAAGCTGCGCGATCGCTACATTTTTAACCCTGCTCGCAGTTATCAAGATTGACGAGCCGTTTTTATTTATGGCATTAACATCAGCTCCATGCTCAAGTAGAAGTTTGACTATTGTCGCAAGCGGAAGGATTCGACCAGCTGAAAGCAGCCAAAAGCTCATATAAAGGACCTATGGCCGGATCAGGAAATCAAGTCAAAGAACTTCCGAAAGCAATATCCATAAAACAGCCATGACATGATCAATGGAATGAGCTAGTGGAGGATCAAAGAGAGCATCGGGGCATAAAAGCAGAGGAGCTCGGAGCAGAGAAGGAGGCAGAGAAGAAGAACAGTTCGATATATCACTTTCTGAGAAGATCACTTAATCCAATCAATACAAGCTCTTATTATTTGATCAGTGAACCTTTTGATTTATATTCCCTCATTACAAAGACTCATTGCTTATATGAGCAATACCTACGGCTCGATCCGTGACAACTATATCTTCATGACTTGCTAGCACGGCCCTGCAGAGTGCCAGCCAGATATTTTCCTGATAGTGGGAGGACCCGGCGTCAAAATTGGCTCCATGCTCAAGTAGAAGTTTGACCATATCCACATGACCTGCTAGCACGGCTTTGTAGAGTGCCCGCCAGGTAAGTTCCTGATAGTAGGAGGGCGCGGCGTCAAAATTGGCTCCATGCTCAAGTAGAAGTTTGACCATATCCACATGACCTGCTAGCACGGCTTTGTAGAGTGCCCGCCAGGTAAATTCCTGATAGTAGGAGGACCCGGCGTCAAAATTGGCTCCATGCTCAAGTAGAAGTTTGGTTATATCCATGCAGCCAATTAGCAGAGCTTGGCTCAATAACGACCGAACGTAGTCCTTATTGTCGTTAGGCAGCCCTTTTTTAAGGAGGATCTTCAGAATATTTATTTGCCCGTGTTGTATGGCCAGGTGACCAGCCGAGAAACCCTCCGCAGTTACTTTTGAGGTGTTGACCCCTTCCAGTATGAAAGCCTGTACCTCCCTTGACAAACTGCCCAGATAAATCTAGGATGCTTCTGGTTGACGCTAGTTTGTGAATGTTGTCTGGTTGACTGCACCAAAGCATTATTACTACTCGACTTTTCCCGAATTTCTAGCATCACACATAACGATGACGGGCCCGCCTCCTTCTCCAGCATTCTTTCCTTACCAGCCGGATTTTTGTTCGGAATTCAAACCGGCTGTTGCTAGCACCTACGACATGAGCACACAACACAACAAGCGGTAAGTTTAAAAAAAGGATCAGCTGATATATGGCGAGAGTAGCAGCATGGGTCATTTAATACTTTGCGCCACAGAAAACAGTGAGGCACTAGAGCGCCCCTTCACCGCCCCATATTGCAACAATCAATCATCATTCATCTCTGCTCCCACCCCGCCTAGTCTTGACAACCATGATTTTATCATCGTCTTCGCTGCGATAAATCCGGAACTGTACAAACACTGCAAGCAGGTTATTGAAGGTCCCCAACCTACCACCAACCTTGAACCGGATAGTCAAAATACTCATGACTTCTCTTTCACTCGCCCTACTTTTGGAAGCTCCATAAACCAGGAAGTCGATGGCCGAAACGATGATCAACTCTTCCAAAACTTTGTTGACTACCCTAAATGCACCACTCCTCAGAGTTTTAATGTCCAAGGTGCTCTAACACCGCCTACCAATATCTTTCAGAATGATCAAGACTTCGACACAGTCTTTGATTCCATGTCGAGTATCACGACTTATGCGGCCACAAACCTCTCAGAACCCACTGCATCAGTTGCATCGTCACGTCCCATGTCACATGGTTCTTTCCTCTGCACCATCTGTAGCAAGAAGTACAAACAAAAAAAGGACCTACTTCGTCATGAGCTGGCACACAACCCGAATGCTCCGAGGTATGCTTGCCCAATTGAGGGCTGCAAGTATTCTGGTATGAATGGTATGGTGAGAAAAGATAAGCTGAAAGAGCATCGAGCTCGCTGTGGCCACTAAGATGGATCTGGAAACTGAGGAGTATTCTCTTGCAGTCTGTTAAACGATGGGATATTTTGCTTTTCAATTCTTTATTGTTGGATCAATTTGAATTTGTCTCCTTTTCTCTAGTTCCTGATGTTGATTTCCTTTACAAGACTATTGAGGCTTCCAGGTCTAAATTAAAAAGGGTTCTCATTTTGGGATTGAAAAGAGTGCTGTTTGTCCTCTGCTGTTGTGGCTTCATCTTTTCCTTTACGCTCTCTCCTCATGTTGACTTTGCGAGATTATTCGAGGGCTGCAGGTCAGAATAAAAAAAGAGTTTTCTTCTCGGCGTTGAAGGGAGTGCTGTCCGTCTTACGCTGTTGTAGTTTCGCCTTTTCTTTTACAGGTACACGAATGAAAGATTTTTCTTTTCGTATCTTCAATGTGAAGACAATTTATGACTTCTAGGTTTGTGTGATTGTAGATATTCCATCTGAAACCTTGATACTTTTCATTTCCACCCATATTCCACCTTTGTGTTCCTACACCTCATCCCCTTACACACCCTCCCCTCGGCCAAGCCGTTACATCTCCCTTGGGCCAAACCTCTCTCCAAAAATGGGATGCAGCCTCCGTCACGCCCAAAATTCTCCCACCAGGATATCTCTGCACCGCTCTGAAACAGGATACGGCTGAGAATTTCCTCTTGGTGGGCTGCTGAAACCTATTCCATAGACACCCACCACGTACTCGGCAGCCGGGATTGCTTCAGGCCTGATTAGTCAGCGTACCATCAGAGGGGAAGCCACCAATATGCACGTGGGAAAATGAGGCTAGCAGTCGCGTTCCACAGGATGGAGAGAGCGGAATCGCGGCACGCTCCCGTGTAGGGCGCGGAGCTGAAAAGCTGGTTCTTGGTTGCGAGGGGTATGATTCGTCGATTTTCGGGAGGGGAGGGGCAGGAGTGGTCCGAGAGGTATATCTTCTTTGCATCACTCGAGCTTTGCTTGCGAATCTTAGGTCTTCTCGATTTGATTGTGGAGCTCAATCTTGCACTACGATTGCAGAACCACTACTGATAATCCGGGGAAGATATATTTGGAATGGGTACTTGCCGAGTAGAGAGTGCTCTTGGGCATTTGTGTAACCCCAGGAAGAATTGTGTCTGCTGTTGAGGTCACGGCAAGTCCACGTTGCTAGTGGCTTCAGCCATTTTCAGGGTTCCCTGGTGTTCTTGTGGTGTAAAACGTCAATCCTCAGACACCATCTCAATTCCAAGGTTTCCCCGAGTGATGGAGATGTTCGAGTTGATTTTATACGTTCCGCTGTCAAGTCGTCTTTAAACCTCTGGATAAAGTTTCGGAACATAGTCTTTGGTAGCGTCGGCCCTACACTAGAGTCCTGAGTTGACACAATGAGGCTTATTGTGTAACTAAGGGTCCCGAGAGACATTTGTGAACTTAAGTCTCGAGACAATCTGATCCAGTCATCCGTCGGACAACTTTCCTGATTTGGCGGCCACCGGAATCCCTCACCGAGATGGCTTGCTGAACGACGCTGGGACGTCAATAATCATAGGCTCGATTCAAGCCACCAAGTTCAGCTTCTGTTTACTGAATAGGAAAATGAGAGTTGAGAAGAACGGTTCGCGCGGTCTTCACCGTGCAGTCGCTGCAGTCGCTGCAGTCGCGGATTGGCACAAGACCGAGTAGTAGGTCGTGAAAACGGCCTTTCATTGCTTGAATGCTCATATATCAGATGATATCCTACGCTAAAAGCTTCTGTTGTGTCTTGTCAAGCTATAACCTCCGTCGGCTATTTTCGCAGCATTGCTTGAGACTTGAGCATCATGAGTGCTAATCAAGACATTACCGATGAGAAGTCATCAGTAATGGCACCCGGTCTATCAGATGAGAGGAAATCCGGGGCCGCTATTGAGTCCAAACCAATTTCAGAAGATGCTTCCCTTGCAAACCCCGAATTTCCAATCTATGCTGTTCTTCAATCACAGCCCAAAGGGTGGTACACAGCATGGGGCTGGCTTGTAGCAACCGCTCTCCTCTGCGCATGGACGACATCCTTCACATATGCCGTATTTATCAGCGAGAAACCTCTTCCTCGGGCCTACGACTGGTCGCCATCGTTAACTCAGCAATTGGTCAACATCGCTTCTCACGTCGTGGTTATCTTCACTACCGGTTTAATCTCCGCTGTTTTCGATGCGCTCTCCTGGTCTCTGGCTTCCCGGCGTACTAAAACTCCTGGTGGTCGGGAAGGAACGACTCTGGGAACATTTTTGACTGTGCAGAAACATACGGATTTGATGGGCGTGGGGAGACTGTTTATGATACCGGGTCCGCAGCTACCATGGAGTATTATGAGGTATGAATACCAATATTCTAGTAATATTCGCTAACAACGATGTGTAGGCTTATCATCGCAGCCGGTGCTTGGGGTGTTGGAGTGGTTCTTCTCTGTGAGTTCTGCGGGACACTTTGATCTTCAAGCTAACATAAAACCCTTAGCCCATGTAACTGTCGAAAGAGTTTATAATTCAGGTGTCCCGTTTGATGTGACAGCTGGACTATCCGATTTGCATACAGCTGTCTTGGCTTTGGAGAAGCTCAATGTTATCCCCAACTCAAGTTCAACTACCGCCCCCACGGCCACTCTTCAAGACACGGGAATAAACATGATGATCACTGGAGCAACAAATAGCATCTTGACAGACCCTACATTTGTCGTCGGTGTTGCTCCTCTCAATTGCGCAGATCCTAAATGCAAGTCCCTTTTTCTTCCAGGCGGCATGGAAGTCGTGCGTTACCGCAACAATGGAAGTGCAGTTGATAGCAATCTCGATATAGAAGGTGGCTCAGTACTCGTTGTCAATAACGCTCCCGGGTTTCAGATCGAATACGAGCCATCGACCTATCTATTTAACTACACCACGGACTGCACTATGTACGGCTATGCTATCTCAAGTTTCTTCTCCTGCCTTAAATTTGATGGGAGCAAAATACAATCTGGTAAGTATCCATTAAAATTAGCGGATTTCCGTCTGACTTTGGTTCAATAGGTGTCGCTATTTGCCCTCCAGGTCAATCATACGCAGGAACTTGCCTATCCGATCGAGCCTACATCAACACGCTCGACGCAAAAATCTCACTTGGTCTCTACCAACGCATCGCAACCGTCTCATACGATAAGAACAACTTCTCCATCATAGATGTACGAGACCTGCACAACGCCTCGAACACAGTAACTTTAGACGTTGTCTCAGATTTCCAGAAGATGTTCCAGGTCATGTATCCTCTACTCTCCGACCTCGAAGAGGAAATCGGTGAAATCATTGGGACTTTTGACTTTAGCCAGCTTTGGCCCGACCTAGCCTATTGGTCATCTGTCTTTTGCGTTCAGTCCGAGATTGCGGCTGCCAAATGGCTTCAAGAGCACGGATTTCCAACATGGGCAGAGGGCAAACAGGATCTTCTGGAAGGCTTGATGACCATCCCCATTCAGTTCGGAACTATGATGTGGCAATTCGTGAATGAATCCGGCCTCCCTCCGACTCTGTCAGCCACTGCATCATTCTCCACAGTCACATACCGTACGCGATCACCTCTCTGGCCGATCGTCTTGTTTGCAGCTATGGCCTTTACTCTCGTCCTCTGGGCATTCATCTGCTTGTTGTATGTCCGCTTCTCCGGCTACGGCGTGGCTGCCGAAGACAAGATGGATGCAGTGAAGAAGGCCGCTTTTGAACACGGTAATCCGTATGATGTCGATGACCGAGGGTTCTGGGAGATCTTGTGGGCGTATGTTCGTCAGCCTTTTGGGAAGAAGATCGTCACGAGGGCCGCTAATCCTGTGGTTGCAAAGGCAATACATAATGACTTTTTGATCGCTGTCGATCCGGAGTCGAAGGTGGGACGGGTTGGGAGCTCTGGATAATAATATTTTATCTATGATTTGGTGCATCAATGGAAGATTCTAGTCTGTCAGATAGGAACTTGTATTCGAAGATAAATTTATAGTTTGTTAATTGAGCTTCATTTGTTCGGCTATAGTTATGTATCTAGGCTATAGCGTGTGCTATCTATATGTAGGCTCGCTTACTAGCTCCACAATGTGATACCCATAACACCAGTGCTATATTAAGCCAGGATGTAGTACAGTCATCATGCAACTTATAAATACTTAGTGGTGATTGCTTTTTTTTACAACATGTATGCTTTCTTCAACCTTCCACGACTTAGGTTCTGTCTAAAATGAAATCTGTTTGTGATCTTCTCAGTACAGACAACAGTTGCTAAATTGAGTTAGACCCAGAAATCGTCCTTCCTATGCGACAGCCCAGAGGATATATTATTCTCGATATTTAGAAATTTGCCATCCTTCGACTTGTACAACTTGTCTCTTGTCAATAGACAGCTACACACCTTTGTTGAACCAATCCTGTACTCAAAGATTGAGTGGACATGGCTAGAATCTCGAACACCTCCTGTGCTTCTTCTATTACGAAGCATTTTGCAACAACCTGCTTTGGCAGCCCGTATTCGACACGTTTCCTTTCAAGGAGATACTTTCTACCGCACCAAATTTCGAGGCAGATTACCTCCTAAAATTCCTCTGAGCGAGACCGAATGCGACGAACTCATCAAGTACATTAGAGCTACGAATTCATCCTTTGTGGATATCTGGATACAACAATTGTGTGACGGGACAATGGATGCAATTGTCACTCTTTTACTGGCTCATCTACCGAACCTAAGAAGCCTGCACCTTGGGCCGAATTTTACAAAACAGAGCCAGATTCTTGGTATGATGCTTAGGCTTGCTCTCTGCAATCCCATTGATTCAAAGCTTCCAAAGTTTCAGCATCTTCGAGATGTCGCTTTCAACCAAGCAGTGGACTCTTATCGTGATATGAGAGTTAAAAACACTGCAGATGTTTTACCCTTCTTTTATCTACACCAGATTGAGCGTATCTCTGCATCAATTGACAATCCAGTAGTGTTCACGTGGCCTACACACACGCCCTACCCTTCCAGTCTTACCTCATTGGATTTATCATTTATACGAGAAGCACATCTCGGTCAATTACTCTCGGTGACTAAAGGGCTAAAAATTCTCCGATGGAAGTGGTTTCACCACCCAAGTATCCAAGATCAGTTTAATACGCCGATTATCGACTGCGACGAAATTATTGCGGCATTATCTCTTGTTCGGAACACCCTATCAAGTTTAACTATCTCTGCTCATGTCGATCCCGGACACGGAGATCCTGAATTTCCTCACCTGGCGATAAAGGGTTGTCTCGATGAATTGGTAAATTTCGACAAACTAACTACATTTCAATGCCCATTGCAACTCCTAACGGGAATTGAATCCGATGAAACAAAGCGAATAGAACACTTGATTCCTCGGAACATTAAATATCTCACCATATCGGACGACTTCCAGCTACCGGGAGAAGATGTTTGGGATGATTATGTTTTTTCAGATGTGATGGAATCTTTACTGAAGAATTGGAAATCCTCCACACCTCACCTCCAGAGTTTATGTTTATCGTTGAAGCGGACGAGTGATGACTGGTACTCAGAAACCAAAAATCTGCTAATGGAGGCATCAGAGACAAGTGGAATTACATTTGAAATTCTGACTTAGTGGATATCAATAAACACCGCACACTAAAATTGTACATAATTATGATAATATTGCTTGACCAATTACTTGCAGGCTGAAATTAAGAGGATGTGATCTTAAAAGCTCAGAAGATCTTGTTCATTGTCCATCTAGGCCTAGAGGAATTTGTTCGAAGCCAAGAAGTCCTCCAGCAACAGTGTTTAGGTCGTAAGGTACTCCAGTGAGAGTAGTATCCAAGACTCTCATTCTCTGGTCGGTTGTGAATATGTTACAACCCCATTTATCCTACGGCGTCAATTAGTATCGTCATAATGTGCTACGTTGAATGGAGTTACATACTCTGGTTGGATCAGGGTTAGGTACGCCACAGGGAGGAATAGGTATTACACTGTTATCAAACTGTCTCTGTACTGCGACAACTCTTGAGTCACCTCTGACATTCAGAGGTGTATTGCGTATCAAGTAATAAAGATGGGCGGTCATCACCTCTCCGCAAGCACCGCTATTTCCATGCTGTTTGTCCGCTCCGGACGGTGCATTATCTCTCCACCCCGTTCGGCATAGATCAAGACTAAGAGTGACGGGACTATTTCCCCAGTTGTATGAGATATGCGTCGCTCCCTTTTGAGACGAAGCTAGGAAGATGTCTCCGCCTACTGCAAGTGCTACCATGACATTCGGTACCGCTCTGGGACCGAGTTGATATTGCGTTGCGTCAGCCTGGACCTCTCGATACGCATCGATCGCAATTTGAGTGAGTTGAGCATCGGTAATGGCGCTGGTGTCCTGATTAAACATGAGGTGGCTAGTAAATAACCAGTCTCGCTGATCTTGCCTTTCTCCTGGTGGCTGTGGTGGAGTTCCCTCTGTTGCCAAACCGAATTGAAGTGAGACTCCAAGATTCCCTTGGGGTTGTAATCTCTGTCTAAGGTCATATGCATTAAGCAGTGTGCTGAATATACAACATGTCCTCAGAAATAAAAATAATGATGCTCTAAAAGTTGCAACCCTCATGTTGACCCAAACTCATATAAAAACAATTGAAAAAAGAATGATTCTCAAAAATATGGCTGGGTGCGGCGATAAAGCGTGCTATTGCTTTTATATATCTGAGTTCTTACTCGGAAATGGAGATGCAACCTCAGCGTCTTTGTAAACATGCTGACTTGAATGTTCAAATTGTGTAGGATCATTGTCGCTCGCGGTCTGAGGGACCATATTCGGCTATCCCTTGTACTAATGCTAAATAAAGCCTGTCTCACGCAAGGATGCACTTTTTATCTCGGTGGATGGTATTCAATATATGCAACCACCCCGGAAGGATAAGCTGCCAAGACACAGTAAGCGGAATGGAATTTTTGCACTTCCTGATCCCAGATTGGTCAACTCAGTGGAATTAGTTCCATTGCAAGGGCGGGTGTAGCCGTATTATCCTCAAAATACTCCGTATTCTGACTCGGTATGCTGGAGAGTAATCTCCTTTCTCCGCCAAGACTCTGCGCCAAGCCCTCTGCCATAAGATATCCTGTTTGCAACTATGCCCCACGAGCGAGGCTGATGAATCTAGTTAGGTGACTGGTTGCTGCGCCTCGCTGACTTGTCCTAGAGAATGGCTGCGATTTACGACCCTCGAGATAAGATTGGATGGGCCGTTTGTTTGGCTCCATTTTAGACCGGGTAAATTGGCCCCTTCAATTTGCATCCGCCTCGATTAGTATGACAATGTGCTGACAATGAATTGACGTTGGATCTAAGTCAGTAGAATATGATAAGTCCTAAGAATTCATTTGTTGCAAGTGGATAGATAATACCTTATTTCTTGGTTCTGTTATCATCTTCAGTAATTGCCTTTTCTCCTTCCTTCATCATTTGTACACCATTTACTAGTTCATCATGAACCCAAAAAGATATTGCTCTCTTGCGGTTGTTTCGCTTTTTAGATTAGCGGTTGCTAGTCCGTTATCTAGGATTTTCGCAAACAATGCGACAATATCATCCGTAAATCTTCTGCAGGTTCGAGACGATGACGACTTTTTTGATCAAACAGATCTTTCGTATATTATCAGACTTGCTGCGATTGGAGACTCGTACTCAGCAGGTATTGGTGCCGGAGATAGACTTGGAGGCCTATTGGAAATTATCGACTCTCAAAGTGGTAAGTCTGTGGCTCAATGGAAAGATGAGAGAATAACAATATTTTTATGAAGACTACTCTTGTAGTCGTTATAACCAAGCTTATCCTAATCTTATAAACAACGACGATAGATTGGGCGATCCATCTACAAGAACATTCCAGTTTAAGTCTTGTTCTGGAGCAGTAACAGCCGATGTTCTTCAAAAACAGATACCGGCGATTGACTCCAACCAGCAAGTGATTTTACTATCAGCCGGTAAGTTAGGTAGCAAGTGGAATAGCTAAGATTTGCTAATTGATTTTTTGAGGTGGCAATGATGTTGAGCTTGTGGACATTTTGAATCAGTGCATTTACCAATGGGCAATAATGGATCAACCACATGTTGATCTTGCAAAGACCGAATTGGAAGCAAACCCAGCGCTCGAGTGGCTTGATAATCTGATAGACTGGGATCGAGTAGGTCGCGGCTGTGATGGGCAGCTAGACCGCACTCAATCAATAATCAACAGTGCAGATTTTAGCAACAGCTTAGATTCAGTTTTGAATGCCGCAAAGAGCAAGCTAGGCCCAGGGTTAGTAACAAAGTTATATATCAAGTACCTACACAAGAGCTGACATGTTATAGGGGAATGATATACTACACTGGGTAATTCCCGACAACAAAATTTCAAAGAATTACACTAATCATTCTACTCCATATAGCTATGCTAAATTTTGGGCAGAGGATTTATCAGCAGCTTGCGAAAGTGTGACTTGGTCAACCTGGATATATGTGAGTGCAATCAACATGAAATATGAAGCATTACAACTAATTCTGGATTAGCGTGCCTATGATAATTTTCCACAAGATCAATATTTAACGGTGGCTCATCGCAAAAGAATGAATGATCTTGTTGATCAGGTTAATGCACAATTGGTTAGTAACATTTGGACGCCTTTTCTTTTTACTTGAATATAGGTTGAAGATAATTGTTTGCTAATACACCTTAAACAGGCAGCAGCTGTGCAGCGAGCTGGTTCTTCCGTGAAGTTTGTGGATTATGATTCCTACGTTGGTAAATATGGAGGTCGATTTTGCGAAGCTGGTGTTGATGAATCAACGTCGACAAACAGCAATACAAGGTTGGTTGCATATGTATAAAACGAATATGAGTAGAATCACTAACTGTTCGATAGACCCGGATTGATGTTCTATGAGCTGAGTACCTTAGATCCATGGGGGTCTAGTCCATGGAAGCGTAGCACCGATGGCCCTATGAACGGAACCTTTAACGGCGATATAGACGTTCTTGTACAGGCAATGCTTCTTGCATACCCTGATGCCCAATTGGTTGACCCAGGAGATAGCAGCACATCGCCATCAGCTATTGCAAATGCTGCAACAGATGTGAAAGCAAGTTCTAGTAGTTCTAGCTTTGAAATTCCCAACCTTGTACCAGACGGGTAAGGACAGATATGATTCAAGTATCACCCTTGCATCAAGCTAACAATAAGTGTTAACTGTAGATATGGGCGTGTATTTCATCCGCAGGTCCTGCTTCATTCTTTGATTGCAGAATTGGTCATATACGAGATGGTTGATATGAATGAACAAAATCAAGGCTTCCCGGCAATTTCCGAAGACTTTGAGATAAAATCTTGTCCATACTCTAGTACTACCGCACCTTCAAGATACACCACAAAGATAACTTGCATTCCAGCCGGCCATGCAGTCAAACCAGGCACAGAGCTGCGCATACTACCAGTTGGCGACTCGATTACTGTTGGGTTTCTCAGTGATCAGAATGGCGGTGATGGAAATGGATATAGACTTCAGCTTCGTAACGACTTGTCACGTAAGAACATCTTTTTTCCCCTTTTCATCATTGATTCTAACTTCAAGCCTAGAGGATAAAGTAACTTTTGCTGGTACCGAGAATTCTGATGGCACAATGACGGATGGCCACTTTGTAAGTTTTACGATATATTTGCTCGAAGCAGTTGACTTACTTCATGATTTCTCCAGGCCGCTTGGTCAGGCAAAACGATCAAGTTTATCGCTGATCATGTAGGACCATCGTTGGATCAACGACCAAATATAATCCTCTTACACGCTGGCACAAATGATATGAACCCAAGCGGGTCGATATCAACAGAAGGAAACGATCCCCAAGGAGCTGCCGACCGCCTAGGTGATTTGATCGACCAGATGATCACGGCATGTCCAGATGCTACCATTCTCGTAGCGGTAATCATTAACACCTGTGATCCAAATCAAGAACCAAGAACTGTACAGTACCAAGCTTTAATACCCGGCGTTGTCAAGAAGCGTACCGATGCTGGACACCATGTCATGTCCGTGGACTTCTCTACATTTCCAACAAGTCGCCTTCAAGATTGTATTCATCCAACGAACCAAGGGTATCAAAATTTCGGCGATTATTGGTACGATTTCATCACTCAGATACCTAGCGACTGGATCAATCCTCCCGTGGATCCAAATACTGTAGATGGTATAGACAAAAATGGTGGTCTCGATGACAGCATACCTCCTCCAGACGTAAGGATCCCCGGGCTCTATCAGTCCTTTGTTATTTTTGCTCCTGAATCGGAGGATTTCAAGTGATACACTCTCAAGACAACTGCATCTGGCAGCATTTCATCCTCCTCACTCCTAAGACACGCTCTAAAAGGAAAATGCTAACTCCCCGGTATTCCAGTGGGGAACGAGTCCGGTCCAAGTAACTTCCCCTAATGCAATAGTCACAGCAGCTGCCGCTGCAGTCAATGGGTTCAAAACGAGCTGTAATTCCCTTCCTGATTGGCACAGTACTGGCGAAATTGCTACTGGTCTTGGAAAGAATGGTGCTTGGCAATATCAGAAAAATTGGGTTGAGCAAGGGAAGGTCGCTGACGGACTCAAGAGAGATCCTCGATACGTTAGGTGAGTGTTTTTTTATTCTACAATGTGAAAATTCAAGGGGGAATTGATAGCTAACTCTACGGTGCTGTAGCCTCCATGATATGAACGGGGACGGAAAAGCAGGTATTTACATACTTTCATCGCGAACCACAGTCTTTCTATTTCCAGTACTTTTGAGTAACTTTGATCGAATACAGATTACGTCTGGCTCGATCCTGATACGGGAGAGATAACCTGCTGGCTGAACAATCTTCCCGATCCTTGGTCACCTGCTGGAACTAATAATAGCATCATTGGTAGTGGAGCCGGTCCAGCTAATTCTGTGTTTATTGCGGATATGAATGGCGACGGAGTAAGTTGAACATGAATCGAGGCGGGTAAAATTCCTCTTCAACGAACGAAAAAATCAAAACCGCAAAATGTCAATACTTGTCTTGAACAAGCACTTGAAACTTAAATACTCATCTTTCATTGTCTAGAGTTTTATCGACTTTAGTACAGTAAAGATTGTGTTATTTAAGCCTCCGCTTTACGGTTCGCCAACGCTTCAGCGAAGACGAATTTTAACCGCCTCGAATATTGAAGATCATTTGATGAGCGATGCTAATAACTTATAGCTGGAAGATTATATGGTAGTCGATCCAGACGATGGATCCGTAAAGATCTGGTGGAACTATGGGCCCGATAACGATTGGGTTAATGGATGGAAGTTTGTTGAAGGTGGAGTGATTGCAACTGGTGTGCCCCATGCAAATTGGGCTACTCTACGCTTTCCGGATATCAACGGCGACGGTAGAGCGGACTACGTATATATCGGCACAGGAGGATCCTTGAAACATTATATGAACACCGGAACTCCCGGTGGGCAAGATGTACTCTTTCTTGCGCAAGATGGAATAGCTACAGGAGCCGCACCTGTTATCTCGCAACTTGTATTTGCTGATGTAAGTTGCCTCCAGTTCGCATTTGCAACTATGACTTACTAAATATACAGGTGGATGGGGATGGGCGCGATGGTAATTACCTGAATATAATGCAATTAAGAAGCATGGAAGAATTATGACCGCTAATAAATTTTAGATTATCTTATTTGGGATGATCAAGGTGGTCTCACCGGATATCTGAATCAGAGAACACAGAAAGAAGGTGTCCCGCTTTATATCAACCAGGGCCCTGCCAAAACAATCGCTGATGGTGTTGGTCAAAACCCGAGTTCTCTCAGGCTTGCTGATATGGATGGGTACGTAGCTGATCACTTTTGCACGCACACGCTTTCTTTTCTTAAAGATTTTGAGGTTAATTACTGACTATTGACTTCTGCAGAGACGGTAAAGATGATTATGTCTATATTGACCAGGATGGCGCTGTTTGGTTGTGGTACAATCGCGGGACTGCTAGTACTACCATGGCCATGGACGGTCTTCGATTTGCCGATATTGACGGGGATGGGGTAAGTTCTCATGACTATTTCACTAATCAGAGTATTCGATGTTAATAATTCTAGCTTGATGATTATGTCTGGTTGGATCCTGTTTCAGGAGCTCCAACAGTCTAGTAAGTCACAACTTCTCCCTGATTAACTGTCTGCAAGTTATTCTAACCGAAGCATAGTCTAAATACTGGCCCAAATGATAATGACGTACTTGGATGGCTTTGGCAACCTCAAAATGGAGGAAACCCTATTGCCTCTGGCGCTGCTCCTGCTTCGCAAGTACATTTCGGAGATATAGATGGGTCAGTAACCTCGCTGTCAAGCTTCGACAATTTATGTTAATCAAGATTGTAGAGATGGTAAAGATGATTATTTAGTCCTTGATCCAAAGACAGGAGCGCTAGATGCCTACTTGAATGCCGGCGCAGATCCAAACTTTGTCAATGGATGGAGATGGAATCCAATTGGATCCATCGCTACAGGCCTCGGTCCTGGCGCCAATGTTCGATTTGCTGATATTGACGGAGATGGTGTAAGTCTTGACCATAGGTCATTGCATTATTTTCTCATATACTGACAAATATGATCATTTTAGTTCGACGACTACATTTTCCTACATCCAAACGGGGCTACAACTATTTACCGAAATGTTTTTGATCCGAATACTCCACTAACTGACTGGAGAGCTCTACCCTCTGCAGATGCTTCTGGTATCGGGCAGCGACCTGAGGAGATTGACTTTTACGATATTAATGGGTTAGTTCCAACCCGTGTTGTGACTATATTGTTCATGAGCTAACTTCTTGCAGCGACGGGAGAGCAGATTACGTTTGGACAAGTGCAATTGATGGCTCGGTCAAAGTATGGTTCAATAATTTCCCGAGACTGCCTACATGGCTTGAACAACCTCAGATTGCAGCAGGCGTTGGCACGTCTGGGAATTGCGTACGATTTGCTACCCTTCAAGATACTGGGCGCGCGAGTTACGTAGCTGTGAATCCTAACACCGGCGCCATTGCTGCTTGGTTGAATGGTTGCGACAATCTTGGTCCTCCACCATCCGGGCCCTCGACGGTGGTTATTTACTACGCCTGGAATATCGGTTTCCTCTCGTCATCATTCAGCCAGTGGAAGATATTTGACAGCGTCGTTGGTGGGAACGTCGATGGCTGCAACGATAATCCAGATTCTACCCAAGACACTGGTACGACAATTGATAATGCACCGACGTTCCCCACTTCTCTTTCGTCATTTACTGCCCATGGTCACGATGGATGCACGTACACAGGCCCAGCAGATGGACCTGGTACCATGACGTGCCCTGGTGTTGATGAGATAAGGTGTAAACAGCACCCAAATTTCCACAATCCTTCTCGTTGCAACACCGGATCAGTTACCCCGGTCTTGATGTGCGAGTTTTGAGTGCAAACGTTAAATTTCAAATATAAAATAGCTTTTATTGAATATTTAGAAACTTAGAACGACTTTTAATTCCGTTTTTGGTTAGTTTTATAATGGAGAATAATCACCCAGCAATGGCATGTACACAGTAGGGATATTAAGTTATACCAAGCGACATTTGGCGTGGGCCTTGAAGAGCGATATCTAACTTAAAGTAGAGCAGCAACAACTTAAAGCGGCTGCTGAGGGAGCTAGTCAGTAACGTATTTGCCTCTGAGCTGTATCCGTTTTACATCATACGATATTGATTCAGCGAGAACTCACATCTATTCTAAGTACCCTCTCTTTTCCTCCCAAATCCATCCAATCTCCTCTCATCTAATTATCCACAATCTCCACTCACAACATCCTCAATAACCTCCTCTACATTCCCCTCACTAACACTAACCACGATCTCCTCATCCAAGCTCTTCCCTTTCTTGTCTCCAAAAGTCCCAAAACTCATCATAGCCCTCGGATCTAAAGGCTTCAAGATTGGCAACTCTTCCTCCTCACCTAATGGAACAAAAATAATAGCAATCCCATACTCCCCGACCACTTTCCTAATTCCCTCTCTATGCCAGCTCTCTAATTCTGGATGAGTAATAACCATGAGCGCTTTATTCGCTTTCCTCGCCTTTTCTTCATCAGAAAGCGTAAACGTTGATAAAGGCTTATTAACAAACTTCGTTGTCAGGGCCGGAGGGCCGGGTGGCATGAAGCTGCTTGCAAAACTCGCCACGCTTACTGTCTCCGACGCTGAACTCGCGATAGAACTGGCCGAGCCTCTTCTACTCGTCGACGTCGATGTTGACGACCCGCCAAAACCAGAGAATCCTTCACTGGATACAGCAGGCCGGGATTCCTCTGGAAAGAGAAGTCCCGTTCGCGTCATTTTGGACAACCACATGCGTTGATACCTTGCTTCATTGAGTCCGCTACCAGACTCCTCAACACCGTCAACAGCAGGACGTCGAGAAACACCCACGCTAGCTGCTTTAGCAGACGTCTCGTGGAGACTATCGCCTTGGAAGAGTGGACAGGAAAGCGCGGTTGCGACAGATTTCGCAATCTGCACTTTTCCTGCGAAAGCGGTTGAGGCCGTGATGAGGATTATGTATTTTGAGGGTTTTCTGGTTGAGGGAGATGAGGGGTCCGGTTTATCAGGGAGGCGATGCAGCATTGCTTGGGGGGTTGGAGGACGTGGTGGATGGTCAGCCATCTTGGGTATGGTGCTGTAGGGGTGTTATTTTCGGATGAGCTGGGAACTTGGAAGAGAGAATTGATGGAGAGAAAATTATGGGATGAGATAGATGCACTGAGGTTGAAATCCACTTTTTGATTTGCCGTTGTCCTGCATAACCGGACTTAGTCAGCGGTTTATTGCGTGAAACTCCTCCTACTTGTCAAAGTATATCATGCCTGAAAGTAAATCTTCTTTATGCGGCGTGTGAGCTTGCTAACTTTGAACAATATCCCCTTGGATTTGTAAAGACTCGTTGTGGCTAAACTCGTGACTTGTCACGTCCTTTGGTGCAAAACATCGAAAGTTTACAGCTCTTTCCCCTGGCCACAACGAATAAACTCTCCTAAATTGAGTCTCTCTTTTACGGTCATCTCAGCGCCTCCAATTTAACAACACCAAAATTTCTAATCTGAATCCTAAGCCGGGATGAGCTAAGCTGAATATTCCAGGTCCAAGTCGCATCGTGGCGAGCCTCATCTTTACTGATAAGTGTAAAATAGCTGCTACTAAACTCAAAATTTAAACTTTCACCAATTTTTTTTTACAAGAGCCAAGCGTCGTCTTGGCTGCGGCATGCAACAAGTCAAAGAAGATGCGCTAAGCAGATTATGCGTGGGTTATGAACGGGAGGATTTCTTAGTTCTTCAGCTTTGCATGCATATAACTGATTCTTTTCCTCCTACAGACTGCAGCGAGCTAGGAAGTATCATTTACCGCGACGATTTCTCTTTTTCTGAGATTTTGACTCGCTCACTGGTGTTAGAGATAACTGCATACGCCGTACGGTTGAAGACCTCACTCTGAGTATATTTGTATACTCACATTTATCAACATGAGCCTTTTTCCTAGCTTAAACACCGCTGAGAGGCGGACATTTAGGGCAGCTACAAGGAAAATTACGTTCCGCTTCATGTCGCTACGTTGACGCAGGCACTTGTAGTTGGGACAGATACAGATTTGCGATGGATTTCAGCTATACTGCAATCCTTTCACGAGAAAGCTGAAATTAGACGGCGTGAAGACCAGACAACGCCACCGTCATATTAAGACTTTGGGTGGCAATGCAGGCCCGAAACGATAAAATCATCGTTTTGCTACCCATTAAATAACTTGAGAACTTACAGAGCCTAGTTACGAACTAGGTGAGGATTTCTTCACGAGGAAGCACTTGACAAATACTTAAGTTTTGGACAGAAGTGGACATGATAAGTTCTCCAGGTATATTTTCACAAGAGCAACGTCGAGTACCCCTGTTCACCTTATGGGCGCAGTCCTGATGGCCCAGTCTGGGCAAGATGTGATCAAATAGCAGATCATTTTTTCGCAAGATAAGCAGAAACAGGAAAGGGTGCAAGACCCAGTTCGCAAACCACCACATGACCCCACAAGATATCAAAAGGGCTGTGTGCAGCTGCGAATGATCAGATAATCATGGAGACCAGATAACGACCAGAACAACATCTCGACACCATGATATTCGATGATTCCATTGTTCGGAAAGTGTGGCATGTGATGTAGTTCGATATGAAAGAGGCAAAGGTGGGCTGACAGCATAGACGACCAGGTTGAGTTGCCCACTCGCAAGGGTTACAGAAGCTTAAACTATGTTGCTTGCTGACTGTTGTAGGGGAACGGATACGGCAGCTGCATATTTTCGGACGGAACAAAAGAATACGGCTTCGCATTCGGAATTGTCGATGGGACAACAGACACTGAGCCATTCGTCTCAAGACTCGCAAACTCTTCGAGTGAGTGTGAGATAGTTCTTGCGTAATACTCTAGTCAATATGAGAAGAACGTGTTACGTGTCAAGTCATTGGGCATCTCAGCATCGCCCGCAGACTTGTGTGCCATGCAATCAGTATTTATGTCTTAAATCATGAATGTGGTCGTGAATCAAGGGCTGTGAATCATGCCAGACATCGACTCATAAAGATGACATTCCTCATACAAACTGAATAACGCAACCAAACAGTCAAAGGTTTGCTTCAGTGCTTCAGTGCTTCAGTGCTTCAGCGATACATGACTCTCAGAGCTTGAGGTTGTTGATGCGCTTGACTCTGGCGCACCGCTTAGAGAGACAGGCTCGGGTTCCTCCCAGCTGCACTTGGTTGGCTGCACTTTCATCTCTTGGCAGCACATCCCCGGATTCCACACCACCGCCCAGCCCAGCGAGTTCCACGCATATAAGTTTCATTATCAAATAGGACATGCTATTTTTTCTTATCACAGCCAAAGACCGTTGATAGATATTATTAGTTGACCGCAGCCGCCTTCTCTCTCCCGAAGGTGCCATTTCCGGACAGTCCCGTCAACGACGTCAGGACCTGACAGATCAGACAGAGTGCTCATCACTGGAATAGGTTTGGGAAACTTGGCTACACGCAACGCGGGCACATCGGATACAGAACCGGGCAGGCCTGTGCTGTGCGGTGCTGTGCTGGGCTGCACCATTCTCCCTGGATCGTCGAGACCAAATTGACGGTTGCGCTCAACCACGACTTGGTGCGATCAGAAAGACCAAGTAGTAGCGGAGGCCGTTAGCAGCAGCGGCCAATTCCTCCTTGAGAGCAGGAAGAATATAAAACAGTGGTGACGGGCGCGAAGGGGCTGTTTCAATCAATTGCAACCCTGCAGCGAACGAATTCAGTGGCGTCAATACCTGCCAGTGCACCACCCGACCAATGGCGCCCACAGATCTTGGCTCCTCAGCAGGCCACTCCTCTCCATCATCAAGGACGCAGATTCAACCTGCTCCTACGCCTCTAAATAGCAGCAGCAGCATCCCCGCCGCCGCTGCTGACCCCGTCGAAGTTGAGATGAGCAACCTCGAGCCTAGCATAGGCGCAGGCCTCGTCACCGACGTTTCAATTATCCCCGACTCCTCCTTACCCTCGCATGCCCAGACTTCTGCATCTACAATCAACATGGCAGAGAGCAGCAGTCGAGCGACGCAGTCCTTTACGACTGGCCCGTTATCATCGAATCCCAATTCCTCTCTCCCAGAAGCTTCCGGTCCATCACTCATCACACGGCTAGACTCTGTGGCCATCGGTCCCTCAACAGATATCCCTACTACGCCCACCACCGCAACTGAGGCAGGCCCAGTCCTGGTAATCACTCTCCTCCTCACCTCTGGGGCACGGCACCCGTACAAAATCGATGAGAAGTATCTTACAAAGCGCAATGTCAATGTCAAGGACCCCTATGCAATCTCTGTATATACACTGAAGGAGCTGATCTTACGGGAGTGGAGGGAGGAATGGGAAGCCAAGCCAAGTAGTCCGAGCAGCATACGATTAATCTACTTTGGAAGATTATTAGACGACAAGACGCCCTTGAAAGGTATACCTCTTTTTGATTTACCTCTCTCCTACCTCGCTAAAACAATTGATGAAATGCTAACATGACGTTAGAGTGCAAATTCAACGCCGAATCCGCAAACGTAGTCCATATGACCGTCCGACCTCAAGATATTGTGGATGAAGAAGACGCATCGAAGAGCAAGTCGTTGGCGCGAGATCGGGAGAGCAGCGAAAATACGGCGGGCTGTCGTTGCGTCATACTATAATCTCTCATCACATCTGGCCTATTGGAACATGATGACGGGCGTTACGGTTGATTCTGCTTTGCGTGTGACACCCATCACATCACATCGTCTCCCAGGGATTATCATTCATGGCTGGCTGATCCGTTGATGTGTTGGGTTTTCGGGGTCCTTTATTCATGTCTACTGGCGAGCGTTCTTGTTATTTTGCGGGCATCTGACGGATGGAATTGAATGGGTGAGCGTATGGAGTGAACGGACGGGATAGGATAGGAATGTTCCTATCTTCTTAGCGGCGGAGCGAGCGAGCAGACGGTTTGACTGTACAGTTACTCAAGTTGAATGAAATGAGAAGGTGAGACGTATACAAGTATATCAACAGCTCAAGCGGACGTAGGCGAAGGAAATGAATCGAGTGTACAGTATAGCTGCAGGACCATTTGGGATTGATGGATAGTGGATCAAAATAATGGACGGGTTGAGAGATCTGATCTGGTTCTGGTCTTGATCTGATCGATCTTCTGGATAGAATGTAGTTGCTGTTTGCATTCTCCACGCTAGGCTTATTGATTGCGATAGATTGTAGAAGGAGGTACACAGGATATGATCTAATGCGCCGTTTTATTTCTGATGAGCTATCTCTATTTTGGGGTAGGCAGGCTCCTCAACGCCAACTCAATAAAAAGTGAGGAAGCAAACTCGCCCAATCCCAAAGTCTGAAGCGATGTGTGATGTTACAGACCCTCTTCACTCAAAATTTATCATCTACAATCCATCCATATCAACTGCCTACATCCTGACCTTCCTCTCAACCTCCTCGTGGAAACCACTCCCAGCTCCACTCGCACCGGCACCCAGATTCTCCTCGCCCTTGAAGATATCCTCCCACTGAATCTCGGCCTCCTTGCCCATCAGGATATCCTCATGAACCGTCCTCTCCAACCCACCTCCCAGCACCGCCGGTTTCCAGGTCCCATCCCTCACCACCTTGAGCTCCATGCCTCGACGGATGGGCTCTGCGATGCCAAACGTGCGGCGCAAGCCTTCCATCTTGAGCGATTCCTGCGTGGCTTCCCAGGCCAGGAGACGTGATTCTAGCGGGTGTCGCGATTGGGGGGTGGTGGAGGAAACGGTTTGGGAAACGGGCCCGACGCCGGCTCGCAGGACGTCGTGGAGACCTGGGGCTGAAGGGGCGGATACCGAGGTTGTGGAGTGGCTGCTGAGGTTGGAGGAGGGGGGTGCGATGCGCATTGCCTGGTAGAGAGGGTTAGTTTGTTCGGTGGAAGAGGGAGTTGAAATGGGTGGATGTTTGGAGCTTGAGAGCTCTGAGTGAGAATCAAGAAGGCAGAAGGCTTACCATGATGACTGATTTCAGGATATCTTCAACTCTGTTGCTTGATGTAAAACTTCTGTCGAATTTGTATGCGAAGTTGTGATTGATTCCCTAGAAGCTTGAAGTTCAGTTGGGGATGTTTGATTCAAGCTCCAGGCACGCGAAGGAAGACGTGGAAAGGTCTCGCTTCGGCGCGGCTCGATTTCCGCCTCGTCGGTCTTGCGCCATCCCAGCTCCCCACACAATCATATATTGACTCATTACCACCATGGAGGAACACGACTATATTCGCGATGAGGAGGCCACACAACTGCGGGTGTGTCAGGAGAATACTCCGGCGTCAATATGCTACATCCTCGACACCTCCACCCATAATCCGCATCCGCAATGGCACCTTCTACCGTCGACATCCCAACGTCTCCGCTTCCCTGGCTGAGAACCCGCCGCTGTTCAAAGATTTAAATTTTGAATTACCCGCTTTTGCGAAAGAGGAAAAGCATTGGGCAGTGATTGGGCCTTCATCTGCGGGTAAAACGACGTTCCTGCAGATTTTGAGGGGAAAATACATATCCATCCCAGCGGCAGCTAGATCATGGCCCTTTTTGGAGACAGAGGAGATTGAGAAGAAGGACCATCGATCGAGAAATCCAAATTTTGCTATTAAGCTGGTGGGATTTGATGGCGATCAAGGACTGGGTGGAAGGGCACCGCAGAGTGCATATTTAAGTGCGAGGTATGAGTCGAGGAGGGAGAATACGGACTTCAGTGTTTTGAATTATTTACAGGGGAATACAGAGCTGAATGCTATCAACGAGGAGAGGATCGATTCTGTGGTGCTAAAGAGGGTTATTGAGGATTTGAGGTTGGGTGACTTGGTGGATATGGCGGTGTCAAATTTGAGCAACGGCCAAACAAGACGAGCTAGGATAGCGAGGGCTTTATTGTCCAATCCTGAGGTTTTGTTGCTGGATGAGCCATTTATGGGATTAGATCCTCCAACGTTGTTGAGTCTCAGTCCGATGCTGCACAGATTAGCAAAGGCGGATGCTCCTCGGCTTGTGCTGTCTTTGAGACCGCAGGACCCTATCCCAGATTGGATCACTGATTTAATCTTTCTTAAAGGAGATTGTGAGATTGCATTTCAAGGGGAGAAGGAGGAGGTTCTTTGGAGAGCTCGTTCATCTAGAGGGGTGACGGGGTTCTCCTCTCATGAAATTGGTCGCAAACTCACCAAGACTGGAATCCTTTTACCGACATTGTCAAAGCAGTCTTTTGATAGTGACAATCTCAATCAAGAAACAGTCAAGGATATGTCGCTTGAGCCTAATTATTGGGCAGAGGAAGTTATAGATCTGAGTCGAGATGGATACCCTTTGAATGATCCAACCACGCCAATTATTGGAGAACCTCTTGTGGAGATGAAGGGTGCGCGAGTAAATTATGGAGACAAAGTAGTTCTTGGTAACTGGAAGCACAACGAAACCCAAAAAGAAAGAGAAGGCTTATGGTGGACCGTTCGACGTGGGGAGAGGTGGGGTATCTTTGGTCCAAACGGATCTGGAAAGACAACTCTTCTCTCACTCATCTGCTCAGATCATCCTCAAACCTACTCTCTTCCAATTCGAATTTTCGGTCGTTCACGTCTTCCCGAGCCTGGCAAGCCTGGCATATCTATCTTTGATTTGCAAGCTCGTATTGGTCATTCTAGCCCGGAAATACACAATCATATACCTCGATCGTTAACCCTTCGCCAAGTTCTGGAAAATGCTTGGGCAGACACTTTTCGAGGTGTTCCAAAGCTGGATACGGACAATCACCAGAAGATTGACGCTTATCTGAACTGGTTTCAGCAAGACCTAGCACCACACGGCTCTTCTGAAGGAAAACCTTTGCTGGAATTTCTCGATGAGGAGAGATATGATTACTCTGAATTTCCCCCTGACCTGATTATTGAGCGGCTTCATATAAATAAAAAACCTTCCTGGGCTGATGATCTGATATTCGGGCAACTTCCATTATCTGCACAGCGAGTTGCCTTATTTCTGCGCGCTATAATCAAACAGCCCGATCTCGTCATCCTAGACGAAGCATTCAGCGGGATGGATGACGCTGTTCGAGATCGATGTCTTCTATTCCTCGCGAATGGGTCAGCGAAGCGGTTTTCTTACAAGGTTCAGGATTCCAATGGTCGAGTAGTGGGAACTTCTCAGGAGAAACTAATTGTGAAGTCTGAGCATTTCTGGGTTGACCTCGAGCAACCTGGCTTGAATGAAAATCAAGCGCTTCTCTGTATCAGTCATGTGAGAGAGGAGATTCCTGGCAGTATAAGAGAGTGGATCTGTCTTCCTGAAGCAAATACGGGAAAGCCGGCGAGGTGTGGCAGGTTGAGTGGGCCTCTTCAAGGAGATGAGGAGCGGTGGAATGAAATCTGGGGCATGAAATGATGCTTGGTATTGTAGATATACCCCATAAAATATGCATAGATAAATAGACACGTTATGTATAGAGACAAACCCTGGAAAGTAAGCAATCTAAATATTATATGCCTGACCCATTCGCTAGCACGTGAAATAGAGTTCGCCAAGCAAGCGATCGAAACCCCTGAAAATTGACGACATCAGACCTCAGGTTTCCTGAGCCGCATTAGGAACCACGACATCTCCTGAGATTTTTCCAACTCTCCGCCGACAACCATGTCATAATCCACCCACCTCCTCAGCGCGACAATCAACCTCGTCACAATGTCGCGCCGCGTAGACGATTCTCCCACCGAAGACTCCAGCGCTACCACCCGGCTGACACCCTCAGATTCCGAAGACTCAGATCTCGAGCTAGGGGAGGTAGGTGAGAGCTACGAGCTCCGAGATCTGGGCGAGAAGGAACAAGATGATGCAGATGAAGAGGGCAGTGGACGGGGAGTCAGCATATCGTCCGCGAAGACCTACGAGCTTTACACCCCTGACGAGGAACGCGCTGTGGTGAAGAAGTTTGACAGGAAGCTTGTGCTGTTCGTGGCGCTGCTATACATGTTGAGTTTCTTGGATCGATCTAGTGAGTTGACTCTATGACTTGGAGATATATAAGAAATTATGCTGAACTGGGTAGATATTGGGAATGCGCGCATAGCGGGGTTAGATGTTGATCTGAATCTTGATTCGGATAAGTATGAATGGGTTATTACGGCTTTTTATATTGCGTACATCTGCTTCGAGTGGATGTCCGTTCTCTGGAAACTCATCCCGGCTCATATATACGTTACCTGCATTGTCCTCTCTTGGGGGGTAGTTGCTTCGTTGCAATCTATTGCAACCTCTTTTGCGAGCCTCCTCGTTCTGCGCACGCTATTGGGAATTGGCGAAGCGGGATTCACAGGAATACCATTTTACCTATCTTTTTTCTTCAAACGAGAGGAATTGGCTCTGAGAACGGGCTTTTTTATCTCCGCCGCCCCGCTGGCCACTTCCTTTGCTAGTACTCTCGCCTGGGCGATCATCTATCTAGGAAAACGTTCCCCAATCGCCCCTTGGCGTCTCCTCTTCCTCCTAGAGGGCTTCCCATCCGTTCTTGTGGCCGTCATAGCTTGGCACACCATTCCTGACTCGCCCTCCGCAGCACGGTATCTCACAAGTCGCCAGCGCAAAGTCGCTGTTTTGCGTCTTCGCCGTAGCGAGCACAAGCCATCTTCTCACCTCAATTTCCGGGAAATGCTATCCACCCTCCTAGATCCTAAGAACTACATAACAGCTTTTATGTTTTTCTTTACTAATATGGCCTTCTCCTCTCTCCCCGTTTTCCTCCCTACAATAATCCGCGAAATGGGCCACACATCCGCCATGTCCCAAGCTCTTAGTGCCCCTCCATATCTGGCAGCTTTCATCTCCGTTCTAGTAACCAGTTATTTCAGCGATGCTTACCGCTCCCGCTCCACCTTCATCATCATGCACGCCCTCCTCTCCCTCTCAGGCTATATTTCCCTCTCGCTCTTCACCTCTCCCTGGGCGAGATATGCTGCCATCTACCCTGCTGCCATTGGCTTCTTCTCCGTTGTCACATTGATTATCACGTGGACGATTAACAATCAGAAGAGTGAGAGTGGTCAAGGTGCAGGATTTGCGGTTATGCAGGTTATAGGACAGTTGGGGCCGTTGTTAGGTACGAGATTGTATCCTGAGAGTGATGCGCCGTATTATAGAAGGGGAATGGGCGCGTGTGCTGTAGCGATGGGAATGGTTGTTCTATTGGCGGCAGGATTGAGATTGTGGTTGGGGAGGTTGAATAGGAGTCTAGAAAAGGAGGATAAGGGTGGTGAGGAGGATGATGAGGATGAAGCAGGCGAAGGCGAGGGTGAGGGGTTAGTATCTGAGAGGAAAAAGAGGAGGAATAAAGAGCCATTTAGATATATGTTATAAATGAGCATACGAAGAGATGACAATACATCAGACTTACAATTTCATTTCTTCATCTAATCTTCACGAACCCTATGTTTTACCCTTGAGACGGCAAAGACCTCTTTACTGGTCCCTCATAACAACCGGCATCATCTCATTTCTCATACCCATCAACATGGGCATCTCCCCTCCTCCTTCTCCATGATAATCCAAGCCCCACGCAACTCTTACATGATTTCCCCCCGGCTTCACCTCCCACCACTCCCTCTTCCTCCTATCCCACTCCCGTCTCATCTCCTTATGATACCTCAACCCCTCTATCTTCAACCTCTCTCCCACGGGCAGCACCTTCTCAATCGACGCGAGGACCTTTGCCAGTCTGTAGGCGGTCAGTGGGTCGATCTCGCGTTTCTGCGACGAGGGGGTCCGCGACGAGTGAGGAGAGGAGGATGGGTGGTGGAGGGAAACAGTGAAGGAGGTCGGCGCGGGGAAGACCGTGAGGATGTTGGAGAGGGAGGAGAGGGCCGGTTGGAGGCTGGAGAAGTTGCCGCTCAGTCGGATGTGTGAGATTAATGCGCAGGTGGAGCGGCCGATTGTGCGGAAGAGTTGGAATATCATGGGAGGAGGGGTGTGGGTGCAGTGGTAGGGGTTGTGGTGTGTATGGGTGCTGGCAGAGCCGGTAAAATCGTGGTAGGTGTCGCTGGGGTTAGAGAAGGCGGTGGTCAGTTTTGTCTTGAGAGATTGAAGTGCTTCTCTGGATGTCTACTTGCATTAAGCCTGTCAATTGAATATTGATATAATAGGTTGGAAGAGAAGAAAGTGTATACCATTGCAGTTTGTAACCTTTCTTCCTTCTCAGCAACGCACACTCGACAATATGTATCTTGGATATTGAAAACGAAGAATTTTCTCTGCCCAAACATCTCGCAGATCAGCCGGAGATCCATCGGGTCTTCTGGGTGCAGGATAGCTCCAGGACGGTTGTCAATTGGCACCTTGAAGTCGTCGTTTGATGCAACGAGGTAGTAGAGGAGGTTTGCACGGCAAACTTTAGAGATGTTGTGAGGAGTTTTGAGGCGCTGCGATATGGGTGCTACTAGTATGGAAGAATGAGTTCTAGAAAGGCGTGGTCGAGAAGTAGATCTTGTTTGTTTTGCTCTCTCTGGTGTTTGGATTGATGGTTGTGGGCTTGCAAAACCACCGTAATATGTGGTGCGATGGGAAGACCAATTTCTGAAAAGCTTTGGTCGAGGTGACTTTGAGAGATCTTCACCTTTTCCTTTCTCTCTTTCTGAGGTATCGGGTTGCGGGCTTGACGCTCTGCTGAAAAATGCTGAGATGTGGGACGAGTGGCTCCTGAAAAGTCGTGGCCGAGATGGGGTTGGGATCTCTTTGACTTTTCCTTTTGAGTTTTCTTCAACCTCAACTTTGCGTTGTGCTGATCTGCTGAGAGGTGCAGTGAGGATCATTGGATGAGGTGATCTGGGTGGGGTGTAGACGGAGAGATGTTGGGATGGAATGGTGCCTTTTGCACAGTCAGGTATAGATGATGGCTCAAAGATTTGGAGTTGACCGTCTTCAAAGTTGATGTAACATATCTCGTCAGACCTCGAAGCCATGATTACTTAGTTGGTCAGGCGGTTGTGAAGGGGTTGGTTGGAGCTTAATTGGCTGTATAATGGAATCCAAATGAGTCGTTTCAATAAGAGTGGAAGTGAATTCGGTAGTCGGTTAGTTTTATATAAGCCGATTGATGATACCAATAGGGTAAAGAATACATAGACCAAGTCTGCTAGGATTTTTTGTTGCTTTGGAAGGCGCTATTGTTCGCTTCATTTGTTTACTTCTGCTCGCTTAACTGAATGGATGCCTTCAACAGGACAAAACAGAAACCTAAAATATTGACATATCAAGATTGAGTGATCTAATAGCTGTGTGACATGAGTCCACAAGCAAACCCTACCATATTAATGAATATATTACATCACGTGACTTTCATCCGCTCAACCTGAGCTGCAATTACTTCCTCAGATAGGTATGAAATGAATGGAAAATAATTCAGTGGCTGTACAGTAATTAAACATCATATGGAATACAATAATCCTACATGTAGTTAGATGGGTGAAGATGAGTCCAGTGAGGCTCTTATGTGTTGTCTCTACTAGACAATAACAAATTATTTAATACGAGGTACGACTGCGAGGCGCAGACCTGAGACGGCATCAGGACTTCTATTAAGATTATTTTCACTGCTTAAAACTGCCACCAGCAGAGTTGCAAAACATGGACATTTGCCGCTTGGTGTTCTGGCGTCATGGCGTCAATGTATTGAAATGTCTCAGCCGCAATTGTCTCGGTACTCTACATCAGGCAGTGTGCGAAGCCTTGCCAAGCATTCCGCATTATTTTTGGCTTTCCCTATTTGCTGGATTTAAATTTGTGGAGGCGCTGTATCGAAAAGTTTCACCCAAATATTGATAAGGTTCTACTGTTGTAAAGTTTTAATACCCCTCCACATCTCGAAAATCTTGATGGGTCTTCGCACGGTTGGCCCAACGGTGCAATGGAAAATCACCATGATGAAGGACAGCAAGGCTATGAAATGCCAACTAGAACTATATTTGCTTATGGCATGGTACCTACACTTCCTGAACTAGAAGAAGAGACGAAAAAGCGGTGGCGGCGACTGTGCTGGCTATGGCTTATCCCAATTGTTTTCCTCGTGGTTGCTATTCCAGTGCTGACGACATCACTGATTAAGAAGTAGCACCTTCCCCCGGACTCTATTTAAGGGTCAGACTGCTGACACACACTAGAGCTAGAAATGATTCCACCAGCTCGTTATCCAATTCTAAGACAAACAGCACCCCTCCTGCTGTCATTCAAGGTTTTGACATTTGGAGTTTCGCAGATGGAGATTTAATGCTTGCTTATGAGTCTGGTGGATCAATCTGGACCAAACAATTCCAACAAGGGAGCTGGAATAATGCTACTCGGATTTCATCTGGCGCCAAACCCGGAACCACTGTCAGACTCTGGGCTTGGGTACCGACGGATTATTACGGGTACGCTGGAATAACTAAGGTATGAGATGAGGATTTCTTCTTTCGTTTTCTTTCGCAAATGAACTCTTACAATGGTCCACAGTGGTATGTCATATATATCGATAACAGCAATTTCCTACAAGAAAAGACACTTAGCATCGAGGCACCTAACTTCACGCAAGCATACAATGCCGCATTGCCAAATACAACTGGAAGCTGGAAGTCAGGGACTCTAGGATCAAAGGGTAACCAATGGAAGGTTTCAGATACATTGTATTTTGAGCTGTGCTTTTGGCGTCCTACCAATGACACCATGACCGGAGGTCTATACTATGACGACTCGGGCGGTACAATTGGCAAGCTGGGGATGAGTGCTCGGAACGACTCTTGGTGGTGGATTGATTTAAGGCCATATGATCTCTGGGGAAATAAGAAGACAATAACATGCACAAGTGGTGGAGGCGGTATTGAGACTCTCTGGCTGGTCAACGAAAATGACCTGCTAGAGCAGTGGTGGCTGAATTCAGATATGTTGAATAATGACTGGAATGAAACTTGGACCCGAGGTACGCCCCCATCTATATATGAATATGAAAGATGCTTCTGACATGCTGCTACTCGGAAAGGCGTTGAGTTCCCAGGTCGCGTCTACCCCCAAACCGTCCTCGCAGCATCGAGCACCACTCATAACGACATTGTCTTCTATCAAACGCCAAACAACAGCATTATGTATCTCACCGTCGTCAAGTCCAATGCTAGTAACTACCAATTCTCATTGTCGTCATCTGGACTTGTGTCAAATGCTAGCGCTGGAACACATCTCGTTGTGGATCCAGGGCCTTTCAGAGGGCCTAATGTGACTTCCGACAACTTCTATGTGTATTTTCAGAACGGAGCAAATCTGATGAGGGAGAAGATAGCACCGTACATCACACTTCCAAATCCACAGGCGCCAAATTTGACGAATTCTACGGCGGGCTTTGTAATTCTTGATGATTCGAAATGGCAAGTATCTCTTACTGGTGCAGCACAGCAGCTGAGTTTGAACTCTTGTCATGCATGGATGTTCTTGGGTCTTAGTCTTATGATATGGCTGCTTTGCAGTTGAATTAAGAAGCATGCTCACAACTCCAAGGTTTCATGTGCAAGCGAGCATACATAGAAGGAGTTAAATTAATTGTTCGAATGGAGTTTAGACTAGCGTTATATCCCGGGGGAGTTTTTAGAGTTAAATTTATTAAAAAATCCTAAATGCTATCATTCTGACGACGACGCTAAGGGAAAGGAGGTTGTGGTTCATTTACGCATGAGGTTTACAGTCCTTTTGATATTCCTACGTATTTCGAGTGAGGGTTAGCTAGAAGACGTCGTACTTGAATCTGAAAGAAAAATCACGTGTGTTGAGTTGTGTTTTATTTTGATTGTGGTCGCAAGTCGTGACGTTTTGTGTATAAGATTACGGTGTGGATTTTTTGGAGATTGAATGGTGCAACTTTCTCTCGGGTTTGTTGCACTCCTCGCGGTTCTATTTCCCCACCTGTTCTCTTCCATCGTTGATACTTTCGTATTGATGATTTTCCTTGTTTGTTCATGTAGACTTGGAAAGCAACTCGAATCTTCCTTTCATGCGATTCGCAACCGTAGCCTCTAGGTATGTTCGAGCGAATAAGACATCAAAAGTAACATTTCGCGGGAAAATCCAGCCTTCTCGTCGTTTTTCATACCCCGATATGCAAGCCTCCGGACTTTTCGCCGCAGCGTTCAGCAAGCTGTTGAGACGGTGGGCGTAGGGCCGTAGGCACATTATGCTTCCAGGGTCTCGCATCACACAGCCGCAAAAAAAACAAATCTTTGGGATCGGTCAGCACAGCCACTCACAAGCGCTTTGAACTTTCTTTTCTGCAGCCACTACCACTGTTCAGGCTCCAAATGAAGGTCCTCAACCGATGAACTTCTTCCTGTCAGCGTACGTGGGAATTCTTTTCAAGTTGCTCTGGCATTTGAAGCGACCAATTATATGAGCCAGCATTTCTGTGTGGACATGAGATTGATAGAGGTGTGGCTTGTGATTAAGTGCGATGAAATGATGCCTAGGAGTAAGTATGAACCTCGACAAAGAAGCCCTCATTCTATTGTAGGTCGGGAAGATATAGTGCTGAATAGTATCCAGATCAGCTCTAAAACTGAATACTTTGGACATATGCACAAATGAGTATCGTTCAGAGACCAGCGTTTGGCCAACTGGTATTAACTGGAACCTTCTTCAACGGCCGGACCGACAGTTTCTTACCTCTGTCGTTGTTGGAACCAGACCGAGCCAGAACTGAGAGGAGTTATTCTGGCTGGGCTGGTGATTCCAGGTGCTGCTGGTCGATGTATCAACGAATTCAAAGAACGCTGCAATGGCCTTCATAGTGCAATTTCTCGCAAACTTTTGAGTTGTGAGGAGAAATTGTGCTGTCAGAAGCTGCCCATAAAGTCATTGGTTTCGATCGACTGAATATGTGTGATTTGGATTAGAGAGGTTATTACGAATTGGACTTTCCTCACTTTAGTTGCAAGTAAGGGTTGTCTATTTCCAGAGTGGACAGTTCAACACCCAACGGCCAAGGATAAAAAAATTCTTTCGAATTAAAACAAGAGAGAGCTATTACTACGGTACATAAGATAAAGTTTTGGACAAGAAAATAATATACGTAGACCTTGTAGTAACTGAGGTGTTGCACTTTTGCCTTATTCCTAGAACTCAGCGAGCGCATCTGTATGATAGAATACCGAAGAACTTGAAGTCAAGGCAAATAAGCTGTCTTTATTTTTGCAGCTTTGAGATATGAAACTCGCTTCGATAACTGAAAGGAGGCGAAGAGAATAAATATAAATCTAGTGGTCCTGTAAGTTCAACAAACAACAAAACTCTCCCAACATCGAAAGAACTTCGAGACATACTCAGATCACGAAACTCATCCTTAATATCTTCTTACTTAAGTGTGAGTCTCTATCTGCGTCACGCATTCCCACACCCAGAGTTCCGCCGGTATTCATCATGGCATCAAAAAAATCCACTGAGGAAGCTTCCGCTTCTAGCAACCCTCTCAATGAAATCGGCAAACTGAAAGTTATTCAACTCAAAAACAGACTAAAACAGCGTGGAATTGAGTACTCGAGTAAAGCTTTGAAACCGGAGCTCGCTGCCCTCTGCTGCCTGGACGCTCTTGGTCTACTTGATAATGAGGATGACGCCCACCAGGATCTTTTAGCAGCCACAACGTTATGGTGTAAGGTATCAGTGAAAGAATTGATGGTTGACGTCGAAACTTTTGGGTTGAGCAAGGATGGAAATAGATGGAATCATATTCAAGACCTGATTCTTAAGAAGTCAGTCAGACCTCTTGTCATAAAGTGTAAATAACTGACTATCGTTAGGGTGGAGAGCAGTGCTGAAGAAGAATCAGATGCGGATGACACCAAATCTGAGGCGGATATTTCGGAGGGGAGCAGTTCAGCCCAGGATATCGACGAAAACGAAGATCATTTTGAAGCTGCCACTGAAGCGTCAGAAAAGAATACCAAGAAAGATGAGAAAGCCCACGCCGAAGATAAGGAGGCGAAGAATCCCAGCAGGATGGATCCAGTGCTCTTAAACTTCTGGCTTCATACGATATACACAGAGACTAAGAGATCATCGAACTTCGATTTGCTGCCCGATTTTCCATTTTCAAGTGTTGCGGCCGCCCAGAAGAGCATGGACGGACTTCCAGTTCTGAAAACCCCCGATGATATTGCCAAATTATCAAAAGAGCATCAGAACCTTGTTGTCTGGGTTGAAAAAACTTTCGGTGACATTTTGACTGTGGCAACCGGCGATCTTATTATCCCTGGTCAAGATAAGTCTGTGACACAATTAGTCGTCGCTAATCCAGAAACTAATCTTCGAACTAAGTTCGACAAATTGAAAGCAAAACAATCGGGCAAATCAGTAGTCCTATTTCACGGCACTTTAGCCAAGAACCTCCTTGTTATTCTAAAACAAGGCTTCATTCCTTCTAGCGACGTTAACTTTGGCAGAGGGCTATTTATGGCTGAGGAGCCGGCAGTGTCATACTATTACGCCAACGGTAAAGCAAACACCGTCCCTCAAGCACCAACGTGGAAAAACAGCCCCTTTAAAGACTGCGGTGCCTTGTTGGGATGCGAAGTTGCAGGAGTGGGAAGAGCAGTTCACTACGAGATGCATGTTATACTTGAACTGGAATCTGTCATCCCAAGATATGTTTTTGTGGTCCCGAAGAGCGTCATGAACAAACCCGAAAGTATAAGCATGCATTTTCCTACGAGAGCAACGATGGAACCACCAATGAAAAAAGCATTCAAGAAAATTGGAGAAGATACCGCAGATCGTGAAATGGAACCCAGAATGTTGCAGCAACGAAACACGAAATGAAGGAAGAAAAGTCACAGAAGCCAAATTTATGACGGCACAGTATTCTTGTACTAGCAAAATAGCCCTTAGCAACAACAGTTATCATAGAAAATAGAAATAGTACATTTTTTGAAAAATAATTTAGAAAAACAAAAAGTCTGAGACCCATATAATCATTCCTTCGAATCCTCCTCCTGTAGCTGGATGAATGTGAGTCACTTATTCCACAAACCAGGCTCCGGAATTAATCAGAGATATAAGCAACGCAATTTGGGAGATTAATGTTTCATCAAGTTCCAGATGCTGAAAGACAGACGAGCTCGAAGTTTCTTCTTGCCTAAGTAATATCTGCTGGATCGAGTTGGTTTCTTTGAACAGCTGAACTTTGACACTCTGGAAAATGCTGTCTAGTTCTGCGAATATCTTAGAATGAAAATAGACTTAAGCAACAAAGACTTAAAGATCACGTTTCACTCTTCTACTACCCAGAAAAGCCTAGAATAAATCTCGTTTGCGAAATAAGCGGCAGAACGGGATATATAAACTCGACTTCTCTTGTCCAACATCCATTTTCTTTCTCCATCAAATCAATCAACATTCAACTTACACAATACCAACTCTACCAACTCTACGCCATGACATCGGGAACTCGGTCAACCTCAAAATCAGCCAGTTCTCAGGTACCTGACAGTCTTTTGAAACCCCTTGCAACACTCAAATCCCAAGAAATCAAAGAAGCCCTTGACCACTGGGGAATCGAATACAACGAAGATGATAGGAAGCCTCGACTGGCTTCTCTGTATGGACTATCAGCGCTAAAACTTTCAAAAAAAAAGTTAGAAACTCCAGAAGATGCTATCATACAAGAGCTTCTGTTAAATGCAATGGCAAGATGGTATAGTTCATCGGCCAAAGATTTGACTAAAGAGCTCTATGCTAGAGGATTGAATGAAGGTAGAGGCAAATGGAATTATGTCGAGAGTTTAGTTCTTGATGAGTAAGTCGAATGTTGGAGTTGGAGGTGTAGCTATGCTAACGTTGAGGATCAGATCAAAGAAATTTCAAGAAATAGCCGACAACGTTGGTTCACCACACAAAAAGGCGGCCACAGCAAAACCATCGAAGAAAGACAATCATGTGCACAGAAACAAAGGCGAGAGAACAATAGCAGAGGGAGACCTTGATGATGATGATCAAGTTGACGATGCCGAAGACAAGCCAAGCCCAGAAGTCATAACTTTTCTGCTCTATATGATTCATACACACCTTGAGAATGGAGGAAGTGTTGAGCTCTTGCCCAACTGTCCAGTCAAGGCTGGTCCTACATTGACAAGCATCATCATCGGCATATCAACCCTCACGAGTGAGGAACAAATATCGAAATTGACGCGGAAGCAGAAGAATATTGTAGACTGGATTGGAAATACCTTTGGCAATCTATTGACTCTTGCAAGCGGTGATTTGGTGATACCGGGTCTTGACAAGCAAATAACTCAGTTCATTCTCACCGCACCAACGCCTGAGTTCCATGATCAATTCCAAAAGCAACTAGCAGCCAAGAAAGGAGAATCCGCAGTTCGATTCCACGGAACGCCTACCTCGAACCTGCTCTCAATCTTCTATACAAATCTTGGTTCGACCGTTTATGATAATACTGTATGGACCGCTTCTGAGCCGAGCTTTTCACATGTGTTTGCGTTTAAACAGCCCTCGGTAACCTATGCAAGCAATATTTATCGCGGCTGCGGTACATTACTGGGATTAGAAGTGGCCGGAGGGAAGAGTTCTATAAGCACTGAAGTGACCCAAGACCTAGCGAGTCTAATGATTCGCTATGTTTTTGTCATTCCCGACTCGGGCAGACCTAACTTTCGTACTTTAGCGGCTCGGAAGGTGATTGAGCCAGCGATGAGCCTGGCGTTCAAAAAAATCGAGGAAAGAATTCAGAACCGGTAAGGCGCCGGTAAAATTGGAGATTAAGAGACACGGGATGAGGAAGAGGGAGAACTCTAGATTGGAATATGAGCAGTGAAAATTCGCCCAACAACAATATCACAACAGCATTACATGAATAAGGACCAACGTTCCCCAGATTTGGGATAGCATAGATTGGGTACAGAGTATCTCAGCACACACATAGAGAAATGAACATAAATTTATCCCAAACTGTATTTGAAAATGAAAGCCCCTTGCTTCATCGTGATATGATCTGACGGTTAATCCTTTTAAACAGGAATTTTAATGCTTGTGAACAGTGAAATAACCGCAAGGCTTGAGAGGTGAACATGTGGTTGTAAGTCTGCTGTTTGCAACTTACATGACTGTCAATAAGGAGAAGGAGAAGTTTAATTAGGGAATAGTTTATGGGAGCCTGCGAGGAGAGGGGACTGAGTTCTACGGAGTTCCTCTCACCCTGTGGGGCGCTGTTTGCGGCGTTTGAGCTTCTCACGTGACAAGTTATTGGAGGAAAAGCTTTCTGTATCAGTGTCAAATATTTATGTCAATATTTTTGGGATAAGCTTTCATAATCTTGAGTACTAAGTTTTGGAGAAGCTAGAGCTTACGTCCTAATTTTGGATAAGTTACCTATGCTTGGACAAAATGAGTTGAACTTCGCTTCGGATGTCCTATTTCGAGACATTTTCCCTCGATGGCTTTTTTTGAGCCTCTCAAAGTGACTAGGTGTCGTGACTGCGTAACCACTTCTTCTGAATTTTCTCTGTGACTTGATATTTGATTTATCGCGGGGAAGATGAACTCTGTCACGAGAAACGCCAGAGGTCACGAGACACGCCAGTAAGATAGTTAGCTTGATATTAGTCAACCTGTGAGTCCTTAAGACTCACCAGCGTAGTTAGAGGAATACCACAGTCTCGTTGACATCTTTGCGTGGCTCACCGGCATAGCTAGAGAATACCGCAGTCTTGATCACATCTTTGCGTGTCTCCCTCCCAACTCCTTACCCGACACCCCACTCTACACCACGGAGCATTAACTACGTAATTTAGATTAGTCTGGGTTGTGAACTCCGTACTCGTATTTACCCCTTGATATAAAACGACGCCAAATCCTTTCCTCTGCTCTTCATCAAATCACAACACTTTTTAAGAAGCTTCAAAAAATCTTGTAGGTAGCCATGTCTAGTCAAGAGGAAATCAGTGTCACCCCAGTGACCTCCGAGTCCGACTTCCCTGCCATTGTGGAGATCGAAGGCGCTGCATTTGCCCATTTTCCTAGCCTACAGCTCATGTTTCCACCGGACTCAGATCCCGCATCCCTCGGCATTTCCCGCCAAATATCAGTCTTCAAGGACGACCCTACAGCTCACTACGTCGTTGCACGTCTTCCTTCCGGGGAAATTATCGGGTTTGGAAAGTGGAATTTCTTCTTGTCTTCAGAGAGTATCGCTGGACCACAGCATCCGTGGCCTATGGTCTTCGGCCCAAAAGCGAACGGGGAATTGATCAAGTTTTATTTTGAAGCAATGGATAAAGAAAGAAATGACTGGATGAGAAAGGGCAAGAGTGACGAAGAGCCGGGCAAAAAACATTTTCTGATGGCCACACTCTGTGTGAGTCCGAAGTGGCAGAGAAAAGGAGTAGGCAAGAAGATCTTAGAATGGGGACTAGACATTGCAGATAGGGAGGGAGTCGAATGTTGGATTGACGCTAGTCCCGAGGGGAAAGGATTATATGAGAAGATGGGGTGGAGAGAGGTTGGAAAAGTCGACGTGGAACATGGAAAATGGGGGGGAGAGGCAGGAGAGCTGACTAGGACAGTATGTATGATCAGGGAGCCGAAGAAAGTAGAAGCTTGAAGTGAAACTGCGTGCTCTCCTCTCAATTTAGGGTCGTAAAAGAGGGCGCAGTATAAGGCAATAAGTCAATTGAATTCGAGGGCAATATACTTGCTTGTTGTATCTTGAAAAAATGTCAAACACTTCTGTTGGTACAATATTAGCACATGGTCACGTGCTAATTCGGTGCCTAGCTACTCGTAATCATGCAGCAAAACTCTATAAGGGTTCTGCTACAGCCTCCATTCCTTCTCTCTAATCAAGAATCAATCAACCTACAGAATACAAATAGCGTACCCCTCTACTAGAGGTCCGCCACGTACTCAGGGTTCTTCCTTTCATGTGAACTACTGAATGCTTTCAGAGCTCGAAGTAAACCGACAACTTCTGTTCTCAAAATACAAAATATCTCTGGACTTTCCAGTAAAGCTCCTTACTCACATAATATGTTATCAATAACGAAGAACTGTTGAAAAGTATACTCAAAGCTAAGGTTAAAATCTTCAAATGAAATCGTTACTCAATGCGAGGCTCGGGGAACTGGATGTCCCCGACTCTTGTAACTAATGCAAGCCAAACAGGAAAGCAGCATGAAACTATTGATGTGATACCACTATAACATCGCAGACATGAAGGATCATCTTCCAATGAGAACGCTCTCTCTGATCAAATGTCTAGATGATGAGGTCTAGATGCGTTCGAGCTGCGTGTTGTGGAGGCTGAGCCTTACTTACCTACTCCATTAACGCCCAGTCATCGATCATTCAAAGAAAATTGTCTACATGATATACCTGCTCTTTTTCTAACCGAACTTGATTTCCTCGGTGAGTAGGCTGCTCAAACCTACCCACGTTAGCGCCATATTCCATGGAAAACCACGCTAACCATGGTTTTACCCATGGTTTATTTATTTTTTGCCACCCATGGA